>JADRCH010000018.1:12759055-12797491 GCA_019843965.1 Rhynchomys soricoides | reverse complement strand
TTCTTCTTCTTCTTCTTCTTCTTCTTCTTCTTCTTCTTCTTCTTCTTCTTCTTCTTCTTCTTCTTCTTCCTCCATGTTCCTTGAGCCTTGGAAAAGGTGATATAAATTTCCTGTTTAGACTAAGCACTCAATAATCATCTGTTATTAGCATATTGAGTGGTTATTCATCTCCACATTAAGTGCTACCTGCATCTATAACAAAGCTTTTCTGAGGAAGGGTGAGAATAGCACTAGTCTGTTAATATAATCATGAATATTTAGTAGGTAGCTTAGCAACCTGTTTACTTAGTAAAGCAATAGTAGTAGATTTCTCTTTAGGGCCTATGACTTTTCACCCAGGGAATCTTGACTAAATTTATAGAACTAGGAATGGATTACCTCCTATGGAGATGGACTCAAATCCAGAGAGTAGCTGGTTAACTCTATCAGAACCATGCCACTATTGTACCAGTTGCTATCTATAAAATATGCACTCACATATAAATTATTGTTCTTTGGTATCAGATGTAATAGCTAAGTGTAGAATAACCTCTTATGTGCCTCTTATTGCTGGTACATCTCTTCCTCTGGATTATCATTCGGCTTAAGTGAGAGAACACAGGACTGAGACAAGAAAACTTTAGGTTTTCAGCTTAGTTTTGCAATTAAGTAGCTATGGAAAAATTATGCCAGTTCCTTAACCTTAAGTCTTAGGCTACAACATTATAAATTGAAAAGAACTTGCCTGTTTCTCCTTTCTTGCAGAATATAGGAAGAATCCCAACAAATAATTTAAGTCAACCTTCAACACACGAGCATCCTTGCTAAGGTACATTAGAGGTGTCTGGCTTCAGGAGGGTTCAGAGATTACCTTCTTAGTTCCTATTCTTCCCTATCAGGCATCCTACTGTTTTGGCCCAAGCTGGGCGTTTTTTGTTTTGTTTTGTCATGCTTCAGAGTGTGTCATATTAACTCAGAAATAAATTAAAATCACAAAAGAAAATCCTATAACCACTATTAAGAAATTTTGAAAGAAAAATAAAACTACAGAATAATAACTGCACAAACAGCCCTTATTGTGGCCACAGAGGGCACTATACTATATAGAGTGTGATCATTTTGGCTGCTCCTTTTGCTGGGGAATATGGAGCATTTTGAGATTTAGAGAATGCCAGATATTTAGACAAAATGTTCGTTTGGCACCTGCAAGTTTTCAAAAGGGGTCAGGCTCTCCACTTTGAGATTGCAATTAGGAGCCTCAGTTAGGTAGAGATGTGCACTCCATTGGTTAAATACATTGTGAGACTCAGTGGGGGGTAGACACAGGAGTCCTTGAGGAAGCCCCCCAACTGCTGAGGTCCAGAGAGACATCCATTCTCCTAGGATGATTGCTCTGTTAGACTATTATATGGTATGTTCTGTACCCAAGAGAGCTACAAACAGCTGTTGCTAAAGAGCAGATGAGAAGACTCTCATGCATTTCTGCCCTCCCGCCCTTCTGGAAAAACTAATAAAGTTCACCTTTTTCTACTACTCTGTACAAACCAGGTTAAGTCCTATTTTCCCTGTGAAGTTTTTGAAGACTTCAACCTACATGACTCCTCCCACCTTTGGCCTCTATTAGCAGTTATTGGCCATGTTTGTGTTGGTTCTTATAACCTTCTATCTTGTTAAATTTATTCTGCATGTGTATTATCTTCTTCCTTTCACTGGACTATCAAAATCTTTGTCAAAGTATGGGTCTTACAAATAAATGCTGGTCTGTTCCTGGATCCATTCAGAGAAGTTCCCAACTTAGGCTTGGTAACCATATCCTAGGACCTGGGCCAAACTCTAGGACATTGTTGTGGAGAAGCCAAAGACATCAGAGAGACAGTGCAGAAGAACTGTGTAACCTTAAAGCCTAGCAGTTGATGGAGAAGCTTCACAAGCAAGGGAAGGTTGGTTGAAGTGAGGGAATATATTCAAGGGGTTAGAAAAGGGCTGAGGTCTAAGGCAGTGAAGAATTCCCAGATGGGTCAGAAGGTCTTATTGTTTTATTGTGTTCTTTGCTGTGTCGAAATGAGTACATACTATTTAATAATATGTGCAGGTTGGCTGTTTCCATCATGATATGCTCACAAGGGTAAACCTTAGTGATGTACAAACCTCTTTTCTTGTACTGGACCACAAAAAGGCTATAGTCTCATTTTCTTTGTTTATGATGTACTGAATATGAACTCATTTTTTCTTGCTCCAAAGCCCCATAAAATCATTTCTGAAAAGTGAAAATGGATAAACTTAGGTAATGATTGGCTGTTCCAAGGAGAATCTTTGTGCTGGATTGTTTTATGTCAACTTGATAAAAGCTAAAGGCATCTGAGAGGAGGAAACCTCCATTAAGAAAGTGTCTCAACGTAGGCAGGGCTGTAGGGAATTTTCTTAATAAATGATTGATGGGGGAGGGTCCAGCCCATTGTGGGTGGCGCCACTCCTCAGCTGGTTCTGGGTTCTATAAGAAAGCAGGCTGAGCAAGCCAAAAGGAACAAGTCAGTGAGCAGCACCTCTCCATGTTCTGCATCAGCTCCTGCTCCGGTTTGATTTTCCCTGTCTGACTTTCTTTGATAATAAACAGTGATATGGAAGTATGAGACAAATAGCCCTTTTCCTCCCCAGTGAAGTGCAAGCTACATCATTTAAAAGAGGAACTTTAACTTTTTTAGATTTATTTTTAGATTTCATATATGTGTAGTGTATTTCATCATTACCCCTCCTTTCTTACCTCCAACGTCCTCCATGTCCCCCATGCCCTCTCAAGTTCATGGCCTCTTTTTCTTCATGTATTTATGAATAAATATAAAAGTCAGCTTGAGTCATAGCTCATGTAGCATTCTTCATATATTTGAGTTTAGGGCTTACCATTTGATATTAGCTAATGAGTTGAGGCTCATCCCTGGACGATACTCATTCTCCATCTCTCAGAATTCACTAGTTGCCTATAATTCTTCATCTGGGGTTGGACCCTCATACTTCCATACTGGCATGCTAACTGGTGTTGTTCTGGTTCAGGCTTTGCTCAGGCAAGCACATTATTGAGCTGTCATAGGTGCAGCTTCCCCATCATATTTAGAAGATAAAGTCTTGCAGTAGATGTTCTAGTCTTCTGGCTCTTGAGATTTTTCCATCCTCTCTGTTATGATATTCCTTGAGATGTAGGTGTACACTTATGTTGCAGATATATCATTTAGGGCTGGACATCCCATAGTCAGTTGATCTCCGTATTTTGATCAGTTGAGGCTTTTTAGAATGGTTACTATCCACTTCAGAAAGAAGCTTTTTTGGATGCAAGATAAGAGCCACACTTTTCTGTGCGTATAAAAATAAGTATTAAGAATGTTGTTAGAACCTGGATGGTGGTGGCACACACCTTTAATCCCAGTACTTGGGAGGCAGAGGTAGGTGGAATTCAAGACCTGCCTGGTCTTTAGAGTGAGGTCAAGGACAGCCAGGACTACATAGAGAGATCCTGTCTCAAAAAAAAAAAAAAAAAAAAGTAGCTAGAGATTGAATTGGCTTGAGAAAGTGACTATATTAGTTTCTTGTCTAGATTCCATTGACTCACCAGCCACAGATATTTGGCTAGGCTTACAGTAAGTATCAGCTATAAAGTTCATTTCTATTGAATGAATCTTAAGAACAATTAGACAGCTGTTGGTTAACACTGAGACACAAATGTCAGGTCATTGTTGTGGTTCATAAACAGCTGGGTAGGACCACTGACTGGTTTTCTCCCCTGGCATCTTGCATTGCACCTTATCATACTAGGGAAGCTAGTCTTCAGGGGGAGACTTCTGGGTCAAATTTGGCTCTATTCTTCCAAGTCATGTGCTTGAACTTTAATCATTTCCTCCTTTAAGATGGAAACTTCAAGTGATAAGAAGAGAAAAAGCCCAGTTACTTGCAGGAACCATGGTCCCATTGCTCTTAGAGCAGATTAATGAACAGGTTGGGGATAGAGGATAAGCCTGTTTGGTGAAGGTTCTGGTCCTATAGCTCTGAACTCCTGGGATCTAGACTAGATTTCTAATATGTTTCTCAGTGATGTCCCTGTTGCTGGTCTGTGGGCCACATTCTGAGTTGCATGGGGTAGTAGAGACCAGAGAAAACAAACATAGACCTGAATTTCAGCTTTGGTTCACTTCCTGTGTGTGCTTTGGTTCACTTCCTATGTGCCAGGGATAAGTCACTGCCTGAATTTTCTCAATGTTAGCAGAAGGAGAAATGGACCAGGAAGACCCTGTCCAGTTATATAATATAGTTCCTGAGAGGCTTTAGATCTTTGACTTAGTTTCATCTGCATTGCTTATTTTCCTGGACTTCTGTGTAGAGATCTTAAAACATGGATGTTTGCTTAGGTCATTGTCTTAGTCAGGGTTTCTATTCTTGCACAAACATCATGACCAAGATGCAAGTTGGGGAGAAAGGGTTTATTGAGCTTACACTTCCAATTGCTGTTCATCACCAAAGGAAGACAGGACTGGAACTCAAGCAGGTCAGGAAGCAGGAGCTGATCCAGAGGCCATGGAGGTATGTTCCTTACTGGCTTGCTTGCTTCTCCTGGCTTGCTCAGCTGGCTTTCTTATAGAACCCAAGACCACTAGCCCACAGATGGTACCACCCACAAGAGGTCCTCCTCCCTTGATCACTAATTAAGAAAATGCCTTACACCTGGATCTCATAGAGGCATGTTTTCAACTGAAGTTCCTTTCTGTGATAACTCCAGCTTGTGTAAAGTTGACACATAAAACTAGCCAGTACAGTCATTAAGTATGGAGGTATGAGGATGCTCCATTCAGAACCTTATAGAGTAGTAGCTTTCAACCTTCCTAATGCTATGATTCTTTAATACAGTTCCTCATGCTGTGGTGATCCCCAACCACAATATTATTTTGTTGCTACCCCATAACTGTAATTTTGCTACTGTTACAACTCATAGTGAAAATATAAAATATGCATGATATCTGCTATGCAACCCCCAAAGTAGTTGTGACCCACAGGCTGAGAAGCCCTTCTGTAGAATGAATGGCAGATTCTATTTCTATGACATTTGAAACAGAAGTGAAGAAGAGAAGCTAATCAAAGGCTCCTGCCTATCCCCATTTCTCTGATGTTTCAGAAGCAGTTTTTCCAATTCCTTTTGGAATATGTAGACTCATACCTTTAGCATCTGGTGTTTTTCTGTCCTTCCTATCTAGGAAGATATAAGACCTGACCATCCTAAAAAAATGCCTAGGCCACAGACCTCCAAATCTGTTTCTCAGAGACAAGATGTCCAGTGTGTTCACTACAACAATAGCTGCCAGACTTATTACAGTTATGTAATAGGTTTCTTTTTTTAACCAGGTCTTGAAAATGTGTGCATTATCCTTTAGGTAATAAATGAAATAAAATAGGCTGAAAATAAATCAGCTTTGCAAAGTGAGGCTGAAGCTTTTCTACTGACGGCACCATTAAAAATAATTCTCGTTGCCTTTGAAGGAGCTCCTGGCAAGTGCCTTCTTTTTAACCCTTTCTGGGTGCTTGGCTCATTTTGCACCAGTGGCTATTGAGACTTTGGCTTGATAAATATGAGGCCTGGAGACAATTACTCTGAGCATAGCATATGTCTGATACGGGGTGAGTCAGGAAGATATTATCATGCATTTTCTAATATGGTGGGATCACTTCTGCTTTCTGAGTTCTAATCCCACCCTGCCCCCAACCCATTCCCAGTTCAAAGTGTCACTTGCCCTATTCAGAGTCACTTTCAACTGAAATGGTTATAATAAAACAGGGCATGTCTTTCTGGCTCTGATGCGTTAGCTGAGTGTTGAGAGTTAACAGGTAGCCAGGATTGTCTAACCAATTTGCTTTGTATGAGTGTAGAGTTCTCTCTCTCTCTCTCTCCTGTCCATATAAAGTTTTATCAGCAATTTCACCATAGAATTTTGACTGAGCTGTTAATTAATCTGTTCTAAGTGCGGTGGGGTCATAGTTCTTGCAAGTAAATGGGTTTTTGTTGTTGGTTTTGTTTTTGGTAACTGTATTTAGGATACCACACACTGGTCACAGTGTCTGACAAGGGGATAGACAGAGACTACCCAAACATAACATACCCTCCTATGCGTCATAATAATGATCTGTTGCAGGACTTTGTGTACTCTGGTAAGATGTTTTTGAGGTTCTCAATGGGGGAGAGGGCATCTGCATTGGGTGGCTGAGGTCAGGTGTCATCAAGAAATGACCCTACATCTTGTTTGCATGCATTAGCATTGAACAGAGGGAGTCTTGAGTCATCTGATTTCACCCCTCATTAATATTTTCTCTCTGTGTTCCCTCACCACACCTTTCTCCCTGGCACATGGAAAGCTATTAACAATACACACACGTGGCACATCTGTGGAGCTATTATTGCTGCAGGAGAGCTGTGTTTGTATAAAATATTGAACACCGTGTGACGATTTATAATGGTTTCCTGCCCTGTCCACTACCATCCCGTCCTCCATTTAAAGATATATTAACATCCCTAGTTCAACCTGGAGGGAAAACTCTTTGAAGCGAGACCCTGTAAAGATAAACTGCTCTTCCCTCAAAGTCTCTCACTAGACTGAGCAAGGATGCCTCACAGAAGAAGGGAGCTCCCTGCAACCCAGGGGAGGAGTAGCTCAGACAGCAGAAATTGGGGTCCTTCTCACAAATGTCTATCGTGGCTATGACTTAGCTCTCTGTATCATGGGCTGACCTGAGCTGTAGCCCTGTGACATCTGGCCAATGCCTTTCCTACAATCCAAGTGAGACCTTACCTTCACCCCCACCCTTTATTTTTTTAACAATGAAAGACCCTCTGAGTCGCTTAAACATTAGTCTCAGCTTTTCAGGTTTATTAGCACAGAAGCTAGGGACTGTAATTTAGTCTTTGGAAGGAGTGGGCAGAGACTGAAACGGCTATGAGAGGGGGCTGTTGTCTGTTCAGCACCAACCCTCCAGGGAGGGGCCTGACGTGAGGAGGTGTGACAGATCACTGATGTCACCAGCAGGTGCACAGAGTGCTCCAACTGTGTCGCAGCACTCGAGTTCTTCTAAAGCTGCTGCGATCTCTCCTTGGACCTTTTCTACTTTCTTCCTGCCCACCCACCCATGGTGTCTGGGGGTGGGGGGGCAGGTGAACAGAACACACATTCCTGACATGTTGGACTCCTGTGGGAGGTTGAAGGGCCTTCAGGGAGAAACCACTGTTGCCTGTGGCTTTGATATCCAGTTTTTAATCCCCCCTCCCCTGTGCCACCCACCCAGAGTGGGTTCTTGGTCACTGCAGTATAGGCTCCAGGGACCAAGAGTGACATGAGGCAATGTCTGTGGCAGAGGGGAGCATATGTGCTGAGGCTCGGGAGGCACTGATTGGCTGCTAGTGAGGTAATGCAGTACAGTCTAAATGTGGCCACAGCAGAGCCAGCATCCAGGGTGTGCCTCCTTACAAGCTTCAGTTGCCTGCAGATGTCTGAAGAACAAGGTCTCTGGGGGCTTCTGGAGGCTCAACGGAGCTGTCTGGCTCTCAGGATCTGGTTTGTAGTGACAATATCCAAGGTCTATGTTGTCATTACTGTTTCCTGTCCCTCCATCTTTTAAATGCACCACAGTTCTGTCCCTTGCTCTTGAGCCAGGCTATTTTAGAGGAAGCTTAAAAATATAGAATTAGTCCACAGGACCACTCACTGCCCTGGTCATGATAAGCAACAGTCTAGACAGGGGTTTAGGGCAGGTACTGTTTTCAGGGTAATGCCTTAAATGACAAACACCTCCCTAGGAGTCCTTCCACAGACAATTTTACCTTCATAATTGAGCAAGCAGTCCATACCCAGTATCCCCATTCCATAGTGTTTGGTAGTTTTAGCACGAAGAATTGAAGAGTTCAAAAAGGCACTGTGGGGTTATACAACCCTCTCATTAGTAAGACTCTCCACAGACAGAGCTGGTTTCTCTGGATGAGTGTTCAGAGGCTTAGCTGCTTCTAGAGACCATTGTTAGTGCTGAGAGAAGAAGTTACACCAATTAAGTCATCAGTAATTGTGTACCTACTGTCTGCTAGTGCCAGAGGTCATGAGAATGAGGCCACTTTGTCAACGAAGTTGGGTTTTCCCCCCACTTATTCAACAAACAACACACGGTTCTAGGAGGTGATCAGAGAGAGCTTGGACCCTGGTCTCCTAAGCCAGTATTGCAGAGAAATATATATTTATGAAAAGTAACAGCACTATGCGGAAAAATGAAAGAACTGTACAATAGAGGGTGACTACAGGTTGATTTTCGTTGGTCAAGTGGTCAGTGACAACCTCTTCAAAAAGGTGACCTGACCTGTTAGCCAAGCGCTTCGTGTGACAGATGGTCATGGGATGGTCTAGGAGAAATTGCAGCTGGCAGAGGCAGCTCTGTAGGCAAAATCCTAAATCAGATTAAGTCTGAAAGTTCCAGAAACAAGAGCAGTCAGCCAGAAAGCCTGAGGGCTTGAGAAAGTACAGTTGGATGCTATAACCCTTGCATTGGATAGATGAAGGTAGAAAGATCAGGACTTGAATGCTATCTCTAAACATATAGCACGCTCAAGGCTAGCCTGGGCTACATGAGTTCCTGTCACCAAAAACAGAACAAAGCCAATATTTTTAATTGTAGAAGGAGCAACAATGGACTCCTTGGAGAGCACTTGGAATATTAAGCTTTAGGGCAAGCCATAAAGTTGAGTGCCCAAAAGTGAATATTCCAGCAGCAAATGTTAACTTCTGCCCTGTCACCTAACGATAAACAAAGTCTGGTGATAGACTGGTACAATCCTGTGTACTCCAGAGGTAAGTATACACCCCTTCTCTGGCACACACTGATTCTCCTGGTACTGAGTAGAGGCCCATCAGTACGTACTAGGAAGATGGGCTAATAGGGTGCCTGAAGCAAATTCTTCATGAAAGTTAGAGTCTATGATTATCTGCCACAAGCCCAAAACATTTCTTCTCAATTATGCCAGCGATGTGCTCCTGTGTTCTTACCTTAGCCAGATCCTTAGCTTTGCCCCTGTATATACTACTATGATAGACTTTCCTTTAGGATAAACAGGATGGTAAATGACAGAATTAGCATTTGAAGAATTAGGAAACGGAAGCTCTGAGAGTTAATATCATAGGCTACAATTTTATATGATATTGTGAAAAAAAAAAAAAAAAGACTGCCAGCAATATCTTTGTTTATACCACTGAGGATGGATACGGAGTACACCTGATAGCCTGCAAGTAAGGGCCAGAGACAGTGCCTAAACAGGATGTACAGGATGGCACAACCAATTACTTGCCCTGAAGCTTTAGACTACTGAGCTGAGGAAACACAGGGCTATGGTTCTATGGTCCTAACAGCTTCCAGCTGTCCTCTCCTCCTTAGATCTTGGTCCTGGACTTTACTATATCTCTAAGCACATATTTAAGAACAAAATAGATATCTGGGGTCCTATCAGAACACTTTTCCGCAAGATTTCTTTTTGCTATTAGTAAAGGGAGATGTAGGTCTTGATCTCAGAGCATGTGAGTTCCTGGGTGGGGGTGGAGGGTACTCATACACATGCAGTATTGCATCGGCCCTGTGACCTGGTGGGGGTATTCGTTAATTGTGTTCTGATTAGTCTACTCGTACAATGAATGTGGAAATACTTCCTTCAGCTGTGGCTTCAATTCCGTGAAGTAATAGATGTATATGTGTTTTTATCAAAGTGCTATATAAATGTGTTATTGCTAACCTTTCCACCACCAATAAAACAGAACCATCATTATTCTGCCCCTGACAACACTGGTTTGCTGAGCCATTAGTGTTCTGTACATTGTAGTCTTAAAGATACAGATAAGAGGACCTATAGAGGTCACCTATAAGAAACAGCCAAGGAATGACCCTGGGAATAATTAAACAAAGGAGCAGATTTATGGCTCATTTTTTAAGTTCACAAATGCCCTTTGCTCACATTTTTGAACCATCATCACCTTTAGAGGTTTTATAAAAGTTCATTAGTAAAGTTGTTCCCCTCTTTTCCCCTTTGCCATGGCTTTGAGAGAACAGTGTAAACAGAATAATTAATGAATGACGTTTGTGGGAAAATAGTTTGAGTCATGAATGACTACAGAAGAACAAGTCTCAAGGAGTTGTCCAAAATTTGGCTAGTGTTTAACATTGTGAAGTGCAGAATGGGGTACACCTTGGATACTGGATCAACAGGCAGCGAAACTGTAGAACAATGGTTCTCAACCTGTGGGCTGCTACCCCTTTTGGGGTTGAATGACCCTTTCACAGGGGTTACCTAAGACCATTGGAAAATGTAGATATTTTTATTACTATTCCTTTGGCAATTACACAGCCTTTCCATAGGGGTTGCCTAAGACCGTCAGAAAGCACAAATATTTACATTACAAATGATAACAGTAGCAAAATTACAGTTATGAAGTAGTAAAGAAAATTATTTCATGGGTAGGGTCACCACAACATGGAGGAGCTGTGTTAAAGAGTCACGGGCTTAGGGAGGCTGAGAGCCACGGCTGTAGAACATTATCCTGCTCCTTTCCATTCTTTTCTCTCCATTTTTCTGTCTTATCTTTCCTTTCCTCTTCTCCTTCCACATCTTTTGTTTGTTCCTCATCACAAAGTTTCTAAGAGGCACCAAGGGTGAAAACCTCAACAACTGCTCCAAGCTAGTATCTCGTTGAGTACAGTGGCTTTGTGAGGCTGTCTGGGATGGCTTGTTGCACAAGGATCAGCCTGTGTGTGTGTGTGTGTGTGTGTGTGTGTGTGTGTGTTGGCTACCATAGCAGTGTGACTTCAGAAGTTTGAAAATGAGACCCCCAAATAAATTTTCAAGCTGTTCATGGAAAGTCTCTTGATAGAAAAAAAAAATGATGTCTACAATTCAAAGAAAGAACCTCTTTCTTCCAAGGAGTAATATTTTCTCAAATTTCTCCTATAGTTGTATAAGACATAAGTAGAAGAACTGAAAAATTCCTCCTCCAATGTCCTGGGGCTAAGTATAGGATTATAAATTAGACCCAAGAGGCCATTCATAAGAAACTGAGCCTGTGATCTGCCTGGGAATTACTAAAGTGAACAAGGTACATGGTTCATCATGTAGGCCCCCTGGTGACCTTCCCACATCTTTACATCATTGTTACCTTAGAAGTCATATAATAATTTCATGTCTTCCACCTGAGTCTCTACAGTTACTGACTAGCAGGTCATATAACCTACACTTTGCCCTGGTATCATTGGATTACATTGTTCTCATGATCCAAACATATGTGCTATTTATTCCCAGGCATCTGAATGTGACTGAGTGTGTATTGATACAGCTATTCTCCCAGGTTTTGTTTTGTTTTGTTTTCCTAGTTTCTACCTCCATTCTCCCTTGTCATGTCAGAAAGAAGAGCCCCACAGAAGTTCCATGGGGTCCAGGAACAAATACACCAAGGTCCCAGGGAAACTCAGGCCTAGATCTGCTTTTGCTGTTACATTGTTGAACCTTGGACAAGCTATCACAGCCCACTCTCCTTAAGGCTGCTTCCTTTGTCTATGAGATGAGGTGTTGGATGTTACAAAGAGTCTTTCTGTTAGGATTGAGCGTTGCAGATAGTATCTCATCTGTCAGGTTGGCTCAAAGAAGCTTTTTTCCCATCACCAATATATTGCCTAGTATATTATCAATTTTCCCATCCTCTGACTCCTTTCAAGGTGATGCAATAGGTGACTTTAAGTCTGGGGTCCTTCCAGCTTCCAACAGAAGCCCCCTGAGTTTAGGGCCAAAGGACTATGAACAACGGCTATGGTTGATGTCCTTTGCCATATTGGTTCCATCCCAGAAAAATATTTGTCACATCTTTTGTTTGCCTGCTTCAGTAGTGGGGGAAAACTTTAAAACTCACCATTAAAGTCACACAACTCAAAAAGATACACTGGCTTACAACTGTGGACCATCTTGAATACATATGCTGACAAGCTAAACCTGCATAAGAGCCTGCACAACCTAGCAGGTTTTGAGTTCCTCAGTTTCATGGATAATTAGTGTAGCCTTCAATTTTAGGAACATGGCAGAGTGTTTGTGCACAATTTACTTCTTTCAGGTGATGGAACCTGCCTGAAGAGTTCACTCAAGGCATGGGACTCTGTTGCCCTCTAGTGGTTTGAATGAAGTGGGTTGTGCAGTGAATCCTGTCCTCCCCCCTGCCCCCCCCCCAATACACACCCAGGCCCAGCAAAGGTTCTTAAGTACTGGTCTAAAGACTCCTTTCAGGACAGCTCTTCCTGAATGATTATTTAGGTGGAAGGGGTGGGGTTGTTTTGTGACATACCACAATGTCCTGTTTTGTTCCCACAGTCCCCATCTTTAGATCTGGGAGGCACCTCTGCCCTCTGAGACCAGCTGTCCATGTCCAGGGGTATCTCAGGCACCTGAGACCTGCATTTACAGTCACATATTTGCCGTGTCATTTCTGCGTCAACTAAATGTTGTCTTTAGCAAACAGATATCATTATGTGGTTTTCCAATTAACACTTCCCGAGGGGAGCTGGTTAATATGGATGAGGCTTTTTAACATTTGGCGTTGAATTCAGAGAGGGTTATATGCTGTTGTAACAGACGGAGCCAACATCTTGGTAATTGGCTGAGGTTTGCAGAGGAACAAGGCAGTCTGGGGACCTCACCATCTCTGGGGCACAGGGTCTTTGCAGAATGTTGCAGTGGAACAGTATAAACTTTCCTCAGGCAAATTGGAAAGCAGGGATAGATCACTCCAAGGTTATAATTCAGGATGGGTGCAGAAGCAAAGAACTGGCTACCTGAAGGTCTCCTGTGTGCTGTTGATCTTGGGTTCAAGTAGGTAGCTCTTCGTAAGGTTCCTTTATTCTGAATGCTGCCTTTTCAACAGGCAATAGTAGATGATGCTTAAGACGAGGCACTAGATAGCATGCCTTGAAGCATTGAGAGTACGTCTTAAAGTCTAGGGAGTAGGGACAAAAGTAAATTTATTGTATCAGCCCCCTACTCTTCATGCTAAAAGTCTCCAACTTACCCAATAGGACATCTCTCTTCTTACTTCCCCCTTCAACAGTTTAATAAGTGGAAAGGAAAATGGAAATATGACTTTCATCACTTTGGAAAAGGATTCTTCTTTGAAGACACAGAGACTTTCTGTCTATGGACATTAGGGATGCACCTTTTACTTGCAAAGCTACTGAGGACTTAAATGATTTTCTTTTATAGCATGCTACATTTCCTCACCTGAAAATGAGGAGCTAGAATTACCTTTCTTACTTTATAATTGAAATGTCATCTTACTTCTCAGCATATAGCTCACACAAACCAATCTGGTGCCTTCCAATGGCAGTTTGCCTAGGAGTGAGCATTGCACAGATATTCTCCAGAACCTGAGTTCATGCTCTCTGTCTGCACATTTCCTGATTCCCAGGCTTTATGATCATCATTGATTCCTCTTTCATTTTTATTCCTAGCCAGTTCCCACCCCTACCTCTGATGCCACCCATTTCAATGGGAATATTGTACCCAATCTTGCTAACCTATAACCAGACAGATTTTCAAAAAATCTCTCCTCACCCATAGATTGATATTTAGGCTTGAGAGGTCTTTGACAGCTGGGTCAAAGAGATATCTGGAAGTGACTCAGAGTTACTTGCTGGGATGTAACTCAACTAACAGGAGACAGGTTCAGTTTTTGCTCTTCTCCCTCTGACACCCTCTTCTGGACAATCTCAAGTATGATCTCAATACGTATGAACATCACATTTACATGGCCAGCCCAGGTTATCCCCAAGGACTCTAGACTGTTTTCAAGCTTCCTGTTAGACATTTCCACAAATCCAACTCCACATCCATTCTCTGTTCCACATGCCATGCTTAGAAGACGAGAAATCAGTGGAAAGAACAGGAGAGCTTCATTTCCTCCATCACTTGCTAGTTTTCTAGACCTCTCCTCCTTTCTCAGTTTCTCTCTCCATTTACCTTTCTACCTCTGCTCTGTTACTGGGCCTTGCATTGTGATTCTGCAGATACCATTCCAGACTCTGTCTTCCCCTCTATGCTGACTTCATTGCCCTTGTTCAGGATCCATCATCGTTATCTGGCCCCTGACATTTGTGCCCACATATTCAGGAGCTATGAAAATGGTGTTAATCTCCAAACAAAGGCTGGCTGTAGTGTCTTTGCTGAATTTCATTTTAATGATAGTCACATGGAGACTCTTCTAGCACAGTGTTGTAATAATATTAATGAAAATAAGAAAATCCATGAACGGTCTTTGGTGGGTTCACAGGTGGGAAAATATTCCACCTGAAATCTTATTTTCTGGAGTTCTTAACCAATGCCCAGAGCTATTGTTTTTGACCACATGCAATATTGTAGTAAAATGTGGTGCTTCTTGACTGCAATCCTATGGTGGCCAGCATCTGTGGATTTTGTTCATTCAAATTCATTAATTTCTGATAAGCAGAAAATACTTTATACGTTAAAAACAGTTTCTTATTGGCACTGCCATCTTCTGACGTCTTAGTCTATTTTATCAAAGAGTGAATGTGAAGTTGGTTAAAAACTATGGTTTATTCATTCTTCCTCCAACTGGCCTTATAACATGCTCAGCTAAATTCTTCTTTCCTTGAGATCTCTTCAACGATTAGAATCATATAACAGAAAACATAGTCATTCCAAAGTTTGAGCAATTTCCACCTTTGTCTGTTTTAGATTGTATTGTGTCTATGCCAGGATAGACACAGGTTTAGGATATTTTTAGTTCTACTTGCACCAAAATAAAGTTAACTGAGAAGGACATTGTCTATTGCTCACAAGGACCTTTCTGCCATCCTGTTTCTAAATAGCCATGGCAATCTATTCTACAGAAATTGTTCCAAGTTTTATAACATTCAGAAAACATTTTTTTCCTGAATTAAAGTACAGTATAAAAGCAGCTCATTGGTAGAAGTTTTGATTTGCCTTTAATATTAACTAATATTTTAAATTTCAAGGTATTTGCTTCCACAGACATGAACAGTATCCTGCTCTCAAGTGTCCTCTGCACTGATATTTAGGGCCATATCATCATTTTATCACGTGTTCTCCATTGGCCTACTATCCAGAGCACTTGTTCCTTCCTTCCTCATAACTGCTACCTAGTGAAGGCGTATGTCAAGAGAGGAGACTAGGATTAGGAATTGTTCTGCTTCTTCATATCTCATGTTTTACTGTTAGTCCATGGCTTGACTGAAACAGTAGTGAACTGTGTAGTCTCTCCAGAAAACTGTAAGATCTCATTCAGGAATGTCAGTATTCTGGGTCAGTGTTCCTTTTCCAGATATTTTCCCAGATAAAATCAAATCTATACTCCAATTTCCCATGACCCTGAGTCCACAAGGAGTGCTGAGAAAGGTACTTGTTTTTCCAAGACATCCAGCAGTTCTGAAAGTCATTGACCAGAGATAATACAAAGTAAATTATGTCTCATAAGCTGTGCTAGGGTGAAAACTGGGAAAGGGATAGAATAGTGGTTTCTATTTTTCCACTGCCCTGTGGTAGGAGAATTAGGGTTTGGGTCTTTCAAAGGCTACATGCCTATTCTGTGATCAGCAAGTTGTGAATCTGCTTCCTTCCAGTCTATATGTAGCCATTTTTCATTAGTTTTTTGTTGCAGTTTGTTGTTTTATTGTTGCTTATTTGTTTAGAATTAATAGAGAGATCAGTTTGGAAAAATAGCACAAAGAAGAAGAAGAAGGAGGAGAAGGAGAAGGAGAAGGAGAAGGAAGAAGATCATCAATATCATCACCTTCATCATCATCATCTTCTTCTTCATCATCTTCATGTTCATCATCATCATCAATAACAACAAGAACAAAACGTTTTTTCAAACATGCTTGCAAGAAGGTGCATGTTCTGGACCTGGCCGGAATCCCCAGGATGCCCAAAGTTTCCACCACTGTTATCTATTTCTCTTCGCCTACCCTGTTTACTCCAGTATCATCAAGGAGTCTGCATGTTTACTTCAGGAGACCCTTTATTTCTTAATCCAGTGTATTTTAATTTCAGTCTTGAGGTTTGCAATCAGGAACTCTTTAGCTAAAATTCTGGGCCACCTGCAGCAGCTGTGGAGTTTCTAGCCAACTGCCTTATCCTCTGAGGAATAAATTCCCTTTGACAGTGCCACTTATGAAAGGCAGAGCAAGTGGAGAGCATTTTACAGATAATTCATGGAGAGAGAGGAGTTGTTGCGGGTGGTAAGGGAGGACAGAAGATAGATTAATATTTTCTCTTATCACTTGGCATGTTAAACTTAATTATATTTCTTGAGAGACCTCTAAACAGTCATAATTAGGAATTATGATAAGAGCCACTGTTACCTTCTACATGTTCCTTTTATGTTTGCCTCTTTGTGAATGTGGACTGTGATTAATACCAATCACCATTTACTAGGACAAGACCTCCCTGTCCATCGGGACCTTTTTTGACTTTGAATGCATAGCCTCCAGGATCGAGGGCACCTTGACTATCTCTGTGAGCTACGAAAACCTTAGACAAGTCAGTGTCATTAGTATTGAAGTTGGAAATGCCAATCGTAGTTATGAAAATTATAATTTAGCTCTCAGAATTTCTATGTCTTCTTCAGTCTCTTTTGCCATCTTAAAAAAATCTCCTAAAACCATTTTATTCCTTTACTTTATTTCTATATACAGGAGACAAGAAGATCACAGGAATATCACCAAATATTTATGCTATCAAACCAGGGAATAATCCCCAAGGATGTAAAAAGAGGGGCCTCTCGTCGAGGCTACCATTGAAAACCAGTGAGAAACATGGAATTCAATGTTAACTTAGAGCAAAATCCTCTTAAGCATCATGAGATTCAGCGTTTCTGATAGTATGTGGGAAAGGCAAGAGCTACCGGCATCCTGATAGGGCTGCTTATTCGGCTTTTAAAGGACTTTGGGAGACTCTCTATATTCTATTTACTGTACCAGAGCCTAGAGGATTTCAGATTCTTACTGGGAAGAGGACATGGGTACTTCCATTAGTCTACCGCAGGTTAAGTACTGAAAGTAGTCTTCTACAAATCCTTAAAATAGGAGTGTACTGCTGATCGGTTGGAACCTGAAATACCAACTCTTAACTCTCAACCCATCCTCGGAGACATTCATGATCACATTCAGAAGAATGGTGGTTAGGAATTTAGGGGAGTCCATAGTCAAACATTTCTCTGATTATTTTCCTAAAGACTGGGTAAGATGTATTGCAACATTAGTACCTCACCCACACCCCACACACTGACTTGGGGTTGCCTTGGGCCTGAGAGGAAGCCTGCTGTATTTTGATGAGACAAATCACCTTCAGTGTCACACTCCCCACTCTCCAAGAGCAAGGAATAATTAGTATCTTGACATCGAACTATGTAAGTTAGAGCACTTCTTTGAAGCTCTGAGGGAAATGGTGAACTTTCACACACAGCCTCTCCTGGCAGTTAATGATTGTGCCTTGTAAAAGGGGCTGAAGGAGATTCTATTTGAGTGCTGCTGCTGGAATGTTAAAGGGAATTCAGAGGGGAAAAATAGTCCAGTGTGTAATATATACTGGTGTCTAGCCCCTAATTTGACATTCAGGTCAGATCAACACTAATCTTGTAAAATGTTGAAATTTAATGTCGTATAAAAAAATGCTACTGGGCAAGGATCTTTAATACACCCAATCATGAAAACTGTGTGTGATACCCTCTTTGGGTATTTTTCTATCAAATCTTTACTCACTTCATACCTTTTCCAAACATGAGCCAAAAGTGCTATATTCGAACATCTATATCTGTTCTAATTTATTTTGAAAATTCAACAAACAGAAACATCTCATTTCCCATTTGTTCCTTGGTAGACTAGTGAATCGTATTTAGCAAGTTGGGAGAAGCTTCATCTTCTGCAGCTACTTTTTAAATGTAGATGGGTAAATTAGTTTCTTTTAGTAATAAAATGATCATGGAGTGCAACATATGAAGTTATTTTGTGGATGTAGAGGCATTTGTGAGTGTGTGTGTATGTGCCCATTTTATATCTGGACCTTTTCTTTCATGTATATCATGCTCTTGCAAAGCACCTTTCTCCCACATTAGATGCATCAGGCTAACCATATTCTATTCTGGTACCCAGAGGCTCATGAAAGCTTAAGTCACTCCTCAACATCTCCTGACTCAGCAATGCATGAATTCCTCAGCAGTGGCAGTAGCAGTGATTGGCTTCTGTTCTTCCTTGATTACAATGAATTACCAACATATCCAGAAAATAAAGGGATAAAGGCCTAGCGTTTATTCTGCAATTGGGAGTAAAATGTTCTAAACGTTAAAACAATGTAAAACATCATTGAGAAGTATCAGAAGTAGGAGGTATGTGATGTGCCTGAGTCCAAAGTTTTTATCCTGACATGATGTCCAAGGTGCTTAATGAGTATTTGAAAAGGAAGACTCCCTATGTGTTTAATGTTTCTTTTCCCATAATAATCAGGCCTTCCTTTCTGGGGACACAGTCAATATTTCTTTCTCAGCACAGGATGAAACTTTTTAAATATGGATAATATGTTGCAAAACCAAAATATATCTTTTTTCCTTTGAATGGAATAGCTTTTCTTAAAGAATAGTAATTGTTCAATGACTGTTTGCAAGTAATACATGTGTCCCAGGGTGTAGAAGTGTGTTATCTTTTTTACAGCAGAAACAGTTTTCTTAGCATCCCTTGTTTTAGGTTGTCTATCATTTCTCTGCCTTCCCTTCCCCTCATATGATTCCCAGAGATTCTGGTTAGCATGCCTATAATTTTTTATAGCAACAATCTACTGTCTGTTTCATCTCAGGCTGTTTTAAGTGTTAGATAAGTTGTAGAGATATAAAGCAAGTCTTCCATCTTGACCTTAGAAGAACACTTTGAAATATCCAATAATATCTATACATTGAGAAGCAGTCACACCAAGGGACCATAATCTTAGTATGAAATTAGGAGTCTGGGGATTCAGAGCCAAATTCCATATTCTTTCCTTCTGAGATTCCATGGGAAAAACACTATTGTGTCCAGCTTGGGTTATCTGAGCTGGTTGGCTCTTTGGCACGTATGTGTTTATGTGTACATGTATGTGTTTTGTCAAGGAGAGTTCATCTGAGTGTGAATGTGTAGATGTGAAGGCCAGAGGCACACCATGAGTGACATTTCTCAGACACTGTCCTCCTTAATTTTATTGTTTAAAGATAGAGTGTCTCACTGGGACCTGGGACTTCCAGTTATTCTAGACTGTAATTCTCAGAGATCCTCCTGTCTCTATTCACTACTCAGAGTTAAGATTACAAGTGCAGGTCACTATGCTTTCTTTTTACATAGGTTCTGTGGATCAAACATGTCCTCATGTTTGTGTGGTAAATACTTTATAAATAGAGCTCTTTTCCCAGACCCTACTCTCTTTACTAATCTCAAGGAAACAAAAATCTAAGAACTCAAGCAGGAACTGCCACTTTGATGTTGTCTCCTTTGGCTTAGCCCCTCCACTAGTCATCACTATGAGACATCAAAGTCTGAACAATTCATGATTTAAGTCAGTTCACTATCAGCATGAACCCAATTTGCTCTTGGATATGGGACTGGGGATAAATGTGTCCAGGGCAGGTGTTTGGTTTTGGTGAGATCATGAAGATATCTCATTGATTGATTCCTATGAAAATCTTCATTTGTTATATTGACTAATTCTATTCTGGTGGGTAATGGAATAAGCAGCCATGATATCTTGTCCTGTTCCTTTAATGCTATTGTTTGGAATATACTTTCTGTGAATATGTTAGTTGAAGAAAATGGCAACCTCTTACACATAAACTACAGAATCCACAGAGTCCTTGGCTGCTAGAGACATTTATTGATAGGACTTTTGAGACACCAGAATAGAAGAGCTGCCAAGCAAACATTCTCAAGTGTTCTTCTGGTACCAGGGAGCTAGAGGGAAATGATCACCAGGAGGCCTTGAGACTGTAGTTAGCGCATAAATAATGTGGATAGAGTCTAAGCTTTAGGAATGAAAATATAAAAAGAGACTACAAGGAAATGGATGTTTTCTAAAAGAAAAACTAAAGCGTGAAGACAGCCAGAGATGTAAAGCAGAAGGGAGGCTATGGGAATTTTGGTGGTAGTAGTTTTGGATAGTTTAGATCTTGGGTACTAGTAATCTGTATACCACTGGCACTGCTGGCACTGGGGGAAATAATGCAACCATCTATGTGGGTTTGAAATGTCACAGTTTCCTATCTACTCAAAGACCCATGAAAGATGACAGAGCTGTCTATTGTGTTCTGAACACCCTAACTAGGAGAAACTTCAGTCAAAACAAAGATGTTAGCATAATGTCCCCCAAAGCTGCCTTACAGAATGACTGTGTCCCAGAGGTCTCTGTATTAGTACATTTCTCTCTACTATTGTTATATAAATAAACCTACTCCCTTATGTATGTATGTCTTACACGCATGCTCATCTATATACTGTGTTATATCTGCACTAGTTGGGTGTGGTGTTGGAAAGGCACAGTTCGGTATAATGTGGTATGGTATGGATACAGAAAACTTCCTCATTCCTTTGTCCCCGATCTGTTGCATTTAAAATTCCATTTAATATCTGTTCAGATTTATAAAAATAATTTTATATTTTTGTCAACTGAAATAAGTAATGTTTTCAGTAATCACTTAATGACAGCCCACAGTGTGCCAGAATGCAGAATTGAGAGATCTAGGCTCAGTCCTTATCCTGAAAAAAGATCTCAGTGTGAAATGGTAATTACTATCATACTGGTACACTAGTGGTAGAGAACACTCAGATAAGGACTATATGACACAGACACAGGCATCACAAAAGCATCCTGGAGAAAATAAGGCTTAGACTATGCTTTTTAAAATTATTATTATTTTATTGGATATTTTATTTATTTACATTTCAAATGTTATCCCCTTTCCAGGTTTCCCCTCTGCAAACCCCGTATTTCCCCTCCCCTTGCTTCTATGATGGTGCTCTCCACCCACCCACCAACTCCCATCTCACTGCTCTGGCATTCCCCTACACTGGGGCATCAAGCCTTCACAGGACCAAGGGCCTCTCCTCTCACTGATGGCAGATAAGGCCATCCTCTGCTGTATATGCACCTGCAGCCATGGGTTCCTCCATGTGTATTCTTTGGTTGGTGGTTTAGTCCCTAGGAGCTCTGGGGGGTCTGTTTGGTTGATATTTTTGTTCTTCTTATGGTGTGGCAAACCACTTCAGCTCCTTCAGTCTATGCTTTAAACAGTGGATAAGACCCAGAAAGAGACAGAGGTGGGCATTCAAGAAAATGGGCTATCTGTGCTGGACCTGTGGCAGACTGTGATAGGTGTGGTAGAGGTGGATCTATAAGTTCTTGGCATCATTAGGCAGCATCATTATTCCAAGTATCAAGTATGCTTAGTTGGGCAGAGATGATGAGATGAGGCTATAGAGAACATCCTAGGCCAGATTACAAGGGAAGCCAGGTTAAGTGTTCTAGTGATGGCATTTTTCTCTTGATGACTTTGATTTGCCAATGAAAAAGTGACTCTGTCTGTAATTTGAAAACAGAAATGCAAATGGGCATGATGGAGTTAGACAGATACCAGAAGTTAACCTCAGGGAGAAGAACGAGTTAGCAGTGGTGATGAAAGTAATCCCCTTGTCAGTCAGGATTCTAATAAAACACATTATTAATTAAACTTGTTGCTTAGGGTGTGGTGCAGTAAGCCAGGCTCTGACAGAAGCAGTCACACCAAAAGCTGAGGGCAAAATGGAGTGAGTAGGATATCATGAACGAAGACTTTGGGCTGTGTATATATTTTGTAGGGAGCTAGTCTAATGCAGAGGTTAAGTACTTGAGGTGTGAGGTTGGACAGAGATGAGTTTGATTCCCACCTCAGCTATCTAACTAGTTGTGTGAACTAGTGTATTGTTATCGATCTTCAGTTTTGCTACCTGCTGAAGAGGATGTTAATATCAATGGGAATCAGATTGTCCTCCCTAGACCTTAGTTAGAACGTATATAGTAAGCACATTTACCATTTTTTAGTATTGTAATTGGTTAATTAAGAGTCCAAAGGGAGTGACTAAAACAGAAAAGGCATGGCATGGGAAGGGTACTAATGAGCCTGGTTGCGTTGGGAAATCAATGGGTGGTCCACTGACAGTTGTCTCACACTTATCAGGATTCTTGGAAAGCATTGGTCCACAAGCCAAACTATGCTTATGAGATATGGTAGGAGTGAAACAAAGATTCTTTGGAAAGGGAAATTAAAATTGGGGTTGAAGACTTAGGAAGATCAATCTACAGCTCTCCTTAGCTCAGTCACATGAGAGAAAAGGACAAGCACAGAATGAAGAAGGAAGGAGAGATTGCAAGGCAGGAAGTTACATTTGGGGAAGGGATGAGTTTAGTCAATTATTTTTAAATCTTTCTATGCTCCATTTTTACTATGTTAGAATAAGACAATTACAGGCTGAAAGTCCACATAACTATCATTTAGAAATAATTTTTAAATTTGAACCAATGTTTATAGTTTAGAAGTTTTGAAGAAAAAAAAAAGATTGGCTCATCAACCTATGTTCCAAGGATACACGGTTGCTGCCCACTTTGAGTCAAAAATTACTGTTTTTAAAAATTAATTATTTTGTTTACTTATATCCCAAATGTTGTCCCTCCTGGCCCCCCTCACAGAGTTCTTCTCTCATCCCTCTTCCCCTTTGCCTCTGAGAAGGTCCACCCCGAGCATCCCCACCCTCACAGGAGGCATTAAAGTCTTTAAAGGATTAAGCCCATCCTCTCTCACTGAGGTCAGACAAGGCAGCTAGCCCTCTAGTACATATGTGTAGGGAGCCTCAGACCAAAAATCACTTTTCAAGTCTGCTTGAGAGCCCACCACTCCAGGCTCTGAGTTGGTTACCCACTCCATGTCTAGTTCTCCGTAACGTGACTATCTGGCTCAGTTTTCTGTTAAAATTTGTGATGTCAGGATACTCGGTGATTTCTTAAATTAAGCATCTGATGATTCTTTAAAGGAATACATTATAGATGAGGCATGTGGATTGTACAGAAGCCAGATATCAATATCTTTAGTGAAATGAGATGGTTTTCTCCTGTATGTTGAACAAACAGAGATCCAGTACCCTCTTCTGAAAGTGGCATCAAGGTGGGCAGAAGAAGTAGAGGAAGCGGAGAAGGATGTTGAGTAAAAGGAGGGAAAGGGAAACTGGATGATTTGAGAGCCCACATCTAGTGAGCTCCTGGAGAGTCCGAGCTGAGAGGCACTGCAGAGGAGAATCTGCCGCTGAGTATAGACGGGGCTAGCGAAATGGCTGATTTATCAGGTGCAGGCAGAGTGTGACAAACCTTTTCTGTGCTGTTCTTTTTTTTCTCCCTTCTGCCATATCCTTTAGCCCTTCTCACCCCAGCCCTGACACCTCAACCTCTTGCAGCACTTGCTCCCCTTCTCCTCGATCCCCTCCACCCCCTTTGCTGGCAGGTTCACCAAGAAACAACTGGGTTTCCATGGCAACGTGGAGACAGCTGAAAAATGGCAGCTAAATGCAGCTGCCCCTCATTTAATATCGACTCTGGCACTGACAGAACAGATAATGGGCAATAACACACCATTATGTTGTGGGAAAATGAAATGCTTCAGCAGCAGGCTGTCATGCTGGGGGATTTATTTGTTACTATACCAGCACTGTTTCCCTCCACATCCCTTCCTTTCTTTTTATTCCTTCTTGCCTGAGGCAGTTTCTCTCTTTCCCCCTTTCCCCCTCACTGCTTATTTCTATATCCTCTCTTCTTCCATATTTCCCTCTAGCCTTTCCTCACTTCTCTGTATCAATCATGGCTTTGCATGGACATGTGCACATAGAATAATAGCAATTATTTGCATAATGACTTTCAAGTCACAAAGCACATTCAAACACACTTTCCCCACAATCTGGGTGGTGAGACAACTCCGCACATGTTAGAGATTGCATGCTGGTATGTATTCTCTGGGTCTAAAAAGGAGCCTTGGAAATGTTGAACAGTTTGTCCAAATTTACATAAGTAACTGTCAGAACCTTCATCCCAAGTCAGATTTTCTGCCCTATACACAAGGTCTCCTACATGTGGAGAATTTCCTGCTGCCAATTTCTTCTTACCTCATCAGAATCATGTTGCATTAATAATAATTACTATTAATCTCTATCATAAAAAAATCTCTCAAGCTTCCAGTCTTCATAAGGTCTATAGTTCTTTTATTACATTTCTAGGCTCTTATAGACTCTCCCAATAAAATGACCCTAACTTATTGATAAGGATGGACTGCTTTTAATATTTTAAACCCAAATGCACATATCTACCCAGTGCCACCTATTGTATCATGAAATCATGACATACAGGAGGGATATAGCATAGTCTGACTTAAAAATGGGACCATTTTGGTGGCTGAGAATATTCCCTCCTAAAACATTGAACACTGAAGCATAGGGAATGTCTTTGTTGGACTGAACAAAGAGAGTCCTTTCTCCATTGCTGTTGATTAACTGTTCTTTTGTAGATCTCTGTGGCAGGATATTCATAAAACCCACAACTGTTCTTAAAATGTCGCATCATGCACTTTCTAGACTGGAGAGATCTGAAATCAAGTTCTTTGTAGAAAAAAATGCAAATGGAGTGTGAATAGGTAAATCCAATAGCGTTTTCATTTCTTGTGGCTGTTGAGAGAAAACAACCAAAACCAAAGTTTCATGTAAACACCTATAGGCAGGACAGTATGAGCACTACATAGAGTGGGTTTTAAACTATGGAAATGACTTATATTAGTAAAGAGAATAATGTTTGTTTTTGACCTAGAGTGCGGGAATTTCTTGAAAATACATGCAACATTTTACATGAACGAGGCAGGAAAGTACAATGGTTCAACCTACCTGGTTTGAACCTACTAATGCATGTTTTCACCCTACTAATTTCCAGGTTTGTAGATTGGGAAAAATTAGTTTTCTTCTCCTAGGCTGAGGTTTTGAAGCTGTGGTTCATATAAGAATTTATGTTCTGTATTGCTCTTCTTAAGGCTAGAATTGTTTATTTTTTAAGACATATATAAGACAGAAGCCTGTTACTATTTTAATTTCATTTTATGTTTTGTTTTTATTCTTTGAAAATTCCATATGTGTATGTAATATGTTTTTGTCATTTCACACCCTATTACTGTCTCTAATCCAACAATCTGCCCTCTTATATCAAGTCTTTTTTTTTTTCTGTCATTTCTGTAACCAACTGTGCTAATTAAGGTTGTTCACATAAACATAGATGATGGGATTAGTTACTGGAAAATATGGGCATCATTAGTGGATACACCACTGAAGAAAAGACCTCTCCCTCCCCTGATAGCCATCAACTGCCAGTAGCTCCTCAATGAAGGGTAGAGCCTTGTGAACCACTCCTCCACCCATGAAGGAATGGTGAGGAACTCAATCTTGTCTGGGTCTTATGCAGGTAACCGCAGGTGCTATGCATTGGTGAGGGCAATTGTGCTGTCATGGCTAGAAAATGAACATCATAGCATTCTTCACACTCTCCAGACTTCTATTTGCTTCCTCTTCTGGGACGCCATAGGAACCTTCACTAAGCCCTGACGGAAATAGAAATTTCTCTGCCCGAGCAGCACTAATCTATGAGTTTAAACAGATGTTTAGAAGTTTAGAAGAAAACTTGACATCATGTCCACTTCGCAAAATAATAGTAGTCCCCAAACCCCAGCCTCCAAAGACCCATGACATTGCTAAGTATAGGCTTTTGACCAGGTTTATGGGATCAAGTAAGAATCCCCACCCGTGCACAAGTCCTCAAATCCAACCAGAAATCAGCTGGTTACACCCAAAGCAGTTCTACCTCAGTCATATCAGTAGATGCATCTGCCTGGCTAGTAGGTATTGGAGCTGAGAGGGTTCATAATTAGGTAAGACCACAGATAATCTCTTCCCTCCAGTAAACTGTATAGCACCTTCTGCACTATGTAAGTTAACTTGAAGGGAGAAAACTTCCAGCTTCAGTCTTGCTTGACATCTATCTGTCCTCCAACAAAACCATGTGATAGCTTTAGCAGTAGATTCTTACACAGAGTTCTGCTATCTATAATTCTTTATGCTAATTTCTGTGCTCAGAACCTCTTCCTCTAGCTGTACTCACATTCTACAAAGCAAACTCAAGTAGACTATTGGAAAAACATTTTGTGTTGCTGAGGAAGCTTAGGAAGCCAAGCTGTTGACATGCTAGGGTGTATGTGGTTGCTATTATTTGCTTTCTGTTTCCTGGGTAGTTATTTCCCATCAGCGGTTCCCTATTGTGAAATGAACCTTGATGTTTATTATCCAATCATATAATGGCAGAATAAGGAGGAACCAGAAATTCTACTTCTAGAATTTTCTAGTTTAAATCATGGCTGAGCTGGGAGCAAGTCCATGGCCAAAGTCCTTCTTTGCTAACCAACAATTTTGCTATGTTGTCTCATCTCTTCCTTTGGCTTCCTTGATTTTTTCAAATTCTTTAGTGGTTTTACTGCCTTCCTTTTGGCTAGATCTATGGCTGTCACACTACAAAGGCAGGAAACTAATGTCCCTTTAGTATCTATTCTAAGAGTTATATTTTATTCTTAACAAAGCAAAAGTGACCGGTTTGGGAAATGAGCACTCAGAAGCTTGAGAAATATTTTTAAATGTTTTATCATTTTAATAAATTTTAAAAATTACATTCTAGCATTTAGAAGACTGTTCAGAAATTGCCCCATTATCAGATTTTTATTCATTATTCGAGAACTATAAGAATAATAAACCCTTTATCTATCTGCTGGAAGTTTAGAAGTACCAAAGAACTGGGAATCTAAAGCCAATTAAAGATAAGGAGAACACAGCTTTTAAAACCAAAGAGAAAAAATTTCCCACAGTCCACGTACTTTCTTCCTGGGAAAGAAATGGGATTAGCAAAAAACTTAGAACCTCCTTTGAATATCAGTCAGACAGAGCTGTGTTGAAGACTGTAAATGGAGAATGTTGAAACCAATAGCAGAAGTGACCTGAGGCAGAGGGCAGAAGGGAAGGGGCAGCAGAAATCTCGGGACTATAATTTCAGAGGTATATTTTAAGATATAAACAGCAGTCATCATTTAGTTTTTCCCAAGACAGGGTTTTTTGTTTTTTTTTTCTCTACCCCAGCCGTCCTGGACTTAACTTTGTAGACCAGGCCGGCCTCAAACTCACAGAGATCTGCCTGACTCTGCCTCCCAACTGCTGGGATTAAAGGACTATACCACCATGCCCAGTTTAAGAAAATCAATCTTAATGTAAATAATTTTAAGATATATTTTAGTTTTTAATTCTATGTGTTGGTGTGAGGGGAATGCACACTTGAGTGTAGATACCTTCCAAGACTAGAGAAAAAGCTAGATCCCCTGGAGCTAGGATTAAAGATAGTTGTGAACCTGATGTGGGTGCTGGGAATGGAATTCAGGTTCTCTGGAAGAGCCTTGTGTAAACTGCTAATTTCTCTTTTGCTGGAGCATAATCTTAAATCAGAAAATTCTGATACTCAGGGATCATAGAGAACTCAAAAAGTAGACTTGCAAAACCAACACCTCTCCACAACTCTGTTACCACACCAAGAAGATAACGGAAGCTCATAAAATCCTTGAGCTTTTTATTTAGATCTAAGAAATTGCCTTTTTCGGGGTTTTAAAAGTGTTTCCTCTAAGTCAGTGATATCTTAGTCATCATGGGGATAGAAATACAAGAACTGAGAGGGAACTGACAGCCAATGCTGAAACTTGGTATTTAAATCCCCTAACCCCTCTGTGTGTGTGTGTGTGTGTGTGTGTGTGTGTGTGTATGTGTGTGTGTGTCTGCATGTACACATGTGTATATATTTTTGTGGAGGCCAGAAGTCAATATTGAGTGTCATCTTTGAAGATGACATTCACCTTATTATTTATCATCTATCTATTATATATTGATCTATCAATCTATCAATCTATTTATTTTTTGAGATTTGATCTCTCACAGTTCTGGAACTCTTTGACTGTGCTTGGGCTGCTCATCAAAGATTCGGGAATTTGTTTCTTCCTCTATAGTGTGGGATTATAAACACTTGATCGTGCCTAATGTTAATCATGAGTTTTGAAAACAAAATTTAGATCCTCTTGCTTGTATAGGGAGAGCTTTACCAACTGAGCCATATCCTCAGCTTGTGAAATGGTTCCATAGCAGTTCTGTAGGCAGTAGTGTGCAAGGGAGTGGTCAGTGTTCAGGTCTTGTTCAACAGGACATCAAATAGTTAATTGTTTTCATTCCTCCCTGGTAAATCACAGGTAGCACAAATTGTTAGTTCTACACAACAGGGCATGGGCTTCCCAGAATGAAGTGTATATCTAAATACTAAAACAAACCATGTTAAACCATTACTGAAAAACTTTGGGCACCCTTATTTAGTCAGAAAGCCTCTCTCCTTTTACAACTGAGAAGCTAGGTGGCTTATCCATAGAAGTCTGAAATACAGCAGCAGAACCGGAATGATATAATATCCACATATTTTTATTAATTAACCAAATTATCTCCAACATACTCTATTCTCTAAGATAGAGGAAAAATGTAGCACATTTAAAAATATTTCCTTAAAAGCATCAAACATTTGAAAGCTGTAAGCTCTTAAATTAATCATTCCTCTACAGACTCAACACCTCAAGTGTGAGGTTTTACTATACATATACACACAATTGGGTTGCACATTAAAAAATGTATTTTTCGCATCGAAGATTGTTGATCTCCTGAAGTGTTATTTTGCTTCTGAAAAAGCTGAAAGACTATAAGGCCATGCTAGATGGCAATTTTCTGGGTCAATTTTTGCCCAAGGCACTCCCTCATCATAAATTAAGTAACGGAAGAGCTCTTGTGGGCTCTTACGATGCAATTTTGTACACTAGAGTGGTAATAGACTAGCTAGGGCCTCAGCAGCCTAGTGAAACACTAGGCATTAAAAAGCATAACTAAGACTTCTTCATTGCCCTGTTTTCTACCGGGGAATTTTGTAGGGTCTCACTAAAGCACAGCATGGTTGCACTCTTAAAATAACCTGTACCTACTTCCGATAGGACTTTGTTGGGTATAAGTTGACACATATAGGGATGTACCAGGTTAGGTAAAGTGCCTTTTTCTTATAGGATAAGATTTTTGAATCAACTAGAGTAAGTGACTTGGTGGTCACCAGATAAAATAATGGTGTCTCATGTGCGTACAATTGCTTTGTTCTCTCACTTGGTTCTTACGTAGGTCTTCCTACAGAGCAAGAAGAACAACTGTCAAGTCCTTTGAAAATTAACAAACTCAGTGAAGGTTCTAATTGATTGGCAGACATTGATTTTGGCCCCCAATTAAAACTCAAACCCACTTACGTATCTTCATCTTCACTGCCACTATTGCTGTCGTGAGTTTCTAGCATCCATCACTTAGACAATCACTGCAGAGGCTGTCAATAGTCCTCTCTGCTTCAGTCCTAATCCCTCTGATTGATAATTTACACAGCAACCAGAGGGATCTTTTTCTATATGTATAAGCATAGTTCTTCCAAGCTTCAAACACTGTGATGCTTCTCATTTCCCTCAGGGTAAAGTCCAAGGTCCTTGACCAGATGTTCCAAGCCTGGTATAATTAAAGCAGTGGTTGTCAACCTGTGGCTTGAAACCCAACATAGGGTTGCAAATTATATAACCTGCATTTCAGGTATTTACATTGCAATTCACAACAGTAGCAAAATCACAGTTATAAAGTAGCAACGTAATAATTTTATGGTTGGGGTCATCACAACATGAGCTGTATAAAGGGTTGCACCACTAGGAAGGTTGAAGATAATTGATATAGACTTTGATCATGCCAACCATGCCTTCTTAATTACTCCTGATATGTTTGTTCTCCAACACTCCAGGTACTGTACTACCCTTGGTAGTCTCTTGCCTGGTTCTCACAGGCCAGCTTGTGCTCATTTGTAGACTCTAGTTTAAATTTAAATTTGGCTAGAGGCCTTCCTTAATCCCTCAGTCTAAATTGGCCCTCTTCACTTTCTTTCATCTCGCACACTACTCTGATCTCATCCCCATAGAGATTAAACATTTCAGAGTAATGTCTACATATATGCCTCTTCGTCTGAGAGCTGTCTCCCTCAGAATGCAAGATTGATGAAATCAAGGTCCATTTCAATTTTGCCCACCAGTAAATATCCAGCACATAGCTCACTGCCTGCTTCAGAGCCAGCCTACTGTAAATATTTGCTAAACATGAAAGCGAGAGGATGACAGACCTTGGAATGCCATTTTGCCTCTGAAATAATTATTAATTCTTTTTTGGAAAAATACATAGTCTGCTACATAGAAGCTTCATGTTGGAATAAATCAGTTGGTGTGTAATTAAGGAATGGGTAATACTTGGACATGACTACACTGCAAGCAAAGCTGACTTCTCTGTGTGTGGGGTTGTGATGTCACTTTCCCATACGTCACAGTGACATTTCAGAGTGCTATGTATTTCTAATTACAGAACCTGGCATTTGGACCAAAACTGCTTCTGGCCCTACTATTTTCCCTTTTTCCTGCCACTATGAAATTCTGTTCTGAGTAAGGAAGTGGTGTGGTTGCACAACAGAAGCTCTGACACTTTTGTTCCCTGAAGAATAGCATCAGGGCGAAGGCTATGATTAATACACATAATTGAAAAAAATGGCAGCTAACTGCCGAAAACCATCTCCCATCTGTTGGTAGAAGGAAATTGCTGACAGGAGTTCCCTATTGAGTGGCTAAACAAGAGAAGGAGCAGAAGGGTACAGATCACCATCTATCCCTTCCCATGCACATGCTGTTTGGGGGCCAGAGAAGTTTCTTCGGGCTCTGTTTCACATGTAAGCATCGCCACAAAATGGCAGCTTCTAGGGCTGGGACTTAGAGACATTTTTTTTTTTTTTTTTTGGGGGGGGTGAGGTATGCCATGAGGGCTTTGTGAAAAACTTTTCTTCTTCAAAATGAGAATTTAGAATTCCCATAGATCCAGTCACGTAACTGCTAATTGCAAGTTGAATCTCTTTAAGAGACAGGATGCTTCTTGACCAAGCAGGACTCTTGTTTTACTCTTTCTTTGTTTCTTTGCCCTATGTTAGTGGGGTGGGGAAAATAAGAGAGGAGGAAGAAGATCTTGGTGCAATCTCTGAATTTTTTTTATAGGACCTGAGCTGACCTGACCTTCCTGGGCCTCAGTCTCTTGTCTATAAGATGAGGTATATCAGAAAAATTATTGATCCCTGAATTGTAAAAATTAGTCTGAGAACAAAAACATGTAAATAAATGTATGTTATAAATGTATACATACACAATTATAACGATTGTCTATTATGGATCTATTATTTATCTATTTGTCACTTATCATCACCTATCTCTCTGACATGTATCATTACTTGTTTTCCTGCTTCTCTTCTTAATACATTGCTGGTGCCCCAAACACTATATGCCTTTTGTCAGTGTTAGTACGCCTCTGCCTTTGCCAGTGTGTACTTCAGGAGAGCATCTACATTTAAACCAGGAGAAGAAAAGGAAGAAACCCCACACACAGTGTAGCCAATACACACAGTATCTTCAGGCCATGCCATTTGTTTTGCATACACTTTTGCTCTGACAGAGGCAGAAACAAAACAACTGAGATCCCAAACAAGTGAGAGGCAAAACCCAGGCTGAGTTATGCTTTTGATGAGGCTCCTTCCGCTGAATCTTAGGGCCTCTTGACGCATATTCACCGTGCTAACTGATACCAGTGGTGCTAAGACACAGAGCACAGAACTGAATGTACTAGGATGTCCCTTGAGGGACAAGGCCAGCACATCAGCTATGGAATTCAATACACTGTGTTCTGGGAATGCTGACTCTGCCAGCATACATGCTGAGCACTGCAGAGGGAAGAGAAGGCTCTACTGGGAGAGCTGATGGTACCATGTTTCCATCATGTCCTTTGTGTGTTTCCATCCTTTAATTTCATCATCAATCGGTCCAAGAAGTAACACTGTCTTCTTGATGTGGAAAGGAAGCAGAGAATTGAGAAAATGAGCTGATTTTACCCAAGTTTACCCTTTACATTAGGGCACACTGGCAAGAACAATTTTTCATTGCTTTGGTGCCCAAGAAGAAAAAGCAATTTCTCTCTCCAAATAGAAGGGGACTTCTATAGGGACCAAACAAGGAAAAAAGAATTATAGGAACTTGAGGAATTTTGTTTCTGTCTCTGCCCTCTGATTAGTCCTGTGACCTTTTGTATGACTCTGATGCAGAGGTTCTGTTCTACTGTTGATTTGGAACATTACACAACTAACCTTCAAACCTATTACTGTGGCAATTGAGGTCATTTCTTTGATGAATTTCACCAGGAAGGGAATAATCCAGAAGCCATAAATCTTTGTTTACTGCCTTTGTGTTCTACATAGCTCCTCTTCTACTCTATCCACATGACATGATAGAGAACTGAGATGCTGTTGAACACTGGCAAATGTTGAGAAGGCCCGCTGTCTGTTACTGATACCTTTTCATATGGACCACCCTGATGCTTGAATGTTATGCTAAGCACATTCTTCATTCTTTCTGGATGAACTAAAAATATATATAATAAAGCCATAAATCCCAAAATGACAGTGCTTTGATGTGGGGCCTCTTGGAGGCAATTGGGATGAGATGAGCTCATGAGGGTGGAACTCTTATGTTGGCCTTAGCATCTTCATAGAAAGAGGAAGAGACCAGGGCTCTTATCTAAGCCATCATGAGGCAATAGGAGAAGACATTTTGCAGCCCATGAAGAGATTCCTTTTCAGACACCAGATCTGCTGCCACCTTGAACTTATACTTTTCAAATTTTAGTACTGTGCAAAATAAATATTGTTTAAGCTGCTCAACGTGTATTATGGTAATGGTGTTTATTCAGCTCAGACTAGTAAAGGCTCTGCCTCTTAGCAGAAAGAGGGGTTGGAGGAATTCTATAGGCACAAAGTTACTTCATTTGACTCCTTTGAGAATTGGCTAGCAGTTGGGTACACAGTGGTAGGGGTTGAATAAAAGAGAAAAATGCTCACTGCATGTGAAAGTCTTCCATGTTTTGCACACTTTTTTTGTATCACTTTAGATAAATGCAGATAGCTTGTTTACCAAAACACTGCCCTGGCTCTGTATTATAATATTTGGATAATGCAGTCCTTAGCTGCATGCAGATACCATGTTAAGCAGCTAGAAAAATAACCTGCTTCAACAGCTTCTAATTTAGTCCCCCTTCCTCTCAGGTCTTTGTTCACTGTAAACACATCAATATAGAACAGCTAGTAAATAAACAAGTTGTTTGTTTGTTTTTAGAGTTTGTGGTGGGTTTGGGTAGGTGGTCCCACACAGAATCATTGGTCTGCTTAAAAGGGAGAGTTATTGATGAACACATGCTTTCCCAGAGTGGATAGTGTCCGTTAGCACTCAGGTGTTGGAGAATGGGCTAGAAGATGAAAGAGTGGCCTTAAATTATGGAGCTGGAGATGACATCAAAGACAAAGATGGGGCTAATGACCATGTGTTAAATGTTTATGCTGCACTGGGCTCTGAGCAGATGTTTTATATGCCAGCATTTTATTTAAGTCTCACTGTGACCCTAGCTGAGACCTACCATTAGTTTTTAAGTATCTATACTATAGGTAAAACAATAAAATTTTAGAGAATTTAAATAACTTGCCCCAAACCATAAGTGTAAATAATTCAAATTAAGATAGGAACATTCTTGATTCCCCAGGAGATTATAAATAGAGTTTATATTACCTTGGGAGAGATTATGATTTGGCAGTTTCTATCTTCTCCCAACTTCAGAAGGATTTTCTAATATTTTTAAGGAACTTTGAACTATATGAGATGTTGAGGTAAGGAAAGACATAAGCTCTGAAGAGGATAGAATCTCAACCACATTTGGTCAAGTTCTCAGCAACATCGAAGACAAGAAGGACTCTTGGGTAGGATTACCCTGACTCCTGTGGCCCATTAGTTATTTGAACTACCTAGAAAAATTATTTTAGTTTTCTGCTTAAGAAGCAGAACTAAAATAACATTTTTCTCTCTTTAATAATGTTTACTTATGTATTTTCCTAATTTACTCAGGATAGGCTAGGAATTTACCAGTGCAATGGAGGTTGAGAGGAGGAGTTAGAAAACAAAAGAAGAAAATGGTTTGTCAGTTTGCAGTATCAGGTCTGTAGGTTAGTACAGGACAATCAGTTATATTCAAGTAACACATACACTAATTACAAAAGAATATTTCCTTTTCAAATGACTTACAAAAGTCCTCAATACAACATAGGCCTTTGTTTTCTGCCCTGTATTTTTGGAAAAGATCGATAAGCAATTCTATCAAAAATTACTTTTTCTTCTTTTGCCTTTTTCAATTCAACCACACCAGTCTTACTTAGAACCACACCAGTCCACTTAGAAGGAATTAGTGAGATCTGATTCTTTGGGGCATATAGCCACAGTTGGACTGGCTTGAATAATTTGATTTAGCCTGGATGCCCTCTTCTTGTTGGTTGATGAATTTGCTTACTCACATTTACTGTTTGATCCAACTTTTAAACTGGTACCATTTTTCAGCAAGAAGGTTTGATGACTCTGAGTGAATGGAGGACACTTGGATTTGTGACGGCAGTATAGGTATGCTACAGGTGGTGAGCACAAGATTTACATATAGGGATTTGTGCATGACTCATTGATGGTAAAACATTAGATCTGGAAGATGAGATCTTTCTGACTGGCAGCACAGAAAATTGTTTTCTTATGTGAAGCTAAAATAGAGAATGAGACGGGATGGAGCCGGTGCTTCAAGGACCTGTTTAATAAGTAATAACTTGGAGAATTCGGGTACTTTATAGAACTCTAGATGTTGGGTTGAAAGTTTTCAAAGACTGTGCACTTGCTCTGTTCTTAACAAGACAATCATGTGCATGACATGCAACAATCAAGAAGCATGTTATAAAAGAGGTCATGGCAGAAGTATTGAAAACAACCTTTATTATTATTATGTGTTTAAGTGCTTTATAAGTATTTATTTTGTACCCTATGTGTGTGTGTAGTATGCACAGTGCCCCAAGGCCAGAAGAAAGTGTCAGATCTCCTGAAACTGGAATTATGGATGTTTGTGACCTGTCACACAGGTACTGGGAATCAAAACCAGATCCTCTGTAAGAACAGCCAGTGCTTTTAACTGCTGGGCCATCTCTCTCTAGCCCCAAAATTTATAATTCTTATACCATATCCCACAGACATTTTGTCCTGAGATGATTTTTGGATATGAAATTTTATTATGTAAAGTTCAGATTATTTGCTTTGATATCCTGAAGACCTAATCTCATAGGACATTAATTTGAAGCCAAGGAATACAGTGGGGTTTTATTTTCGCTTCTTTTTGATCCCACAAAGCAACTTTGAACTCTGAAAAAGAATTTCAGGAAACCTTGTCAGTTTTCCAATTATTGGTCACACTCTTTTACAGTGCACATGGAGGGCAGCTTCTTATATTGCATTTTAAAGTGGTACCTAAAAGGCATCTCTGAGAGAGTGAGACAGAGGGTGCATAGGCAGAGAAAGGCAGAGAGCTTCCGTCCCCAGTCTGTGTGTGTGAGGCTCATGGGAGAATTATCTGGCTCTTCCCTTTCTTAACATTTCATTTTCTCCCTCTACATATTTTATAGAGCAGAAGTTTTGTCTACATAATTGTACCATTGCATCAAGCTTCTATGAAGGATTTGATGTAGCTTATTTTCTTTTAATATTTTAAGTGTCACTTGATATAGGCTGCTAATAGTAAGAGCTACCAATGGCTAATCACTTGCTAATGTTGCTGGTGCAATGCTCTCTTTATATCTCTTAATCATTTCAAGTTCAGGACTTACAAATTACTATTTTTTCCTACTAAGTTTCAGATAAACTAAGGCTTAAAGAGGTGAAGTTGTTTGTGCAAAAAAAGAGAAAAAGAAAAAACAAGAAAGAAAGAAAGAAAGAAAGAAAGAAAGAAAGAAAGAAAGAAACAAGAGAGAAAGAAAACCCCACAATTTCCAAGGCAAGATGTAACTTGAAGTCTTACATCATCTTCTTTTGTGAACCTTGATGATTATGCCTTTTCTTGAGATTTTAGCCAAATGTTGGAATTTTCTCTGGGCTATAGTTAAAAGCTGATACCTGAAGATTAGCAAGTGTTTTGTTTATATAGTTGAATAGTGAATACACTATATACTGCCTGAGTGGAAGCAGAGAAATTGTTCTAGGGTAAGAAGAAATAGTTTCTCTGAAGTTATGATTTTATGAACCTTATGTATGACCTTCACACACACACACACACACTATACACACACACACACACACACACACACACACACACACACTATACACACATACTAGTACTACTACTACTATTACTACAACTACTACTAGTGTGTGACATTCCAAAAGTGTGACTTTGTGCCAAAGATGCAAATTCTTCTGAACAGGAAAATATTCTGTTTGTCACACGTACTTATTAAACTCTTGAAGCAAAAGAAAGTATGTGGGTAGACAATATGGAAAGAGTTTTACTTTTATCTGGCTTGGCAAGAGAGTAACAATATGTCCATCAATCAGAGAGTAACGAGACCTAGTGGTGAGTGCTATACAGTGAGAACATGTTCTCTGTTGCTATCTGTTGCAAAAGATCTTCCCCTTCAAGATTCACTGGTAATAGAATGTAAGTCAAACAACTTGAGGGAACTACACCCTCAAAGAGTGTTGAAGCAAGCTCTCTGCTTCAGCAGAAGAGATTAAGGTTGGTTCCTGGATTCTCATATTGTTTGATCATGCATCTCAAGTATGAATGATAGAATACTGGGAATGCTAATATCCCATGTCAAGGAAGTTGTCCTATCTTTGTTCTTACTAAAGGGGGCAGGTATCTCTTGGTCTTAGTTGGGTTTCTTCTATCTTAGAAGGAAATAAACAAAGGAGGCCCCACCTACAGAAGCCGAAATCAGACATGAAGGAGAAATGATGTTCAATGTTCATTCACAATTTAGCACTTTCCAGATTTGGACCACTAGGAGATAAGAAGTCAGATGTGCAGATTTAGACCAGATACTTATTGGTCACAGTCAAGTGTGTATGAGGCTGGAGGTCACCTGGTGGTGAGGCAGTAACATGCCATGGAAGAGGCTGAATGAAATTTTGAAGGTCAACCAAATATGCTTCTGAGCTTTGATTCTATTACTCACTGTGGGCTGGTTGCACAGCCATAGCTCTTACATTCCTACACCTGTAGAAAAGTGGTAATTGTCTACCAGTGCTGTGTCAGGTCAAGGAGATGGTCCAGGTGAAAAGGTGATGCTCAGCCTGGTAGCCAGCTCTACAAATTCAGTTATTACTATTGGTAAAGCCTACAGTCATAGGATCAGTAGAAAACAGTTTAAAAGGGAACAAGTTAATTAGAGCAACTGAAGAAAACACTTAGAACACTAGGAGAAGAAACTTGACTATCAGCAACCACTGAAGACCTCAGCTTGACCTCTCTTTATGTAATTTGTGGAACAATAAAAGACTAACCATACGGCATGGCTCTTTTTCACTTCTCCAAAGATGAGCGGATGCAGCTCCAGCTGTGTCTATTTGTCCTATATCATATTTGACAAGGACAAGGAAAGGAAATGCACAGACTATGGAGAACCATCATTCTTGACTCTTCCTACGGTATCTGAGAGTTGAAAACATCCCAGACCTCAAGAAAATAATCCTCTATGTGTGTCTGTTTACAATTAACTATATTGAAAATATTGACAATAGTCAGACTTCTGTATGGATGAATGTTTATATATCTCTTCACAATGATTCATGTAAAATTTAATCTATGCATTTCAAATGAGAAGAGAATGGGTTTGCTTGCTGATAACCAAGGAGTAATAACATGGAGGGCATGGGTCTTTATAGGGCTATCCTTGTCTGCCCCGGGGGTAGGTATGAGGTCAACAGGCTGGAGGCTGGTGTGACTAAGGAGAACCTGAGATGGAGAGCAATCTTACACTTTGCAATGGTGGTCTGGGCTCACAGAGAGTGGAGGGCATTTTATAGAGCAGGACTTTGCGTGCTGTGGCTTTCTTTTTTGTTCTCTTTATTTACCCCTGCTAGTACACAGCTCTCAGATTTATTAACAGCATTTTCAAGCCTTGTGTAGCCATCAGGAAGAGACATAAAGAGGACCAGGTCAATCTCTCTCTCTCTCTCTCTCTCTCTCTCTCTCTCTCTCTCTCTCTCT
>JADRCH010000018.1:12683150-12759045 GCA_019843965.1 Rhynchomys soricoides | reverse complement strand
TCTCTCTCTCTCTCTCTCTCTCTCTCTCTCTCTCTCTCTCTCTCTCTCTCCTCTCTCTACTGTCTTCCCAATCCTGTGATAGGATGTTCCATATTAGGCTACTATTTCCTTTTGTTTTCCCTTCTCTTTTATTGCTTTTAATTGTTTTGATGCTTTTGTTTTTCCCTAGACTGGAGCACAGTGGCAAAGGTCAGCCTTCAGCAGATAAACTATACACACCGCTGATAAGGCCTTCAGGAGATAGGGCTGAAGTCATTAAACAGCTTCTTTCTTGGAGTAATAGAGTCTATACCATTGCTGGGGAAATAAAAAAAGAAAGTCAGTGAACAGGAAAGTTATAAAGTTCTCAGATTAGCCATGAGCACTGAGCATTGAATGACCTGCTTGGAGAAGGATTTCAATGGCAGATGTTGCTCAGTGCCGGCTCATGTAACACTGAGACTTGAACATAAATGGGTGTATGCAGGGTATATACAAAAAGAGGAAGCCTTGGAGAAGGCGCTCAACTGGGAATTAGGCATCCAGTGCCTAGCAAATCAAACTTCCAATGGTGTCCCTGGTTGTATGTCTGTCACATATTTATTTTGTAACTAATTAAGTGGAAGTCAGAGAGCTCGGATTTCGGTTTTGGCTCTTTCCTGTAACTTCATGCAAACCTTGGATTGTGTTCACCTTGTAAAAACAAGTAAGAAATCTGGGCTGCCACTGCCATGTCATTTGTCTTTTATCAATACCATCTATGAAGTAGAAAGTAAAGAGTAAGCCTAGTGCTCCTTAGACATGGCTATGAAAACTAATTCCTTTCTCCCTGAATTCCTTGAGTTACCTCCCAGATTTGGGTTCTAGGAACTCACCCTTATAGCCTGTCTGTCATAAGCTTCATGGTGGAATACTCTTGTGCTTAAAAGCAAATAGTGGATATTCCTGGGGTGGACCAAATGAATAAATAACATGAGTAGCAATATTATCTACGTGTATGATTCATGTGTTTTCAAACCCCATTCACACTTCACAATCACCTAGTTTAAGGATCTTTCCTACCTTACCATCCAGTAAAAACAATATTCTAAAGCCTAACAGGGTTCTTTTACCATAGACCTAGCATATGGTAAGTGTTCCCTATAAAGCTTGCTGGATGCATGAATAAATACTCCAAACTAGTATCTGAAACCTTTCAAATAAATCAACCAGCCATATTATTGGCTCTCATTGGTGTCAAGGGCAATGATGACTGGACATAGAGATGTTTCCATAGCAATGTCAAACATGCAGGGTATGTAATATGACTATATTAGGAGTTCCTATGGCTCAGCTTGAATAAACTATTAGAGAAACCTTGCTGTCCAGATGAGAAACCCTAGAGGTTCTAGATTCCTACAGCTGGGCTGCTTGGCTCCTGATCTTAGACTGTTGCTCTTTATAGAAATCCAAATTTATTGCAGTAGGAGGAACATTCTGAATTTTATGGTCATTATGATTCTATTTGGATGACCTTGAGTGTCTCAAACTTCAGCTTTCCTCCTTCAATGCTAAGGATAATAACCCCTAAAAATATTATAAAGGTTATAGGAGAAAGCGTTTGCAAAATACAGACAGAGATAAAGTCTCTGAATTATAGTCAAGTTTAAAATTGGTAGGCAGCATCAGCACCATCACCCCATTTCAGGAACTATGGACATTTCCTTGCATCTTAAATTGTAATAATAATGTCCATTTTACTAAGGTTATTGTAGATTTGAAAACACAGTATTTCTGAACCCTTTGTCCTGTATTTCATAGAGCATCAGTAACACCTAGCTCTTTCCAGTCTGCTTTACTTTGTGATAACTTCTTTTCTAGAATCAGCTGAGGTGAATGGGGTCTGGTTACTCTTTTATAAAGTTGCCCAATGTCATTAAAAGAACCCAGAAGACCCAAGAAATAGGTGGGCTCTGTGTGAACTGAGGTGGCAGTACTGCGGGAACGGGGGTGGTGGGATGGGGAAGAGCAGCTCTCTGGGATGGAAGGCCTACACCTGAGTGCCCAGAAGCTTCAGTTATGAACCACTTTATAGTTTCTGCCTGTTCTTGCAGTTATCTGAGTCATCCCTGAAGGGACAATTATTTGCATAAATCATTCCATACAGCATAATTAGCTACTTATCATACAGAGGACATTTGTGAGTCCAAATTTAAACAATTAGGAAACAAATGCTGTTGGTTCCTGACAATGTATGATGGTAATTGATGAAAGCCTGAGAGCCCAATGACTTGGAGCTACCATGATATCCCAGAGCCTTCTGAATCCTCAATTGATTGTTCTTAAGATGACATTTTTCAAAGTTAATGGAAAGCAATCACTTAAAATGTAACATGCCACAACATTTAGTTTATTTCTTATATAATCAATGTGAATGTTAGTTCTTCAGAATTCTAGAATGCCAAGATGAAACCGGCTAGAATCCATAGCTAATAAAAACATCTCACAAATGGAAACTTCCTGGTTTTTGTCAATGAGTCTAGGGTTAGTGGTTCTCAACCTGTGTGTCATATCAAGTATCTCACATATTAGACATTTATATTACAATTCATAACATTAGCAAAATTGCAGTTATGAAGTAACAACAAAAATACATATGTGGTTTCTGGTAATACAACACGAGAAAATGTATTAAAGAGTCATAGCCTTAGGAAGGCCGTGAACCGCTGTTCTAGGTGATTGAGAGTTCTGATTTCATCTGCATTACTTTTTATCCACCTGACACTTGATGGTAGAATGATCAGTCACCCTCTCTGTGACATGGACTGGCCCCATTTGAGCACTAAAAGTTCCATGTCTTGGGAATTTTCAAAGTTCCAGAGACATTGAGATGATTGATGACTGTACTTGAAACATTTGGTGAATTGCTTTTCAATGGAGCACTATGATTTTCTAATATAAATTTTATGAGCACACCATCATACATAGTAATAGATTTGAGAAAAGGCACTTACATACAAGTACATCAGATACTTTGATCATGTTCATACTTTACTTCTCTTTCTCCACCTAGACTTTATATATATATATATATATATATATAATCATATATACATATGGGACATAAATATAGGAGGGAATGACTAGGAAGAAAGAATAAGGGGTCTGGGAAAAACCCCATGATTCTTTTCAGCATGTGACAGCACACAGAGAAAGGTTCTCTGGTTCAATATGTCTCTGAACTTTATTGTTTCACATAACAACATTAACAAATTTTGTCTGTCAACCTTATCATTTCATTAAGGACAGAAAATCCTAAACTCTGAGGCTGGAGATAGCTAAAGGGTTAGGGAAATTGACTGCTCTTTCAGAGGACCTGGGTATGATTCCCAGTACCTTCATGATGGCTAATCACCATCTATAATTCAACTTCCAGGGGATTCATTGTTCTCTTCTGGCTTCCATGGGCACAGTAGATAGATAGTGCACATACATACATTCAGGCAAAACAGTCATGCATGTAAAATAGAAAGGGGAGACAGGAGGGAGGGAGAGAAGAAGGAAGGGAGGGAAGGAGGGAAGGAGGAAAGGATGGAGGGAGTGAGGGAGAGAGAGGGGGGTCCAAATGAGGGAGGGAAGGAGGGAGGGAAGAAAAGAGAGAGGGATCCAAACCTTGATTTGAAAGATAGATCTACTGGTTGAATGCTTTAAATGCTTACTGTGTAAACATGAGGACCAGAATTCAACTTGAACAGAGAGAGAGAGAGAGAGAGAGAGAGAGAGAGAGAGAGAGAGAGATAAAAAGAAAAAAAACAACAGAATAGAAAGGAGTAGAATGATTATCCTTATGGGTCTTTTGTACCATATTAATCACTATATTTCTCTTGCCTAGCACAGTGTCTGATATCTAGTGGGTCCTATAAATATGAGTCAAAGGGTGCTATGTAAATTTTGCTTTGATGAAAAGCTCCCTGTTCTTTAAAACATATTATTTGCCTTCGTGTTTGTCTAGACACCGTGTGTGTGTGTGTGTGTGTGTGTGTGTGTGTGTGTGTGTGTGTGTGCAGTTCCCACAGAGGCCAGAAGAGAACTTTGGATTCCCTGGGACTGTAGTTACCCAGGGCTCAGAGCTGTCATGTGGACACTAAGGATTGAACCCCTGGGTCCTCTGGGAGGGCAGCAAGTGCTCTTAACCATTGAGGGATCTCTCCAGCCCCTCCTTACTTTTCTAATTGTATCATTCATTATCAGTATAAATCTGTCGAGTGTAGGATTTTTATAAGTTTTACTTTTACTGTACCGTATTATGATGATGGCCAGGTACCTGTTTAATCTTGATCTTTATTTTACTTGGTAAGCTACATATTTCAATCTTAAAGAGAATAAGATTAAGTCTCTAAGTCTTGAAGTAGAAGAAAGAGATTCCTTAACTTTGTCCTAGACTTCAATTTATATATAGAAAGATTGCTAATGTCTTTTGGGGGTTGTGAGATGCCGGGGGATGGGGCAGGATGAGCTAACAAACCCCATTTTCTTAAGTCTTAGATAATGGCTTGATGTGTCTTAATCAAGCCTCCTGACTTTCCCTTGTTCTGAATCATTTACCTACAAACTGTAATCTAAAACCTTAGCCAACTGGGGATAGACAAAAATACATCTCCTCTAACCTGTGATTGCCTGTGCAGAATCTTCATACCAGAGATGAGCTAGTTCAAGCACTGTTTGCATTCTTACAGTGACAGATGAAGACATATAATCTGGGCACTCAGGAGACAGGTGAGAGAGTGGTGTAAGCGTGTTGCCAGTCAGGGAAACATAGAGAAATCCTATCTCAAAACAAAGAAATAAAATGTTACTAGTATCTTAGTAGAAGGTTAGGATTTAAGATTTATGACTGTAATATAAAGTATTGTATCTGCCGCACTTAGTGTATTGGCTTTAAGGCTAAAATAATTTGAGTCTCCATTTTAGTCTTATCTCACTGTTAAATTGCAAATCAGCTAACTTACTTTGACTCAACAGCTCCCTTGACACAAGTGCTGAGTGCATATGTCTAACAGGGCCCTCTACCTCAGAGTCCAGTTGTTTCACTTTATGTGGGCTGTCAGTAAATGATGCAACACCTGCAAGTGGTCCGTGAATCCTCCTGACTTAGGAGAATTGCTCTTTTAGGTTCAGAGCCTACAGAGTAGACTTCCTTGTTTATACTCTCATGAGATTTTGCTTAACACTTACATATTTCAAGTCGTACACATATACAGAGTGACCATGAATTCACTTGTCATCTATGTGTTTGTTCACAGCCAAACATATGTGGCTAATATATGGAAGGGATGAAATCCCAGTCAGCTGAGCGGACAAGTTTTTGGAGGATGTTCAGACTACAAAATTAGACAATAGGCTTGAAAGTGTACTATAAGCAAATGTATATTTAGAAGTGGGTGCCTGAGGGGAAGCCTCAATTAGTAAAGTTTATGCTCTGCAAGCATGAGGACCCAAGTTCAATCCCTGGAAGTAAAAAGGGCAGGCTTGGAATGTGGTACTTGTATTCTCTGCACAGGAACTCACTGGCCAACCAGTTTAGCCTATGTTGTCTTCTGGTGACCCATGCACATATACAGGTCCATCTACACACATACTCAAACACACACACACACACACACACACACACACACACACACACACAGGCGGAGGGAGAGGGGGAGGGAGGGGGAGAGGGAGAGGGGGGGGAGGGGGGGGGGGGGGGGGGGAGGGGGAGGAGAGTGCTATTGATAGGAGTTTTACAGAAAGTAGTCAGCTCTGATGAAGGAGTCAGCTTAGCCCAATGGAAAGAATGTGGTCTTTTGAGATTGACTTTTGTTTGTATTTGGAATCTGGTTCTTACTAGCTGTGGTCTTGTAAGAGAATTTAATCCCTTTGAATTTAAGTTTACTTATTTATAAAATTGGGCCAATAAGATATTTTCTTGTCTAAGTATGTTGAGGGCTGTATTAGAAACATATCATGAATATGACATGACAAGATTTCACCTTCAGTTGACATGTAAATGCATAGATATGCTATTTCTATTAATAATATCTTCATTTTAATAGAGAGCAACTGAATTCTTATATCCTTTAACTCACTAAAAGAGGTCTTAGCTAATTTCCATCAAATATTTTAGATATACTGCTTGTTCTACTGGCACCTTTTTTATATGTAAAAGCTTGAAGTGCAATAGAGGTTCAAAAGATGCTTTTTTCTTGCCCTTTTTATACTATGGCAAAAACACCTTCTGCATTTGTGAAGAATTACAGCTATGTGAGACAAAGAAGTGGTGAAAATAGAACAATATTCTAGTTTTGTATACAATATTGGTACTGTAATTGAATTTGGGATCCGTGAAGTCTGTTTGCCTTTTGTTTAAGCTTCCCAAGTCAGATCGGTGATTTTTAACATCCTTTCCAGGGACTTGACCTTCCTCTAATAGAGCTGACCCTCACTGTCCTTTTACCCAGAGCCCCTCCTTAATTGCTGTGCACCATGATCTTTCCCTACTTGGGAAGCTAGGAATGGAGCAGTTTGAATTTTTACCAGCATCACCATCATCTCCTCACTGCTATGTCTTTTGTGAGACGAGGGAGATGCATAGTTAGTTCTAAAAAGAAAACCTGGCTCAGGCTTCCAGGATTTAGGTTTCATCTTTGGCAAAGTTCCCCGAGTTTGTGTCTCCGAACAGGGCTTTCATCACCTGGGCTCAAGCTTGGCACTGAAAGCTTTAGGAGTACTGCAGAAATGGTAGATTAGTCACATTTAACAAAATAGAAAGTTTTCATTGTGTCATAAAAAGCCGTATTGATCTTGTGCAGGCATTGACTCCGGGGCCTTTTAACAAACCACTGTGTCTAGACTTGCAGGCTAGAGCCCACAGTGAGAACAAAAGAGGGGCCAGCCTGCAGGCTGCCCTCTCTCCTCTGCAGGAAAGGCTGGGGAGTAGCTACCAATCTGGCTTTCTCAGTGGGGACATTCTTAAAGGACTACCATGATTTTATTCTGCTGTGGGGAAAGTAAAAGGGTTACGAGGCTTGCGGCAGGAGCCCAGGTGAAGATGCATCCCAGATGGCCGCTGACCTGGCTTCTGGTGTTTGCTGTGAAACTATTACACAATAGCAAGTTCTGTGTCTTACTCTATCTCAAGACTTCTATCCATCAGCATGGTCTCTCTTTGTCTCTAAGGAAGTCAGTCAGAGCTCTGTGATGCCAAGGCAAAAGTCGAAGTGCTCTACACAGTAAGAGGGACACAAGTGGGAAATGGTGATTTGGGGGTCATTGATCAGTTCAACTGCATTTCTGTATAATTCCCTATAGCTTTAGCCCTTTGGGGCCTACACAGCACATTTGAAAGAGCATGGAAAATTGATACAGCATATGATTTATACATTCACACTATGCGAAAAATAACCAGATAACCTTCCAAGATCTGGTTAGAGAGGTGATTAGGTGTTTTACTACAATTGTCTGCAGAGATTTTAACTTCTAAAAGTATGGAATATTCCATTAATTAAGAAGTATATGTAATTATAGTAAAAGTTACTACTGACGTTAGAATTCAACTCTCAGATTGAAGAAATTTTAATACCCCGCCTTTTTTGCTTTATGCCTTTTCATAAAAACTTTGTTTGGCTGCGACAGTAATATAAATGAGATGCCTAACACAGTACAAAGGTGATGTGCAAGGCTTCATTCATGGGACAAGGAGAGAGGGCAGAGAACAGCTTGGGCTGTACAGGATAACCCTGTTTCACAAGGAAGACTCAGTCTTGGTCCCACTATTTCCTCCCTTCTCAGAAGTATTCACTACGTAAAACTAGTGAGCGCATCCTTGCGTGTTCTTATTACTAGGGATAGTAAAACAGCTAGCAGCTACTATGTATGGAAGCTGCATTATTGATTTATGCCTCCCATAGTTTACATTGCTCCCTCTCTATATGTTCTGGGCTTCATAAAGGAAACATGGAGCCCACTGTAAGTATTCTTAGTGTTTGTGCTTTTCCAGTGGTCCCTCAATAAGTCTGCTACCCCACTTTCTTCTACCATGATGGAAATTTCTTAACTTCTAAAGTATGTTAACGTCTCACAACACCTCATTTATTCTGGATATTTGCTTAGGTATTTATTTATTTATTTATTTATTTACTTACTTATTGCTATGAAGAGACACCATGATTACAGCAGCGTTTATAAAGGAAAACATTTGATTGGGGCTGGCTTACATTTCAGAGGTTTAGTCCAGTATCAGCATGCCAGGAAGCATGGCAGCACGTAGGTAGACATGGTGCTAGAGAAGGAGCGGAGGGTTCTATATCTGGGTCTGCAGTCCACAGGGAGAGACAGTGAGTGAGCCACTAGGCCTGAGCTTCTGAAACCTCAAAGTCTTCTCCTAGTGACACTTCTTTACTCCAGCAAAGCCACAATTCCTAATACTGACACTTCCTATAGGCCTGCAGGGCTATTTTTATTCAAACCACCAAGATGCTCATAGTGGAGAGGTTTACTGTTGAGATGGCCTAATTATAGACTTACTGAGACAGTATGCAGTGAAAACATCCCTTAATGTTTCTGCTCCACTGTGGCACTGTGATGCACGGCTCTTCACTTGTTTTGAACATAGACTAAAGAAAGATTTGGTAAAATAAATATTTTAAGTCTATGTAGGTTATAATTGATATTTTTGTTTCTAAGTATTTGCACACTTTAAAAAATTCTGTGAGCCTTTCAAGATTTTGTATTTCTTTCTGAACATGCTGCTGATTTTGGTACTAACATGTGTGTGTTCTTCTTGTTCTGCGCTCACTGGGGATCCCTTTTACTCCTATTTTTAATGCTCCTTTCCTCTCTTCTCTCTCTTTTCTGTATGTTGAAGCATGTGTTTGCATGTATATATATATTATATATACACACATATATACAGACATATGTATATGTCTCTATATATATGGTATATACATACTAAATACATATATGTATATATATACAATATATGTATGCATATATCATGTATGTTTGTGTGTATGTATATATGCATATATGATATATAGATCTATCTATCTATATATATGCATCTATATATCATATATGTTTGTGAGTACACTGAATCTTTCTAAATCATGCTCCATTTAGTTTTTGAGACAGGATGAGTCTCTGAACCCAGAGGTCTCCAATTTGGCTAAGCTCTGGCCAACTAACTCCTGGGATCTTCCCATCTCTGCTTCTCCAGTGCTAGGATAACAGGTGTATAATAGCACACTTGATTTGTTTTTATTACTTTACCAACTGAGCCATCTCAGCATCCTGACTCTTTCTCTCTTCTCTCTAGCTTTATGCCACTTGTAAATATTTTTTGTCTTCACAAAGGCCACAGAATAAGTACTTACTATGTGTTCATTGTTGGACAGCACACTCCCCTAAGTTTGTAAGTTATATAAAAAAGAAGGTGGAATAAAATTACCAATGCATCTTATTCTAACTGACCAAAGGTATGAGGGTACATAGACCTGTGGGCATGAAAAGTTATACCACTGTTTAAATAAAAACTTCAAAACTCAATTTTAATCTCGTTTCTAGAAAGGCAACCTGGGTTTAAATTTTCCACCATTTAAATCACATTTATATTAAATGTAACTTTTAAAAAAAATCTTCAGAAATACTGTGACACAAAGCTAGCCTTCAAATTAATGATATATTTACTAGCAATTTTCCCTTGGTTCTAGCATATTGGGTTCTAAGAGTAACCCAAAAGACAAGTTAGCATACTTTATCTCTCCTGATGTGCTTGGTTTGGTGCCTCTTTCTGTGTTTGTTAGGCTCTAAGGTGACAGTCTGGGCTCAAAGTCATAACACTGTACTCCAGTTTCTGATCTAGCTGTGTATTAGACCCAAGCATGACATCCTGGGTCAAGCCTGGGCTCCAAACATCAATTTAGCTGCATGTTCCCTTGGGCATTTGGTCAGGTTGTCCTCTTTTATGACCTAGAATGACTCACCCAGCAATCAACAGAAAAGCTAGAAAACTACAGGCCTTCTTGTTCATGTCTGCTCTGCTAGGCTTATAATATGAACATCTTAGTCGGCATTTCTATTGCTTCAATGAAACACCATGACCAAAAGGTAACTTGGAGACCAAAGTGTTTATTTAGCTTACACTTACATATCATTGTTCATCACTAAAGGAGTGAGGGCAGGAACTCAGACAGGGCAGGAACCTGGAGGCAGAGGCTGATACTGACACCATGACAGGTGCTGCTTACTGGCTTGTTCCTAATGGCTTGCTCAGCCTGCTTCCTTATAGAATCCAGGATCACCTGCCCAGGGATGGACCCACTAACTATCCCCTGAGCCCTCCCCCATTGATCATTAATTGAGAAAATGCTTTATAACTCCATCTCATAGAGGCATTTTCTCAACTGAGGATCCTTCCTCTCCGATGACTCTAGCTTGTGTCAAGTTGACACACAAAACCAGCCAGTACAAGAAGGAACTAGAAGGGACTCACAAGCCCAAGCCTGAAGGAAGAACAGTTTTGAAAGAGAGAGAACCCGTCCCCCCATTACTATGGGGGCACCTAAATGAGGAATGCTGGGTTCTGTGTGTTAAACCCTTCTCCTATTAGCAAACAGTTTAATCACTTTCCCTCTCTTTAAAGAAAAGACTGTGCAGAGGAGACAAGATCAAACTCTTACTTTCAAACTCTTTGCTCTGGTGAAGAAGGAGGAAATGTTCTCAAGACATCATGGGGATATAGAAAGAGATCCCCTCTACAATGTAAAGTGCTCTATTTGGGCTTATTGCTTGGCCTGCCATTAAAAAGAGTAGTAGGTAGTGAACAAAGATGTCATTAGCTTTTATTCACATGCATCCTAGTGGCTAAGGGGAAACTAAGTATGTAATGTTTTCCATAATTTACTAGTAGAAGTCAGTCAGTCATATGCAACACAATTGGCTTCACAACTGGTATTCTAGAAAGATCCATTCTTCCTTGAACATGGCTTGTAGAGCCCTCCCCTCTGTGTGAATCTCAGACAAGTATAATGGAGCTACTCAGAAATAGCTAGCTTAGATGCAAACGATTTTCTCTGCTGGTTTCACATCCCTAGTGCTAGGGGATTAGGGTCCTACATTGTGTCATGAGCCATGCAAAGATGCTCATTGAAGCAGTCACCAAACTTCTCATCATTCCCCAAGCAGCTAGCTTAGCTTTCTTAATGACCGTGCTCACAAACATGTTGCTTCTTATGACTACCATCTCTTGTATCCCTTTATTCGTGAACTTTTAACAGCTAAAACATAATCTCTGGCAAGGACTCACGATCGGCTACACCGTCTCCCATGTGCTTAGACCAGATATGAGATGTGGCGCATCACAGTGAATTGGAATTCTGTTCATGGGGATGTTCTCAACAGATGTGAGAGCTAGTATTTCTAAGACTGGGAGCTGAGCCAAGGTCTTGGTGGTCTTCATGCTGCATTATTTTTGTGTGGTTGTGACCAAAATACTCAGCACAAATGCCTCAAGGGAGAAAATGCTTCTTTTATCTCATGTTTGTAAGGATCTCTATCAATCATGGGGGAAGAGGCATGGGGTAGGATGGCACAACTCATGGCAGCTGGATGTGTGATAAAGGCTGCTGCCTCCTAATGGTCCCACAGTCCTCAACCCCCACCTCCAAATAGCACGATTACCTGGGGAATAAGCATTCAAATTATGAGCCAGCGAGGGGGTATATCAAACTCCACCTATAATAAATACCTCATCTCAATTGTATAAATGATATACATTAGTTATTTTCACTAAAAAGATTAACAAATACACAATTAGAAAATTTAAGGTAAAGCTAAATTCCTGTAGATTCCAGCAAAATGTAAAGCGACAGTGAGATCCAAGTCTTCCCATTCAAAATCTTAATCATTACAAACCATGCATCCAATTAATAGTTAAACTCTATGGGGTGTCCTATTAGTGTGACCATGTAAGTCCTTGGCACTCAACAGACATACAAAACAATTTAGCTCTAGGGTTTTTCTTCTTTTGTAAAAGGTACCTAATTATTCCTCTCTCCTGGGACTTATGTGCATTTGGCACTTGGTACATCACCAGCACAAGGCATACCTGCGACCCTTTATTCCTTGCAGAGATGAACAAAAATTTAAATGTATTGTAATGCAATTGAGAGCAATGCAGACTTCAGGATGCCATTAGCTTTCTTGTGATTTCAGTGAAGCATGGTTTTCCAAGCCATTCTTTTGTGGATTGGGGGAGCATTCCTCACTAGGATGCTGGCTGTTTATTTTCTAAGTGACAACTTGATTTACTGTTTCAGTTCTCATCACTTTCAAGAAGCCTCTGCAGGATGGTGAGTGACCAGGCAGTGTGCAAAAGTCCATTTATTTCTTTCCAGCATCTTCCCCATGAACAATCTGAGGATAAGGGTTGGAAATGACCTGAAGAGAAGAAATTTCCTGTGTGTTCTCTTTTGTCATGAGGCTTGCTCATAGTGACACAAATACTGTCTGCTGGTACCCTCTGTTCTCAAAACACCCCTGTGATGGAATGTGGCAAGCAATGATTCCATTGCTTTTCTTTGGGGGATGGCTCTGCAGTTGGGTCTGACTTCATGCATGCTTTGTTTGGCCTTAAGGAGACACAACCAGTCATGACTTTCAACCTCAACCAGAAGTGCAGTCCTGTGAGCCAACATGAGGATTTGTCCTTCCTCTGATTTTAGTGGTATATGCTGTTAGGTGATGATGCCCAGTAGACATCTGTCTAGCACATGCTCATTTTGTAAATGCAACCCATACAAAATCTAGCAGAATTTGAGTGTTGTTTGTTAGGTTCCCCCCAGCTCTCTCTGAAAGGCCTTTAGAAGGAAGTATTCTGGTTCTCAAGTTGGTTCTTTAGCATGTTGCACTGGAAAGGGAACAGAATCACCCAAAACCTGTGCTGCCTCCTGATCACCTGTTTCAGCCCAAAGCACCTTTCTGAATTGAGTGGATGTGAAGTCCTTTTCCATTCATGTCCTGTCCCCCAGGATCAGGCAGAAGACTTACACATTTCTCAGCTCCTCTCTCCCTGAAGCTGTGTTTCCCCTGCTTTGGACTCCTTGATCATCTTTCTTGGGGAGCAGTGGCGAGAGAAGCCAAGTGATCTGTGAATTCCCAGCTAGGGAAGCCATTACTTGCTATTGTGGACACTGGGAGGAAGCCTTACATGGCCTCTGCTGTTTGTGGAGTGGATGAAATGAGACTATGGACTAGTCTGAGGCCCAGGCAAGCTCTTTGTCTTGTAGGGAGGGCAACAACAGGCCATGTGTTTTTGTGCCTCATTAATTCTGGGTGGGCCAAGCCAGAATAGGCAGCCAGGGTTATCTTTGCATCGCTGGAGACTGAAGTACCATGAGGCTGTATGAGGCCAATCTGAAGGACAAAGGATGGCATGATGTGCACAGTTTCATTTCCAAGGCTCATTAGGAGGAGGGCTGTCTCTAGGAGCTGTCTGGAGCACAGCAGGTGTTCAGCTCAGGGCCACTGGTTTTAGCCACTCCAGAGGGGGGCTGCATTTTAATAAGCTCTTTCAAGTGTCTTGACTTTTTTTTCCACCAGAGAATTTAGAGGAAATTTCAGCTTCCTTCTCGGCTTCCCCATTTGGATTCCTCCTGCCAGGGTGGTCCTTTACCTGTCACTATCACAGATTCCCCCCTTCTGGCAGGTTGAACTTCATCCTGCTGAAGTACCTCACACAGTGTGTGCTCTGCATCTGTCCTGAGAATTTGAGGCACACTGAGGCTGAGGTGGAAGAGCAAATGCCTTTGATTAAGAATCAATCCCAGTACTGTGGGGCATGGAAGTACCACTTCCTACTGTCTTGGATAATATATCCAAATTCCAGCACCTCTACCTTCACACAGGGTCTCTACTCCATCTCATTGGTATGAACACATTGAATTGGTCTCATGGGCTGCAGAGAAGAGACTAGGAACAGTTAAGATAGCACTTGGAACTAAGTTGCACATGTAGAAAGCTGTAAGCATCTGCTTGCAGAATGCTCAGAGTCTCTGTTTCTCTGGTCCAGATGTGTTTCTCATTTGAGTGCCCCTCAACGATACTATACCATTTTCCTTAGAAGCTTCTGCTGGGGACATTTTGTGTCCTATTCCTTCCCAGTAAAATGTAAACTCCACTCCATGAATTCTACAGACCAATGGGCTGATCCACTGTAGACAACTCCTGGGAAAGGAGTTCAAATGTGTTTTGTAAAATTGCGCAATCTTTTAGCAGTAACAAATAAACTCCTTTCATTCCTATCAGTAAAATATGCAATGGGCCAAGCTTGACATGCGTGTCTTGTAACCCTAGCATTGTGGAGGCAGAGGTAGAAAGATTAAAATTTTCTTCTATCTTTGGCTACATTGTGAGTTGGAGGCTATCGTGAGCCTATGTGTCAAAACTAAACCAAACCTTAAACAAATATTTGTTCAGCAATTCCCAATAACTGCCTATCTATCTATCTATCTATCTATCTATCTATCTATCTATCCATCCACAAGTATATAGATATAGGGGTGTGTGTGTGTGTGTGTGTGTGTGTGTGTGTGTATCTTGATCTACAGATATAGTTGGTGTTGTAAGATACCAAGGCACAAAGCTACATTTCTTGTAGCTCATAGTAAGAAAGTATTACACTAGGTATTTTAAATTACTTCGGAATATCTATGAGAGTTATTATTCTATGAATCACTAGTTGGATGCTCTCTATTTTGGAATTGTGGAGAAGAGTTGAATAAATGCTTGTTAATGCTATGTATATTTCAGGACTTCGATTAGCAAGCTATGTGAAAGCTCAGTGTCTCCCGTATTTTGCATAAACTGATTTAAAACCTCCAGCTATACATCTCTAGAGCCCATCTGGTGTTCAATCAATTGGACACTTACAAACAACGGCTAAATGATTTGCTGTCGTAAGGAATTGAGCTCTGCTTTTCACACAGCGACAATAACATTTTTATTTTAATACTTACACCATGGATAGTAAACTTTGGCATGATATTACTTAGATGGATTTCAACAGCCCATTAGCTGTGTTAGTGCTTTCTCTCTTGCCAAACCATACTGGATGCTAAGCGGCTGTGTGATGTGTTACATAATGTCCTGCATTCATTTTCTCCACCTGTTTAGCCTGAACGCATACAAGGTGACTGCATTGTCTTTTCAACTCTGTTCTCACTGTAAGCATCATGTATAGAAAATGAATTTGGGGCACTACTGTCTTTTTTTTTTACCAACTGGAGAATTGAATCAACTCAGAAATATATTTTGTCACTATCTGGTTCTGCCTTTTGATTATGTTGACTGTCAGCCCAGTATGGTTTTCAAGGTGATAAGAATGTGCCTGAGTCTCAGCTAGTGGAACAAATCAAGATAGGTCGGTCGGGGTTTGGGGAGAAAAATAATCTCCACTGTGAGGTTGTGTAACAGGATACTTTCCTAAAAGTCCTTCTCTGTCTCCTTCTTAGCCTTTATTTGCTTGGAGAGAATGGGGTATGTATTGGTGGGTCTCTCTTCTCAAAACTCAGGCAGAATAAATTCCAGGAATTACAAACAAAATATGCTTGCTGATGATCTAGAGTGTGATTCTAAGAAGACCTCTCAACTGTCTACGGTTTTCACTGGACACCTGCTAGAATGAGATAGCTGGGTAGTTGAGTTGCCATTTGTGATCACCTCCTCTGGCCCAGGGAAGAGGTAAACTGAACAAATTCACCACTAAGTGGAGAGTTCAAGGGGGTATGAACTGCTTCAACAAATCTCCCTCAGAGATGTGTCATGGAAGACAGTGGGCTGGATAAAATTTTCGGTGAAATATTAGCATAAATAAATATCTGGATTTGCATCGGCATGTTCCCTCTCACAATGATTTCATATATTATTTATTTATTATAGTATTCTCTTTTCTATGATAATTCCTCCATTTGTTTTTCCTTTTATGGCCTTCTACATTTAAAAAAAATCACATTTCTTTTATTTTAACTAGACTCTGAGTTCACAGTGGGAAAGGAAGCAAATGTGACTAACCTTGGGGGAGGGATAGTTGGTCGTGGCTCACTTTACTTAGTGTCAGTTTGGCTTACAAGTCTACAGCTCCATGGGATCACTCACAGTCTTAGAGAGGTTAGCTGGGAGCATGTGACATATTCTGAGTGATAATCACAGGGACAGATAAAGTCCAGATGTCCTTCAAATCCTAATTATACTGTGTCATCTTGGACACTCACTTATTCTTAGGCATCAACTTTTTCTTAATAAAATAAGGGTATTAAGTCAGACATTCCCTAAAATACCTTATAATTTGACAACTTATTATTTTGATAGATTTCTCCTTTAATTATATGAAAATTATTAAGCATGCTCTGGTACATTAAATAACATCCTGGTACCTTGCTGTTTTATGTCAAGGCTATGTTCCCCTTTGAAGGGTCCTCCATGATTAATGTAAACTCTGCATTCTCCCCTGACTCATCCATTCTAATTCAGTGGACACAGTGCATAGCTTAGGTTTTTTACCAAAGACACCCATTAGTTGGCCATGTGTAGTACAAAGGACCACCCAGCAGTTGTGTGTGCCCCTCTCTGTAGAGAAAGAGCTGAGTTATAACAACTACATCTGATTGTCTTCTGTTCTCGATCAGGGTCATTTTCAGGTCTGTTGGCTAGTGTATTTTAACAAATATCTTTCATCACAAATGAGAAGACAGATCATGACAATAGACAGGGCAATAGAGATTACGTTGAATATATTTCAAACACAACACAGACAGTGTCAAGTTTCTGCTTCCAGACTTTTTGAGGCTATTTTTGAAAAAAATGCAGCAGGCATAAATACATGCCTGGAGATATATATGAAGATACACACACACACACACACACACACACACACACACACACACATGAACATGCATACACACACATATATGGATAGAAATGCTCATACATAAATAGATGGATACATACACACATATATGGATGGACATACACACACACACACAAACACACACACAGATATCTGCAATAGTTTATAGGTAAGCAGGTACATTTGCTTATGACTGTAAGTGTACAGAAATATTCACTTCTTTAACTCTCAAGTGTTGTAGTCTTAATTCCTGCTTTCACCATGTTGTGATCACAACATAATGTTATGATTAATGTAAATATTCTTAATGGGGTTTTGTCTCTCAACATCGTAAGAACTTTACTTCATTTTATTACCATGTGCTTAGTAAACGTATGTTTTATTTTGCTAAAGTGATCTATATAGGACTAAGATGGTTGATAGGAATATGAGCTGAGGTGGATTTAGTTTTAACTCATAAGGTTGAAATGTAGTTTAGCCAAGGGAAAAAAGAATCCCTCCAACCTCAGTTTGTAGCCTCCAGTCTTTAAAGGGAAACTATGTATCAATGTGTATCTTATTGCCAGTTTTCTTTTATCACTTAAGTGCTTTTAAATAGCATTTGCCCAAGTCTCATATGAAATAATACATTCTGAGTCTGTCTAACAAGAAGACACATGCACATTCATATGCTGTGTGCCAAAATTGTGACTCCAATAAACAGCAAATTGATCAAATTAGCTCTCTCCTGTCTGAAAATACCTTTCTATCTATCTGGACATCTAGGCTCGAGGTTGCAAATGTTTGCCTTCTTGAGAAACTGTGCTGAAAGGAGAATAGGCCACCACCCTGGTTCTTAGCCCATGTCCTTCCCCAGTTGCCTTCCCATGTTCAGCTCTGTCTTACACTACAAGCTATCTAGGATTAATGCATGTCAATGCCCCGATCAACACAGCAAGTGTTGTCTACTGATGTGCAAACATATACCATGTGTGACTTTCAGAAAACAGTGGCTCGAGAGAAGATGCCTACCCAAACAGGCTTTGACTGGGGAATTTCAAGGTATCAAAGCCTGAAATGTGGTCTTGAGGGGAATAGAGATTGCACTTGTAATCCTGTCTTGGTCTTGTTTTCCAATTTAAGGGGTATGTGTGTAAAGCTAAGTTCCAATCAGGAAGGAACATTCTGAGATGAAACCTCTCCTCTGCCCAGAGCACAAGACCTCTTTGCTTGAGTCTAAGGGTTGTGGTAGGCTAAAGCTCTACCATGTTTCATCCTAGTCCCTTTCTCTCACTTGACTTATTATCTTCTGCAGTCCAATCTTCTACTTAATAACTCAGCCACATTCCATGGGGCTCCTGCTTTTACCATAAAAACCACAGTTAGTTAGGTTTCTGATGGATGGAAATCAAAGCCAAATCTTTTAGGGTAATTGATTTTAAATTATTGTTTAATAAAAGGTACCAAGAGCTAAGGAGTCCTTTGTTAGAAAGGACAGTTAATTATCTATTCTGAAGCAGATCTATTATAAGCATTTAAATACCATCACTGGCGCACTGGGAGCCTGCCTTGACCATTTTGAATGAATTTTCTACTCAGACTTTTCTTCCAGAATGTTTAAAGGAAAGATAGCCCACTCCTTTAAGTTGCCTTGTTGTCTACTGTTGGGTGGACACAGTTTCTCTATAACCAGGATTTCTGTTTTCAGCAGTTAAGTAGGAGTTAAGTAGTATATTCTTTTTCATTAAGGCATAACCATTTTGTCCTTTTCTTTACCTACAGCACGAGAGGAGAACGTGGCCACCTTCCGAGGCTCAGAGTATCTGTGCTATGACCTGTCCCAGAACCCCATCCAGAGCAGCAGCGACGAAATCACCCTTTCCTTTAAGACATGGCAACGCAATGGGCTCATCCTCCACACCGGCAAATCGGCCGACTATGTTAACCTGGCTCTGAAGGATGGTGCGGTCTCCTTGGTCATTAACCTGGGGTCCGGGGCCTTTGAGGCCATTGTGGAGCCAGTGAATGGGAAATTCAACGACAACGCCTGGCATGATGTCAAAGTGACACGCAATCTTCGGCAGGTAATGGCCGGGGAACAGCGAGCCTGGAAGGCCCATCTTAGGTAGACACTTTGTGGGGAAGGAGATTAGTGAAGTTGCGAAGGCTAGGGATCTGGGCGTAGATATGTCAAAGTATAACTTTCTCCAAATTTTTGCAATTTCAGAAGGAAAAATGATTAATCTATTTTTCTCTTCATCCTTCAAATCCCCATTTGGACCTGTTACTTAAGGGAAAAAAATCCGTTGCATAGATAATAAAAATGATAAGTACTTTCATCCTTCTTAGTCTGCTTTCCTTTTATCATTTTCTTAATTAGTTTCAAATCTTATCGTATTGTTGTTGAATTCAATTAGGGACAGCATTTTGTTTCCACAGCTTGATGGATCGTCTTCATTCTTTGAGTATATGTTTTTCTTTTTAATTAAGTTAGTCATTGCCATGACGTCATCATTTTAATTCCCTCCAGGAAAAGAAAATCTTGATTTTTACTCCCCTCTCCTATTAATTTACCATCCCTCCCCACCTATGGTTATTATTTTTTCTTCTCCCACTGTTATATGAACCTCTAACCTTAGAATTAATTAGCTGGGATCTCTCTGAACTCATGTTTCTCTGTTCCCTGATGCTGTGGTCCTGCCTCGCTGCTCTTGTCTCTACCTCCGAGACTCTTCAGTTGCCTGGGAGGCCTGGCAAGTGGAAGCACCCAAATAAAAATGTCAACTTTGGAGCAGCTTTCCTGAGGCTGTGTGTGCTTGAGAACTCCCATCGCTTGTGGATTCTAAGCAGGCAACCCTGTCAGGTGACATCGCGTCCAGAAAGCCTGAGCCAAGCAAAGCTGTTTTCCATTTCATTACTAATAATGATAATAATCAAACCTTATCAGTGCACATCAGCAAAAGAAAATCGTTTCCCACCAAAGCCAAGGTCTGTGCTGAGATGGTCTTTTTCATGTGTCTATTTTCAGTTGGTATTTTTCTCTACTTGTAAATTTGTCACGCAACCCAGTTGGACAGCCTTCATCCTTTACTAATCAGAAAACAGTATGCAAATTCCCAGAAAGTGCTTATCAAATTTTCTTCTGCAATGTGATGGATTTAGTGTGGCCTCGTGTAAACATGAAAGCACAAGACATGACAGGTGTTTGCATATGTTTTCTGTTTGATAAAAGTATGACTCCTGAGAAATGCTAAACAAATGGCAAAGGCTGGCACACATTGGATTACGTTACAGTCAAAACACTCATCTACACACTTAACTCTATCAAGGAAGCCAACTGATTGGAAGATCCCATTCTGTTTAGAGTGGAGTTGTCAAGTAACACACCCCTGCATTCTTAACATATAGGAATTTGAATTCAGTGAGTCATTGATCTGTTATTTCCCTTCAAGGTCAAATACCTCTAATATGTAAGTGTGTTTGTTTATCTCCATTCATTGCTACACAGAGGAACTTCTGAGCTATCAGAGATTCCCAAGTCACATTTCCATTTGCAGACATAGACTTAATATATCTGGGTTGTGAACTCTAAACCTAAAAGTGAATCATGTCCTATTTCCACATTTGATTGCCATGTCCAAAATCATACCTCTGGAGCCTCAGTCATCTGAGGGGAAACTCCATGGGTAGCATTATCTGGTCACCTGCCTCATCAATTTGCTTCTCTTGTGACCTCCCTGCACACTTCCTACTTGCTCATGAATGATTCTAGGTTACTCACAAACCTCTCTTGTTTTGACTGAAAACAATTTCCCAAGAGTATCTGGCCCCAGTTAAGCCCTTTAAACTAGAGCAGATAAGTTAAATTATTATTCAAATATTGTTGTGATTTTGGCCAGGAGCACTGTGAGAAAAATCACCCTGTAGAGTTTCTAATATATTCCAAGTTTGAAGGTCCAGTTTCTCTCTGTGCCCTTGGACAAGTCACTTAACCTTCCTCCACCATAGCTTGCATTTGCCAATTCTGATTACAATGCTCCCCAGCCATGTGTGCTGGCTAAATATGCAAAGTGCCTTCTGCTCCAGAAGGATTATGAGCTCATCCATGGTCTGGGTGCTAGATTCGCTGTGATGTGCAAATGATTTACAAGCTGAGCAGGCAGTCCCAGAGGTGACTACTTCTGCCTGCTGCCAAGGATGCAGGGAAATGGAGCTTCCTATTCTAATTAAAGCTGTTGAGTTCTTGGGATTTGGAGTATTTCTTAGCAGAGAGAATCTTGATCTCATGTATAAAAGACACACCTGTATCACTTGAAATAGTTGGTGTCAAAATTCAGAGATAGAGGTTGATTTTCACAAATAAAATCCATATGATATTGTCTAACCTAAGATTATTATGTTGCCCATTAAAGTATTTATATTATCCCTTTTCAGATCCCTAGAATACACTAGAAAAAATTTGAAGGCCATGTATATTTCAAATAAACTTTAAATAGCCTCATGAATAGTTGATAATAAGCTGATGACAACTCGTCTTCTTTTTGTTTTGTTTTGTTTTGGGTTTTTTTGTTTTTTGGTTTTTTTTGGTTTTTTTTGCAAAATCTAATGTTTTTGGTGGGAAAGATTTATCTAAGAAAAATTGTCCTGGGTCTGGTTTTCATAAGAGTATCTCTTACCAAATAGGGCAGAACAATTGTTCTCCACCCTATGGCCACCAGTATGTGATTCAGTACTTATTCCAACTCAGAGCCAAGCACAGATACTTTAATGGGACTTCTGATTGAAAAGTTTGGAATGTGGACTACATATATTTGTTCTAAATTATAGTTTGTGACACACACACACACACACACACACACACACACACACACACGAGTGCCTGTGACCACACGGCAAGGATTGTGTTTTATCTTGTTAGCCCCCAAGGTCAACTCTCTCACATCACCTGCTTCATCTCTGGGTACCACTTTTGGTAAAGCACAGAGAATAGGGAGCAGGTGTCCCAGCCTTCCAGACTCCCAGCTCAAAGGGTGCGTTAGAAATGTAAATGAAATATTAAAAAAGGGGGTGTTGTTAATTTAGCATTTGAAAACCATCAGCAAGGAAGAGATTAATTGTAGTGAGGGCTTTTCCAATCATGTTTAATCTACCATCCTTCCTGCTATCCATCCACGAAGTTGGTTCAAAGCTTAAAACACAATATTCCAGAGGAATGGGGGGGGGGGGTCATCTTCCTACCCATTCTGACAAATTGAAGAAAATGATAACCTTATTGTGTAATAAAAAAAATAATTTTTGATGTACTCTTGTGTCACAGACATTATAAACTGTAAGTTAAAGACATATGAGAGTGTTCTCTCTTGCTCACAAACCCACAGAAATCAATGGGGTCACAGATTAGCCTGCTGAGAACTACAATATGCTGTATAATGAAGCCTTGCTGTGTGAGGTTCAGTGAGCTAGCTTTCAGTTCTTTCCAGAATGGTCCGTCCGTGTAGTTAGATTCAGACGTGAAAACAAATACTTACCTACTATTAGTATGTAGTTATATTTTTATCTACATACGGAATGGTTTATTTGGGTGGGGGTATTTTCTTTCAGTACAGGGGATGTATATTCATTCATTAGAGAGTGGGAAGGGAACTGTGGCATACACTCAGAAGAGCCCTGGGAAGTAAGTATGGTACTAATTCTAAGGGGTGAGGTGTTGTTCTGAGTGATATTTGGAAGGAAAGAGCAGTTGCCTTGACTGGTGGCTGAGTTCCCAAGAAAGAGTTTTCATAGAGTCCTGGTCTCATTGTCTCTCCCTACTCTCTTTCTGTGTTGGGTGCCTTTTTTTTGTTTTTTTGTTTTTTTGAAAAACTAACACAAGATCACTCATGCGACGCGTCATTTTACTAACCGACTAATGTACTAACACCTTAACAACTCATCCTTGGTTTTAGTTTTTATTTTTAATTAACAATCGTTCTGTTCACAATTTTTAATTTCCTTTCTTCCCCCTTCTCCGCAAAGCACTCAGGCATCGGACACGCTATGGTAAACAAACTACATTGTCTGGTAGATATCATTCTTATTGTCTTTTTTTGGGTTTGCCGTGTGTTGCTCCCCCTTTCCCTCCCGACCCTCCTTTTGTCCTCTTTAGACTTATTTCCTCTTCCTTTTCAATTATTTTTGTTGCTAAATTAAATGCAAGACTTTTTTCTTTAAAAACAAAAAAACAAAAACAAAACCAGAAGAAAATGTAAGCTCTCCTGAAAATAGTATTTATTCAAGTTTTTTGGGGACAGTTCCTTTTCTCCAACTTTCTTTTTTCCCCCCAAAACTTATTATTTAAGGGAGTCTCTTCAACTAGTTATATTTTTATTTACTTATTTTGAAACCTCTAAATGACAGTCTAGAAACAACAGAGATTTTTAGTGAGGGCTTCCTTCCTCTGTGTCTCCCCCTCCTTCTCTCTTCCTGTTTTCTCCTCCCTAATCCTTAGCCCCTCCCTCTCTCTGTCCTTTTTTGTAGCTGTGGCTGCCACAGGTGATCTTGGGGAGGAAAAGATGCTGCTTCCTCTAATCTTCCTCTCTTTTCTTTGACCTCATTTCCCACTGTGGCCGGAGGGAGTGCCACCAATTGTTTTCTTCATACACACTGCATGGCATGGTCCTGTCTCGTGGAACACCCATCAGCATCAGCATCTGTCCCCCATTGCCTCTATGTTACTAACAACTGGCAACCAACCATCAATCCAATCCCATTCTCTTCTTTCCCTCTACCCCAGTCTCCATCCTCCTCTCATTTTTCATATTTTTGGGGGTTGGGTTTGGACTTTTTCTTTTCTTTTTCTTTTTTCTTTTTTTTTTCCAGTGAGGGAGGTGGTAGGCAGTGGAAGCGTTAAGGCCTTTAGTTTTGAGTATTTTATTCTCCCTCCATACACTTCTACTTTATTTTTCCTTCAGTTTGGTCAATGCATGCGTGTGTGGTGTGGGTTTTGATTTTGTTATTTTACCCTTCCCCCACAGAACTACGTTGCTGCCCCGCCTTCTCTCTTTGCTCCAGATAATTTCTGCATGGGTGTGTCAGTGTGTGGTGTGTGCACGCTCTGGGGCTCCATCTTTTTCTCTCTGCCCTCTGCTTGTGGATGGTGGGTGTATGAATTCTGATCCTCCCCTTTGACGTCATCATTATTATTTTGATTATTATTGCCTCAACATTCATTTCTTTTAGTTGAAGTTGATTTTTGAGTTTGGGTCATTTCTTCTGTTGGTGTGGTGGTAGGTAAGGGAGGGTAGGGTTTGGTATCTGGGGTAATCCATAGCATGTATCATTCCAGACACATTAGAACAGAGACCCTTCTCCTTCCTTCCCCTGAATGCATGTTTGTTAGTGTGGTGTGAACCATAAAAGAAATGAATTAAAAAAAAAAAAAAAAAAAGAAAAGAAAAAAGGGAATAAAACCACTAACAACCAAAGACCAACCCCGAACATATACCATTGTTGAATGTCTCCTTTGGTGTTTTTCATTACTACCATAAATAACAATTATAAGAAAAAAAAATCATTTTTAGCAGTGAACTGAGACAAGTGATATGGTCTGAGGGTGGTTCCATTTTCTAGCCTGACTCAGTGAAGTATGTTGTGGGTGGAAGAAGGTACTCAGCTTATTCATTTTAACACACTGTCCCATTAACTACAAGGGAAGACTGTAGGTTTGGGACATAGGAAGGCAGACCAGAAAATGGAACTTGGCTGCACACACCAAAGTCAAGCCAAATTAGAAAGAATACCTCACCAAAAATCTTAATGGAGCTGAAACCACAAATAGGGGAAGCCATTGAGTTTAACAGGATTGTAAGGTCATTGCTGGGATTTTCTTTTGTCCCTATGTCCCACTACCAGGTGACAATCTCTGTGGATGGCATCCTAACCACAACGGGCTACACTCAAGAGGACTACACCATGCTGGGCTCAGATGACTTCTTCTATGTTGGTGGAAGCCCAAGTACAGCAGACTTGCCAGGCTCACCTGTGAGCAACAACTTCATGGGCTGCCTTAAGGAGGTAAAGTTTGCATGCTTCCATTGAATGGGTAGATACTGTGAGTACTTAAAAAATCAGAGAGACAGAGAGAGAGAGAGAGAGAGAGAGAGAGCGCTACACTAATGGCTATGCATAGCCTCTAATCTTTGAGTGAAATGAAATGTTATAGAAGATAAGGTTTGAACTTTAAAGGTCCCATCCTTTGTTGGGTGGCTTTGGGTTTGCTACGTCACTATCTTATTTTCTCCTTTAACTAATGAAGACACGTATCACTTAGCTGTGCAATGTAAGTGTAACACTCATTGCAGATGAATTCACAAGGAACTAAACTTATGTGAAGGTTGATTTTGTGCTTTGTACCCAACAAAGAGGGGAGCTGTATTTAAGCCACAGAGTTTGTGTGTTTTGTATAAAATATAGCACATGTATTATTTTATTGTTATTAAATGTGGGAGCCCCCAGAGATTTTGTTTCTCACTTGTTCAAAAAGAGAGAAAAACTTCAGCGTGTAACATCCATGTTCAGAAAAATGGGCCTGCTCTTCTCTTTTGGTTTTCCTTCTGTAAAAGCTCGTCCCTGTAGCTATGAGAAGGCAGCAGGGCTTGGCGGTCACTCATGTGTTCCCTTATTGCTGATGTGTTGAGACTGTGTCTGAGAGCAGAGGAGCTTCAGTCAAGTGTAAGTTCAAACTCTAAGGTCAATTGTTGAGGCAAAATGAATCAGACTTGATTTGTTAGAGTTCTTTCGCCACACTGTGTCACAGTAGCACTACCCTGTATGTGCTTTTTTTTTAGAGTAAGCTAACCTTGATTGCCTGAGATGCCCATACAGTTTCCCTAGGGAAATTCCTGGAGAAGTTAATAGCTTTCCTTCTTCCAGATTAACAAAAACTCTTGCGACATCTTGTGAGCCTCCTCCTGGGACATATATTTTATTCATATTATAGTTATTTGGGAGTTTATTGCACAGCAGACATGCAGTAGATGGTGTTGAACAAGGACTTGTCAATGGCACCAGATAATGAACAGGAATTGCCTCTACTATAACTGGCACACACTAGGTGCACAGAAAGATGATGTGAATGGACTTATATCCAGAAACCATGATGGAGCTTTAATTGTGTTCTTTATAAGTGATAGTTTCCATGCTCAAAGATTTTATAGCCTGGGAAGGGAACTGAGGTCAGTAAGTGAGTAATTACAGCATAGGACCATGTGTTCAGTGCCACAGACTAAATGCCCTGATTGAAGAGAGGAAGCAGATACATTTTAGGTGGGAGTCAGTTTTAGAGAAGTGACATTTGAGCCAAGCCTTGGCTGCAATAAACCATGTGTGAGTTGAGAGGAAATAGTGGAAAGGGGAGACATTGTTGAGTGTTGTTCTTAGTCTGAAGGGCAAATGGAAAGGAGAATCCAAAAAATGCTGTCCTCTCTCTGATGGTTGTTCCCCCAGATCCTGCTGACTTGGGTTGCCACAGTTGTTTCTGAAGAAATTATGATAGGCACACAGCACCTGTTTCCTGCGATTTACTCCTATTTAAATAGAATAAGGGCACACATTTGTAACCATTAGTGCTCTTCCATCCAAAAAAAAAAAAAAAAGACACAGAAGCTTCCATTTATTTACAATGCTTTTGGCCTTAGCTCAGGTTGGCTCCTCAACTAGCTGTTAATTTATATTAACTTGTTTATACTATTCTATGTCTGCCATGTGGCTGGTTATTTGTCTCAGTTTCATAAGTTAGACATTCTTCAAGTCTGGGTGGCAAATATCCTGTGCCTCTCTTTTGCTGAGTTCCTCTCTCTGTCTAGAAGTTCCACCTTACTAGTCTGCCTTTTGCTATAGACCATAGACTTTTAATTTTAACCCATCAGAAGGTACCTTATGAAGGCAAGGAAAGACAGAGACACATTTTTACACAGTGTACTAAAATATCACTTTGATACAGACTAAGCACTGTCTGATGAACCCTGAAAGGCTCTAAAAGCCTGCTAGGTTCAGACTGGTTTAAATTGTGCTTTCATTGAAAATGATTACAACATTCCCAACAGCAAGGACTTGGCTTAGGAATGTATCCAGAGCTGCTTAACATGGCACAGTCTTCCAGTTTCTGTCGGGCAACCACCCTGAGCATGGTGTTTCCTGGAGGGCACTTAAAGGTCATATTTTCCCTGTGCACAGTTATGTTGGATCATCTGTATATTATATATTTTGAGACAAAGTAACAGTTTCCAAACTATAATTTTTTAATCTATTAATAAGGAAGATTATCTCTAAACATTTATAAAAAATAGCATAATACTCATGATAACTTTTTTCATGAAGAATTTAGATTTAAAAATATGCACATACATACATACATACATAAATAGGGTGAAGGAGAGATGGAGGGAGGGGTAGTTATGGAGATCAGGTAAAAAACAGAAAGCTCCTCAGAAGTCTGTCAGATGTTGGTAAGTAGCTCACAGCTTTGTGGGGCTATCATAAAGACCTACTTTGGTGCCCTAGAACTCACATGGAAGATGAAAACCTAGGGTTGCAGTTTAAACCTTCAATTCCAGTGTGAGGAGGCAAAGATAGGAGGCTTCTCAAAACTTGTTGGCCAGATAATAAAGCCAAATCTATGAACTCCAGGTTCAGGGAGAGACCCCCAATCATTAAAATCATGATGGATAGTGACTGAAAAAAGCAGCCCAAATCAACTTCCAGTGTGTGTGCGCATGCGCACACACACTCACACACAAACTCGTACACACATATACATGTGCACACACACGCACAAGCAGATGCACAAGAACATGCATGCACATGTATCCAAGAAAACACACACCTACAGATGCTCAAACAAGCATTTGCATGTGTACATGAACACATACATGTATAAAAATACAAAGTGAAACAATCAAAAATGTTACCTGCATGCACACAGGGACATGCATCCATACATATGCGTGTGCATAAAAGTTTATGGTATTTCTGGAGAACAGAGTCAATCTTTGAAGCAACTGCAATTAGTGGGTAAAATTTCCTGTTTTAGCAAACAGTAGAAGCTTAAACTTGACTGTTAGAAAGGAACTGCAAACCCCCTGAGGGAAGCGGTCTGTAAAACAGGGCTTTGCTGGCCCCCACCTTATCTCTGTTGCATATAAGTTGGTTTTTCTAAGGGCCTGTGAGCTCTTCCAGTTTGTATGAGAGCTTGAACATGTATACGACCTTGAGTCTAATGACATCCTGACATACGCTTCTTTTTCTGTTTAAACACTGCATTTACTTGTCTTTAGTCTGGGGATTCTTTTGTTTTTGACAACTTAGTAAACCGAGGAGCTGCTTGCCCCATGGACTTTTGCTTGTCTGCAGATGAGCTCTCTTTGATCATGTGACCTCATGACAGTCTCTCTCCTTGTGATACAATGACACCTTTCCTTCCCCATCTCTCTTTCTTCCTTTGCTTATTGTCTCTTGTCATTTGTGGCTCTAAGTTGCCTCAGCTAATTGAGTACTTTAAATGCTGTTTTCATCATATCTGGGACGCAGTGAAGGGCTAATGGGATAATGGACATTTATTTTCTTGTTGCAGAAACAGGTTTTACTTGGGGAACTCTGCTTCCCTCCTGAAAGCTGAGTGGTGACTCTGCTGTTGAACAAAAGTGATGGCTATCACCTGTGTACACACTTCCTAATTTGATCTCTCTATGAAAGCCATGTCCAAGTTGTCATCAAACTATTGGGTTTCTCTGCAAACCACATTCCACTTAATCCAATAATATCACCAAATTAACATCTTGATCACTTTTATACTTTCCTGTTTTAGTATATCTGTTTAGTTTTTGTTTGTAATAAATTCCCAGGCCCTGAAATTGTTCTTAGTTTTGTGGGGCTCTCAACCCATTGCTGTTTGTATGAACAATATATCTCAAAATGAGTAGTTTTTCTCAGATAAGTGTTTAGAGGCATAGTTAAATTTATAAAGAATATTTTGCCATGGCAATAGTTGAATTTTTAAAGATACCCCAGATTGCCAATATGAGGGAAATATCAAATAAAGGGTCTCAACAAAGCTAAGATGGATGGGCTGAATTCTCTCTTAGTAATAATAATTCAGAACGAGTCTGGAAAGGCATATTATAATGAAAAGAATATCTGAATGGAAAGTTAATAGACCCTGAAGCTAGAGAATGGCTCAGCAGTTAAAAGCACTGGATGCTCTTCCAGAGGACCTGGGTTTGATTTCCAGCACCAACATGGAGACTTATAACCATTTATAATTCTAGTCCTAGGGGATATTCTGGTTTCAGTGAGCATCAAGAATGCATGTGATACACAGACATATATGTAGGCAAAATACTCACACACATTAGTAAAATAAACTAAAATAGAAAACTACTTAACTGTTAGGAACACAAATTTGATTACACTGTATGGCTTAATATTAGACACTGATTTTTTTTTTAAAGAGTATCAGTTTGCAAACTTATAAAGAGGAGATCCTAAGAGCTCAGGGACAAGTAAAATGATGAATATAAGCCAAATATTATTATTATTATACAATGATAACTTAGAAATCTAACAATTATTATGTATAACCAGTTATAAAGGAGTTGTGAACATGACTCTAATGTTCATCTGCTCATGCAGATCTCCAAGACTCCTGTATTAGCAAGTCATTATCAGGGAACACCTTTTATTTTGAGGTTTTTCCCCATTGATAATCTCTCATATTTGTAAAAAGAGGGGCAATCCAGCCACTCATTCTTGTTCTTTGCCTTGTTTCTATCTTCAGTCATTTATTTTATGCTGTGAATCTCCCTTTGTTAAAATACCAACTCCAAGAGAAGACATAATTACCAATTCCCAGCAACTAGAATGGTTTCTGGTATTAAAAAATTGTGTTCAATCATTAGTATATCCCCTTTCCCTTCCTCCCTCATTTCCGTCCAGGTCTCATGTATCTCAGGCTGACCTGAAACTCATTATACAGACCTCTGCTGGATCTTTTCTAGATCTCCTGCCTCTATCTCCCAAGTGTTGGGATTGCAGATATGTGTCTTCACATCTGTGTATGCAATGCTATGGATAAATCCCATGTATTTGTGTGTGCTAGCAAGTACTCTAGCAACCCAACTATACCCTATACTACTATACACTATAAAGTTATTTTTTTTTAAAAAAAAAATAAGACAGGCTGGGTTATTTTCTTTTTAAAAAAACATGGAAATGTGCTTTTGTCAGCACTGGAGGTTGAGAGTCTGAGTTTGGGATGCTATCACAGTCAGATTCTAGTGAGGGCATCTTCCTGTTGGCAAGATGTCATCATTCATTGCCTCTTCACTTGGTAGAAAAGAGATTAAAGAATTTCCTCCGATCTCTTTTATAAATCCAACCAAGGCCTAATTCCGTTGAAAGTGCTTATCTCTGAATACATGATGCTGGGGTTAGAATTTCAAATAATGGCCTGTGAATACTCTAGCATGGTGTAAGGTGAGTCTTGTGAGTCCCTACCCCTAACCAAGGAGATATTGTCAGTTTATGGCTTCTGGGGAGGGAACATCAATTTATTGAAGGGTGTGGCTCCTGGTAGGGTAACTCAGCTTTTGTGAATGTCCTTATACTCATGAGTATATAAACAGCAACAAACTGGACTTGGTGAGTTATAAAAGAGAAAAAGAAAAAAGAAAATATGAAGTTGGGTTGTATATCTATAGGGGAAGAGTAGAAGAGTGAGTATGAGGAAAATGCATTCTATGAACATTTGAAAGAGCTAATTTTAAAAAGAGTGTCATTGTATGTTCTTTGGAGAAGTATGAGCAATAAGCCCATAGGTATAAGTAAGTACTGAAAACATACAACATGCCAAAGACTGGTGAGAGATATACATATATAAAATTCTTGCTTTAGAGAATCTAAAACTTGGTAACACACACACATTCAGGAATATTCAGGAATGAAATATATATATATATATTCCTGAAAGGTAGATAATACACAAAATAAGACATTCATGGGGCTGTTGAGGAAAGGTTACTATTATTATTTCTGTAGTTCAAAGAAGACTTCTTGGAGGACACAGTACCCAAGTTGAGTCTTTAAAATGAATGGAGAAAACAGGAAGGAAAGGTTGGGGTATTGAGACAGTGTGAGCAGGTGAAGCACCTAATAAACATTGAGGAACTTATAAACAGTTTGTAAATACCAGAGAACAAATCATAAGATCAGAAGTTTTGGAGGTATGGTCACATAATTAGCCAGGGTATAGGTCATTTGTCCCATGCTGTGCCCCTAGTCTTTACTCTGTATTAACATGGAAACACTGAAGGATCTCACGTAGTGTATGACAGTGCCATATTGGCATGCTATTTATCAATCCCTAATTCTTTAACCAAAGTTTGTCCATCTACTGTTTGCACCTGCCCAGCATACTTTATTTTCTTTTCAGGAGGCTGAAAAGCAGGCCTGGGAAGAGAAATCTATCAGGTTCAGTATTGGACGGGGAGAGTATGATCCTGAACTGTTTCCACAGAAAAAACTTTCACCTTGACTGGTTTTTCAGTTTCCAATTGCCCTTCTGTCGGGATATACGTTTTCTCCTTCTTCTGTCTTTGGCATAGCTAAGCTGCTGTTGTTTGATGAAGCACAAGTAGTTATATACAATCTATGCCAATACTGAGTTACACAGCGATGCTCTCAGATGCAGGGAGCTCACTGAAGCCCATCACAGTGCCCTCCTGCGTGCTGGACCTTCTGTGCTCTTCAATTAGATTCTTTCTGCATTGCCCTCCTTTCTCTTTCATCTGGTACTTCTCCCCTGCACCCAGGGTGTTCGAGTCTCTCTTTGCCCATGGGGAAACCCACATGCTGTCTGAGGCCTCTAGAGCAGACTGGCCTTTCTCGCCATCCTTTCTCATGACATCTTTAATAGGAAGGAAAGAAAACCAGGAATATTGGGAGAATGGAACATATATTCAAAGGAAAAAGGATTGAGGGGAACACCGTTGTGCATGTTACGTCTTGAATCCCTTTGTGATTATTAGCCATTTAAAACAGAATGGGGTTTTGCAGCCAGAGATAGTCTCTGAACAGATGATTAATGGTTTTATCTGTAATAACTTTACATTTTATAGAACCCTGATAGGAGTCCACATCTGGTGAGCAAAGCTATTTAAGGCTGTGTTAATTCTGTTAATTGCTATATGTTTATTTGAATTGCTGGCACCTGCGGGCGTTGGGGTAATATGTTTGTTGTTGGCTTAAAAATATATTCATTTTATGTTATTCTTTCTCACTGTCTTCTGCTGCTAGGCTCTGATGCTATACCTTAATTTTTCTTTTGATTTTTTCTTTTTTTTACATTGTCCTGTCTCTTTTTCATTCACTGTCCTCTCTCACTTCTTGTTTTCCTTTAATTCAATGCTTTACAAGATCTTGTCTTGGTATTCTTCTGAGTTTATTAGGAGGGGACAAAAATCCATCTGTATACAGGTGACTTGGGGTCATGGCACAGGTCTGGGCATCTTCTTTTCTCTAGTGTTAAGAACACTGTTCCACCAAGTCAGAGTGAGTGATGCAGAAGGAACTTGAGTCCATGGTTGAGTCCTATCTAACTCATTCCTCATGGTTTTCTTTCATATAGCAAGTTCCTTGTCTGCCACAGGCTTCAGCTTTACCATTTCTAGTGACATATGAGTTATGTTAAGCGTTTTAATGTATAAAGCAAAAGAAATTTTCTTCATTGGTTAGTTTTTGAGACAAGGTCTCTCAATTATGAATCTCTGGCTGCCTTTAAACTTGTTCTATTGACCAGGCTGCCTTTGTACTGTATTAAGTCTTGGATGTGCTTAATAAAACATTATACAACTGCTAATGGGATCAGTATTCGTATGTTTTTTGCTTATCAATTAAAAAAACCAAGGAACTGCTTATTTCTCTTTGCTGTTTATATAGCATAAAATAGTTTAGAAAAAAGATATACTGATTAGGAAGTGAAATCCTAGGACCAGTTCTAATGTTAATTCAAAAAGTGGTAGCTTTTCCTGATCTTTGATAGCCATGTCTTAATCTTTAAAAGCAGGATAGCACATTTTCCAAGCCATATGTGCATGGTAGTGGCATAGAAGAAGAGACAAAATGTCTGTCTTTGGGGATTTGTTGTATACATAAGGTATATTTCAAGAAGGTGCAGACATGATGACTCATCTGAGGATGAATATTTTAAGACATGAAGTAATATCAGGCTTCAATATTGCCTCAGAGATACTTGCTATTAAAGTACTATGATAAAAAGAAAGAGACTCTTCAGTTACTGCTGAAATCAAGCTCTCTTCCCATTGTCCTCTGCCCTTAGTTGTTTTGATCTGAGACCTTAAACAACTAAATTATTATTTTTATCAAAATTATTACAATTAATATTAATAATATTAATAAAATAGCTAAAGCTGTCCAAGAAGTATGTAGACTAGTGTGGGTTAAACAGTCTTCTTACCTTACCTTAACCTCTTGAGTTCTAGGAGGACAGGCATAAGCCACCATGCCTAGCTCCAAATTCAAACTAGTAAAAGGGGATTGTTCCTAATGGTTGATGGTTTGTTGGAAAAACAGATGGTTATTATTATTATTATTATTTTTGGTTTTGATATCCATTTTCCATTTTTGATAATTATTTATTGATTTTTGTTGCTTTCATTCAAAATTCAGCTACTCAGTGGCCCTCTTCCCATATCTGGCTTTGCCAATGAGTGTGTGACATGTGTTCTGAGGTACTTCTGCACCATGGCTATGGCAATTTATTTATAGGTGAGCACCTAACTCAACTGGAGATGGTGACATACAGGTTCAGGACTTTGATTCATATGTTTTAGGAAGTCATTTATCATTTGTTTGGGTTACAATTTGGGATGCTATTTAGCTGAGTCCTAGGATCCACATTGCCTGGACAATGACCAAATATGAAGCCAGAATGTGGTAAAACAAAATGAGGATAAAGTAGCTCTAGGTCTTGGTTACATTTTCGAAGTCTTAGATCATTCATCCTTTAAACTAGACTGCCATTGAATTTCCAGCCATTTAAATAGATTCCATCCATTCCATTCCTTGACTCTGTTTTCTGTCCTTTACAATAGAGTCTTTTGCTGTGTAGGATAATTCCCCATGCTCCTATTTATTCCTGTTTTCTCTGACAAGAATATGGGCATTGGGGAATAAAAGAAAAAAATAGATGAAGATAACAAATGCCCAGCAAAATTTTTATATCATCAGCATATCATCACCATATGTGAATATAATGACTAGAAGTCATAAGCTTTTAAAATCTCAACTAATTGACAGATCAGAACACTCTTAGAGCTCAGTTCTAAAACATATGTAGACATCCATTATCCTGACATTAAGAAAGTTAGCTGACAGACCCAACTTCCTCTATCTTGAAATAGAAAATCACAAGTTGACCATTGCCTTTATACCTAAAGAACTGCTTCATGGAGTGAGACCAATTTGGTTTATATATTCTTAAGAATAAGAAGTAGGCTAATGAGTAAAACCTAGATATCTAACACAAAGAATTCAGAGAGAGAGAGAGAGAGAAAGAGAGCTATATTACTTTGATTCATAGACAAAGAAATGAGTTCTCTGACACCCTGGCCATCTAAATAGACTTGGTATCTAAGTGAAGACTTCAGTGTCACATGAGTAGTTGGTATTTTCCAGAGAGCTTCTTAGCTTTACAGTGCATGAGCTCCCTGATTTGACCTGGCTCATCAATTTGAAGACTTTGCTCAGCACTCTCCAAGACAATTAACTATGCACAGCCCACGAGGATCACTGGCTTGCCCTTATGGTCAGAGTTGAGGTCCTAGTCACTGCTGTCACATCTTTCTATGACTATTATTTATAACTTTTTCCTTCTGCCTGGTCTTATGAAGATATCAACTCCAAAACCATCACAACCACAGCAGCTGCATTCACAACAGTGATTACTGAGCGAGCACACAGAGTGAGTGTGAATACAAGGTGCAACACACTCTATGTGCACCCTTTAGATGAGTTCTCTGATCAGTACTAATTTGAGTTCAGGGGCAGAGACTGCTGTGCCCATTGCCACTGTTATCAGCATGAATGATAAAGTCTAAATATCCCTGCATCATGGCTCCTGCCAGCATCCTCACTAACTCAATCATGGAACTTTCCCATAGGGAAAGGGGAAAAAGCTCTTCAGAGAAGACTGGTGAATCTGGGGTTAAACTCACCCTGGGGAAGGGCTGCTCACTATCATTTGAAGAGCACACTTCATAGGAAAGGTCATTTAATCAGGCAAGAATGGCCTGCTGGGAGACCAGCTACAATTACCCATTTCTTTCACCTTGCCATTGATTGTTCTGTGAGGACGGCAGTTTTTGCCTGATTTCCCACTTTGACTGGGCAAATTGATATTGTTCAACCTGCTAATGGAGGAATGATTTTCATTATGAGATTAGAGAGGGAAGGAGCCTCTCCTGGTATAAATGCCAAGCAGTAGAAGGCTTTTGTCTTGAGATATCTGTGTGTCTTTATTTTGTTTCAGCTTAGTATTTTCTCTGATGCATTTGTCTCCAATGACTTTGACTTAGGAATTTCCACCCTGATTTTAAGAGTCTTTTATTTAGCTTTCCAGTTTTTCTTTCTTTCAGGATAAACCCAGTGGAACTTATTGGTTCCTGAAAATGTCACTATTTACAGCAAATGTAATCGACCACAACAATCCTACTGAGACAAAATCTCCCATATCTTCAAATGCCTCAAAGATTTTAAAAAGCCTACTCTTTATACATGTGCACCTGCAGGGATAAAGCAATCATTGAGCTAATTGATTAGTTATTTTTTTATTGTTTTGCAAATGTGGAAACAATTATTTCATTATTGTGGCATTTCAGTAAGCTTGGGCTCTGTTCCCTGTGTAGACAGTGACCTACGACTAACTAGTTTCTGCACAGTTCTAAAGGGAGATGCAGAAGCAAATATCTTATTTCCCAACTAATTGAAGACGCAGCTGCACCAGGCAGTGTCACTGCACACCCATGGTCAACCAATACAACTTTCTTTTCCCCTATCATGCTTTCCTTCCTATACTGGTGTCAGAATATGACTTGGTATTTTCCACATAAAATAGAAAGTATCCAGTTTATGCTAACCTAAAAATTTACCGTTGTAGCTTCTTTCTTCGTGGCTTGCAGGATAATTCTCCCTGTTCTTGAAGCATAACTACTGCCCCTGTTTGCTTTTTTGGAGAATCAGTCTGTCTTTTAATTTCCCTTGGTCTTCTCCTCATGTTGACCCTGCTCCCTCTACTAAGAAAAAACATGCCTGAAAGATTTCCATGACCTCACTTCCTGTCCTGTTTACACTTTAGCTCATTGCTCACCCATGCTGTGGGGAGCTATGCATACTTCCTGCCATCTCTAAGTCAATGTCCTTCCCTCATCCTCCACATTTGCAAACCAAACTGAAGGCTTTACTGCTCTTTGTGCTTGTTTTCCCTCCTAGAAGTTAGAAGCACTTTATTATAGGCTCTCAATTTACAGCTTCATCACGTGCAAATGCTAGAATAGTCCTTAGTATGTTATATTTTAATGATCTGTGTTTTCCCAATAGCTTGAATTTCTTGATGGCAGGAACTTAAAAGATTGAACAGTTCCTTTAGATTTAAACATGTAACCTGGCTTATGAGTATATTAACAATATTCTTTAATTTGGCTATTGTGAATAGTGCCACAATAAGTATGGTCATGCAGGTATATCTCACTAGTATGCTGGCTTAGATTACTTGGCAATGAAAATATTATTATGAAATGATCACTTTTTAATAACCAATAAATGATTCTAAAAGAAACTTTCATAAGAAACCCAGACAGATCAGTTATCTGCTCTGATCTTTCAGTGATAACATAGAAGAGTTGACACTCAAATTAGTTTAATAAATTCATAAATACTTGGAATGATTTGCTTAAAAATTTTCACTTTATGCTTCTATTCACTTTCTCATCAGCATATAACTCAATCACTTATTTCAAGTGTAGTAGATATTCACAGAATGTCCACTGTTGTGTGTTGGAGACAGGTTCCATGTGTTGGAGAATTCATTGTATGACTCCAAGGTTTCTAAGTCAATGAAGCGCAAATTGTGGAAAAAGCAATCCAAGAGAAAATATGACAACAACTCTTTAAGATACATTTCAAGGGGACTGGAGAAATGGCTCAGGGGCTGAAAGCACTTGTTCTTGCAGAAGACTGGGACTTCATTCCTAGCACCCACATTCCTAGCACTCACTACTGGCTGTAACCCCAGTTCCACAGGAGCACCGGCACTCACACGTTGTGTAGTCATATACGTGGACAAAACTCTCAAATAATAAAAGAAAATAAATAAATCTAATATATGCTCCCAAATAAGGAAAAGTAGTGTGGGGGGAGTAAGGAAGATGATGGGATCATGAGGAGGTTCAACATTTAACTGAGTGACTAGGAAAACACTGACTCTGTGTGGCGATAGATAATTAAGTTGAGACCCAGGAAGAGAGGACTCAGGTGCACACGGATCCAGGGAGAGGGCAACCTTGCCAGAGAAATCTACAAGGATCAGAAATATCTCGAGCAAGGGAAAGCTGGCTATGTTCCAAAAAGGCCTAGGAGGTCGTGGAGCTGTGGCTAAGGGAGAGGAAAGCAGGATGGAAAGGCCTATGGTGAGAGATGCTGCTGCTCTCTGGGGAGATCCCAGTCGATGATATCCACTTACCAAGCTTATCACCATTCCAAAGTCTTTGCCCCTCTTTCCCCCCATCTGTGATTATTTTCTCTCTCTCTTTATCCTAAAGAGTAAGGAAGTGTTCTAAATTCTGGCACACATACACAATGTAGTGTGTGAACTTAGGAATTAACTCCCCTGTTCTGCATCACCCTGTTCACCTGTACTCCTGCTTGCCCATCCTCTTCCTCTCTCACCAACTGCACTTCACTCTTCTGTTATCCCCACTCTTGTTTTACAGCATATATGGATAATTATATAAAGACATATTTAATATATATTCATTTTTAATTATGGCAAGTTGTATTATACATATCTGCATATTACTGAGTATGTAACAGCAATAACTAAAAAAAATAGAGCCCATGAATTTGAAATGGCAGAGGCAGTCCTGGGAGGGGCTGGAGGAAGGACAGGAAAAGAGGAAATTATATAATCATATTTAATTAAATACAAATAAACCCCACCAAAACAAGACAAAAAGCCATATAGCATGCAATCTACCCCTTAATGATTCTTTAAGTGTATGTATGTATTAGCAAAAAGGTAGCTTCCCTGAAGCTCACTTTTTTCAATTCATAAATAGGTTCCTTAGTAGTCTCTACCACATAGAGTTTTCATAATGTTCAAATGATACAGAGTAATAAAACTTAAAGCTATGTCTGGCATATACTGTATACTCCATAGACATTAGCTATTATTAGCATTCATTTTTTTCCTTACATTGTCCTGTAGTCATGTGTTAGCTTTTATAGATACATATAATCTCTTTGAGAGCAGAGATGTTTTTGTAGTTTTAACAATGCTGTTCAGACTATGGGTTTATAAAGGAGTGGAAAGTAATTTATAACCTTCAATAGAATTTCTGGAATAACTTTAAAAGAGTTTCTATTTCTTTAAATTACATTTTTACACAATTAAACTGATCCATTCTGCCATGATTAGAATAATTTATTTTTTGAATATATTTAAAAAATTATTCAAGATAAATGAAATGCACGTGCATATGTGAAATTTAAAAGTTCACATTTTAAAAATTCTTTGCAATCAAATGATCGGTGATAAAAGTTATTTTTGTTAGTATGGGCTTTTTCCATAGACATTACCATAATGGTTGTGATGGATAATCTTTAAAATTATAAAGGAAAAAAAAAATTCAGTTGTAAAAATGTCTATCAGCTTGATCATCAGCCATGTCCCATTCAGGTTGAAACTCTTGTATAGTGTTTAATTGTTGTTCAGAGTCTTATAATCCTTCAAATGTCATTAAATGGCAGATGTGCAGTGCTTTCTTTATGTTCTAGGTATGGTTTTGAATGCAAAGCTTACTGGACAGTTTCTTACTTGGAAAATAGTAGTTCTGGAGTTGGTTTGGCTTCTTTTATGGGTTGATAGTTCACAAATTTGAGTTCCTTTTTTGTTGCTTAAATTGACCTAGGGGAGGAGTAAAGGCTGGCTGTCGTACTCCATTTGCCAAGTAGAAGAGTGTTGCTGTGCTGTGTATTTTACAATGCATAAGACAGCCCACCTAATCTGACACAGAATTATCCAGTCTCAACGAACTGTAGTACTAGGACTGATAGATGGTGAACTAGATGATGGCAAATAGTTTTGGCTTTTCTGATCATGCGATTTATATCACAACAACCAAATTCTGCCTTTATAGCATATATATGACCACAGGTCAACATGTGAACAAATAGTTATGTTTGTTTTAAGGCACAGCTTTATAAAGGTCCGAAGTGGGCTATATATATCCCAGAGAGATGCATTATGCTGTCTCTTGGATTTAGTCAAAGTAGAATACAAAACCTGACTTTTGTCAGTATAATGTAATAAGGTGACTTCATTAGGGTTTCTATTGCTGTGAAGAGACATCATGACCATAGCTAGTTTTACATAGGAAACTATTTGCTGGGGCTGGCTTACAGCTTAGAGATTTAGTCAATTATCATCATGGCAGGAATTATGGTGGCATACAGCAGACATGGTACTGGAGAGGTAGCTGAGAGTTCTAGATTGGCAGGCAGCAGGGTGAGAATGTAACACTGGGCTTGGTTTGAGAATCTGAAACCTTAAAGCCTATCCCCAGTGACACACTTCCTCCAATAATGCCACACCTCTTAATAGTGCCGCACTTCCTATAGGCAAACATTCAAACACATCAATCTGTGGGGATCATTACCTATTCAAACCACCACAGTGACATAGAATTCAGAGAAAAGGGAGCAGTTTGTGCTATTTCTGATACACTGAGTTAAAGGAACTTGTGTTCCTGGAGATCAGTGTTTATTTTATATAGTTAAAGCTGTAACTTCAATCAGGATACAGAGAACATAGGAAGAACAATAGGTTAAAGATTTAATATGTATTCAGGGAAATCAAGACTTAAGGAAGGATAGACCTAGAAAAATGAAGAGAACCACCAGAAGGAAAAATGGTATCATGTAAGCCCAAAAAGCCAGAGATTCCCAGGGAAGGGTGTTGTAACCAGCAGTTTCAAAGAAGGACAAATCAGTGCAGATGTTGATAATCCCACTGGAGCAAAGAATCAAAAGTCATCTGTCACCAGTGTGTTGTGCTTCTGAATAGAGACTTAATCATGTCTAAGTTCAGGGACAAAAGAATAAGACAAAGGGAGAATCTCAAGCTACAATGGCATATATATTAGAATTATTCCAAATATTTCTTGCATAAGATCCAGAGGTTGAGGAGGACTGTTGAAAAACAATATCTTCTGGGTGTGATAGAGGTATACTCGTGAATTCACACTGGCTGTGCTTGCTTGTATCTGCAAGATCTGCAGGAGATCAAACCAGTCAAATTGGAGCATGGAAAAGAAATGACTCACAAAGACTCACTTTTAGGTGAAGAGCGTTGACATTTGAAGCGTCTGGAGTAGAGAGAGTCAGTTTCCACCCCCATCGTTTGTTAGTTCTTGTGAATGGCTCTATCTATACATTTGCACTTACAGGCAGCACTGACTGGTGGTTGTATTCACATAACTCAGTGGTTTCTAACAAAAGGATATAGCTTTGGGAGGAGTGTGTGGAAGGAGGAAAGGATCTGGGAGGAGTTGGAGGGAAAGTAGAAAGTGGATATACTCAAAAGACATTGTATACATGCATGAATTTTCCAAAGAATTAATGGAATATCTTTAAAATCTATGTCTGAGAAATACTTTGGAGCCTTACTTGAATTGGTCTGTTTTAAGATATATTCCTTTATGCTGTGCACTGTTCATACAGCTCATTGTTTGCCTTTACATTTTCCTCTCCTCTAGATGGTTAATTCTACCATTGGATTTTACTACCACTGTGAGTTGAAGGGCTCAGCATCTATTCATCATAATACAATTTAAAAGTCACAATTACAGAACAGTAAAATTCCAGATTCATAATTTTTGTTTTTATCAAATAGAACACATGCCTCAGAGATTTGTAACTATAAGATACCAAGGAATATCTGGAAGACAATATCAATTCAGTTGAGCTCAATTCAATTTAAGGCATTCGTTGAATGCTGTAGACTTTTAACACTGATATGACAGGAATTTTTTCCCTTTCAAAACAGCTTGCCACCTTATCTGTTTTGTATGTTTATTGTGCAGAGTTTACTGCAGATAAAGATATAGTTGGTGAGAAAACATTTACTTACACAAAGCACTTAAAGAATGCAATCATAAATAAAAATAGCAAAATGCTATTATCACATGGAAAACTCAGGAATAGAAAGCAATTTGTACTAAAGATTTTCAGAAAGAGGAAACCAGCATGAACTGAAATGCTGGGAGCATCTCTACATGTATATCTACCTAAATATTCTTCTCTAGAGCCACCAAATGACTTGTATCAGAGGAACAAATGAAAGTAAAGAACCAAGGGGGGATGAAAGGCATCAAACTGCAGTTTGCTCCTTAGAGATAGACTGCATCTTATTTAATTTGGTAGCCACAATGGCTATGGCTTGTTAAGTATACATAGCCAAGCTAAACTTATTTTGACACTGGATTGACACAGTTGAGGCAGGTTGGACCAAGTGGCAAGTGGTTAGTTCCTAATGGAGTTACTAAGGAAGAGAATAGGAGCACAAACAAATAACCAGTGAAACTGATACCTACATAGGGCTGGGACTAAAATCATTCTTGCAAGAGATGAGAAGGCTGACTGTTCAATGCACTGTTTTTTAGTGATATTTGGCCACACCTACTAGACTCCACCATCATATTATTCATTCATAAAAACCTCCTATGCTGATGAACAAACCAGCTCTTCCTTATTGTGGACAAGGCAGTAACCAAATGCTTCCACCACTGTAGTTTCTGATGTAAGGAAATTTGATAGTAAGAGAAAGCATATATATAAATCTATAAAGTAAAATCTATACACCGCTTCTCATCTCTACTGATTCATCAAACCAGAGGTTTCATGAAAATACCATTGAGGGTGACTCCTTTGTAATTTTTTGCTAGCTTTTAATCCCTATGGGCAAAATAGCGTTTTTGAAAGAGATTTGAAAATTGTGGAGTCTGATAACACTGCTGGTTGTCAGGTTTTTCTCTAATGAATAGCTTATCAGTAAATGTGCTCAGTGGTTAATTACCACATTAGGGCTTATTGGCATAAAATGTAGTAGAATGCCCATTATCCTTATGCAAATTTGGATTTGCTGTGGGTTAAATCCTGTGACCTGAAATCTAAGTCACCTGTCATGAATTAATAGAACCGGGTATGTACTAACCCTGCTAGGATTAGCATTGACAAAGAAACCTACAAGTGAAGGCTGGGAGGAGGGAGAAATGGAATCTGGGTTGGTGGGGCTCATGATTTAGACTGTTTCACAAAGGCCTGCAGAGCTGATCAAGCTGCAGGGGTTGATTGGTCTTTTCTTTTTGTCTGTTTCATTTCATGAAACAGGTGTATAGTCAAGTGGGCTGAGCCTATGTTGATCCTGTCACCCAGAAGGTGAGGGGTGTGACATGCAGAAGATATAGGTTTTGGGTGGAGCAGGGTATGGTACAAAAGGACATGCCAAATTATAGGTGGGGCTACTAAACTGACTACTCAGATCTCCACGTGGTCTAGTAAGGTCAGACTTCTCTAATAGAACAATGTATACTTAGTGCTTCCACAATGAATGTGGATTTCTTATGCTTCTGGAAGCATAAGATGAAGGTAGCAATAGGTTTGGTTTAAGAAAGGCCACTTCTTGGTTTTGCAGATGGCTTTCTTGGATCTTCTTAGGCAGAAAGAGAAAACATTTCTCTTGTGTGTCATCCCACTTATGAGCGTTCCATTATGACCTTATTATCTACAATGAATTCCACCTTACATATCAATATCTATAGATAAAGTAGTGTGAGGGACAGCAAGTGTTCAGCCTATAGGAGTCTAGAGAGATGGTTCCTTTGGCTTGCCCTGAGCATAAGAATCTGCGTCTACTTACCTAGAACCTAGGTAAAGAGCAAAGCTTGATGATCGTAAGTGAGGGAGCAATGGAACCACTGAATAGGGACCACCACTCTTGTGAGTAGAAAGAAAAGTTTATTTGAGAAATCAAACTGTGAGGTTGCCTCATGGGAACAGAGCTGCAGCTGTCTGGGAAAACAAGCAGACTTTATATGATAGTCAGCAGGGTAGAAGTATTTGAGGTCATGCAGGCTGTTCAGACTAATCAACTAGATGCTCTTGCCCAAGATAGTTAACTCTTGAGGGCAGACAAAGGGAACTAATGGTTTTCCTGGTAAACAGAAACTTACCTTGTGAGATTCCTAAGGAATCCGAGTTTAGGCTTCTGTTTACCCAATAACAATCCTTCTGCTTACCAAGTCAGAGTTCTTTTCTGTAGGACATTGTCATAAGCACTGCTATTTTGGGGACCCACTTTGGACTAACAATGGTGGAGACACAGAAGGTAGACTCCCTGGGGTTTGCAGACCAACCAGTCTAAGCAATCGATGAACTCCACATTCAGGAGAGGACATGTTTCAGAAAATAAAGTGGTTGTCAGTTGAGGAAGACACTTGGTATTGACATTTGGTTTCCATCCACAAGTACTTCTACACCTCCACACATGTTCATACATATACACATAAGTGCACAGACACCACTCAGTCTGTAATACTAAGGAAGTTTTGCCATGGCTCCATTTGAGCACATATAAATTTCTGTTGATTCAAGGTCTTTGGACGGAAATGGAGCATAAGGTAGCATATATCAGACTATCACATCTGAAAACTCAGAAAAGTAGTGAGTCTAGGTGACAAAAGTTGCTGCCACCCAGTGGTTATGCACTTTAAGTGTCCTCTGAGTTTTAGAGCTGACTTTAACTTCCTCCCAGAAACTGAAGTAGATTTAATGATTGGCATTCCTGTCCCTGTCTGTGCTGACTCAGGAATGAAGGAATTGAAAGCCTGGTGGTGACTCATGAGATAGCCTGGTGTAGTGAAAACCTTTTTCAAATTTATTTGATTATATCAAAAGATAGGTATTTCATATTTAGTGACATGTAATACTTTGTAGGTACAAGTAGACCTTTTTTCTTCAAAAATATGAGGAAACTTTCTGATCCTAAAGAATTACCATGGCTAGTGCACCCTGTCCCAAATACACTGAAATCTTTAATGATAATTGACAGAACTTTATCATCTAAGTGGTAAGAAAGTAATTACTTACTGTTTCTAGATGAATCATTGGTGCTAATGAAGGAAAATAGAATGCTTTATGTTTAAGGCACATGTCCAGGTAATTTTGGTGATCAATGTTTCACAACATGCTGTGATTATTTATGCACCTGGGGCAAAATAAGTTGTGGTTCTACTGTTGACCCATTAGCAGTGAGTGTGGTGGGTAAAAGTTTCTTAATTGGCCCATGGAGTATAAGCAGCCCAATATTTAAAGACTATTAGAAGGAAGGGGTTGAGAGGCACATGTCTTGACAGCCCAATAACTGACTGTGACATCTCCCGGGTCACATTAAAATGTTTTCCTTAAATCAGAATAAAAGTAGTTTATTCTGTCTCATCCTAAATTTGTTGTCTTAGTTGTAGATATCTATAGGAAATATCTCTCAAGCATCATAATTTTCTATTACAAATGAGGGGAAAGATTTTTTTTTTTTTAAGTATACTACAGCCTGCTTTAGATAAAAAACTTAGTGAATAAGTGATTGAGTTAAGGAAGGAACATGAAAGACAGTAGTGTATTCTCAACAGACCAGGTCTTCATCATAAAATGCTGAAGATGATGAATTGTAATAGTAACTGAGAAGAGCTGGGAAAAGTGATCATGATGGGCCAAGAAGGCATCATTTAGCTCAGGAGAAACACTCATTCTTTATCTAGCATGTACTAGACTACTAGGCTTTCAAGGGCTTGCTGTCTCTTTGTCCTCTTTGCTGGATGTTGCCTGGATTAGAAGTGTATGAAGAGGGCTCATGGTATTTGTCCCTAGTTTTTCTTAACACTTGGCCTTTTGAGACTTGAGAGACACCCCTATGATCATCCAGGATCATCTTATAGCCACCAAACTATGAAAGACAAAGGGTAAAGTGTAAGAGGGAACACTCTCATAGACAATTTCCTGATCTTCTGGCTTTTATAATCTTTCTAACTTCCCTTCTGCAATGTTCTCTGAGACTTGGGTGCAGCAGTGTCTTATAGATGTATCCATTGGAGCTGCATTTTGGCTGGTTGTGGGATTTTGGTAGTGGTCTCAGTCTATTGAAAGAGGGGTTTCTTTAGTAAAGGGTGAGGAATATACTTATCTCTGAGTATAAGGACAAATGTTTACGGATTGTTGTTAGGGTTTATGCCATTTTAGTAAATTAAGTTTTGTAGATCCTCATCCAATAACCATGACTTCGCTCACACTGAGTACTTACGTACATTTCCAGTACTTTCTTGTTGAGGAACTCTTAAATACAATCAGCGAGCTAAAGCTACTCACATAAAGTCTCACCGACATGACTGTCTGAAGGTGAGCCAAACAAAGACAATACCAAGGAACATGCCAACCTAGATGAAGAGATGCCCACCAGCCCTTAACCTTACACAAAGAACTGTATGGAATTGATAAAACCTGGGAAAAGGAGAGGTGTATTTTCCAGGGAAGAACACAGCCATTGGTTGTTCAATGCCAAACAGTCAGCACTGAAAATATATAGGTAACAGTGTAATGATGGAGCAGGTAATATTTGGAAATGTATGTGTGTCTACATTTCCATATGCATACAATAATGTGCTAGGTAGTATTAAAACTGCTTAACACAAACTAAAGTCATTTGAGAGGAGGGAACCTCAACTAAGAAAACACCTCCGTAATATTCACCAAAAGGCCATTTTAGAATTACTTATTGATGTGGGAGGGCCCAGCCCATTGTGGGTGGGGTCATGCCTGGCCTGGTGGTCCTGGGGTCTATAAGAAAGCAAGCTGAGCAAGCCACGTTGAACAAACCAGCAAGCAGCACCCCTCCATGGTCTCTGCATCAGCTCCTGACTCCAGGTTCCATGTCTGCTTGAGTACATATTATGGCTCTCTTCAATGACAAACTCGGATGTGGAAGTGTAAACCAAATAGACCCTCTCATCACCCCAACTTTCTTTTCTATCATGGTGTTTCATCATAACAGTAGAAACCCTGCTAAGACAAATAGCTGTTGGTAAAGGGAGTTGCCATGAATTTGAAAAACAGCAGGGACAAGGCTTTGGAGGATATTAAAATGTAAATTACAATATAGAAAAGAAGAGAAAAAAGTGAGAGAAAACGAAACCTCTCTAAACATAAAGAAAAAACAAAGAGATAATAAAAATTTGAATAGAAACACAAGTTTAAGGCCAATAAGTGCAAGCAAGTCAAAAGAAGAAGAGACTGAAGCACGGAGATCTAGCAGACTTGCTGGTCAGACTCATCTCCATGTGGTATGTCTTCTACCCTTGAATGCTTTTAGTAACTCTAGGGTAGCTCCTCTGGTTCCTTCATAAGTTCATTTTGCCTCTGAATAACTCTGAGCCTGAGTATAAACTACAGCATGAGCACACAGCTTTTCTTATTATTAGGTCAGCTCAGGTAAATTGGTAACATTGAGAGAGATCTGTTGTCCCAGAAAGCAACTATGCCAAAGCTGTTTTGTCACTTTTGGGTTGATGATTTAAAAGCAGCACATATACGTGTGTATGTACTTGGACAGCACATGCAATGCTTTGAGCATTTGAAATTTATGTGACTGTCATCCTGCTGCCTAGTTATTTTTAAATCTATTTTCAAGATTTATCTATGTTTACGCAAGTAGATTTCATATATTTCTACTGACTGTTATTTCATGTTCTTTATTTTATTTCACTTATTCCTGCCTCTTACAGTAAGGCAAAGCATTTATGTTATTTTCTGCTTTCAATATTACAGCTAAAGCTATGGTAAAACCTATGGTTTTGATCCACAGTTGTGTCAGACTTTATCTAGCACATATACCTAGAAATACAATTGCCTGATGAATTACAAGCTGAGTGCAGCTTTAACTTTACCAGGTATTGTTAAATTGCTCTCCAAAATTGTGTAGAAATTTATACTTTAATGAGGCATATACATCCACATTTTCTCGAACCTTGACAATTTTTCGTATTGTCACTACACCAAATAATTTAGTACAAATCCACTCAATACTTTGTGAGATTTACCCTGTAAAACATGCCTAAGTTCCTTCCACACACCAAGTCCCTTATTCCTACTGATGTTGAAGGGACTTGAAGGATATGTAAATCACACAGTTCCAACCTCATTTGCTATTCTACTAATCCCCAGTGAGAAGCCTCCCATTCCCCTGTCATCTTGAAGTTGGTTGTTTCTTTATCAGCAGTAACTAGCTGTCATGTTACCTAAAACAGTTGTAGTTCACTCAGTCCTTACAACACTTTATTGCCTTAGCACCAGTGTCTCCTGGGTATTCTTTATCAAAATGGTAGGAATACATGAGTGGGCTCAGGGCTAACTTCAATAAGAGAATAAGGTGAAGCACAGATCCTCAATTGTCATGATGACAATAGCAATAGAAATGAAGGGACCAGGGCTGTTAAGGAAGACTGCTTTCACAAGCCAAACTCTTCCAAGTTTCCCCATTCCAGGCTCACTTTTTGAGAAACTGATGCATAGATAGGCATTCCTTATTTCCTCCCCCAAGTTTAAAATGTGTGATTAAACTTGAATCTATCAGACCAACAGTTCCTGTCATCACACAGTCTCAGCCACTGTTTTAACAGTGTCTATGTACCACATGGTGTACCTACTCTTTCTCTGCTGTTAGTACAAACACTCCTGTATTTAAGACTTTTCTCACAAGTTCTGTATTAGTTAAACAAAACATCTGTCTAGGTTGATGAAAATAGCTTCTTCTGAAGCATAGTCAGGAGGTCCTATAGCATAACAGATTATGCTTAATTTCAGTTTGTTAACTTGAGCTTTGTGCCCCTCTCTTAAAAGGGATGTTTTCAGTTCATGTACATTGATATTTTTTCCTACCAACAATGGGGTCAATTTTGCTTTTGTACTTTGCAACTAGAAAGAATAGTTTGGTTCTAGAAAAGGTCTTGTGGACAACCTGAAATGGACCTTTTTGAGGATGGAAACTTTTCCGGCTTTGTGGTGTTGGGCTTGAGTAAATTCAGCCTTCACTGGTTGTTATAGTTATGAATTAGGTAGTGTGCATATCAGATACAATGGCAAATATTAGAGATGCAGTGATGGCTAGGTAGAGGCTTCTAATCAGAGACAAACTTTTGAGTTGATGTAATGTCTGGGAACATGAGATTTCATAACAAAATAAAAGAATTAATGTCTCACTATAAGTGCCTGAGTTTAATGTGGCGGGTTACATTAAAGTATCTAATCTTTAGCTTAAGATTTGCATATGAAATAAAAAATGTTCCATTAAACTCTTTCATATTTAACCCACAACAGGATGTTTTATGGTAAATGTGTCTTATATTTAGTGATTGAAAATAAGAAGTTGCAAATAGAAGTAAAGAAACAGAGAGAAATCGTAGAATGGAATGGGCATATTCTAAATACAAATGCATAGAAAGAGAGGGTGGAGCAAAGCTAGAAAATTATTATAAATCTCTCATTTTTATGAGAAAGCTCATTTCATTTATAAGTAATTTTGGGAGAACTGAAAAGTATTTTTCTATTGGTAATTCTCTCAATATATCTTTCTCAGTTATAATTCAATTAAGTTTAGCAAATGTATACTAAACTGGTGCTCACTGGCACCAGGCTTGTCACAGCAGCAACAATATTAACATGGCAAAGTTTCTTCTTAGGAGGACACACACACCTGTAGGATAAACTAGCGGGTTTAGGTTGACTGCAGTAGGTGCTCTAGGGGAGGTTCCTGGTTTGGATGGGTAAGCCCATAGCAAGAGGATTCTGTCACAAACAACAAACAGAAAATCCAGGACGTGTGTAACAATGACCAGTATGAAGGTGCTAGAAATGCACCAAGACAAAGAGGATGCAATGTACGACCCTGAGAAAAGAGCAGGGAAGAAAAGGAGACCAAAATCTACATGTATTTTCCTTGCAAAACATTTCCTAGGAGGCAGAGCAAAGAGTACTCGAAGAGAATGAGAACTGAGCAAACTGTCTGTTAATCTCATGGGACTGGCAGACCAAGGTGTGGAGAGGTCTACTGAGGGAGTAGATTCCTAAACTAAACACTCCATGTTTCCTTTCGGGACCCTCTCCCACAAAGAGATGCCACTGAGGAGGAATGGTTGCCATCACTACATGAGTTTCTGGGAAGCAGGGAATACAACTTTGGATTAGTTCGGTTTCTGGATAGATTCAGATCATCTACAACCATCGCTCCTGCATGCCAGTATCGAAAGTCCTTTGTGCACAAGATAAGAGTGTCCAGCGTACCAAAGAATGTTGTTCATGTTCCTATATAAGAACTCATGGTTTGTTGTTTTGGTTTTTTGATTTAATTAACCAGTACCAGGTATATCAGATGAGACTAAATGCCTGAAACCAAAAGGAAAACCTAGCTGCAGAAGCAAGCCTATAAGAGATACATACACTACAGAATAAAAATTAGATGGTAAAGTAAGTACAGCAACCATTCGCCAGGAAAGAGAGAATGGCTGGAAAGTTTGGGCTAAGAGATAAGGTTTAGATGAAGGTATCAGGAGGATATTCTAGAGTAGAAATTACAGTAACACCAAATAAAAGCATAGGTATATTTATGAACAGAAGATACAGCTAAAGAGAAAGTTATTCTCTGTAAGAGAGATCAGAGTAAAGAGCAAGGAGAAGAGAAAGATGGAAAACTGATGGGTAACACAGAGGAAGGATTTCTGGCCATTAAAGTAAGGTCAAAAGAGCCAAGAGAAAGAGTAGATGTAATGGTTGAAGAACAGGTCTCTAATAAATTTACAACCTGGAGGGAAGACATGGAGCTGTTGTTAAGATTCACCGGGAAGAGGGGCTGAAAATACTGGCTCATCAGTTAAAGGGTACTTCCTGCTCTTGCAGAGAACCTAAAGTAGCTTCCCAGAACTACATGGTGGCTCACAACTGACTGAAACTGTGAGGTCATGAGGTCCTATTTCGCCTTCTGACCTCTGCAGGCACATTCATGTGTGTGGTGCATATCAACTCATGCAGGCACATGCAAATACACATAAATAAACAATAATAAAATTTCAAAGGAGTGTTCAGGAATAACAAGCAGGAGAAAGACAGAAGGCCTTCTTAATGAAGCTGCTGAAAAGAAAATATTAGAAACCAGTGAGTGGTGGCAGATGCTTTTAATTCCTGAATTCGGGAGGAAGAGGCAGGTGCATCTCCGAGTTAGGGGCTAGCCTTGTCTACAGAGTGAGTTCCAGAGCAGCCATGGCTACACAGAGAAACCCTGTCTCAAACAAAGCAAAACAAAACAAAACAAAAACAACAACAGCAACAACAGACAAAATGTTAGGGGAAAATCTGGAAAGTGACTGGTGTGGGAAAATACATTTATTTCCTTTAGCAAAGTAACAATGGGATGCCAAGCTGAGCTGTAGAGCAGACTGACAGAAGACCAAACATAGCAACAACATCTGCAAAATGCTAAAACAAAGCAGCCACTTCCCCCATTCTAGTTTTATTGTCAGCAAAAACATTATTTCTAATGGGGAAAGGTAGCTAGGTCTGGTGGTACAAGTGCCGCACACCCAGGTCCTTGAGAGGCTGAGTCAGAAAGATTGCAAGTTCAAGGCCAGCCTGGGAAACTTCCCTAGACTGTGGTTCAGAACAAAAATAGAAAAAAGGCTGGAGATATAGCTCATGTTACAGCAGTTGCAAAAATTATATAAGGCCTTCAGTTTGTTTGAGCCCTATCATTTTTCACACACACACACACACACACACACACACACACACGCATGCACGAATGCATGCACATACAGGAGTGAAGGGTAGAGAAGAAAGATGTTTTTACATAGATAGTAAAGGGAAAAAAGAAATTATGAATTAATGTTAGACAGAATTAAAGGATTCTGAAACCTGAAAACTAGTAAAAAATAAGTTTTAATAAAGAAATTTCAGTTGAAGAAATGAAACAAAAATCCATTGAAGGAGTTGAACCTCTACATAAATTTCTTTTCAAAGAAACTGCTTGCCATACGCATTTGCAGATGAGTTTTTTCTCTATACTAAGAAAATAGTAAGAGGTTGTCATTATTATACTTGGCCAGCAGCTTAATGAGTAAGAGTTCACAAACTGGCCTTGAATCAATTGACATTTGGTTTTTGTCAAAGGTGATCATAGATTACAGAAGGTATGAATTTTTCAGTGTGTGTTCTTCATTTATACTTGAAGTTCAGTTCTCTCTATCAATCGGTACATCAATTTTCATACTAATTCATTCAATTTGTGTACTGATATTTTGATTGGTGGTAATTGCCTTGAATGTGATTTTTAACAGGGTCATTTTCAGATTTAAGTTTCTCCTCTGTATACATGAGCAGTGGTCATGGTAATTTCTCCTTACTTCCAAAGGTAGAGTATTTGTTACCAGGTCCTAGACATTGTTTTAGTTATATTTTTGGTAGAAAAAGAAGCAGAAAGTAAAACTGGGTTCTGTGTTCTGGGGCCGTCCCAGTCATTTATAGGAAAGGGAGCATTCTGGGAGTTAGGGTTGGTCTCCAGTTCTGCAGAACAGTAATGGGTTCTTATGCCACAATATAACCACCCAAGACATCTGACTGTCAGACAACAGATATCCAGGAAGAGGTTTTAAATCCTGGGCATTATTCAGTATTTGAACCTCCTAAAAGAGGTTTTCTTGCTGTGATTCATCATTGCTTAAGTTGGAAAAGTGGATAGATTCTACAGAAAATGTGGGTCCTTAGGAGTAGATCAATAGAGAGCTGCTTGAAGTAAAAGGACAGGTGCAGGGAATGAGCAACTCTGTTGTTCATATCAGCTAAACAATAAAGTATCCACACATTAAACTATGGGGGTGGTTGTCCTTCTTTGCTTGTTGCTAGCTCTGTCAGCTGAATGTCAGACTGAGCTGCAGCAGCCAGGACTTAGGCACATTCTGCAGAGATAGGTGTTGAAGACGATGACTGTAGGATGGTAGTCTTAGGTGTGACTGGAAGAAACCAAAATTTATTTCAGTTATATTCTCAAGGTGTCAGAGACTAGAGTGAAGTGATGGATACTGGGAGGTTTTGTTGTTAATTGTAGTTCAGCTCTGCCTTTGGGTCTGTGGATTGTCTTACCTGTATAAGCTTAGAGGAAACTTTACGTGTTTTACCTGGTTGCCTTGGTACATTTTTTCTTCTTCTGACCAAATTTTTAAATTTTAATCTGATGGGATTGTTATAGATCTTTCTTTGGAAATTTCTTCAACTGAGGCTGGAAAGATCAGCTGTTAAAGGGTAGGTAGGCTCACAAGCCAACACAAACAATAAGTTTATTTTTCAACTGAAGAGTGAAAAATAAAAATATGAAATATGTGTACACAAAGGAATTACAAAGAAAAAGAAAAGTTACATATAAGTATCACCCCTCATCCAGGAAGCAACTTACTGAAGAAGACAGAGACTCACAACCGGTCAAAATGTAGAAAATAATTGGCCATGGGAGGTCCTGCCCCAATTAGTATATCAGTAACATAACCATTATGCCTAAGGCTCTGCGAACATTATGGCAGAAGAAAAAGGAGGAGGAGCAGGAGGAGGAGCAGAAGGGAGAGAAGAAGAAGAGGAGAAGAGAGGAAGAGAAGAAAAGGAAGAAGAAAAGGAGGCAGAAAAAGAGGAGGAAGAGGAGTAGGAAGAGGAGGAGAGGGAGGAGGAGGGGGAAGAGAAGGAGGAAAGTAGATTGTAAGAGCTAAAGAAGCAGAATGCCTGGCGTAAAGTAGCATCTTTTAGATATGACAGCAATGCTTCACCCATGCTTCACCAACAATATTGTTGCCTGAACAAGTCATGCATAGTAACAACTGACATGCCAGGGTCAACATAATGATTTGTGGTATGACTGCAATGTACCAAAGAAGACGGGGAAAATTTTTACAGAGTTCCACCCTCAATGATAAGCTCTAGGCTGAGAGAGAGGAATCAGTTTTCTACAGAGACAAGATCCCTGATGTCAAACCTTAACGTGTACTTATGAGCAATACTAAACTGAAATAGAAAATGGAACACTACTAAGTGTAGAAGAAGAGGACATGAATTGAGAGGGGGACATAGAAGAAGTTGGAGAAGAGAGAGAGAGGAACAGAAATGATGTAAATACCGTACTCACACATGAAATTTTCAAAAATTCTAGTTAAAATGATTATTGATTTCTACCTCTGATCATGCATATGGTCCAAGCCTAAGGATACTATATATCTGATTGTATGGGTTAAACAATATAACATTTAAAATAAAATAAGAGATGAATGTCTTTCTGGGCAAAAATTCTTAAACAGAGAATGCAAAGGTACTGAAATCTTGAAACTCTATTATGCTTAACCATGCTAAAGGACACTATCAACAGAAAAAGAGAAGTTTCAGCATGAAAAAGATATTTGTAAAGATAAAATCCACAATAGTCTGTGATCTGGAATTTACACAATTATTATATATAAAATATATATAATTAAATATATAATTATATTAGAATAATATATAAATAAAAATATATACATTAATTATATATACTTAAATATTAAAAATATCTAAAATCAAATAGGAAGTTTTAGTATTGTTTTATTAACCAAGATATTTAAGTAGATTGAACAAAATAAGAGAGTATATTTTAATGAGTATTAGTCAAGAGATAGATAAATAATTTAAAACATAATGCATACAAATGCATACAAACAACCCATGGCTACATCAACAATACTGACAAGAAAAAGTATTGTGGAGGATGACAAATGACAGAAACTTGAATATGCTTGGATTGGCAAGTGAGTTGTGTGAAAACTGATACATGTATTTTGGAAAATATTCTGACAACTAGTGAAGCTGACAACTGGTACATTCTGTGATTCCACTCCTAGGAAATATGGCAACAGAAATGCATACATATGCACATCACTCTATGTATACAAATATATTCCTAAACCCACTCCTGAAAATAATCTCAAACTGAAAGACCCAAATGGCCATGAGCAACAGAATAACAGATTTAGTTATAGTCACAAAACAGAATGTTAGAAGACAGTAAAATGAATGAATGAACTGAGTACATTACTGTATTTACTGTAGCTAAATTTCAAAAACAACATATTAAAGAATGCATGACATATTTTTTTCATATAACATTTAATATGGGATAAGTCTATATTATCAAAAGTTGAGAAAGAGAATCAGGACAAGCAAAGCTTCTAGGGTGCCAGGGCTGTTTTATTTTTTTGGTATAAATGTTGTACACATATGCATGGCTCCTTTGAAAATTACTGGAGTCTTTGATTTCCAATCTGGACACTTTCCTAAATGTTTGTTCTTATTTTAAACACAGCTTAAATATTTTATCATCTAAGAATTAGGATCAAGATATTTTATTTACAGAGGATTAGAAGGATCCAGACTTTGAAATTTGCTTATGATTTTGCCAGAGGGAGGAGATAGTAAAGAATATTTCATTAAAAGCAGCAAACTAAGATATATGAACAAAAATAACATATTTGTTATTTTAAATAAATAACATTTTAATGTTCCTGGTGTATAGAACATGAATCAGAAGGCAAATAAGAGATTTAGCTGATGATACAAACTGGTTTCTCTTTATAAAATGTGAAAATCAATATACAGCATAGTATGTAGTTTTATTTCATCCATGTAGTACTGATTATAACTGTGAACTTAACACAACCTAGAGTCAACTGGAACGTGAGTCTCAGTGAGGGATTGTCCAGGTCAGTTTGGCCTGTGGGCATGATTTCAGGGTTTTCCTGACACCATTAATTGATGTGAGAAGACCCACTCAATACGGGAGGCACCATTCCTTAGTTTTGGGTCCAAGACTGTGTTTTAAAAAGGAGAGAGGGAAGGCCAAGCATGTATGCATTTATTCTCCTGTTCTTGACTGTGAAGGTGACTAGCTGCTTTGAGTGAGTTCTTGCTATATCGCCATTGCTGTCATGATGAACCAGAACTCTGAAAAACAAATCCTTTCTCCTCTGTTTCCCTTGTCATGGTGTCTTAGCATAGGGATAGAAAGGAAACTAAGACAGAATTTGCTACTGGTACATAGAACTGTTGCTATTTGTAAACCTGACAATGTGGCTTTTAAACTGTTTCATGGGAGGGACAGGGGAGAGTTTGGATTGAACTGAACTAGACATTGAGTGCTATGGGAAGAGGTTAATCAGCCTATCTTGCAGGTGGGGGCAGAGAAGACTGCCGGTAGGAAACGCAGATAATGTAAACCTAGCTCATGAGGATTAAGAGGGGGGAACCAGCACTCTATCAGGGACTGGACTAGGGACTAGTTAGTGTGATACTTTGACCATAAATTTGACTTAATTCATTTTGACACTTTGCTTGTGTCCTGAGAACTTGAGAGATGCTGAATTTAAAAATAATAGACTGGTTTGTTTGACAGAGGAAATTCAAGGCAGAATGATATACATTGGTGCTGAACAGTCAAATTTAATTGATATTGATTGGCACTGCTGCTGAGAGGCCTCCAGAACAATAGAAAAGTTCCCTTAGGGTGAACACAAGCTGATTCATCTGCATTCTGAGAGTTCCAGGCTACCTCATGGCAGCAGAAGAGGGGCAGGGTCAAGGTCTTGTTTTTGAAGGCATGGGAGATACAAGATGAAGGGAAGCATGAAGAGAAGCTGAGGTCAACGTCTATGTAGCAGGGTTAGAGTCTCTCAGGTGAAGCTCAATTGCAAGGGAGACTCCCCAGAGTTTTATAAATGGCAGAATGGTTGGATATCCAGAAAAGAGAACTTTGTATATGAAATGGAGCTGGCTTAAGCCTAAGAGAGAACCTCTGGCTCTGTAAGTATCATAGAAAGGAAGGGGATACTGAATCGCTTTGGAGCCAGATTATTGCATCATAAGTCCAACATATGGGACATAGAGCTGCCACCTTTGGATTTTGACCTGCTGAAATTTTGGTTTTGCTTTAGTGTGATTATTCATTTTGTTATGCCCATATTCTTCTTTCTTGATGGGAAAATGTTTATTTTGTGCCATTGTAGCTTGTAAGTATTCACTGTGCTTCCATTTTATATGAAGTCACCATTAAGATTTTCAGAACTCATTTTATGAACTTAATTTTATTGTTTTAAAATTATGTTTGAATGAATGTGTGTGTTTGTGTGTGTGTGTGTGTGTGTAAGAAAGAAGAGAGAGAAGGTGAGAGTGTGTGTGTGCTGGGGTGTGAGGGAAATGTACACATGAACTTAAGTGTACATAGAGTCTAGAAGAGGGCTTAGATTTCCTAGAGCTGGAGTTTCAGGCAATTGTGAGCTGTCCGACTCGAAAGCAAAACCATGACTTCTGTGAGAACAGTATGTGTTCTTAACCTCTGGGCCATCTTCAGCCCCACGTGTTAGAGTATTTAAAGACCATGAGGACTTTAAAGTTGGTCAGTGTTTTACATTATGAGATAAATATAAAACTTTGTGGACTAGAGATAAAAAGTTATAGCTAAAGCGTTACATTGGTGTGTCACATTGATAAAAGATGGAGTTGTAATAGTTGGTTTGAGTTGTCAAGTTGACATAGTCTTGAATCAACTTGAAAGAGAATCTCAGTGAGATTGTCTAGATCCTGCTGGCCTATCTGTGGGAGACTGTCTTGTTCACATTAATCAAGGCAGGAAGACTCATCTACTGTGGGTGGCACGACTCTTTAAGTTTGGGTCCTGGATTGTATTTTTAAAAGGAGAAACTAAGCTGAACACAGGATACATTCATTTATTTTTTTTTTGTACATTAGACTGTAGAGGTTAATAGTTACTTCAAGTGAATCAAATACATCTTTTCTCTCCTAAGTTTCTTTCAGCAGTGTAGTTACCATAGCAGTGAGGAATATAAACTATAACCACCAACTTGCAGAAATTCTTTTCCTCGTGCGTTTTGCCCATTCTCCTTTCCTTTAAAATTACCATTAAGTTATTTTTCCAATATTATTAGAATTTTCTCAATTAATCCTAATTTGAGATCTCATTGTCCTTATGCCAACCTGAGATGACTGATCTGTCTCCTCATCCAGGTTGTCCACAATCTTAGAGAATGTACCTTAATTGATACTCTTGGATTTCAAATGGACTATTGGTGAGAAGAAACCATAAATACTGTATTTAATTTCTGAGTTAATTACACAGAGTTAAAATTATTATCAGAAACATGGCTACATGGGGAAGAGACAGATGTTATTTCCTTCATTTAGGACTTGAACCTCTTCATAGTAATAAGCAACTGGTAGAGACAGGATCCATTGGTGCATTGGCTTCTTCAAAATCACTCTAGAGATCTCAGTTTTTACTGTGGTGCTACTTATGTGAGAAGGGTTTGTTTTCACCTTTTGAAAGCATTGACACAGTCTGTGGTAGTATATTTAATGGAATGTTTCAGAACTAGTATCTGTTGTTTATTGGCCTGTACGTAGCAGAGTGATATCCGTATCCTCTTCTTGGTGGGAATAGACCTCCGTGTATAGATCTTCTGAATAGATTTATGTCCAGCTTTGTGATGTTTCAGAAAACCCCTTTACACATAGGCACAAATACCAGCTGACAAGGAAAGGAAAATATGCTAGATTTGGAATTCAGATCTATTTGAGTCTCTTTAAAGCAAAGCCCTCTTTATATTTCCAGTCTTCAATATAAGTGAAATACTTCAGATTAGTGTTTGAAAATTAAACTTTGGACATCATTGATAATGGCATTCGAGGAAACAGAAGCATTATTTTTCCCCTAAGAATATAATAAATCCTTTGCAGTAATTAATATTAATGAATAGTAGACTTGATTTATTATACTTGCGATAAAGGAGAATGATGAGCCTTCCCCAAATATCATTGCCTGAATTCTATCCTCCGTGATTAAGATGAAAAATATACTAGGTAAAAGACTAGGTCCATATGCACATTACTCTAAACCTACTGTTGATACTGGGTTGTGGCTAGTGTGGGGAACTGAGTGGATTTTACCAAAACCAATCTGGAACTGGTTTTCTATTCTCTCTAGATTTTGACCTTATCATCTTCTCATTATTGTTTTGGGCTAACGCTCCTCCAGAACTGTGAATGGGGTGATCCAGGAAAGATAGTCAATGCAGTGGGGTGGGCAACAGCAAATGTTTGCCCAATAGAGACATGCAAGGGCCATACATGCCAACTCAAGAGTCATTGAGGTATTTGAGCCTTGACTTTAGGATGACAGCTGTCCAAATCATTCTGGAATTTTCTGAATTATAATTACACTTTTGGCCTTGCAACCACTGAAGTTTAGTTCTCTCTAGATGATAGTGATTAAGAACCACTGTGATTAAGTGATTAAGCTACACAAAGTTCTAAGTCCTAATATGTATGAACTTACTTACTCTTTAGGCAAATTCAAAGCAACAGGTAGGATGCTGTCAGTAGGCGGAGAGGAAATCAAAACACATGTAGCTAGTTTAAGGAGGCATAACTGGACTTAAAACCCACAATCTGCTTTCTGCAGCTGCATTCATAATCATTCCTGCAGTTCCTGCCTGCTACAGGTGTTAATTAAAGATTACTGAAAATTAAGAAACTATTCTACAAACTACTAAACATTCATCTTTAATTTAGTAGTAGTGTATTTTAATACTTACATATTAACTGACTGTAGGGGAAAGAATTAATTCTACAAGTCATTTGTTGTACAGGAAAGTACCTGTAAGCTCCATCTGGTTATTCATCATTTGAAATATGTCTATTTTGAAATGAGGCCAGCTAGGAGTAAATTTATACTGACTTTAGACGATTTAACAGAAAACGGGTTAAGAAAAACCTCATAAATAATTTCTTATACCTTTCATATGTTAAAATGATACATGGTAGGCATATTATGCTAAATAAAATGCATAAATTGAATTCATTTTATCTGTTACTTTTTAAAAAGTAAGTACTAGAAAATGTAAGATTCTACATTTGTGTTGGATTTTTCACAATGGAAAAACATGTGCAGAGTCCAGGGCATCCCTTTCCTCATACCTCTGAAACTTTGGGACTTCTCTGAATTACTTTGTAATCTGCTTAATGCCATTGGAATTAAGAAATTATGGGAAAAGACACTTTGTCAATTTCAAGGACATTAAATATAGTATGTGGGATATCCCAATGAACTATATTTATTCTACAACAAAGTGCCCCAGATCCCCCAAACAATATATTACTTATATTTTAAGTGAATATCTGTAAATAATAATAGATAAACATGGACTAGTGGTTGGAATTCAGATAGGTGGAGAGAGAAGCTATAGATGGTACCATGTCAGTGAAAATGGGTTTGTTCCCGGAGAGCAGAGGTGTATATGTGCAGGTAAGGTAGCTTGGGATTAAATGATGAAGTGTGGATATCATAAAGGGAATTGTCTTCAGATCCATAAAAGTTTCCTAGCCAAGTGTCTTACTTTTGGATTTTTTGTTTCTCAGAAATATTTGTCATTATTAGCTTTTTAGTTTATGTATACTCAAGTTTCTGACTCTGCCTCTTGCTTAATATTAATAATAGTATATTCATGACTTCCTTATAAAAGTTTGAAGGATATCATAGTCATGCTAGTAGTATTTACATAAATATTTTTATGTTAAACGTTTTCATATATGTCTACATATATACCTAACTTTTACATCCTACTTCTAACCCCTTCTCTATAAATAAAGGCAACCTACTGATCACTTGGTGTTGGATAATCAGCTCAGAATCCTGTCCCTAGAGAAGACTGATTCTTTGTCTCTCAGCAGTTGTTAATTGTCAGTAGTTCTCAATTTGGAGCTGTGGCCCCCTGAGAGTTCTCAAGGGTGGGGCTATAATTTTGTCAATTGAATAAAAGTTCTCATCTTCCTACATGGAATTATAAACCAAATAAGAATAAGAACGTGGGTGTTAACATCAGATATGGGATGACCTTCTGTCTCTTATTCTCTTCTTAATTCTTTGTCAAAAGCTCTGAGAACAACCTGAGTCTCATTTGGGCCCTTCACTCTGTTAACCTTGCTGATCTTGGAGTTGGAAATTCCTGGAAAGAGTCAGAATTTAGCAGGCAGAACCCATGAATCCTAAATAAATGTCTAAGCATGCTCTAGGTCTGGGGTGTGTGTAGGCCTCCAGGGAGGAGTCACAGTACAGCCTAAACCACGTGGAGATCATTTTCTAAAACTGGCCAATGTGATATTTTTTTAAAAAAAGAGTTCTTACAGTCTAATTAACCCAGAAGAAGGCCTTTACGTATCTATGTTTCCAAATTCCAGGTGTCTTGTATTTACCAAATTACTATTGTTGACCCTTTCTTGTTTCCTGAAGCACACCTTTCCAGGAGGTATGAAGGGGAGCCCATTTGGAATGGGGGAAAGGGACTTGGTGATAAGTAGAAATTTCCTTCCCTTAGAAGTAGAATGCTGGATTTGTATAAGTTACATACAAGAAAACAGAGTTTCCATGAACTAGGTCTTCTGCTAAGAAGTTAGCCAAGTGGGATGTGCTTTAAATAATAAGAGTTTGCCATTCCCCCTCTCACAGCTAATGTGTGAAGGCAGAGGTGAAAGAGCATCTTTAACATACATTTGATTCCAAAAGAGCCCCACTGTCTCCAGGGAAGTAGAGCAGTGAATGATGCTGATGCAGTTTGTGAGGCATTTTAACAAGGTGACTCTTGGTGCCTTAGAACCGGAGCTACTAAATCACCAGGGCAGGAAGAAAGGCTGTGGGCTGTGACCCCAGGTCCAAGCCTCTATTGTCTCTCATTCATGGTTACAACAGCTCTCTGAAATTCTCCCCTATTTTCTCTGGGTTCTCTCTAGCTATAGTTCCTCAACAGTAGGATGTTGTTTTCCATGAACTGACCAAGGAACATATGTGTTTCATGACTCAAAGTCATCTAATGGGTATCTATTTTATTCAGATTCAGAGTTCAGGAACTTAGATGTCTATAAGATTTTGTTTGCAGGACCTACTCCTGCCCATTCTCTGTTTCCGTATCCTCACCTTATCTAACGATCTCTGCGTTCCTTTGGCACTCTTTGAATACACAGTTCTTATCATCTGTCTACCTAAGAGTATCCCCAACCAAAATCCACCTTGCTTGTCCCTCCTGTTTTCTATGTTTTACAGAGGTGCAGCTGAGCCTTATAAGTCTTGCTGTCCTACTCAATAAAAATAGGTACGAGTCCCTGCTTCTTCCAGCAATTCTCTCCTTTTGTTTGTGTACCATCCTCTGACATGATGATAAATTTCCTTCTTCATAAACCCATCCACTTAGACATTAAAACCCACGTGAAAAAGACCAAGTTGTGTCTACTGTGAAGCAATTCCTGGCACACAGTGTTCACTCAGTAAATTTTCATTGATTAAATAATTTATTTTCTTTTCTGGCATGATTTGCAAATATATTTACTTAATGAGTGGCTAGACTGTGGTGTGGTGAGTACCTTCTCTTGGCACCTGTGCAAGCTCTTATTTTTCAATGTATTAATTTTTTCTGGGATGTGTTCACAGTTCTCTCTGGGAATAAAAGGCTTAATTCAGACTTTTCAGGAATTCCAGAGCTCTGCCCAAAGAGCATCCACTCACAAATGGAAATAGAAATGTACATGAATCCTCTACAGTAATGGGAGTATAAAGCACCAGAAAAGATAGTGGGACTTGAAAGACTTGGTTAGGGAAGGCAGAGAGAGGAAGTGTGAGAGAATTGTGCTTGTCCAGATGAGTTTACCCCATGCTGAGAAACTCAATTGGGAACATCATTTTTTTTTTTTTTTTTGTTAGATTAGTACAGAGGGTGCTGGGGATGGATGGAGGGAAGGAGAGAAGGAAGGAGGGTAGGGAAAAAGAGAGGAGGGGAGAGAGAGAGACTGTATATGCCTTAGGATATAAGCATGTGACTCAAAGAAGTTAACAAACTCAGTGGTCCAATTGTTTTAAAAATCCTCCATGGACTCTGACTTCTCAACAGAACTCTTGATTCTAAAGGGAGTGTGGACGTTTGCAGGATTCTTGTTTTCTTCTAGTTTTTTTTTTTTTTTTTTGCCAGAGCCTAGATCTCAAAAAATAGATGATAACAATAACAATGAAAGTCTCTGCTTTCATTTCAGTAGGTGGAAAAAAAAGAGCAAGAAAATATAAATTATAAACACTGATGCGAATGCTGTTAGGAAAGGAATCATAAGATACTTATGATAAGAGAGTAAGAGATAGTGCAAAGCAATTTTAGAGAGCCGGGCTGCAGGGAGTTGAAGCTTGCTTGACAAAAAGTTAGAGGACCAGAAAATGCAAAGGCTTTGGGAGCTGGTGATGGTTGAGTTCAAGGAATATTAAAAGAAAAGAAATTCAAGGAAAGCAAGTTAGACTTTCAACCATCATAGAAGGTGGTTTGGTTTTATTTATTTATTTTTTAATCCTGGATTCAATAAGAGTCTTTATCCTGCATGTGGTTATTCTGAATTGAAAACGATTCCTCAGTTTGGTATGTGGACTGTGGATAGCTAGCTGTTTATACCTTCCAGATAAGCAAATCAGGAAGTGGGGATTAGATGGTGGCAATGGAATTGCAATGAACCGATGGCGTAGAGTCTACTTTGCCGGTAGAGTCAGTATATGTAAGAGGTGACTGCTAGGTTTGAGGGGTGAGGCCTTGAGAATATCTTTATTAGTAAGTGGGCTGGGTGGAAACAAGGCAGGAGAGTATTTTAAAATTTAAAAGGATTGAAACAAAGGAGTTATTTCTCGCTAGCATATCATGTTCTTCATATGTTGGCTGGTGGATTTGCTTTGCTCAGTATTCTCTGAGACGTGGGATGATCGGGCGGTCACTAATTGGAGCATTGCTGGTTGAGGTTTAATGTAAAAAGGATTTTTAGGGAGGTTTCTCTAAGGAAAAATGTATATGTTTTCATGTTTCTGAGTGTATGTAGATAATACCATTTTTGTAGTGCCGCAGGGAGCCAGAAGGGAGTGTCAGACCCCTTGGAACTGGAGTTAACAGATAGCAGTGAGTCACCTTATATCACTATAGAGACTGAACTCAGGTCCTCTGAAGAGTGGCAATTGCTCTTAACTGATTAGTTACCTTTCCAGCCTCTAGAGGGTTCCCTTATTGGGAAAAAACATATGCTTAGCCTGAGAATGAATATATCATTTCTACTCAAAACAAATTAGCCAGAGTAAATTGTATTGATTAACCAGAAAATGTAATCCCTTCTTATGCCTCAGAGACAAAGGGTCAGAATCTATTGAAATATCATTACTGGTGACTCCACAGTGTCTTACAGATTTAGCTCACTGTATGTAGGTGAACATTTTAAGAGGAATGGGATTAAGGGAGCTAAATCCTCATTTCTGTTTTAGCCATGTTTATTTTAGTAAACATGGTTGTTTACTGGAGGATGGCTGGAGGTAGAACCTACGTATCTGAAGAAATATATGGCCAGAGATGTAAATTTGAGCAATAATAGCATATATGTTGCATTTGACATAACAGGAATCATAAAGTATGGTTGGGATCTAAATAATGGCCAAAGAAGAACTTGAAGGCTCTCAACATGAAGATCCCTTAGAGAGGAGATGCCAGTGAAAGACACGGAGAGGTTCTAACAATTATAGTCAGAAATACAGAGAATGCTTTACAAGTCATTGAGAAGTAAGTCTTACAAGAAAAGGGGTATTGAATGGTCCAGAGAATTAAGCCCCAAACATTGGTCTGGACAAGCAAGCTATCAATCACCTCACTATGTGGTGTTGAAAAGAGACTTACTTGGTGGGTTGTTTGCTTCCTTGTTTGTTTCTGAGGCAGGATCTAGCTATGTCACCTAGGCTGATCTTGCTCTCACTGTCATTTGATCTTAGGTGTTTTAGTGCTGGAATTCTAGGTGTGTATTCCCCCACCAGCTTACAGGACACTGACAAGAAGCGGACTGAGGAAAGGGTGCCATTTATGCAGCAGTAAAAAGAAGTTACAGGGAGTGTTTGGAAGAGTTGTGCTGTAATCAGAGCAATGGGATCTGTGGTAAGAAATAGGGCTCCAAGAGGGTGGTCAGAAGGTAGAAAGAGTCCATGCAGGAACATTTTATCCTGTGAAGTAGTTCAGCTTGTTAGAAGGTTATCGAGATAAAAAACAATCCTCAGGTATTAGCTGAAGACATGAATATGAGCACAAAGAGAACATCAGAGCTGTCTTAAACATTAAGGAACCATCTGTATGGTAACTTGGACCTAACAGGAGGTAGCTTCTGATTGATGAGAAGAGGAAGGAGAATGAAAATGTCAAGACTGAGCCTTACACAGCATCTCACAATTAAATAATGACAGGACAACTTACTTGAGAAGATAGATTGAGGAGAATGCTGGCATCTTTGCATGAGGTTTTCTTTAGGCTCTGTGTTCTTATAAATACGTAGTATATGGCCCGTGTTCTCAGCCTACATTAGCAGTAATTAGTGCTGTAGTTTTAAAATACATTGTCTGTATTTAAGAACTGTGGGACACTTAGGATAATAATTTTATAACCTTCAAGTCAATGTGGTTGATGGTTTGTTGCTGTTCTATTTTTTGCTATGTTCTTTCAATGTTTAAAAAAAATTTTTTTCTAAATGGTATTAAAATGGTACTATACTTTTTAATCTTCCATCTCTTGTTTGTCTTTTAAGGTCATAATCATGTACCATCATCAGGATCAAAATAATCATTGCCATAAAACTTCAATAAAATGGTTATTTCAGTCTAGGTGTAATGTAGACACCTGTAATCTCAGCAATCAAGAAGCTATGGCAAGAAGGTTGAGCATTCCAAGACTGCCTGGGCTACATAACATGACTCTGTCAATAAATTAGGCCAACAAATAGAGTGCTTTGGAGTTTTAATAATTTACTTAGAGCTCATTTTCATAATTTCTTCCCACAGAAAATGCATTCAAATTTATTATTTACATCATCACTTTGTGTCATATAAGTGCCTTTTATTTTTATTACATTTCTTCTTTATTTGTTTGTTTGTTTAATTGTTTATTAGTGTGAGTGTTTGGAATGAATGTAAAGGTGAGAGGACCCTTCTACCATGTGTAGTCTGGAGCTCCAAGTCTAGTGATCGGGTTTGGTAGCAGGTACCATTACCTAAAAGCCTCTCTCTGACCCATCAGTACTTTCAAAAAATGCTTGCCTCATAGATGGTCCAGATTCTTTTCTTAAGCTCTTTAAGTTCAATCCCAGAGAAAATATCAGAGAAAAGAAATGTCAGGAAAACAAATGATACTGAGGCCACAAATACATTATGTTGTTATTTGGCAGAAATGTCTTTCCATTTAGATTAATTGGCTACAAAAAGTGCATATCTGTGAATGGCCTATGAATTTTTATGCAGAAGAATAATGTCTATATCTCTATTAAATGGAATAAGAATGATCTCCATCCTCCTTGTTACCAGGAATCATGTGGTCTTATGATGCTTGTGACTCCTCTTCTACAGGATGTTCTCCTTATTTCTTCCCTTTCTCCTTTTCCTCTCTTCTTCTCTCTTTTCCATTCTCCAATTCATCTTTTTCTTTCTCCCCTCTCCACCATCTCTTATGCTTACTAGGCTTTTTTTTTTTTTTACAAGTGACTTCTTATTTACTCATGTACCTATGATACCCAGAGATGTTTTTTATTTCTCTCTTCTTTCCTGTCACATCTTTCTTTCAAGTCTCTTTTGTCCCTATGGTATGTGAACAACTTGTTTCTCTCTTCCTTCTTGCCACTATCTTAGTTCAACTGCTCACCATTCTTTTCCGAATCAAAGCATGTCCTCTTAATTCGTATCCTATCTCTTTTCCTTTACTCCACTCCAGTGAGTTCTCCTATTCCTTCCTTTCTCCCAGGTTATCCAGTCTGCTTATGACTACTACTCAATACAGCCACATGTACGATAGTGTGTGAGTGTGTGTGTGATACACAGACACTGAAGTTCAATTTAAGAAATCATTAAGCAGCTACTCTTTACTAATCACCATGAAACATGATCCAGACACCTATTTTCTAGAATTGAGTTGACCATTTCTGTATATAGAAACTTATATATCCTGTATACTGTTTTCCCCCAGCACCACTTTCCATATGTGCTTACCTGTGTAATATCTCCACTACAATGTAAACTGCATGAAGCTAGGAGCCATGTTATAATTATACTGCTTGGTATTTACTGAGCTTTCTTTTGAAGTTAAGTTGGTAAATAAATATAATGCAGGTAGAAATAGACTTGTCAGAAGGAATAGAATAGAGAAAATGAATTAGAAAGATGCTTGATATGGAATCAAATGAGCACGGTAACCAACTGAGTCTGGAAGAAATGGACAAGGGAGTGTTACACACAGGTATAAATATTTGAACCTGAGTAACCATGAAAAAAATAAGAAAGTTAGGAGGATTGATGGTTGTGCTTCTAGACAGGTTAGTCTTGAGGTTCTTCAGATTGACTTTAATTGTAGGTTGATGGGTAAGTTTTTAGCAGATTCTTTGCATTTGGGACCTAAGGCTTTGGAAGGGATTTGGTTTCCAGGTAAAGATGTGCGAATGGAGTTAGCAGTGGAAGATAGTAAACTAGAATGATGACCTACATCAGATGCTTGGGGAAAGCCCAATTTTAAGGGATCGGCAAAGAAAGATGATGACTGAGGCAGAAAATTAGTCATCAAGAGTTCCTTGGAAAGTGTTTAGTCATTAAACCCAGGCAAGGAGGATTTCAAGGAGAGACTGCTACAGGAGAAAATGATAGTTATTGTCTATAATCTTGAATGCTGAAGGCTACTGCCTTTTAAAGTGAAAATTATAGGACATCAGTAATACTGGTTCAGAATTACTTAATAATGAGGTAAATATAATTTTTCTGGAAATCAACTAAGTTAAAGACTTTCAAATACTGCAGAGACAAGGTGGCAAGAATCTGCTCCTTAGTCATCTACAAAATAAAATTCTTTTATTGGCTTATCATGGCACAATATACTTTATCCACACAGTCAAGTTGGAGCCAGTGATAGAAGCCAAAAAGATAAAAATAAATGTTTTGATTTGCCCATTGACACATTCAGATCTCTCTTTTCATTATTTGGTATCAAAACAATCTATGGATTTTAGTTTTATAGTTTTATAGAATGCAAGTTGATGCCTTCCCATTTTTTTGCCTGAGTTCCAGAAATACTCTTGTTAAATTTCTCTTGTCTCCCTCACCCCGATTTTCTACACACCTACAAGTTGACTAATGGTGAAGAGAGCCCTAAAGGATTCTCGCCATCTTTTAGGTACAACAAGCCATGCTGATAGTATTTTCTTCCTGAAAACCTATCAAATGGCAGGGACACAAAACAACATTTTTCTTTGCTTTCCTCAATCCTAGGGTCATGACACATACAAATGATATTTAATGGTCAGGAGAGTTGCATCACTATTTCAGCCAGGAACTTGAGATTTTTTCCTTCTTGGATAAAGGAAAATTTAGACAGTAACATGACATCATAAAAAGGAACATGATGTCCCTTTAGATGTAGCTCTGTGAAAATTCCAGGGAAGATTCTTAGAAAAACATGGGACTTTGAACTTCATTAGATATTACTCAACTTTATCCACAGGTAGAAATATTGTTTGGTTCATTTCTAGTATACACACTTCCTTAGAAATCATTAATGACATTTTCATTAGTGTCTACATTAATACATTTTCAATAGTGTTTACACTAATGACATTTTCAAAAGTGTCTACCTTCATGTCTATATAAAATTTCTTAAACTCCAGGGCCCAATGCAAGTGTAGGTTGTCATAGTTTTAAATTCCTCTCTGGGTATTTCTCTGTTCCCTTGGCTCTGTTTTGTCCCAATTAGATAGTATAAGAATTTCTAGCTGGTGACTTGGTTTCCAAGGTCATGCATTAAGTAGAGTGGTATCGAGTCAAATTTCCATCAACCTAGTTACTGTAGTGATGTTTTGCTTGAGATCATAAGAACCCTAAGTTGGAAACATTCCCTCAGAAACCACAAAGGCAAGTGGTTGAAGACATCTTGTTTTCATTGGAATGCAAAACCAGCCACTGAGCCCAAGACCCTTTAGAGTGTATTACATGTATGTGGTCAATTAAAAATCTTGGGAGTTTGGACAGGACCCCGTTTCCTCTGTTGTAAAATGAGATGGTTGTAGTGAGGCAGGAAAGTTTAAACATAAAGCATGTTGCAGAGTTATAGGCCCCAACTAACTATAGTCATCAGAACTCGATGCAGAATTGGGAATCTTAACACATGTGAAGATCACAGTGATCAGAGAGCATCCAACAAATCAGCAAGCCATGTTAGCTTCACCTCTGAAAAATTCTAGAATGTTCCCCTGTTCTCTATTCTCACCATGAACACTACAGACATTTTTATTGCTTTCTTTTACTTGGGTGTTAATTTTGCAATGCCTGTGTACAGGTGCTTTATAATCCTTTGGGGACTCCCTTTCTTCACTTTTCTTTCTGCTCAAATTGCTGCTGTGAATGCTCAGCTCTGTGTTTAGGATTATGATCCCTCCTACCCCCAGCTCATTTGGTTAGCTGATCATCTGGTTTTCATTTTCTACATTTATATCTTGCCTGGACACATGTATTTTTCCCAAGTAAGCAATGATTCCTCTACAGTACCTCTTATACATGTGGTCCTTTATTTTGTCACACTGCTGTTGTTTTCAAGTGTTTTTCTGCCTCATTTTCAACTTGCTTCCTCCTAACTCATTTCCTCTGTCACCACTAGGATAGTCTTTCATATTATGTCAACCTCATCTCTTCAGTATCCTACCTGAGTGGCTCCCCAGTACCTTCAAGATCAGCCAGACTTTCTTAGCTGGGTATCAGAGGCATTCTGAGGTCTTGTCCAGCTTTTTTGTCTGCCATCATTTCAACTAAATCCCAGGCTAAGATGGTGCTAAGACTTCTCATTCAGCTCTATTGTTCTTGTTATTTCTTTTGTTCTCTTATTTCACTTCACTGATGCTATTTACCCAACCTCTTGACTCCATGCCATGGAAAGTACTCTGTGACTGCTCCTTGTCCATCTTCACATCCTGAATTAGAATCCTTAGCCTTGGTTTTAGGGAGTTTGACTTGGAATAAATCCCCAGAGCATGGCCTATTTCCTTTGGTGCTTGCTATTTATGAAAGCAAGTTTGTAGAAATACCTTAAAAGCATTTTCATACAAGTACCTAATTTTAAATTTTATGACACCTTTCTTGGGGCTGAAGCTGTCTTGTTTTATGGTTTTCATTATTTTATTTCCAAGACTACAACACTGAAGAGATAATGACTGAATAAATAACTGAATAAATACATTTATCACCTGTCTCTCAGAGCCTTAAATTTTTCTCCAAAGGAAAAGCCAATGATTGTTCTTTCCATGTTCCACAGTTCCCTAGCATGGTACTTTGTGTGTACCAGTTGGTCAATAAGTAACCAGTGAGCAAATAAGTGTTCACATCTGTCTACCAAGGAACTACCCCAGGAAAACATTGTCACTCATAATAGATAACCTTCAGTATGATGAAATATATATAATTCATGTTTTGTGCAGTCCATGTGGTTAATTATTGCATTGAAGAACTTCAGTTATGATGTGTTACGAAAGTTGGGCATGATCTGTGAACTACATGAGATTATACTTCATAAAGTTGAGGAGCCAAAACCAGGCAGCTACATTTTCATGATGATTTACATGTCAAAGACTAGTTTAAAACAAAGCATGAATTACTGATATTAATAGAGCTAGAAAGAATTTTCGATTCTAACTTAGTTCTTCCTCTACCAACCTGAGCCTTTTATGGATAGCAAGCACCAAAGGAAATGGGCCAGGCTCTGGGGATTTATTCCAAGTTAAACTCTAGCAGGGGTGGGGAAAGAATAGACAAAAGTATAATAATTTCTTATGGTTTCTAAAACAAATCATCACAGTTTGGGTACTTTAAAAACAACAATGTATTCATTTTATTTCAGTTTTGAAGTCCAAAGTCAGTCAGTTTTACTGTGTTAAAGTCAGAGTTGCCAGCAGAATTGCAACTCTCTTCAAGTTTAAATCAGTGCTTTGGATCATCCAGTTGCTGGTACCTACTGGCATTCCTTGGCTTATGACAGCACTCCTTCGATCTGTGACCAGATTGTCTTCTCTCTTTGCATGTGTCAGTGTGTAGTCTTATTTGCCTTTTTCTTAAAAGGTGATGCAGTTAGGGTCCATTTGGAGAATACTAGATATATCATCTCAAGACTTTGAAATCAATCACATCTACAAAGACTTTTTTTCTTTTAAATAAGAGAACATTTACTGGTTTCTGTGATAATATATAGTCTGACATCTTTGGAGACCATTATTCAGACTCCTTCAAAGGCAGATGTCTTTCCTCTTGTAGACTTAAAGCATTTGATTTTCTAAAGATTATTTTTTATATAAACATGCCCCATAAGTAAAAGAAGTGATGGCCCATTTGAAAGAAGCCAGAGGCTGCTGTCAGAAAATGTCTGATTTAGGTCACCCAAATACCCCTGAACAGATGTGTATGGCAACATTCCCAGCACTCATTATGAAAATAAACCATTAATTATACTGACTGAGGAGTTGATGAGTAACAGGAAGAGTCTGTCTGAGTTCTGGACAAGGAATCGGTGATAGTCAGTTCCTACCAGCTGGCTGTCAGAATTGGACAATGGTCCAGGTCTGGGCAAGCAGGTGTGCTCAGCTGGCCTGGTACTCACTCTTCTGTGTCCAACAGTAGCTCTGGCCATCTGTTCCATCAGGAAAGTCACAAAGGGTCTAGGTGGTCTTTACTGAGGGAATTGAGATGATATCAGGCTGCCATGCCAGGTCAGAATAGACACTTCATCATTGTTAGAAATTACTTTTATATTTGAGAGTGTGATGCAGACACTTGCCATCTTTTCTATCACCTCTCTGTCTCTCTTACAACTCATGAAGGAAGTGGGTCCAGTGGAGACCCTCTTCAGTACCTGACAGATGCTCCTGAGTGTGCTTAATTCATAATAACTTGAATTTTAACATGCCTGATTTGACAGTGGAAGAGAAGATTATTTTTTCTAGTAGCTTCTTGTATTAAGTTCACTATCTGAAGGAAGAATCTTCAAGAAACCTTAGTGTATTTTACATTGTAGGATACTAGTAATTATTCAGTAACAGACTGTGAGGCCAGACTTACCTTCATTTCCATTCTGACTCCATAACCTGATGGTGGTATAATCTTGGACATACATGTCATATTAGCAATTTCTACATTCTCTCTCTGTAAAATGAAGGTACTCACTGACTCCGGTGATGCATCAGCAATAGGTTTATGGATGTCAGCTAAAGCCTTGTAACAACCTTTTAGGTAAGTATACAATGTCCCACTTCAAAGTTGAAGAAATAGAGCTACAAACATTTAAATAGCTTGCCTACATTACACAGTAACAAGGTGAAACTAGATAGTTTGATTCAAGAATATGTGATGTAAACTATATTTTGCATGCCTTTAAATTATGATGATCAGGTGTAGTGATCCTTTATCCCAGATCAATTTGAAAAGCTCAAAGTTATACTTATATTTTAGTGAGTTTTAATAGTGCCTTCATTTCCTGTCAACATTATTGTGTTGTCTTTGCTTAATTATTTTTCTAATCAGGGTTAAATAACTTACTATGTGTAAAACACTGACAACTGGTTGATAAGAAAGCTCTGTTCAGGCTAGCTACTAACCCCCAGCTCCACCAATACCCATCCCACACCCAGGACCATGGGTAGAGCTAGTAGGTTAATTCAGGTTCAGAAAGGACACCTTCCCACTCTTGTAGCAGGCATTGCCTATTGATCTCAGTATAAGTATTTCCGTCTTCATTTCCTAGGCAACCACTCTTAGTTACTCAAATTTGACATGTGAAATTAATTATTTGCTGTCCCTTGGTTGCATTGACTCTAATAGTTCAAGCTTCTAGGGTATGTAAAAAATCTGAATTTAAATTGAGCTATGGCATCTCTATCTGTATTAAAAAGTAATATTGGATTTTGAAAGCAATAATCCATTTTGAACTTCTGTAGGTACCCTAGCTTTATAAAAACTACTTCCTCAAATGTTCCTACTCAATGGCTTGTCCACTCTCTCTACCTGTTTTCTATAATTATGAAAAATTTTAATCTAACTAATATATGACACCATGCCTTAAATTGTGACTGCAATACTGCAAGAGAGAGTCACTGACCTATAGAAAGCACATGAGAGCCAAAGATCGGAGACATGTCTTTGAATGTAATTTGTGTAATGGATGGTGAAATTCATTTTAAGTAGGTTGTACATAGCATAAGGGACATCTAGTGGTTATCAAGTTCTCTGCAGATTTAGAAAATGTAATATAAAGTCACAGGTGAGTTCAGGCTAAGATCATCACCTTGGTGTCTCTGTCTCTTCCTCCTTCCCATCCTTTCTTTCCCTTCTTTCCTTCATTTCTTCCTTGCTTCCCTTCCTTCTTTCTGTGAAAGAACATGCAGCTACTGGGGAAGGGAGATGACAAGTATCCAGGAGAAGTTGGGGCAGGGGAAATATGATCAAAATATATTGAATGAAAAGAACTTAAATTCTAAAAATTAAAAAGTATGCTTGCCATCTTGAAAAGTAACTCATAAATAAGGCTTGGGGGGAGGGTGCTGTTGTCAAATGTCTCTTTAGCGTAAAATTAATGAAGAGTAAAGAAATGTTCTCAGAAAAACCAAACCAAACCAACCAACCAGCCAGGCAAAGAAACAAAACCTCAGCCGTAGTATTTCTATCATGTCAACTGGACCCAGTGCTTATTTTCTGACTTTGCACCTGATTAGAGACAAATCTGTTATCAGCTACCTGCCAGCATGTCCTATTTTCCCACCACCTTCCCCACATCTTATGCTGATTATAGAGGGGCCTCCTTGGACCACTCTGAAAAGCCATCTGATTAGGCTGTTCATTAAGCTAGAAGCAGAACTGCTTAGCAGGCCAGATAAGAAATAGTTTGTAACTGCTTTCGATAGACGGGCCCACTTCGGATGTTTCTCAGTCACAAAGAAGCTGAAAAACCTTTGGTCTGTGTGTATTTAAATAGACATAGGTCTCATATAATAAAGAATTGCAACGCAGTGTATGGACTTCTCAGCACTGGGAGAACACTACTGGAATTTCCTCCATGGGCCACCCCATCTTTACAAAACATGCCCGCTATCCATGGTGCTGAAGCAGCTATCTTGTCTTATGCACTGCATAGAATACTTGCTTGTCTGGTATGCTGCTATTGGTTTTGGTCAACTATACTAGACACTTTGAAGGTTCTGTTTCATTGATCCTATTTAGAGAACTAAACGTTCTTCTACTCTTTGAGATTTAGAGCTTTCTTATAACCTATTTCTATAAATTCTGGCTATTGTGATTTACCTCTTTTCTCTTGAACTAGGGCCAGTCAGCAGTTGGTAGTTATGGCCAAAAACTTCATTGCTGGGGTTGATTTCTGCTCTTTGACTCTGGATACAGAAGGTAATAGCCCTGAGGAAATATTTCAAGATACCCACATGGCTGAGCTGACTTCTTCATTGCCATAGAAGAAGTTTATAGTGACACATTAGTATACTCCAGAGTGGAAGGCAGCTAAGCTTCGAAGATCCTGATTGAATCTATGATTCAGTTTTGTACTTTTTTCATTAGTACTCTGCAAAGGCACATAAAATAATAGCAATGGCCACTCTGGAGCACAGAGATTTCCATGTAGTCAGCCTTACAGCACATCTCTACAGCTTGTATACTAGGAAAAACTCAACAAATATTTAGTGATCCCATCAAATGCCTTTTTACTGCTTGTCATTCCTTAGCTTTCCACTATCTCACCACTTATTGTCAGGCAGAATAAACCTAGGGATTTCTTTCTTGATTACAGTATGCTTTATCTTAGAGGCATTAGCAAGTAGTCATTTGATTTTACTTGGTTTTTGGATCTCTATGCATACTGATACTTTATCATGCCTATATGTATTTTATGTCAAGTACTTGGAGACCTAATAAAGTAAGGTATGGTTTACTCTGCCTGGGAAGATGTCAACCTACCAGGAGAAACATGGAGCCTTGGAGAGGGGTGTGAGAAGGAATTGAACTGCCAGTGGCCATGTAATCAATAGAGACACTGGAAAGTTCCCAAGGAGGGATTACTTAAGCCATGACCCATATGGTCAAAGGTAATTATCCAGAAAAACCAGGTAAAACCAACCTCTAAAATGATGAGTTGGAGGAAATGCATAATTCAGTAAAGTGACACTGGAGTAGGAACTAGACATGAAGGATCTTCGATATAAGGTACAAAAAAAATCTTCATTAAATCTGAAATTGGTAAAGGGTCATTGGAAAGTTTAAAAAAAAATAAAACTATGTGGTGATTAAAGCCATTTCTAGACTTCGGAATAAAAGTAATACAGTAAGTCTGGAAGCCACCTTTTCAGTTTTGTCACCCTTCTAATCAAGCTGCTAACGACCTCCTTTTTGCTCTAATGGTCCCTCTTTTATTATTTGTCATATAATTTAGGTATTTTTAGAGCATTTGAAAATGAGGTACCACCTACTCATCTGATCTTAGTTTTTCTGCTCTGTGACATGAAACTTCCACTCCAGTCAGGCCTGTTCCCTTGTCAAATACTATAAGGCAGAAGGGAAGATAGGTGCTTACGGGTTTTCTTAGTGCATAGGAAGAGGAAAGACATGAGAGTGGATGTGTACTGACTCTCCACTATGACCAGGAATTTTCCTAGTTCTTGGGATCATTGAGGACCACATCAGGAATGTACCACTTCTGTTTATTAATTTCATGGTATGAAGATCTTAACAGTATTGTTCCTGGAAAGCACAGAAAAAACCCAATTTGTGTCAAGTTTCTAATCACATGTCCTTGAGCATCAATCAGAGAGACAAATATATCTCACTATAATTCTGCTTCTGAATATATCTCCACATTAAGAATATCCAGCCTGTTGGTAATGGTTGCTCTTATGCTTCCCTGCATTCTCCATGGTCAGGAACTAAAGATCTAATGGTTTCTTAAGACCTTAACTGGATTGTTTTCTTTGTAGTATTTAATATGGGAAGACAATTTATCTTAAGTTGGATTTTGGGTGAGAAGATGATAAAGGTGGAGAATAATTTCTCTTTAATTTCATGAGCATTTCTTTGAGATTTGAGGCTTCCTTTGAATTGAATGAGAAAGGCAAGGTAGAATAGAATGATATTAATTACAAATACCATATTTAGTATAGAAAATAGAAGAACATATTTGCTAACAGAGATCAAAGAGATGGGAGGATTTGCCATCCCACTTTGACTCTGTTAGGGAAATAAATATGTAAGCCTAAATGTAACTGGAATACATGTAGTTATGACTTTCATAGAGATGCACTTGGGCTGACATTCGAGTCCTTTGGTTCATGAGGATAGATCTATGAGGCCTGGTGCACAGCATGCTCTCTCTCTTTCTTCTTCTTCTTCTTCTTCTTCTTCTTCTTCTTCTTCTTCTTCTT
>JADRCH010000018.1:12554657-12683140 GCA_019843965.1 Rhynchomys soricoides | reverse complement strand
TTCTTCTTCTTCTTCTTCTTCTTCTTCTTCTTCTTCTTCTTCTTCTTCTTCTTCTTCTTCTTCTTCTTCTTTCTGGGACTCAGTTTGTTGATGTGTTTCATTCAATCCATAATCTACAAGATCACTACATTTTGCTTAAAAAGCAGTTACTTGTCACAGTCTTCTCCTGGTTTCAAGTTTAGCTGGACTCTTTTAGAACTTTTATTTTGAGTACCAGGACTGAGATTTCCCCATCTCTCTACCCTGTGTCTCCTGCCTCGAAGGGATGAAACTTCATTTTCATTTCCTGTTTATGATGCTGGAGTTTGTTTTTTATTTATTGTTTTCATCTTTGGCAGACCCTGACCACTGTTAACAAAATCTAAAGCATGTAAATAGCAGGCACTACGGTATGTAGCAGTTATAAATAGCAGGCCCTGTGTTATATAGCACTTGGAATTTTGAGCCCCAGGTTGGGTGTCAGCTGCCTCTCAGCAGGCAGAGTGAGTTTATTGACCCCTCTTAGCAAGACCATAGCTGCAGATGTGGTTCTGGCCATGTCAAATATTAGGTTCTTCTGACTCTGAAAGCTAAGATGACCATCTGCTGCCACATTTGTTCTTGGACTTCACTGTTGGAGTTTGGTCAGTGTGGTAGAAAATGATGTTAATGATAATCAGTCCTAAATCTCTGCAAGTATGTGTGTGTGTGTGTGTGTGTGTGTGTGTGTGTGTTTGAGAGAGTAGCCACCATGTATGTATCCTGTGATACATAATAAATATCACATTATATGATTAATATATATAGTTTATTTGGTATATAAATATTTAATTTGGGTGCTTGTTACATCAAGTCATTAGCTGTAGCCCTGCTTTCTGGGCTGACAATACATTTAAGACTTACCCTGTGATGAAATTCTTTCTTTTCTACTCATTCCATGCCAAGATAGACTCTCTGTTGATTTAGTTTATAACTTTTAACAGAAAATAACATCTTGTGAGTACTCACTATGGGGCAGGAGATATGTCAACTCATTTCATAAAGGGTAATGTTATCTTATGTATTCATTCCAGTCCTTTGAAGTGAGACTTGTCATCTACATTATCCATTGTCTCTAGGCTGACTTGAGTTAAATCCTTTATTTAATGCCACATAGTTGGTATGGGTAGATCAAGCTTAAACACAACTAAGGGAAACTCTTTAGTCCATATTTTCTAACAATGGCCCTATACTGCTACTTGAGTCGAGTGTCTAATTTAATAAGAGTGTAAGAATTTATTGAGGCCGGGCAGTGGTGGCACATGCCTTTAATCTTAGCACTCGGGAGGCAGAGGCAGGTGGATTTCTGAGTTCGAGGCCAGCCTGGTCTACAGAGTGAGTGCCAGGACAGCCAGGGCTACAAAGAGAAACCCCATCTTGAAAAACCAAAAACCAAAAAAAAAAAAAAAAAAAAAAAAGAATTTATTGAGCATCTAAACAGTTATGAGCTAATTCCAAATCTAAAAGGTGTAAGGTGTATTTTTATTTATTTATAGATTGACACTAGACTTCGGTATTTCAGAAGGTATTTAAGGTCTATTGAACAGACTAGATTGAGTTTATTTCACAGTAACAAAGCTAAGTGTTGTAAGTGACAGACAAGGAGAAGGCCATTTAGTGTAAGGAGATAGCACATCTGATCAGAACAATCAATTTCTTGGGGAACAGAAGGAAAGGAGGCAGAGACAATAGCCTGTGTGAGTCTGTGGAGACCCCAGAACCAAGATTCTTTTGCAGACCTTCTTAGTGATTTATTTATTTACTCTAAGGAGTATCATATAATCATAGATTAGCTCAAAAATTTCTGGTAGCTAGAGACAAACAAACCTCACTTCATTATTTAATTATTATTTATTCTCAAAGGACTAAATTGGGGTAGAGGTAAATTATTTTGTTGAGGTTTCACATGTGAATATAAAGTAAAAACACTGCAATGATATTTTTAGTTAGCATTGCTCTGCTTAAGGTACCCTAATGCTGACTTCACAGAGAGTTCTCTGATGACCTCAGTTTCAAATATCCTCAAGTTCCTGGATCATTGCTGTGGAGCTCAGTGGTCAAGTCACATACATACCTGTAAGTAATTTGATCTTAGATATGACCAAGTGGGTTTACTAAAACTGTCCCATATGTGGACCCATAGATGATTAAAGATGCTTTACACTCACGATAAAAGTAAAGTCCAAGTGTTTGAGCCTCCTAATATTTGAGAGCACAATCTGGGCACACATTACTTCATTACTTCCAGATTTCTTGTTTGAAGAGTGTGGGGGGGTGTTGTCCAAAATTTATAACAGATATTATGTAAATATGTTCACAGGAAATTAGGTATGGCATATGATGAGGTAAGGGCAGAGGAAAATACTGTGAGAGGGAACTTTTGGTGAATTCTTTTTTTTTTTTTTTTTGGTTTTTCGAGACAGGGTTTCTCTGTGTAGCCCTGGCTGTCCTGGAACTCACTTTGTAGACAAGACTGGCCTCTAACTCAGAAATCTGCCTGCCTCTGCCTCCCAAGTGCCGGGATTAAAGGCATGTGCCACCACTGCCTGGCTACCTTTGGTGAATTCTTAAGGACTTACCTTACAACTCAGGGATCATAGAAGAGTTTGATGTTACAAATTCAGCATGTGACTAGTCTCCTTTCCCAACCCAGGCATGGAGATGAGACAATGGGGCAAAAACTTTTCATCATTTACTGGCAATATAAGAGTTATGATTTGTCAAACAATAGGATCAACTTAGGTAGGAATGTGTGGGATGATTTGGGATGGAGGTCCTGGGAAGGGATGCTATTTGGACATCTTAGAAAAGAGAAAACAATTGCAGTCCAAGGGACTAGATGAGCACAGATAGATTCTCACTAATATCTGCTTAGAAGTTTCCAAAATGACCCTGTCAGGAAAGTATAAGAGCCTTCTTGAGAGGAATCCTGGTAGGTAAAAATGAGCTTTGTGTTTCAAGATAAAGTTTTATTTACTACTGAGGGATTTCTGATTTATGTATAGATATGACTTAGTAAAGAGTCTAAAAATCACCATTCCTGGAGCATACCCTTGCCCCAGTACAATGAAAGAGTCAGAGATTCAAGTCCAGGATATGCCATTTCTTGGCTGTGTGACTTTGGTCTAGTATCTATCTTTCTCTGCACTTGTCAGTGAGGTGGGGATAATATCAGTGTTTCCAATTGTTTAGTGTAGATGATACATAACAGTGTATAGCAGTGTTTTTCAAAGAGCCTGGAACATTGTAGGATCTCTATACTTGGCAACTACTATTATATTGCTCCCACATCATAGTTTATCTATATGCCTCTATATCATGACCATAGAGGAAAACAAAGACATTTGTTCAAAGAGACTTTGTCTTAATTCTGAGCCTCTGTTCTTAGATCTTTTCCCAGCTGGTCTCTTAAGCATGAGTTATAAGTCCAAACAACAGCCTTTAATCCGTGGGTGGGATAGTAAGACCAACTTGTCATTCTTATACTCTGCCTCTTTGGCTGTGTGACATCTTCCCCCATGGGGTACCATTTCTATTTTGTCTTTAATTGCTTCTTCCTAGGGCAGCTTGTCAACAAGGCTGCTTTCTGTCACTTGATGCCACTTCATCTGTCTAGTTCAGTCCATCAGTTTGGGACACTTGCTTAAGTGAGAGTCAGATTTTCCAGAAAAACATAGTACCAATGTTAATTCACCACGGGCAATGTTCTGGCTGATCTTCCTGTTTTATGCCTAGTTCCACAGGCTCAAGATACCAGTATTTTTCTGCCAAGCTATGGAATGTTTCTGTTTAGTGTATGTATAGAGGTGAAGGAACAGATGACAGCAATGAAGCTGATCAGCTGAATGTCATAGAGCTTCAAGACAATTGCCTCCCCACTCTCCCACCCCCTACCCTTCTCGGTAGTAGCTATTCTACAGAATCTTACTTTGGGGCTACTTGTTTCTGGTAGAGTTCTAACATTGCTGTAGATCAAGATGTAGCATTGCATTTCCCTAGATTTTTGTACCAGTTAAGCAGTTGCTGTGTTCTACTATGGATGGCTTTTAACTCCCCCTTGACATTAACCTGGAAGTACAAGGTGATCAGTGGGAAGGGGTGGATTAAGGAGATGAATAAAATTGAGGTTCAGAAAGGTTTCTTAACTGTCAGACAAGGAAGACGTTAACTCTCTTTTCACCATGAGAAATCCTGCAAACACAAACAAACAATTTTAAGGTCATGATAGAGAGCTTGCCTCCCAACAGGCTTTGACATGGTCTCGCTATCACCAACCACTTTCTGCCCTTGCTTTTCCAAATTGCTTCTTTATCTGCATTCTGCTTTTCGTTGTCAGTCCTAGACTCAGCAATGTATGCTTCCCACAGAAGAGTTGGTCTTCATATTCATTTTAAAGGCCTTGTCTTTTCACTTTCTGTTTTAGATCCCTGTAAGGACAGATGGTTTAACTTTCTCTCTCTACTCATTGTTCAGGTGGTTAAGCCTCCTCTTTTTTCTTTTGGATGAGTTATTGCTGACTACTAATAACTTTTACAGAGAGCAAAGTCAAAGGCATTTCATCCAGAAACAGAACAAGGCAAAGCTTGGCTCTCATACAGAGATCACACATGCTAGTGCATCATGGTGTGGGTTAGAAAGGGGATACCAGTCAAACTCTGATTATTTTTTCCATGATTTTGTTTGAGTAGCTTCCTGAGGATTCTGCTGTGTTCCTCTTTGTTCGTGGTTGTTGGAGAAACTAAAGCAAGAAATGCAGCTTTAGAACTGGGAAACTGATCATATATGACTTTCTATAACATTAATAAGGAGATTCCTGGATATTGATGCTAGTACCAGTAAATATGTGGGCAGTTCTGTCCATGAATTCTGGAACTGATGCTGAGATTTGAGTCCTGCTCTATGATGACCAGTGTTCTGTCTCTGTACTGGCTCCTTAGCTACTTTCTATGTCTATAAAATGAAAGAATGATTCCAAGTTTGCCAAATATGTGGTGTCTGGGTGGAATGGTAGATGATAGCCTTTACTATAGAGTCTTCTATGATGTATCTAGTAAGTATGAAAACTCATTACTATTATTAATGGTATTGACTGTAGTTCAGTCCACAGTCAAGGTTACATAATTGGTGAATAATTTCCAATACTTTGTCATAGTTGTGGATCACACTGGCTGTTATGTTCAAAGTCAATAGCTGTGCTTGGTTATTGCCTGGGGACAGGTTAGAGGAGGGAAACGGTCTGTAGTTGGATGTTACAGAGCAAAGGATATGCAGGGAAATGACCCACCCAGTTAATATTCTCTCACCGATACAGTATGGACGGTAAGACTGATTTTGGCTCCAAAGCCTTGTTACATTACTGAATGTACAAATTAGACATGGGTGTGCACAGGATGTTAACAGCATCTCCCACAACTACCCCCACATAATTAAGACTTTTGTATATTTTCTGCATGCCATCTTTCAGAGCTTTATATGACTTAAGTATTTCTTCCTCACAAATCAGTTTTCTCTGTAACTCCCATTGATAGAGCAGAAATAAACAGAGATGTTACTTTGCCAAAGTTATCTACCTTTTCTATATACTTATTTTTGTCTCCTTTCCCTTTGATATTCCATAATTAGTATTATTGTATGGAAGTGATGTCACCAAAAATTGGACCACTGGAGATCATCCAGGAATACTACACTAAAATTCATTTCTGGGACTAGAGTGCCGTGTCAGCGGATAATATCTTTGCTGTGCAAGTGTGAGGACCTGAGTTCAGAGCCCCATGAACCCACATAAAACTGGACACAGTGGTATACATATGAAATCTCCATGCATCTATGCTGAGATAGAGACAGAGACAGGATTATATCTAAGAACTCATAGACCAGATAAACAGCAGCAGAAGAGGCCCTGTTTCAAATAAGGTAGAAAATGAGGATTGATACCTGTGGTTGTCTTCTGCCCTCTATATGCATGTTTGACCCATACATGCCTATTCTTGCACACATAAAAAATCATACACACAGGGGTAGGGCATGGAGGGAGGGAAGAGACATCACACAAAGTTAAAGAGATGAGCGCTAATAAGGGCAAAACATTTTAAGTATTGTTGGGAACTCTAGATAATTCCCTATGTCGTTTTGGATTGTTCTAGGTTTGGAATGTTGTAACACTCTTTCTTTAGTTGATATTCTCACTTTTCCATCCCACTCACCCACTCTCTTTGAGTGGCAATGGCCATGTGGTATGGATGGGGGAACCACCCCTTGGAGAGAACACAGATCTCTGCTACACCTCTTATAGGGCAACTTAGTCTGTGGCATGAACTCTTTTTTCGTTTTGGTCAATTTCAATTATCAGATAAGTAAATGTTTTCAACTGCTGAAACTAGGACATTCTCCTTTGTTTCAGTATCAATGGCATATTTAATGTGATTATAGAAATAAAGTCCCATGCACTCCTCCTAGCCAGCACTTCTCTCAACCATTAGAAACCATCTTTTGTGTGTATACATGTATGTGTGTATAAGGCATGCTCGTGCCATGGCATGTGTGGAGGTAAAAGAATAATCTTGGGTTTTGGTTTTTAACTTCTACCTAGTTTGAGACTCAGCTTCATGTTTGTTTACATATATGGCAGATTACCCAGTTCATGAAATTCAGGGTTTCTCCTGTCTCTGCCTCCCATCCTGCCATAGATGTACCAGGATTACAGAAATGCACAATCACATTCAGCTTTATGTGGGTTCTAGGGATCCAAATTTGGGTCTTTATACTCATGCAGCAAGCACTTTACCCTGTGAGCCATCTCTTCAGCCCTAATCAATCATTCTTTAAGGTACTATAGCTGCACAGTTTTGAATAATCACACAAAACAAGGGGTATTATGAAACTATACATCTCCCAGTCCTGAATATGAATCCCATAAGTCCACTCTCCTGACAATTTCATAGTTCATAATTATTTCCAAAGATACTTTATGCTTCTACAAACCTATGCGTCTGTGACTTCCCATTTTCATACAATGGTAATGCAATTATCATGTCCTGCTCCTAACTCCACTTAGCAAAATGACCTGTTAAAAACCTGAGGCAATGCTCAACATTAAAAGGCAGCATTGCATGTTCTTACAGAGGTGTGCCATCTATTACTGATGGTGATTAAGGGTGTTTGAGGCCTTTTACCAAGAATGATTTACTAAATATCTGCATGTATTTTGCACCTGTACAACTTAATCTCTCTTGAATTTTGCTTGTAAATTTATACTGATAACTTTTTGACTTCCAGAAACAGGCTCCCAGGAGAGAGACAAAAGGCTCACAGTAGCAATATAGAGGCTCATTCCAAAATTGTACATGCTCCAGCCATCTCTTGGGATGCTTTTTTTCTTTATTGTGATGAGTCTTTTGTTTCACATGTTGTTTCAGACCATTATGTCCTGAAGCCTCTTCAGATCCCTTTCCTGGATGCCCAGTGAGTGATAGATTGATACTGTTTGCAAGACTGATTCATATGGCACTTTTGTTTGGCTTTTGACAGGTTGTTTATAAGAATAATGACATCCGTCTGGAGCTGTCTCGCTTGGCCCGGATTGGGGACACCAAGATGAAAATCTATGGTGAAGTTGTGTTCAAGTGTGAGAATGTGGCCACACTGGACCCCATCAACTTTGAGACCCCAGAGGCTTATATCAGCTTGCCCAAGTGGAACACCAAACGTATGGGCTCCATTTCCTTTGACTTTCGCACCACAGAGCCCAACGGTCTGATCCTCTTCACTCACGGGAAACCCCAAGAAAGGAAAGATGTCCGGAGCCAAAAGAACACAAAAGTTGACTTCTTTGCTGTGGAGCTTCTTGATGGCAACTTGTATTTGCTGCTTGACATGGGCTCTGGCACTATCAAAGTGAAAGCCACTCAGAAGAAAGCCAATGACGGAGAATGGTACCACGTGGACATTCAGCGTGATGGTAGATCAGGTAAAAAGTGTTTAGGATTAAGACTAGAAAAATGCAAGTTCATACATCCTTGCCCTCCTCAACCTGTGATTAGCTTTCAGGCTTTATGTATTTATGATGACATTCACTTGCATGCTCAGCTGTCATCCCACTATTATCTCTAATGGCTGTTGTAAAATGATATTTTTATGATCAAGATGCCTGTCTTATGGATGGCTAGTGTTCTTAGTTTCTCTATCATTCTGCACAGTGTTCTTGGTGAGAGTTTTAAAACCCTAGCGCCATGACTGATTTGATAAGTAGCATTTACATTTTGACCACAGGGACTGTCATGATGTGACATTCCCTGCCCTTCTCTTCTCTCTCTCTCATCACCATGGAAACTGACTGTGACATCACAGACATTACATTATGTGATTACTCTGTGGGATAAGCAAGAGTTTGTGCAATGATAGCCCTTTAATAATTGGCAAAAGTCATGTTGCTGAGAGGAATTATGACAAGAAAGGAAGCAGCAAATTGATTTTTCCTGAAGTCATGTTCGATTTAGAGGCTTCCTTTGGTGTGAAAACCCACATTTCACTCTTCCGCATAGGCCTCAGTAACTCTCCATTCCTCTTCATAACCTTTTACATTTGGTTTAAATGGCTTTGTTTGTTTCTGTAGCCACAGATCAAACAAAGTAGCCCCAGGCAGTACATAGCTACTCTGGAAGAGTAACAAAGGGGGTGGGGTTTGGGGGATAGCAGCAATAGAGAATCTGGGCTTTTGAATGCCTGAACAGTCTGGCTACCTTTTGAAGGGCCCTCTGGCAATGCTGGTCATATTCTTTGTTATTAGTAAGGGTGTTTCCCCAAGAGGACTAAGTATAGCATCTGAATTTCAGGCTCATTTTCTGATTCTTCATGTAGGCAGCACACTGTCAAGACTGGTTTTAGCTTCATTTGCTGTATTTGTATGGATTATGTCTCCTGTGAACATGCAGAAGTCAATCAGGGCATTTTTATGTCTAGGTACCCATGACCATTATGGCAAAGCAAGAAGTTTCCCCATCCAAAGAAGAAACTCAAAATGGCTGAACTTCCACAGAATGGCAGCTTTTTGTGTGTGTAGTTTCCTAGCTAGAAGGGTGGCAGAGATGAGCGATACTGCCCTCAGGAAGATCTGGATGGGGTCTATGCAGAATGTAGTCAGTGGCAGATTGTGGCCTTGGATGTTTTACTGCCCAGTAGGATTCTCTATTGATTGTCTGAAATCTGGTCAGAACCAAGAGGCTTAAAATTAAATGTGCTTGCTGAGCAAGAATGAACAGTTTGTGTTTTTTTTCTTAAAAGATAGAAACATAAAAACATACTTTCTCTAGAGGCTAAATTTCTCTCTTTCTTAAATTTATCAATAAAATGCCAACTGGAGCAGCACCAGAACCCTTTCTCAGAATTGTCTATAAAACATTGCTGTTGTCTATGTGTGAAGATGTGTTATGGTTGAAGTGTTTTGCATGCAACTAATGACCTTGGTATGACTTAGTGGTGACCCCTTGGTGTTCTGAGAAGGCTAGTCTACATCAAGACAACATATATTTATTTTTAGTCTATAAAATTTACTAAGTAAGCAATAGTGAGTCAGGAAAGCAGTATAACATTCCATTTCAATGTGATCTATTAAACCATTTCTTTGTGAGGATATTTTTCTGGTATATTTTTTCCAGTTAGCTATCAATTTCTTCTAAAATAGATATTATAAAGTAAGTATGCTTAAATATGCTTTCTTCCTTGAGCATTTCAGAAATAAAACTGGTCTGAGTGATGGTGCAGTAAACATTTTATGAGCATTCCTCAGTGGAGACAATGAGTCTTAAAACCCAAATGTACATTCAAAATATGTTCAGCCATACATTCAGAGCATAGGCTTTATGAGATACAGTCTAGGCTCCAAATTTCAAAGTGATTCTCATCCTGACCATACTTGGCAATATACATGTCTCTTGTCTCAGTGTCATTCCCACTTCTACCATAAAAATATTCTGACTAAAACAACTTAAGGGAGATAGGGTTATTTTGGTTTACAGTTCCAGAGAGATACAGTCTATCATGACAGGGAAGACATGACATTAGACAAAGTAGGCGTGGTGGTAGGAGAAGGAAGATGACCATTCACAGTGCACCCACACTCAGAAAGCAGGGAGTAAAAGGAGAGTTGGGCCAGACTATCAAGACTCTAGGCCTACCTCCAGGGGCCACCGACTTCCTCCAGAGACACACCATAACCTTTCAAAGAGAATCAATTGGAGAGTGAGGGTTCAAACACATGAGTATGTGGAGCATATACAGGATATTTTCCATTCAAACCTCAATACCACCTCATTAATTAATGACCACATTAGCCCTGTTTGAAGAGGTAAAGAAATCTTCAAGAGAAGACATTGAGAGACACAACTTCTTCCTTTTTTGAAATAAACATTTTGTTTATTCTTTGAATAGTTCATACATGTATACTATACATTTCAATTTCAGCCACATCCCCACTATCTCTCCCCAGCTCCCCTAGAGCCCACCCATCTCTCTCCCAGATAACTTTTATTATTCTATATTATTATTATTATTATTATTATTATTATTATTATTATTATTATATAATCTCCACAGTTAAATTAGTGATGATCACAAGTCTGGGACCATCTACTGGAGCATAGGAAACCCATCAGCTGCCACATCCATTAAGAAAAATGATTCTCTGCTCCTAGGCCGCCATGACCTGCAATAGCTTCTCAGTTAAAGGAAGAGACTTGAAAGCTCCTTTCCCAACCGTGCTGGAGCTGTAATGACTCCTACAGCTCAGAATTGTTCTGAGGGAGGAGTCTGAAAAAGCACATACATGGCATCATGGTTCAAAGGCAGAGTAAAATGCTTCATGTGTGAATCACTAGATCTGAACCCCAACACTTAAAATCAACCAGTTTTTTCTAATACATTAAATGAGGGGCTGGAGAGATGACTCAGCAGGCTTAGCAGTATTTATTGCTCCTGGTGAGGACCCACATTTGATTGCCAGCATCTACATGGTTGTTCACACCTATCCGTCAGCTTCCAGGGATCTTGTGCCTTCTTCTGATCTCCTCAGGCACCAGGCATGTATGTGCACACACACACACACACACACACACCATCACCACCACCACCTCCAAATACATGAATTCAGAACACTTACACACAAAAAAATAAAATAAATAAATCCAAAAAATTAAATATATAAAATGCTTAAAATAAATATTATATTTTGTCATGTGGGTTTTCGAAGAATTACAAAGGCATAGCCCATTTCTCTAGGAGACAGCTTCTTAAAAGAGTTAAAGGAGGGTTGCTGACATAATCTACTCCAACCATACACCAGAGACCCTTTGTGTTCTTTCTATTCTGTTCATTCTTCTGTTGTAATTTGGAGCACACACACCATATCTACGATCTCCTTTAATCTCCTTCAGCCCTTGGACTGTATGCTTACTGGCTGAGGGAACTTAGGCCCAGACAGAAGAAGCAGAGCAGAGACTGAATAATGGCCGGCCCAACATGCTTCTCTTAGTACCTAGAAAGCATCTCAAGAATAGGATTTAAAGAGAAAACAATTCTGGCAGGATGCTCAGATCCCACCTTGGTCATCTCCTATTTTGCAGTTCAGGAAACAGAGCTGTAAAGATGTTGGGGGACTAGCAAAGGGTGGAAAAGCCATGAAAGACAAACGGACTTCTTCCCTTTTTTTAAGCCAGACACTGGGGTTGCAGCTTCTAAATCCTCATTTGGCAAAGCCCATTATTTTGCCCCTCTCAGGGCTTATCTTTGTCTCTGGGTCCATCTCTTCTCATCTCTTCTTGCTTGTCTAATTATGAAAAAAACTTACTCCTGAAATCAGGACTATTAAATAATAATAACAATAAACAATATAATAGTAATATATGCATATTACTGAGTGCATAATTTTGTGGAGTTGATTCTTTCCTTCTACCATTACCTGAGTTCCAGGGATCAAACTCAGGCTGTCAGGCTTGATCCATAGACATTTTTGCTCAGTGAATGAGTTTACAGTCCCTTGAGGGCTTTGTAAGTGCCATTTTCTCTGCCAGACATGCACTTTCCCTTGCATTTTGCAGGTCTGGATCGTTTTCAACCTTTTGTCTTAATTGTTCTCCATATGGAGAGGCCTTCTGTGAGCACACCCTTTAAAGCAGATCCTATGAGCTGCTTTCATGGCACCCACTTGGCTATTTCTATAACAGCAGCTATTGCCTGATATTCTTAGGTTATCTGTTGATTTTCTGCCTCTTTGCTCTGCAAAATCAGCTCTCAGTAGGAGGAGGACTCTGCCCCACTAACCTAGCACTGGGCCTAAAACTAATACTAGAGAAAGAAAAAGTGTTCCCTGTGCATTTAATAATGCATGAAGAAACACATACCACCCAGGCATTGTGGCTCACACCTGTAGTTCCTGCACTCAGGAAGCAAAGACAGGAGGATGACTGTCTCCAAGCCCAGTATAGTTTTCGTAGCTACCAGACCAGGTAGCTAAGTAGGGCTACTTTGTGAGCTGTCTAAAAGCAAAACAAGCACATAAGCCAAAAACAGTAACAAAAGCAGTCAAAAAGCAGAAAATTTTGGTTGACAGAGTGGCAGTCAATGCCCCATCTATAGAGTATTCATGGATAGAGAAAACCCATTGGGCTTCTTACTGAATCCTTTTATGGCCAAAGCCATCATTGCTTCAGGGATTGGAACCAAATGGTCCTTCCCAGCAGCTTGTAGCCATTTTCTCCCTGGTTTCACCTGGGGGGAGGGGGGAAAGGCGGCTACTTTCCTTTAAGCAGCTCCAGAGTCTCACCTGAAATGTAAGAAGATTCTTAACTCACGCTGTGCCTCTCTCCCATTCCAGGTACCATATCAGTGAACAGCAGGCGCACACCATTCACCGCCAGTGGGGAGAGTGAAATCTTGGACCTGGAGGGGGACATGTATCTGGGCGGGCTGCCAGAGAACCGAGCTGGCCTCATTCTCCCCACGGAGCTCTGGACCGCCATGCTCAACTACGGTTATGTGGGCTGCATCCGAGACCTGTTCATCGATGGGCGCAGCAAGAACATCCGGCAGCTGGCGGAGATGCAGAATGCAGCAGGCGTCAAGTCCTCCTGTTCACGCATGAGCGCCAAGCAGTGTGATAGCTACCCCTGCAAGAACAATGCGGTGTGCAAGGATGGCTGGAACCGCTTCATCTGCGACTGCACTGGCACCGGCTACTGGGGGAGAACCTGTGAAAGAGGTGCGTGGAATTTCTGGGTCTGGGTGGAGTGATACATGGTCCAAGGGACATCTTTACTCACGGTGTGATTTTCTGCTTCCAAACAACAGTGTTGAGTTCTGTGGTTTCTGGAACTCGTCCTTTCTAGTTGTGAATGGTTAAAGATGTTAAGTCAGTTAAACGGTAGGAAGGAGAGCTTTATAATAAGCGCTCCCATGATCACATTACACTTTCTGTATCTTCTGTGTATAATGAAGGTTTTAGTAACAACCAACTGGATGTTTCCTTTAGTCCTTGAAGTCACACTTCCTTGGTGCTTTCTACTGGCTGACTCTTGGGTTGATCTCCAGAAGCACAATATTGAACAAAATGTGTCTGTTTCTGTTGTCATGGAGCTGCCTGACTGTTGGGATCAAATAACTTGTACAAACATGGTGAGTTTTAAATGAGGCCGAGTGATGGAGTGGTTATGGCCATGATCTCTGGATCCAGTTGAGGTGAAAATTTGAACCTTCACATTGTCATATGTGCTTCTCTAAGACAACATCTCTGAGACTTGATTCATTCATTTGTAAGAGACAGGCAACCAAGAGCCTACATCATCAGATGCTGATGGTGATTGAGTTAATGGGTTCCTGGAATGTGAAGGGCATTTAATACATGTTAGTGATTGCTCTATGTATTACTATCAACTTCATCAAGAGGAAGGTGCAGAGGAGCAAAGAAAGCCAGCATACTGTGGGGGTTTAGATGGCATTTCTCCAAAGAAGCAGTAAAACAGAGAAGATATAAACATGAGTGGGCATTAGTTTGGCAGAAGGGTGATAGGAAGAAGCATGATCTAAACCAGATGGGTAGTGTGTGCTAAGGGGCAGATGTGAGACCAGGACCGAGGGAAAAAGAGGTTGGCTGATTTGTTTTCTTCTACACAAAGTCAGAATGGAATGGGGGCATAAAAGCTAGATGAGAAAGATGAGAAAGCTGACCCTTCAGAATAGGCAGAGTACCATCGCTCTCCTCTCCATGTACAATGTAAGCATCTTACATTTGCATTCATCTTACAGTTTGTGCAAAAAAGAAGATATGGGATTTAACATAAAGACAACATTAAGACAAGAAGAGTCTTGTTGCAAGCCCCATCTAGATAGCATCTGGCTCTATTCTATGCTGGTTATGGATTACAATCATCTTCTTTATGTGAAAGTTTACTCTACACGATTAATAAGCTTTTGAAGACCTCAGTTCTGCAGCTTTGAGGGTAGGATATAGAATCTGCAATAGACATATTTATTATTCTTTGGGGGTTTATCATTTATTTGGCTGAGGAGTGCAGGTTTTTGCAAAAGAAGACAGCAGTATATATTCTGCTAGAGGACAGAGAAGGACATGGAGAGACAGAGAAAGAGGGAATGCCTTGAAGATATACCTGCAGGGCTTCATTGCTGAAGATCACCACTAGTCAGAAGCTCTGGACATTGAAACTGTGATGATGGCAAAGACACTGGACAAGATTGTAGTGGCGCTGAGCAGTTGTTTTCAAACAGTGTTTTTGCAAGGTTCACTGTGTTACTTCAAGAGAATAGCAAGCCTTCCTAGCTCCCCTTGATTCTCAGTATCTTTTGTTTGATGATATTGATATTAATAACTAATTATAGACCGATCTTTAATATGTATTAAATACATGCCACATTTCAGCAACCCATATTCCAAGAGAACTGCAAGTCTCCCCTACAATCATACCAAAAACAGGACACAGGACATTAGAGTGAAGGAGGAAAGGAACACTTTCCTGTAGCTTTGAAATTTAAATTTAAATTCAAATCCACTGCATTTCCAAAGCAGCAACAACCATAATATGAGCTAAGAAGAGGAGGCAGCCATCTGGAATATAAATAGACCACATGGGGTTGCTAAGTCTGTCAAGTGCCTGGACTCTTTCCAAGCGTCTTTGTAGAGTAGCCTACCCTGGTGCTGGTTTGGAGAGATGGAAAGGTCGTTTGATCTCTGGGAAGGAAGAGACTGATTTGATGTAAGCTCAAGGTATTGAGGATATTACACTGTCTATAAAAGCAATCTAAGAACAAAAGTGTACCTCAGACATCTCACCTCCTCCTCATGCAACTCACAGGCCTTGAGGTGTTAGAACCAGGAAGCAGTGACTGGAGCCAGCTGTGCAAGGTGTTTATGAGCTCACCTAATCCAAGGGCAAATCAATGGGAGTTGGTCCAAAATTGGCCAAGTACAGTGAAAGTCACTGCATCTTTTACATTGTCATTTTGGACTAGTCATTAAAAGGCAGCTGATTGGGGATATATGAGGGACAATTATTCTTGGTATAGTGCAGCCAAGAGCCATCCATTCTGGCCAAATGAGAGGCAGCTTAGCAAATGTAAGACATTTGATCTATATATCGCTCAAGTCCCAGACGGTTCAACGGATTGTTTTATTCCCCCACTAATTGTTTTCTGCCCCTGTATTGTTCCTGACACTGTGTTCAGAATGAATCACTGGACTGGAAAAGTGAGAGGATGGCACTGTTACTGAATATAATAGAGCTTTCCAATGACATTGTTTTCCCTCATTGAAACTGCTTCCTCAGTGGAGACTTTTGAGTATTTTTTCTTCAGTTTTATATATTTTTTTGGAGACCTTAAACCTTCTAGACACTGTGTCCAGTAAAAGCAATAAGCAAGTATCTGGCACAGCTCCTGCTATAAATCAGAGGGCTAGTATGTGGTCATCTAAAAGAAGCAAAAGGTAATGTCAGACATGTTTAATGAGTGGGAGGTGTTATGAACCTGGCCATAGCATGTGGAAAGTTGTAGAGTGGCCACTTTTATATGATGGAACTGGGAGTGGGTGGAAGGAGATTGAAAGTTTCTTGGATTTTCTTATTCCTATTTCTAATAAAATGTTGTTTTCCATTTCTGGTGTTCAGAACTGATAGACATTCCTGAAGAGCAACAGTGAAGGAATGTTTTCTAGTCCCTTTGTGTGGGAACATTTGCCCCTTTGGTTTAAGGACTAGTTGCCCCATGTGCCAGAACACCAGCCTGATCATTGAAATCTCTCCAATTATTGCTCTATTTTTTTTTATCATTTCCTTCTCTATTTTTTTCCTGGAAATTCTAATGTTACATCTAAACTTAGTCATTTGTACCAAACATAATAAGACTAAGAAAATTCCCAAGGAGCTCTGCCCCTGAGCCTAAAATAACTGTGCCTTGATGCATGTAGATCAATTATCTCACAATAGGAATGTTACTATTAGTAGGAGCCAATATGAATGAAATTGAGAATGTGATTGTAATGGTGAAAACTTAACTTCAGAGGTGGGCATGGCGCGGATGACACTAGATGAAAATTTCCAACCATCCAAGTAAAGGTGGTCTAATGGCAAACTCTACATCATTGTTATCCTCCCCCTACACACCCCAAAAATGATAAGGCAGAGAACCAGGAAACATATAAATATGGAGACTAAGGTAAATTTTCTTGAGTAGCTTTCTACTTAGTTACATCGGACCACCTTTGTCTCTAACCTTTACAAAATATTTCTCTTTCCTGCAGAGAGAAGAAACTCTAAATACTCAAAGTATTTAGAAAATAAATTCTGAAAGATGATTTCATACTTAATTTCTTCAACAAGGCTTACTACTATGTTAAAATATACAGATGGTGATTTCTATTATTATTTTTATTGTTAGCCCTTTTGGTGTCCTATTCACAGTAAGATCCATCTCTGGAACCTAAAAGAAAAAGCTTTTAGTAGCTACTTAATTGTAATCAGCTAAATTTTGCCAGACCACCTGTTCTCCTACATATATAAATATATATATATATATGGATTATTTGGTGTGTTTGTGTGTTTGTGTGGGCTCAGGAACAGACAAGAGCATGGAAGTCTGAGGGCAGTTTGTGGGAATTGGTTCTCTCCTTCCCATGTGGTTTCTGGGGATTGAGCTCTAGTCATCATTGCTTTTACCTAGTGAGCCATCTTGTTGGACCCCACGATGTCTTATAGTGGACAAAATTACCATTGAATCTGTCCTATTCTGTCCTCGAGATTTCCTTTCTTGGCAAACTAGGAATGCTTGACCTTCATTAACATAAGGCAGTCTTCTTTCCACTGTGGCTAACCTGTTAGTTCAGTTGGTGAGTATCTTGGTAAAGCAAATCTGAGAATTTAATTCCTTAGTGGATTGTCAAGCTAAATTTGAGTCCATTGTACATTCTATGTTCATCTTTAAATGGCTTTGTATAAATATATGTGGTATTGATTTAGAAAGAAAGTTCGTACTTCTGTCAAGAAAATAAGCTATGGTACAGTGCTTGGAGGCAAAATGACCTTGTGAGTGTTTTAGAGTCAGATGGACCTGGAATCCTGTGTTGGTTCTATAGCAAGATGACATAGAGGCCCTCAATCTATGCCTCAGTTCTTTATCTATGAAATGTACATATTATACTTACTGTCCAAAGATGTTGCTTTTTGTGGAGGAAATATCCAAAACTAACTATGATATCAAGGAAGTGGAGTTTCACAGAATGATTATGTGAAAAAGGGTCAATTGTGATGATATTAGAGAAGAAACCAGAGCATCTCCAGGGACCCCAGGTCACTGTGATTGAGATCCTCTGACCTCTGGGTTGTAAACTCTTTGATTCAGAGTTTGCATGTTGCAAAAATGAAAACAGCTCTATTTCAGGTTGTATTTGTTTGTGCTTCTAGTGATCTGCTCTGTCCAGTTAGGCAGTACCTGGAATAGACGCACCAGATCATACATGTGTATCTGTGAGAGTGATCCCTCAAGAGAAGAAGTTTGACCTCAAACCATCTCACTGATTTCCTGTCTTCTTAAGGCTAAGAGCTTGATGATAGCATGCACTTTCAGTTGTTAGGCAAGGAGGCTGCCACATAAAGATACTTTCACATTTTCCCTCACTGAGGAGAGCAGGACATGAGAATGAGGAAACACTACATACAGTATCTTCCATATCTTATTCCCACTAGGGCAGTGTTTTGCAGAATCATGGGCCTTCTCAGGTGAATCATGGTCACTTAGGGCAATGTTTAAGGTATATTAAACTAATCCCTGAGAGGGAAAATGGGTTCAGTGTTTAGTCCTTCAGACAGGTGAGAAGTCCAAGCCTTCCACCTAACCAGGAGAGTAGATTAGATTTTTTCTCAGCATAAACTGAGACTATATATATTTAAATGAAACGCTCCTTTAATTTTAAACCCCTATTTAATTAAGGTGTATGTAAGATACAACAAATGACAGAGGCCATTGTGGATCCTTTTAAGCTTTGAACTTTGCTATCCTGAAAAGGAATGCATGCCATAAAGGAGTGGTTCTAAACCTGAGGGTCAAGACTTCATTGGGGATAACAGATCAGATATCCAGCATAGTGGACATTTACATTGTGGTTCATAACAATACCAAAATCACAGTTATGAAGCAGCAACAAAGTAATCTTATGCTTGGGGTCACTACAACATGATGAACTGTATTAAAGGGTCATAGCATTAGGAAGTGGAGAGCCACTGTTATAAAATAATTAGATATACATTAAATAATTCTTTAAAAATAAAAGAAAGTGACAAAAATCAAGAAAAAAATTACTCAATGTTTTAACACAATTAACCAACCATAAACAGTTTTAGCTAGCCTTTTTCCTGTTTTTAGAGTTTGGCTGTATATATATATATATATATATATATATATATATATATATATATATACGTGTGTGTACACATACATATAAGAGAATTCCCCTTGTGTTCATTCTTTTATGGTTAAGGACAGGAAACCCTGACTCACAAGGCCATAGATTGTTGTAGACCCCCAGCCATATGAAACTGTTTCAGATTTTTTTGTCTTGCCTTATTTTGGCCATTCCCAATGAATGCTGAACTAAAACATTAACTGTACTCATGGAAATCAAGTGATTCTGAGAGCATTAATTTCCAGAATTAAGATAGATAGGCCATACTACTTCCAGGTTCTGAGATTTTGTTTCTATGTCCTATACATGTGACAAAACCTAGAATAAAGATATGAGGTATTTTCAGTGACTTGTTCCAGCAGGGGAGGATGGGATCAGCATCTATTCCCCATTTTTATTCAGGACCTCATTTTCAGTCAACTCTTGGGTTGGCCATGTGCTTTTGGATGACAGTAACAACAGCAGAGGCAGTAGTTCCAGAGAGGCTGGAGTTTGTCACGTGAATGTCACACATGCATCATATGGGAATCAGGACATCAGAAAGAAATATGGCTAGCAGACTGCCTTGGGTCTTCTGTGAGTCATTCTCATTTTTGGCAGGTGGAGAATCCCAGAGAAACTGATATTACTCTAAATCGGAGCTAATGAATAAGTAAAGTTTATGGTTACTCACCCCCTTCCCATTCCTTTCACAACACACTAAGTAGCCTTTTCTCCTCATGTGTACAAAGATCTGGATACCAAGTTCAGTAAGGAAAAAGTACATGAAATATACTTATGTGCCCATAATCTCTCACACGGTGTTATACATATATTCATGCTGTGCTGTTAGTTAGCACTTTAGATCTCTCTCTTTGGGTCTCTATCTGCATATCCACTTTGTTGCCACTGTATCAAAGGTCATCCTTGTACCAGTGATGCTCAAATTGAGATCTCAGGCCTAGGAATCTCCATGGAAACATTCTATATCCTCATTTTCTTCTTTGCATCTCTACTTAAAATATTAAGATGCAAATATCATTGAGCAACCATTAATACAGGGAGGCCTTCCTCCCTACATCAAAGTGATTTTACTTTCTGTTTCTACCATCTTAGTTAATGGCATTATTATTGTCCGTGGGAATTTTTTGTTACATTTTGTCCAACAACCAAATCCTGGTAGTGTTCTTATGAAAGCATCTTGTGGTGGCACACGCCTTTAATCCCAGCACTTGGGAGTCAGAGGCAGGCGGATTTCTGAGTTCGAGGCCAGCCTGGTCTACAGAGTGAGTTCCAGGACAGCCAGGGCTACACAGAGAAACCCTGTCTCGAAAAGAAAAACGAAAAAAGAAAAAAGAAAAAAGAAAAAAAAACCAAAACCAAAAACAACAACAACAACAAAAAAAGAAAGCATCTTGTATCTGTCCACTTCTCTTCCTTGGCAATGCTATCATGCAGGACTTAACACTAGTATTTTCTTTAGATAACTAGATAGCAAGTAGAACATGAAAATGAAGAATTCAAATTTGTTTTGTGACATCTGTAGAGTATTGTGTTACAGTAGGCAATTAATCTCTACTTAAATCGCCCCAGCGCTGGTGGTGCATTCCTCACTACCCACCTTAATGTTCTGGGTTTTCAAATGAAAGACACATACACACATGCAGCCTTCTGTTTTAATGTCTTAAACAGCTCAATGGCTGGGCCACTCCCAAACCTCCATGTGACTAGCACCTCCCCTCCAACGCTCATGAGTTATTACTTACTGAAGCCTATATTCCATCTTTGCTGTCCTAGACCCAAGTGGGGAGCAGGGGGGCTGGAAGCTCTCTTCCCCAACAATTACATGATTGGCATGCTCTCTCTTCTGAAGTGGGGAGCAGGGGGGCTGGAGGCTCTCTTCCCCAACAATTACATGATTGGCATGCTCTCTCTTCTGCACCTCTCAGGCCTGGACCTTACTCCTTCCCCAGCATGGCGGTTCTAAATCCTCCTTCCTCTCTTGGTCTCCTTGCCTGTGAATCCTAAAGTCTCTGTCTCCCTGTCCAGCCATTAGCCACCAATAATTTTATTTACCGATCAGAACCAACTGGGGACAGGGACCCTCAGTGTCTTACATGCAAATTGTCATACACTTTCAGAAACTCAATTAACATTATACACAAGTTAGACCAAATCCACAACAGTATTGCAGTAAAATCTCTGCACATTCAACACATTCCTTCCTTCAGTAACTTTACATTCAGAAGCCTTGTTTCTATAAAACTGTAGGAAATGAAACTATGATGTTTGTTATTAAACTCAAACATTGGGGCAGCAATTCAGTAAAGAGGTCTCCAGATTCTTTCCACATCAAGCTTGGGCAGTGGGGTCCTAAAGACAGAGTTATAAAGGACACACTTCTGTGAACTCCATGAGCTTACAATGTAGCTTAGAGGATGGGGACATATCTTTGTGCTTTAATGTCATCTACAGAGTGTGGTAGTTCAGATGGGTAATCATTGGACTAGAAAAACAGCAATTACAAAGATGTGACAACACGACATAGCATTCAATCACTTGTTCTGGTTGGAATAACTCACTAGTGTCGGAGGCAACAGCAACTCTGAACTCCAAGGTCAAAAAGAACTGTACTGGTTGTTTCCACTTGTTTCCACAGCACTGAGGAGAGCTTCTGCAGTGTAACTGAGCTCCCAACCTCCCGGGATATCCAGATCCTTTATTTAGATAGATGACCTTGAGGTAGTTATTTGGATCTTCTGGCCTCTGTTCTATCAGAATAAAATGAGGCAATTGGGTTTCATGCTCTCTTAGGGCCCTTCAACCCTAACATTCTGTGATTCTCAAATGTCATCAGCTTGGCAGTGACTCCTCTGTTCCCAAAACGATCAATAAAGGTGAATGAATGAAGGGTAGAACAGGACTTTGAGTCCCTGCTTCTTACAGTCTGCAGACCTTTCTTGGTCAGGATGCTGGCTTTAGTTATATTAACAATGCAATGGAATTTTTACTTTTCTAATGCATTTGCCCAAGAAAACTGGATGTTTTGTTATATGGCATACACTTCAGGTTTATGATATAAAAGATTTAACTGATAGATTAATAAATATAGTTTGGAATTTCTTCAGAGAATTAAAAGGCTATTTCTATTTTGGCTTATTAATTATGATCTTTAGATAGATAATGGTGTATATCTGAAAAGTGGATTTCCTATGAAATATGCAGTTCATTGATATCAATCAAAACCTTATTGTTTTCTTACGCTTGATTGCTATATCATTTAATGAACCTTTGTGACATCAGCACAGGCCTCACATTTAGCCTCTTGTATATCCTTCAGTTCTTTAAGTGTTTCTTCCCCATGACCAACATCATATGATCTTGTGAAGATGTATCATAGTTCATAGACGAGCAATGACCTATTCTACTTGGTTGGGGTCTGAAGTACTCTGATTGTTGTATTCCTCTTGTTCCCAAGAAGAGATTGAGAATATATAGTTTGGTTTTGTTATTCTAAAATTACTAGGTAGGGACACTGGAGACCTTTAAAAGAGTCCACCATATACCTACATCCAGCCAGAGAAATAGGAGGGCCAGTCAATGGTTTTGTGCAGTGCATGAAAGCTGCTTGTACCTACAGTGGCTGCAAAGTCCTCAAAGCAGGGGCGTGTTGGCCATTTACATCCCTGCTCAATACCTTTGTTATTATGTTTGCTAAAAGTGGCTTAACTGCCAGCAGACATCTACCTATTATAGTACAATAAATCGAGATGCTGTTGAATTATGAGGAACAAGTGCTTCAAAACACAGCACAAGGGGACCATTGCAGGCTGCTCTATCACCGCTGGCTTCATGGTTCCTTTCACAGATAGAAGAATCCTTCTTTGCTCCAGTTCGGATGAAAAGGAAAGTTAAGAGTCCGACATTTCATTTAAAGGAATTATGCATCTGCTCTGTTAGGTTCTTAATATACACTGGGCCATTTCACACTTATATCCTTTCTGCAGATGATGTATTATTATTATTACCACTCTCTAGTTGATGAAATTAAGGCCCAATTCGTTCCAAAGTACTGAGTATGTACTATGTGCTAGCTAGCGTGTTTAATATGAGGTAGATTATGATTCTCTTCATAAACAGATTATGATGGTCTGATGTCCAAAAAGGTCAATATTCAAAAGCAGAGAGAGATTTGCAGGCAGTATTGAAGACGGGGTGACACTAGAGCTGAGGTTTGGTTGCAGAAGTGAGAAATCTACCTCCCAGGAATAGAGAAATATTACTCCAAGCAGAAGGGGAAAATATACAAACGACTAGCAGATCCATATACACAGGTGCATGCTGCATTGGCCCTGAAGAGCCTACGAGATCTAACTAAGGAAAGAGGAATGAAAGCTGATTCTGGATATAGACCTAACAGAGGTGGAAGGAGCGATGTCAAAGGGATTTAGAGATTGCACATAGCTGAAAGGTGGTCAGCAGTGGACGAAAACAAGGGTGTAGTTTCCAATGTTCATTGTTTCACATGGTGTCTTGAATAAGTAAAGATCTTGGGATGAATAAGGAGAAACAAGGCCACCCTTAAGGGGCTCCAGCAAGGAGTCTCTCACTGACATCTGCTTTGGTATCACACTTTGCTTTAGTTATCATACCTACACTTAAAATAATAGCAGTGACTTTTTAATTGTCTTGCTGGGGGCTTCTGTTACACAAAGTGCACAGTGTTCCCAGTGTGGCCCCCTTTGAACTAGAAATTTAGTAAATTGACAATATTAAAAATACATTCTGGAGGTAGTGAGTTTTTCTAGTTTTCTATTTCAGCATTTGATACTGATCAGAGCTGAAAAGCAGGAAGAGGAAAGCACAGCAGAACACTAGAATGTTCTTCCAAGTACCCTGAGTGTGGCACGCAGTCAAGTGCTAGAGATCTGTTACAATTATATCAAGGTCAGTGGAGCTTTGGTACATACATGGTGGGAAAATTAGCTGCACCTTGTCTCTAGCCATCTTGAAGAAGTATCCAGATTTAAGATAAACCAAGAGATCAATTCCTGAAAAGTAGTAAGTCTCAGTTTCAGTATCTTCCCATTCTATTCTCTTAATACTTTACAGCATTGATGGTAATTCTAAGGGCTGTGTATGCATGTATGCATAAATCACGTGTGTATAGTTTTCCCTTTCATGTATGAGACAGTCCTCTATTTTGTTTTATTGTAAGTTCTGTTTTAATTCAATCTGAAACTAGAGGGAAGAAAGAGTAGACATGAAATCCTTATGGTTAAGACACCACAAATCCCAAACATAAAATTAGGTTGGCCCAAAGAAAACTCTAAATAGAGTATAAATGATGCCAAAATGATGTATCTTGTCAGTAGGACAAGGATGTGGTTACATCTGACACAGCCACTCCTACTCCCAGTTTCAATGAGGACCTGTGGCCTCCAGGTAGGAACTGAATGGCCCAAATTATAGAGTAAAATCATCTTGGATCTGCGTTTTGATTCTCCTAGAGTTTGATGTTCTGAAGCAATATCTGTGACAATTCTGTGAAGGTACATGTTTGTTTTTCGATGAATTATTTAGTGAGCACTAGAATGTGGCATTATAATGCCATTCAACTAGACTCCAGTCTTTCATTCTCCTTGGTAATATTTATCTGAAACATTGGCAACTGACTTAGAGAGAAGCTGTATGAAGAGAAAGGATGTGTACATGTTTCCTTTGCTTTTTCATCTCCCATCTTTTTTGCAACTCACAAATGATAAATGCAGTCCAGCAGAGAGTATTTTAGAGTAACAAACACATGTGGGAGTCAGGGTTGAAAATCCTGGGTACGAATGACTCTTGAAAGACCCCCCTTCTGTGGGCTGTTGGACAGCTATTTCCCTGGCAAGTAGATGCCATCTTTCTTGGAGAAGATCATTTCATGCTTCTTAGCATGTTTAACCTTTACAGCAAGGCCTTCCCATCAAAATGACAATCCCCAACAGTGCTTTCTAAGAGGCTAGTAAATCAGAAACCTTTTGAAATCTGGAGGATTAGCATTCCCCCCTTTTTTGTTCCCCCCAGGGAAAGTTAAGTCTTGTGCTTTTCAGATTTTAATCTTCTCCACAGGCCCCTTGTCTGAAACTTCCTGCTGTGGCCTGCTGGTATTTGAATATTATTTTCTTATACTTGCTCCATGGCCACATACTGGCACCAGCTAAGGTTGGCACATTCTTTATCTCCATCAGCAATGTTGTAAAAGCAAGATAACTGCTCTGATAATTTTTTTTAGTTGAATTCTTTACACCCCTAAGACATTCTTTCTGGGTCTGAAGATAGTGTTTGATCCTTAATGTCGCTGTGCCCATGATGGCAGGGTGATGCTCAAAGCCATAATCTTTACTCAGCTGTCTCTGCTTTCTTTTTCCCATTGCTACATCTGAAATAAAACCACTTCCCCCTCCAAGAAGCTACCATTGTAGCCACTACAAGACAGAATCACTTCTAGTGGAAATCCACAAAGTCAAGACTATGTTGGGAATGACAAGTGAGGGGAATGTGCTGGCTGATCATATATCAACTCGCCACATAAACTAGAGTTATTTGAAAGGGAAACTCAATTAAGAAGCTACAGCCATAAGATCCAGCTGTAAGCATTTTCTTAACTAGTGATTGATGAGGGAGGGCCTAGTCCTTTGTGGGTCTTGTGATTCCCTGAGCTGGTGGCCCTTGGTTCTATATGAAAGAGACCAAGCCAGCAAACAGCACCTCTCTATGGCCTCTGCATCAACTACTGCCTCCAGGTTCCTGCTCCGTTTGAGTTCTTGTCCTGACTTCCTTTAAAGATGAACAACAATACCAAAGTTTAAGCCAAGTAAACCCTTTTCTCCCAACTTGCTTTTTGGTCATGCTGTTTTGTTGCAGCAATAGAAACCCCAACTAATACAGAAAAACTATATGACAATTGTGATAGCTATGCAAGAGTTTGGAGTTTGGGATAGATCAACTCTTTTGCCTGAGTTATAGAGGAATAATTTATATGATAATAAGGACCTCCAAAGTGTTGGAGCCTAAATCAATATCTGCTCCATATACTACCCCTTGGGAAAAAAACTTAAATGTTTTATGGATATGTTTATCTAGGTTTTATGAGCTGTGATAAAGATTTGAAATGGGCCTCTTAATTATTACAAGTTAATTGTAATAATTTTTCTATAATTCTATAGCCATAGACGAGAAAGGCTGTTTCCGTTCTTAATTTGTATCTAAGGAATTGGGATCAAGGATAAAGAAACTTGCCCAAGGATAAATGAATTAAGGCCACCCAATTAGAAGACAGTTTAGCTGGTCTTCTGGTCCTTTCAGTCCTGAGGATGTACTTTTATGATCAATACTCCCTTCTTGTCTATGCAAAAAGGGAGCTTGCCCCTTCATGAAGCAGTGTGTCCATTTATGGTAAAAATAAAAAAAAATCCCATACTACATGAACTGAAGCCTCTATTCTCCATCTCCTACTCCTCCTCTTTTCTTCTACTTCATTGAGGGGTAAGCATATTTACTTACTAAAGTGTGAAAAGTCTCTGTTTTTCTAATGTCTTTCTATTGATCTGGATTGAGGCTCTGGAACCCATATTAAGATGTGTCCCATGAATAAGCATTGGCTTATTCATTGATTGGCATGATGAAACACATCTCCAAGCATCTCTCTCAGGAGGCTGAGACTAAAAGATCAGAAGTTCAAGAATAAATAGTGAGTTCAAGTTCAGCCTTATCTATATAGAAATAATTTGTTTCAAAACAAAGAAAAAATAACAACAGCAACAAAAGACAAACCAAAATGAGCCTACCAGAGTCCAGACGCTTTTTCTGACATCAACACTAGAGATCATAGAACTAATCTATTTTAAATCCTTGCTTAAGGACAACTGTTCAACCTTAAGATGATTAAAGACAACTATTGTTTATCCACTGGAATTCCCAGTTATTCTCAAGATAAGCTTCACTAGTTTCTTTAACTAGTATTTACATGTTGTAATTTGGTGTTCCTTAATAATCCAGTAGCCACTAAATAGAGTCACAGAATACAGGAGAAGGCTATGTGTTCACTGAAATAGAGAATGGCTTCTTGTTTAGGGACCTTTGGGAAGCAAGCCATGCTTGTCTAAGCTACAGGAATGCATTATTGGAGCAGTAATGAAGTTGGGTGTTAGACATTACATGTATGGGTGGTGGATTTCTGTTTCCTGTAGGATTCACATCTTTTATTTGTTATCCTGAAAACATGTATTTGTCCCACAATGGGTAACCTATTTACTGGCTCATCTTATTATCAGTGTGGTCCTAGACTGAGTGCCGTTAACTTGCATGTTTTAGAAACAAAGCTGATGGACTATAGGAATATCTCAGGATATCACTGATAGAGGAAATCTATTAAATAGCAGCTAGTGTAGAATCACAGGATGCTAGAGTTGATCTAGCTAGGTAGGGGCTAAAGAAGTCAGCTATTTTGGGGCTCACAATTTATAAAGGGAACACTGAAGTCAGAGTAGGTGATATGACTTGCTATCACTTGGGTAGTAAATAGACACAGGGAGACTCCTATGTCAGCACTTTGAATCCTGGTGAATCAATGTCAGAAGGTCCTCTTGCTTGCTTTCAGCTTGTCTCCCTTCAGAGCTGAGAGTGAGACCTTGGGATAGTGAAACTCAGAATCTCTGTATACAGATCTTGGTGAATTTTTCACTTGTGATAGTACATTTATTTATTTAAAATAAGTTGCCAAATAATTCACAGTAAGCAACTTATGGCCTAGAGAATCTCATTACCCAAACCTTATATTATCAACTCATCTGTTTGAAAAGAGACATGTAAAGAAGCAGGCTAAAAATGCAGGTTCTTGATCATACCTACAGAAAAGGGGACTCATAAAATGCTAACCTGGAGTAGAGACTAGAGGGTTGTGCTGAAGGCATCAAATCAGTTGAAATTCACAGTTAAGAATATATAAAAAAGAGACCTCGTCACATTGATTAAATGTGGTATGCTAGGTATAATTTGATACTTAACAGCTAGATTTGATTGACAACTTGCTCCAAGTGTGCTAGTAACCTCTCTAAGCCTTATTTTTCTGCTCTCTTGAAATGTTTCGCAGGTGTTTGTGAAACTTAACTAAGATAATTATACAAAAGTCCTAGCACAATGCCTGTACCTTTCAGGCTATTTCACACATGAGTAGTAGTTTCTCTTGTTTCATTTTGGAACAAGCTTATAAAGTTCATAGCATCATCTATATTTAGACAATTACACCAAGTAGGAGAAAGATTAAATAACTTGCCATAGTTACTTTTCATTTCTTTTTTCTTTTCTTTTCTTTTTTCTTTTCTTTCTTTCTTTCTTTTTCTTTTTTCTTTTCTTTTCTTTTTCTTTTTTTTTGCTCAGCTGTGTTTCATTGATCAGTTATTTAAAAGAGGAAGAAAGAGTTATTAGAAGTAGTGATAGTCCTCTAGTCCTTGCAAACTTCCCCCAAAATAAAATGCATACATATACAAATGAACAATAAAAACAACAACAAAAAGTACAGAAATCATGTAACCTGTACCATGTCACAGTGTGTTCCACAGTATATTCCTCTGTCCAAACATCTTCACTTGGAAACGCTCATTGCAATGAGTCATTGGTCTGGTCCAAGATCTCTGGCTTCAGTATTAGATCTTCACCAGGACTCCTTCCTGCTATTCTGTTGTTGCCCTGTGTCATGAAAATCCACAGCTTTGGGATAGTAGAACTGAACTTTTCATGTGTTCCAACCTTATGCAGATGATGTAGATTTTGGGGTAGGCCAATTGAGAGCCCTGGCCCTGAGCCAGGGTGGTAGCTGGTCAGCCCACCAGTTCTCCCTTATCAGTATCACCAGAGTTCTCCAGTATTGCTCTTGCTAGGCTATCCAATGCCACCATCAGCAGGGGGGCAGGCTCATCTCTCCTGTTCTCATGCCCTTAATACCCATGCTTCCAGAGTCAGGTCCACTGTGCTGCTCAGAAAAGGTACAGGCTCTACTCTCCCAACCGCTCTCCCCCTCTCACATCCTTGGGGCTGGCTTTATCATCAGGGTCAACTGCACTGTGTTGCAAGGTACAGGGCCTACTCTCCTGAGTGATATAGCCAGTGAGGGGAAGGACTAGCACTTTAGCTCTCATGACCTCAGGAATAGCTCTCATGACTACTATAGGTAGAAAATTGGGGATGGGGAGGAAGAGAGAATCACTCATGCCACCTCATGCTTCATGAGTGGTGGGGCCAACTCTCCTGTGTTCTTGTCCCTAAAGCTGGTTCAACTGTATCCCATCTACCAGGGCAAGCTCTACTGTGCTGTCTAGAGGAGGTACAGCACTAGCTCTCCCAAGTGCTGCAGCTGGCAAGGGGCAGGCTCAGTTCACCTACTTTCATGACTCAGAACCAGTTTTCTCAACTGCTGCAGGTGGTGGTGGGACATCACAGCACACAAGTGGCAAGCAAGACCAACTGTCCCTAGCCCTGTCCTTGGGACTAGCTCAACTGCTCCTCCTTGACCCAGGCCAGCACTACTGTGCTGCCCAGGTGAGGTAGAGCCTAGTTTCTTGGGTTGCACATACTCTTATCTATACAGTTCTCACTAGAAGAGAAGAAGTTTAAGGATACACAGAAGTTAGGTAAGAAGAAAAATACTAGGAAGGCAAACCTCTCTGTTGTAATCTAATTGGGGCTGTAATATAGGCCAATTCACATCTATAACCACACATTGTATGCATGTGTGCATACATGAATACTTACACTCACAGTGTTTTGTTTATAAGCCTGGATATGTGTAATGTTTCTTTTCCTTGTCTGCCTCCTCTGAACTATGAACTATTAAGCATGTATCCCTACTGTCCAAGACAGAAAAAAGAGTTCTGTCTTGTTTGTGGAGAAAAAGAATGAAAGGGTTAATGAAAGCCTAATTTAATGGGGATAATCCTAAAGTTTACTCAAACTCACATTTTGGTTTATTATTCTATATATTCATAGACACTCAATGCCTGGTGAATATCTGATTTCCCCTTCCAATAATATGTTAGAATTTTCTGATGGGCAGAAATGGGGATATGCCTTGAGTAGAATCCTAAAGAAAGCACATTAGCCTAGGACCTTAACATTTTGGGGCTATAGTAACTATTCTTATAACCTGACATCATAGGCAGAAACAAGATAGCATGTAACTTACAGGAAACAGATGAGTAGGCAGACCAGAAAGGATATAGGAGAAGCCATCTTGCTATTCAGGACAGGCATCTCTACCCTTATCAAGCGTAGCTAGGAGTGTCCTTATAGGAAGATGTAGAGAGGTTAATGGATGACATCCTTCACTCCCCTTACTTCTTGTTCCATTCATCTTCCAAGCCTCCTAGATTTTCCCTTCTCTCTCCTCACCTTTGTCTTATTCCTCCTTTTTTATTGCTCTGTGATTAACCTTTACAGTCTTTCTTTTGTATTCACTTCAACTCCTTCATACAGCAATAATGCTTATCTTTTAGAGACCTTACTGAACTTAGCTGGTGTTTATTCAGAATGGTTGGACAGGAGGCTAAGGACTAACCTAAACCACAGAGTGGTTTGTACCTAGTGGTATTGCCTAGTAAAGGGAAAGATTAGAGCCCCATGCCCTCTGTATGCATATTGTAAAACCTGGAAGCTATTTCCTGTTAAACTATGTTAAATGAGGAAACATTATAGACAAGAGGGAACAATAACTATGGAACTGATGGGCTAAAACATGTAGAAAATACACTATGGAGGATTAGCAATTCCTACTTGAGGAAATGACTTGGCAGCTACAAGGGAGTCACTCTATGTCTAATGTGGGGTTTTCTGAGCTGTCTATATATAAATCGAAATGGATGATAGTGGAGTGATTGGAAAGAGGTATGTCCTTGAGCTTTCCGTCTCTTCTTGACTATGATCTATTCAACACATTTAGCTTATTTCCTGTGTGAATAACATATTTGACCTCTCCCGTTTCCTTTAACTACAGAGCAGCATTCCTGAGGGTTCTGATGGAACAACTGATGTAATGAATCTTGACTTTCGTAGGATTGTTACTCTATCTTCATAAAAGGCAATTCAATAAACCAATCTCTAGATTATAGCTTTGTTAGGCATGCTTACCACTATTGGGAGAACCTTCATAAAGAGTTATCATTAGTGGGTTATTGCCAACATTATAGGGCATGGATCTTCATTTTATAAAACAAACATTGATTTTTATGATTGTTAAAGTAATGTATGTTCACAGTAGAAAATGTAGCCTGTAGAGAAATCTATTAATATAACTAAAAGCAATCCAGTATTTATTAAATGTCAAAGATAAATTAATTAAAAATAAACATAAATATGACAACCATAAATGGTCATTATTAGCATATTTATATGCCTTGTTCTTTCTTTTTTGAGGCAATGTATATGTCTATAAAATATGTCTTAGTCTTATTGTAAGTAATTTTAGTCTTTTTTCTTCCAGTTCTAAACTTTTTTTTTTTAGAAATTATCCTATAATCACATAATTATAGCCTGAGTTTCATCTAGCACCACATAATAATACTTGCCTCAAATAATAAAAAAATCTTCAAAAGATAATTTTTAATGACTTCAGAGTAGCTACATATTCCAGCTGTTGCCTCAATAATGTTGTCAAAAACCTATCCCAGAAGTTAGTGGCTTATGACAAGCAGTATTTAAATTTTATACCTATAGATCTGTGGATGCATTGGAGTGGCTCAGTTTCAAGCTGGGAAATGGCTGGACATGCCTCAAGGCTTCTGTTTAGAATGGGCTCTGTTTTGTGGTCTTCCTACTTTCCTCAGAAGGGAAGGCACTCCGGCAACAGTCTACCCTTGGCCCAAAGTAGGAATGCAAGTAAGGACATAGAAGAATTCCTTTGATGTCTTAGTCAATAATGCATACGTTGCTACTTCTGTCTACATTCTCTTGATTAAGCAAAATCATATGACTAAGTCATAGACAGTATAGTCAAATAACAAGCCAGGATGAAGTGGGCTAATATATAATATTCACTGTAGATGAAGGTTTCCAACAAAGACAGATGGGATAATATGCTGTATCCATTAGAGTGGAAGGTAACAGGCTAAGATGGAGAAGAATAATACATTATATTCACTGTAGCTGAAAGTACCAACAAAGTCATATGCGATAATGTGCTTTATCTACTATAAAGAGAGGTATTGAGCTAAGACAGGAAAGATAATGTACCATATACACTATAGTGAAAGATACCAAGCTCAGGTGGAACAGTATACTATATCCACTATAGCTGAAGGTAACAAGTACAGAGGAGAAATATACTTTATCCACTATAGTGGAAGGTACCAAGCCAAGATGAAGTGGGCTAATATATTATACTCACTATTATGGGTAGTAACAAAAAGCCTTATACAAATGATGTGAGATTACAATTTAAAAGAGGGAAAATGTGATGAGTAAAGATTCATCCAACAGTGGAATATCAGATGCTCTGTCCAATGGTCAAAGATGGATTACAGAAGACGAGTTAGTGGTCCTCTCTTCTAGCCTCCAATATGCTTCCATGTTAATAATTGTCCAAGACTTTTCCAGCAACGCAGGCTTCAGAGAACATTTCAGCTTTCTCTATGATCCCATCTTGTACTTTGCAGCTCTAACCTATCTTTCTTACCCATGGGACTTTGGCTTCTGGCTTCACAGATATCTCCTAGGCCAGATAAGAAAAGGCTTATGATTTTTGTGTAGGGAATGGTTGTGACTACTATTTTAAAAAGCCTCAAAGATATCTTATCCCTAAGGGATAGTTTTCGAAGATAATCATCTCCAGGATCTAGAGATAAAAAAGGAAGATTTGATGTAAAATTTGAGAGCTCTTTCCACAAAACCCAAATGAGGGACATTAGAAAAGGCAGATAAAGCATAGGTAAAGCATCCAGACTCAAGAATTCTCCAAGAACAAGAGTCTGACTGGGTTTTTCTTTTGTTTTTATGAAAACCGAAGATCACTGAACTATACCAATTTACTTTTCAAATCTGGAATAATTTTCTCTACTTGAGATTTTATCAAGACTTTGAAGAATGTACACTGTTTGGGGTTTTAATATTCAGGCTTAATTATTGCTGGCTCTGTTTTGCTCTTAACACCTAGATTCCTGCTTCTCAGTTGACTGAACCACTTTTCTTATTTCTTTTTTGTCTGTATCTTACTTTCGGTTGGCATTAAAAACTCATACTGTTTTCCAAATGAGATGATGCCCTAAGAAAGCTATAGCCATGACTGTTCTACTAGCTTCTATCTTATGCTGCCTTATGTAATACATATGATATTATATATTAAATATATCATAATTCAGGTCTGGTGGTGGAGAGTGGCTTAGAGCATGAGGGTGCTCAGTTTTTTATCAAAAGCCTTATCAAATCTGATTTTTAAATCTCTCTGTTGGCTGTTTCTTACTTTTGAGATTTATACAATGTGTTTTGATCATATTTACAACCCATGGCAGTCATAGTAATATCACTTTAAAATACACAACAGTTCCCAGCCTTAATAATATAAATAATGTAATAATAAAAATGTTAGAATCATGCATATATTCTTTTACTTGGGCATTTTAAAATCACTTTTTATAATTCAATACCTTCTCTGTTCCAGTCCTTCTTATTGGCACACACACAGAAAGTCAAGGCTAAAGCACTGACCTTCATTGAGCTTGAAGTTTAGTGGGGATAAACAGAAAATGGCATATATTTGAAGATATATACCATGTCAGACAAGTGCTCTAGAGTAAAAGGTTGGAACGGTTACACCACGTTAGTGTGTGTGGTGTAGAGGAGGTCATGCTGTACCTGTAGACTAGATGATGTTTTGTCCTTTAGATGCAGAGTGCATAAGTAGACTACATATACCATTTAAAGTGGTTTCTTTGCTGGTGGAGTTTGGTAGTTGGTCAATGGTCCCTTCTCGTCCTCTCTTTTGTTCTTCTCTTAATGCACTTAAAATCTAGCAGCATGGTTAGAAAAGCGAGTGATTCTTCTACCTGAGCTTCTACTCAGTTAATCCCCAATTTGTTCCACAGTGGACTGAAAAACATAAAAACAAGAAGAAAATAGTCCTATCTTTTAATATCTCTGCTTGTGTTGCATATATATATTGGGGTGGGTGTGGGATTTAGAACCATCTGAGTGTCCTATTGGTACCCTGTGATCCAAGTACACATTAGGAAATGCAGTTAAGAACTGGCAATGTGTTGCCTTGGCTTGTACCCATGAGACAAACCTTAAATACCTACTGAGCCCAGAAGGGGGTTTCTGGAAGAGCCAACCTAGTCTGTGTTTCTTGATAAGCTAACCTGGGTGTGTGTGTGTGGCAGGGGAGACATGACTCTGGCTCAGTCTGTGGGTGGTAGACAGGCCTTGGAGGTACTGAGCTATAGCTATGCTCAGAGAGAGCTTTGCTACCCAACTCCCATTTCCCACCCTCCAGGCAGGGGAGGAAACAAATTTACCAAGAAGCAGCAGAATGGGGTGGGGTAGGGGTGGGAACATTTGCAAATTAATTTCAGAAATCTAGTCTCAGCTATAAACGACAGCTGTGGGTTTAATCACTGAAACTGTCTTTCCATTCAGCAGCAGCATGTGTCCCCTGAGGGAGTGGGGAATTATCAAGCAGTTAAGTCCTTAGAAGCTGCTTAGGGGCTAGGAAGCAGTCTGCAGGGGAGGATGGGAAGTTTCTGGTAGTACCCACAGTGTACTAGGCACTCCCAGCCTCTCCCCAAAGTCCTTGGAAATGACTGTGGTGGGTCTGATAATCAGTGAGAGGGTTAAGAATCATAGTATCATAGGAGTGAAGTTAATGGGGTCAAGAAAAACCATGTCCCAGCACTGGCCTGAAGAAGCTAATAGAGTTCTTAATGATTAAGGATTAACAGGTTCAAGGGGAATTGTCCCTTTCCATCTGTCACCATCAGCATCAAAACAGTGATAACAATGACAGCCACTGCAGCCTTGAGATGTCCAAACAGCCGCATCAGCAAATATTGCCCCAACACTAACCTGCATCTCTTAACCTGTACCCACTGTTCCTTGAGCATGTACCGCATACTGTTCAACCCATTAAGCACTAGAAAAACAAAGCAGGAGTACCAGGCAGCATAGCTCTTTCTCACTGGGAGCTACCAGTAAAATGGAGAGGATTTAATGGCGTAGACGATGAACTCCAAGCTGGTTCCCAGAGAAATGGACATTTATTCTCTTCCCTTAGTCTCAGCCCACATGGGTCTGGACAATAACTGACATGGAAAACATACTGTTTCCCCTTTTAACATCAAAGACTTCACCCTAATGAAGTGATGCTTATTTTGTCTTCCTTTTGGTTAATGCTGCCCAACATTGTCAAGAGACTGGGAACACACCTTCCTAGAGCTATATGTCACCAGCTTCAGAACCTTCTACCTGTTATCCTGACCCATTTCAAGGATGATTCCCAAATCTGAAGATGACAGGGACTCACCTTGCCTCATTATTGTTTCCTTCTGGCTGTCTCCTCCTTTGTTGCCTTTTGTTTTAGTGACCTTATTTGGTTTGTCATCTCAACATTATGAGTAGGCTTTTAAAGTAAACACAGCAAGGGTATACTATCAGGAGAACAATAAGAAGGCAGGCAAAGGGGGGCACTGAGAGTAAAGCAAAATGCAGGGTGTACAGGCATGGGCCATGCAGTGCTTACAGGGCTAATGGGCACGCAGAAGAAAGAACATCGTAGCCATAAAGTGTAAGCCCTGTGGAGCATGAATATGAATTTGTATGAGGAGTGCGTCTCCGTTCCAGACTCTGTTCTTAACTATAAACAGGCCATCACAGACTCTTGCCTTCAGGTCTAGATTAACTCAAGGTGTTGTTACTTTTGTTCTCCTTTACCGGGACCCCTTTTGCTGTCGTTGGTGTTCTTCCTCCCATGTCAGGTAGGGATTCCATCCTTGGAAGTTGGAGTTTAACTCATCAATAGTAGTTTAGACAAGTAGGGAGGCTTTCTTCTTTCATATCAAGGAGTTCTGAGCTGGGTGTCCAAAGTTCATAGCAAAGCCCAGCAAGGCCATTATATAATGTATTCTGTTCCCTTTCCTCCAGCCACAGCAGGGTAATTTCTAGCTTAAGTTCTGTTGTGTCATGTTTGCAATTTGGTTCCTAAACAAGCAGACATCACACACTCCTGCTGAAGGGAAAGAAGGAAAATCAATTGTTCCTAAAATCTCAGATAATCTTCCACAGGACTCTTGAATGTTAAGAGCCCATATGCCTATCTTGACACCAATCACTGGAAGCTAAGATGCAGTCACCAAGCCTACGATGAACCAAGTATGTCTTGCCTTCTGTGCCTGTGGTAGATGTCTACTATTTTGAGACAAGGTCTCTCAAATCCTTTCCTGGCAAAGTCCAGACTGCTATTTTGAAGGACGATAGAGACACAGAGACTTTAAATAAGCAACAAATGGCTTCCATTTTCAGAGTCCTTCTGCCCATCTTTGGCATCTTAGTGCCTCTCAATCGAGGGATAGATGTAGGAATGGGTATCTCTTTACGCAAAGTTCACTGATATCCACACCAGTACCTTTTAAAGTTTCGAATACTTCATTCTACCTTCAAATCCTGAGTATCTGGATTAGAACATTGGGAAGGATTACTGGGGGTTTGCCTTTCTAGTAGAAACTGGTTTTGCAGCTGTGAACGCAGCACCACTAACTGCTTCAATTGAATTCCTATGCCCAAGCAAACATCGTTTAATGTTTGGGAGCTGAAGGTGATTCTCTACTCTTCTCATTGCTGTAATAAAATCTCTCTCTCCCCCTCTCCTCCATTTATTTCCATCATCTGGTAGCAAAATCATTTCAAGAGGTAGAGAGGAATCCTCACTTTCAACCTATGCTAGAGATTACTTATTTTCAAGAAAAATGGGAAGTATTTTATTCATATCCCTTATCATTTCCCTCACTTCTGCTCCCCATGTTTCTCTCTTTTCCCATGATACCTCTGTAAAAAGTTTCTATTAACATCCAGTGTCCACTTCATGAACAACAAAGAACTAAGGACAATACAGCCCTTCTTTATACCCAGCATCAAAGTACATAGCTCAAACGTATTAGCTCTTACAACATAATTATCTGTTATAATTTCCTTTCCCAAGACTGGCATCTTGGATTGTAATTTATATTTTTTCTGGTTAGAGTATTGTTTACCACTTACATTTTATTTTGTTTTATTATTTAACTTTCTTTGCGATTAGGGATCAAAACCAAGGGTCTTAGATGAATAAGCATCACTAGTCTACATCTCTGTCCCTATCCTACACACTTTAATTACACACCTTTAAGTAGACATGTAAATATCTTATTGGCTGAGACTATGAACGTAGATGAAAATAACTGTGCTGTGTTCTCTGTTGACTTCCTTTCATGTATGAGTAGAATTAGGAGACAGAGGTTAAGACTGAGGTAAGGGAGGTACTCTCCTTAGGTGCTCCCTGTAGCTGGTTATCGTGATGAGAGAGATGTGTCCCTTTAGGTGCCGACTGTTAGCAAGACATATAAATATTTTACATTCCAGTTCTAGAGATTAAAAGGCATGATGGTACCTGCTCTGGCTCAGTTCTAGTGGGGATGTTATGGCAAATGGTAGATGAAACACATGAGAACATGTGTAAGAACAAGCTATCCCATCTTAGCAGGAATGGACAGGAATTAAGGATCCAGGATTGCTTCTTTTGTTGCTCTCTCTTGGGAACTGTCAAGGTTACAGAAGTGTGCACAGTGGTTTGTCCATGAATATCCTCTGTGCTTTGATCTATGGATGAAGCCTTACTTCCTAATGCTTCTCCTGCTCACAACACTATCCTGGATGCCCTCAAGGTGTGTGTTGTGGGTGATATAAAGCTCATTCAGACATTTAGGGAATTTTAAGTTGAGCCTTGTACATTTCATCTGTAGTTATCAATTATAACTGTCAAGAGGAGAGTACAGGAGCCTCTGAGGATACAACTCTCCCTAAGATACCCAGATATCCCATTCGCCCATCCTGGAGAGTTCTCCAGCAAGATCTCTCTCACCTCCTCCATGTTGCTCTATTCCTCTTTACGCAGCAAGGAAGGTAGGATGGAAGTCAGAAGAGGAATTAAGTCATCAGCTCAACAGAAAGGTAGAGGGGTATAAACAATATAGTCCCTTTTCAAGCCTAAGCATTAGAGAAAGCAAGGCCAGTTGGTGTAGCAAGGGATAATATAAATGTACAGCTCAGAAGTCATTACAAGGCTGTAATGTTTTATTAGGATGCAGCTATCCTGAAAAGGTGCTATGTGTATGGAATGCATGCATATCGCATGTTGTGTTAGAAATAAACAGGTTTTTGTTTGTTTGTTTGTTTGTTTTTGTGCGTGTGAAAACAGCACTACACCTTTGCTATAAAATTTTTCTTATCTTACTACTGAGTACTCTTTGTGTGTGTGTCAGAAGAACAAACACCATAGCTCTTACCCTCTTAGCCAAGTTTCAAGTGTACACTATAATATTGTTAACTGTAAGTTCTTTACAGTTCATCCCTAGATGCTAGTCACTTTATACAGTAGAAGGTTTCTGCTTTTCAACTCAGCTACTGCTTTCTGAAAACTAGTTGAGATGGGAATGTATCCAATGACCCACAGAAATTCTTCCTGATCTATGGAAAGTTGACCCCCTTGTAGCCTGCTGCCTTGCCTAGTAGTGAAATTATAGGAATTCTTTATTGTATAGGTTGTTTCAAATAGAGAAATCTATTTGATTCTGGTTTCTTGCAACTCTGGCTTGAACCCTGAAGCTGTGCAGTTTACCCAACTGTGGTTCAGCTTTGTTTCAACAAATCATGTTATCACTGTAGCTAATTGTTTCCTCGTGGTGTTTCCTGTGAGGTTTCTCTCTCCTAGCTGACTTCCCACAGGAACTGACAGCATCTGGCGATGGTTTACTTCCAAGTCTTTATCCGGAATGTCACAGAAGAGTCTGAAACCACAACAGTTTTGGAGAAAGCAAGATGCCGCAGGGAAACTCACACAACCCAGTACCCCCTCCAGAACCAGGTTCTACAGAAGGGGATGTGGGGAGTATAACACGAGCCAGCAAATGTTCTCATGACAGATCTTGGCAGTATCACTATTTGCCCCAAAGAGCTTACATTAGACTCTAAATAACAATAATGAGGAAATCCAATTAAGAAGTATTTCAGAGACATGGAAGGTAATTACTGTAAATAGGAACAAATCAGCTGGATCACCTGGACACATGTATAACTAGCCTGATTTGCTTAAACATTAGTTAAGCAACATTAAATTTAAAGAGAGCTTCTATTAGCTCCCACTAGCTTATGATATACAGTGATTATGATAACTTTGACCAGATTTTCAATCTGGTATAAAAGAAACTGTGGCCAGGATGTGGCTAACCCCTTGATCACAAATCCCTCATGCCCTCCAAAAATTATGACCATAATGAAAACCCATCCTTGACTGCCTGATACTTTTCTTACTCTATTTTGCAGGTAATGAATGTTTATAGGCAAATGAAAGTATAAGTTTCTCTTCATAAAAATTCATCACAGCTAACTACCTTCAATAGACTCCAAGGATAAGAATGCTTCCCTTTCTCTTACAAGTCCTTAATTTTCTATTTCTTGCCAATAAACAGCTTAGTTAAACTCCAAGAAGTACCATTAACCAACTCATTGTTTAAACTCTAATGTCCCTTTTATTATCAGTCACAACCACTTCTTTATTCGAATTGAACTTTATTTAGTTTATTGCTCTCATTATTGTCCAACAGAGGATGATAAATTCCGTGTCATCTGATTTATTCAGAACAGTGATTTTAAGACCTTAAGCATCCATCAAACATATTGGTTGTGTACCTTAGCCTCCTTACTTAGCTGGTGTGGTCACCTTTCACATACAGCTTCTCACAGTCTCTGTTTATCTTTTGAAGAACGTATTCAATGGCAGTTTGTCTGTTCTGTTCATAGCACTTATGGCTGAAGGACAAGATAGTTTTCTCACATTTCATGATTTCTAAAGTTGAGAAGATATGAGTTTTTTCCTAAAAATAATTGGGAAAAATGTCAAGTCTTTGGATTCTAGTGTTTAAGCAGCATTCCTTGCCCTGTCTTTCATATACACATGATCTCCCTGAGTGGACTATCTGTCTTGTATAGTATCAATATCTGTCTATCTGACTAGTTCCAAATTCTATCTGGATAGACCACAATTTCCAATGAACCTCAGTCAAACATGGTCAATTGTGTCATTGGAAATTTTAATTAGTTATTTAATCCTCAAACCCAAATTCATGTACCCAAGAAAGAATCTTTATCATGTTGAAAGGTATGGAAATTTGGTGTCTGGGCATCTTGCCTAACTGAATATAGGTTAGTAATACTAAGCACAGAATCAATATGGGCACATGCACCTGTGACCCCAGAGCTGATGAGGGTAGAAATAAGGGGATAGAATCTGAGGCATGGAAGTTACCATGTGGAGAAAACAAACTTACAGGACGAAGATACAGGAAGACATGAGAAAACCTTGAATGTAAACGTGGAAGTGGAAATCACCTCTGAAAGGCAAGAGATGGATCCTTCAGTGGAGTGCCTTTTCCCAAGTGTTTGTGAAACCAAATTTCAGTTCCATTAAGATTGTTCCAAGTTCTAGGGAGAAGGTGGATTGAAAAGAACTTTACTGAGTTCAACCAAAAAAAAGAGAAAACCATTGCAGAAACCCTCACATTGGAAGACAACAACAGTATTCTGGACAGTGAAATCTTGGTTATTGAAAGCTGAAAGATCAGAGCTTGGAGGATCCGTGTATAAGTTGGTGAATTTTTCCTTTACTACAAATCGATAGACATGCCACATGTTTCTCAAATCATCCAAGGTCACTCACCTGGCAGATGGCAAATCCCTCACTAGTGTTCTACATTCCAGATTCAACGAGTTTGCCTAGGAGAAAGAGATGCCTTTGGCTGTCCATGCTTCATACATTTTAATGTGCAGCTTCATCAAAAGGATATGAATCTGGAAGGAATTTATATGGCAAAACTCACGTCCTTGTGATAGAAGTGTAGGTCTGCTAGGCTTGCAAAGGCTACCACTTTTTAAAAGTCACAGCTAATTAGTGGCCACGTGTTAATGGCTTTAGTCTCTTAATAGCACCTTCCACTACGACACACATCTGTGATGAATCCTTCTGTATAAATTCCAGTGCTGCACACTACTGTGAATGCAAAAGTTTACAGTGTAAGTGAAGCAACAATGAACTACTGAATTACCAAATAAAAAAGGGCATCTTGGGGGTACAGGATATCCAGAAGACCCCTATGCTGGCAATTTCTCCATGAATTCAGCCTACCGAGCAACTGAGCAGAGTCTGAACCCTGCTTCTGATAGACCGTCTTTGCTCTCATGCAGAATGGCCTCAGCTCCCAGGCATTGACTCAGCATAAGCCAATCTCTAAGCTACTAATGGATAAGATCATAATATTCATTTAGTAATGAGTACGCAACGAGAAATGAAACCTCAGGAGACCTCAGCTCTTCTGTCAGTATGACTTGCACTTTTTCTTTTTTTTTTCTTTTTTCAGAGAAGCTAAATTATAATCAAAAAGTTGTGCTGTAAGATAGGAATCAGAAAAAGGAAAGAGAAAAGGCAAAGAAATGCAGGTCAACTTGGGCAGTTTTCCTCTGTGATAGCTTGTTGTTGCTGTCTGTTCCATACACAGCTTCATGTATGGCACCTGAATACTAAGTGTGCTTACCAAGATGCTGACTCCTACAGAGAGACAGAGCTTACCAAAGCTGGCTTTGTTGACTGTCCTGTTTTTCTCCCATTTTCTATTGCTAGCAAACTCCTCTTCTGATCATTTTTTTCAGCTGTATTAAAATGTTCTGTGATATTATCACAGAAGTTTTAGCCTGGGAACCATTCGATTTCTTTGAACTATATTGCTTTTCTCTGCCTTGATTCTTTCTGTATTAATTGTCTATCATTTTCTCAGGAAACAGTTTTTGTTTATGTGTCTGCTTTACAGGATCCCTTGCTTTTGCTTCTTACTCAAGACTACACACAGGGCACCAAGTCAGGTGTATCTGTTGCCCCCTAATTGCTGAAAGAATCAATTATTCTTTCTGTATTTACAGATATTGGTTCTCATTCAGAGCATGGGGCATACTTGGTAACTCCCTTTTTGCATCTCAGCAATTGATCCTCTTTGGTTTAATCTTTTTCTACAGTGAACATAAAAGGAGTTGCTGGATCAGTCAGGACTGGATCCAAATCACAGTTCCAATATTTCCTTAGCCCTCAGTCCTTCCTGTGAATGTAGGATTCTGGCACTACTTATAGGGATTATAAAGCTTAAGCAAGATTAAATGCACTGATTTATTTAACATGCATAGCAAGAACTCAATAAACATTAGCTTATTCCTCGTTAAACTCGGGTCCTGCTTTATGAAAGAGAGATTATGTACATTCTGAAACGGACTGGTATTTACATGCTCTGATTCTGACAGCTAAAGCTTAGGTTATAGCATGTTAGAGAAAATGAAAGAATGCCCAGAGTTCAGTAGATTCAAATGCTGCTAATACCCTTTAAGCCATAAGAAATTTTTACGTACATTAAGGGAGGCTGATTTTCAAGCATGTTAGAAATGACATAGATTGTTTGCATCCTCCCTGTGTCTCATTATTATCACACACACACACACACACACACACACACACACACAATTCTCCTATCATGTTGAATTGCTCTGAGGGAGAACATAGAGAGACTTTTATGCATCAGACAAAGGAATGCCCTTTGCCTGGAGCATGCAGCTGCATGTTGACCTTCAGTAGGAGAGTTCTTACAATAGAGATACTCTGGAGAGAAACCCTCCATACTCTGTTACCCTAGGATGACAGCAGGTTGCTGACTTTACAAGACTCTCTCCACATCTTGATGTGTCAAAATGAGAGGTCCCAAGCACAGAGATTTCCCAACACCCTAAACAATTGCACCATTTGACCTTGTCTGAAAAAGGGAACTGGGAAAGCCTGTTTCATGAAAGAAATGTCAGCATTGTGAGCTAATAGAACTGTCTGTAAGAAAGGTTCACAAGGTACCCATGTATTGTCTTCTGTACAGGGCAGGGCATGGGCAGCTTCGACTCATTTACTGTCTAAACATTTTTTATTCAGTAGCTTAAAAGGGTGATAGGACAGCATGGCCATATTCTCCGAGAGCATTGCCCTTTTAATACATTTGTCAAAGTGTATGCTACTCTACTTGTTAAAACTGACGAAAATTGAATATGGACCATGGAAGTCATATCTCAACAGCTACACAAAGCCAAGCAAATGTCTGGTGCTGACATGGGTTCATGATCCCTGGATGTTAAAATCTAATCTTGCATTGGCTGTATAGGAAGTGTGCAAGTATGAACAGCTTATTTTAGAGAAGAAGAAATCTGGATACCTGTATGTTAAGTCAGTTTCCATGACCTCTAAGGCTGTAAATTACAAAAAGCAGACGAAGACTCAGGACTCAAGGACATTGTTCTATACTCCAGCACACACTGCCTCTCTGGCCAGAGTGTGTGTAGTCATCAGGGACCAGAAAACATCATCTCATACTTTATGTGAATATAAGTCAGTATTGTAACCTCTGTAGCCCTCAGTTCCCTCACCTGTGATCCAAAGGTAAATAATTTTTTCTTTGTGTGTGTGTGTGTATGTCTGTCTGTCTCTCTCTCTCTCTGTATGTGTGTGTGTCTGTGTGTCTGTCTGTGTCTCTCTGTGTGTGTGTGTGTGTGTGTGTCTGTGTGTCTGTCTGTCCCTCTCTCTCTCTGTATGTGTGTCTGTCTCTGTGTGTGTGTGTGTCTGTCTGTCTGTCTCTCTTTCTCTCTCTCTCTCTCTCTGTGTGTATGTGTGTCTGTGTGTCTGTCTGTCTGTCTCTCTCTCTCTCTCTCTGTGTGCGCGCACGCATGCTCAGTAGCCAGCAGGGAACATAAGGGCAGTGCACCTGACTAGCATGCAGTAATTGAAGAGTGAGGATTCAATTTTTTTTTTTTTGTCCCTAATTTTGTTTTGGTGTTATTTTGGGAGCCGACATCAGGGAATTCTCCAACTTCTGTGTTGTAAATGTGGCTCTCCCTCCTTCCTTTTCCACCCATCTCTTTCCCTTCCTCCCATTCCATACGTTCCTTCCTTCCTTCAGTCATTCCTTCCCATCTTTTCCTTTCAGCAGGTTGCTGTGTAGTCCTTGCTAGTCTCAGTATCCGATTAATTCTCTCTCCTCCATCTTCCAAGAACTGGGACTCGTCATCTCCATTTTCCTTCTCCTACTTCCATCTCCACTCTCAGGCATTGGTTGTTTGTTTGATTTTGATGAATTCTGTAGAATATGGCAGTGCATCTAGACACAACCCTACTTTGAAAACTCATCTATTTTATACTAACCCTCCATTATACTTCTACTAGCTGAAACTTGAAGTTCACCTTTCTGACACAAGCATTTTCTCTTAAAGTGAGGATTGCCTCTCCCCTTAGTGATCATCTCTGCCTCCTCAGCTTTCCCTTCCCATGCTGCCATGACTTCCGATCCCTCAGGACTTCATCCAAAGTTTCTACTCATGGTGGGGCTTTCTTCCAGTCCATTTTGGATCCAGTCATTAATCTGCATTGATGATCTGTATTGATGATCTGTATTGATGATCATTCTTATTCACATTCTTTTATGTTATTTTTAATATGTCAAGCAACACCTGCATTCTTGTTGTATGATTGACAAAAATGCACATTTTAGGAATGATGTAGGGAGAAGTATCATGCATCTTTTCTATCACTCTCATTAAATTGTATCTGATAAATATATGCTGAATTCTCACTCTGTGTTGGGTGACATGTTAGCTTCAGGCATTATAAAATTGAATAAGGGAGAACCCTTTGGTTTACAGGACCTTCAAGAATGATTATGGAACTCCAAGGGGAGCTCCAGGTCAGGTTAGCTGCAAGTCACACTAGCCTAGGCACTGAGAAATGCAGATTGACTAGGAATTAACCATAATAAAGACATAATACATTCCCAGACTCAAAGTAAGGGAAAAGTATGTCATATAAGAAAAATAGTATTGCCACAGGATAGAGAGTAAAGGAGGAGACATGATAAGGGGTTAGGTAGAAAGTTGACATGGTATGATAAACAAGTTAGGAATTCCATTCTCAAGATAATAAGGACCTGTTGGAGGACTTAATGGAGTTACTGGCATGACATGCAATTTCTTTAAAAATTATCAGCATGACTGATGTGTCCCAATAGGGTAAGTGACAGGCAGTAAGTAGAGAAACATTAACATATTTTAAAATGCCACCTTAGACTCGGGTAACTATATCATACATAGAAGTAAGTGAATCGGTTAATATTTGAGTTTATAAATGAGAGAGTATTTTGTTAATTCAGCTATATAAAGGAAGAAAAAGAAATGCAAGTGCCCACCCATGCGTTGTTCTTTGAGAATGACTTGAATCAAATGAGTTGAGCTATACTATGATCATGTAAAGCTTTGGCTGGAGTAACCTTAGTTAATAATTAATAGCAGTCTGGATGCCTTCATCCAAAGCAATAAGCATGCTAGGAATATCAGACAATGCAGCAGAACTATACTAGGAGCAGAGGAATAGAAGTCCTATGAGGCTTACCTTTCTACTTTGCTAGCCTTAAATACAGTGTACAAAGTGGATCCACACCACTCCGAAGTGTTCTTTTTCTCCCAGTTTTCACAGAACACCAAATGAGAGTCTGGCTACATTCTGTTAATCTCCCTTAGAAACTCAGAGAGGGGGAGACCAATAATTTCCTGGAGAAGTAAACCAATTAATTGCCAAGTGGGCTGAGCATTGACTTCCTTCTAGTTGTGTGTGGGCCTCCTGATAGATGGACATGAGCCCTGTGGTAAAGAGATGGCTCTAGAAATGCACAGAAGCTATTGATTCCTAGTTGACAAATGAGGGCCAAATTCAATCTACCCACCCAATCAGAATTTATCATTTGCCCCAAATAATGCCCATTGATTGCCTAGTACTATTATTAAGAAAAGTTTCGTGTTTTCTTCACCTTCATTGCCCTTCATCCATGTCCTCAGACCTCTCCCAGTTTCATTTTTAGTTAAGCATTGATTCATTGAAGCTAATCAATTTCCTGGGCTTATTGTTTAGATGCATATTAGTTCCCTATGTTTGTATGTGATGTAGTATGTAGAGTTCTTGAAATGCAAAGAGGGGGAACTATTTCAGCACAAGTTTTGAAATACAAAGGCAGAGCTGAGGGGAAAAATCAGTTCTAAGGTTTTATTTTACTTTTAATTTATAATTTCAGTGAGCCAATGTCAGTCCTCCACATATGCAGAAATGGTCTGGCAGAGGTTGGCTGTATAAGAAGTCAGAAACATCCAAATTCCATCCCTTTGAGGTTACTTTTCTCAAACTTCAAATCTGAGAAGCTGGTACAAACGTAGGCTTGGATATATCTGTGTGGCTCAGGGCTTCTTTATTGTCCACTTTCTAGGAAATGCTGGGGCAGAAATATTTCTGAAATTCCTCTATTCTGTCCCATCAAGAAAATTACTTGGAAGTTTGAAACCCTCAAGAAATCTATGGGTGAAGATTAGGCTATATAATTAACTCATAGTTATTTTTTGCCTATAGTATTCCAGCCTGGCCCTCAGCCATCGAGAACAGTCCCTTCCTAAATAGATCAATGGGATTTCTTTCTGGAATGTTATGGAAGGCTGCATGGACCTAGCTTCTTTTGACAGCATCCCTTCCATCCCTACCTGGCCATATCCATGAGTTGGAATGAAGGATACTTGTAGGTTTGCGGTAAAGGTGTGATCACTGTCTGGTGAAGATGGAATTAGTCCTCGCATGTTCTAGGTTAACTTCTCAGTGTAGATGTCATCAGGAGGTGAATTATTCATTCTCTGCCAGCCCCTGTCTTAGTCACTGTGAAGAGACACCATGACCAAGGTAATTCTTATAAAACAAAGTATTAAATTGGGATCTTGATTAAAGTTTCAGAGACGTATTTTATTATCATCAGGGCAGGGAGCATGGTGGCAGGTATGGTGCAGGAAGTAGCTGAGAAGGAGAGAGGAAAAAGGGGGGGATGGTGATGGTGGTAGAGAGAGTTAGTTCAAGCCTGGCTTCCCTAGTGGCATACTTCTTTCAACAAGGGCATATGTACTACAACAAGGCCATGCCCACCACCCCCTAATCCTTCTCAAAGAGTACCCCTCCCTAATGTCTAAATATATGAATCTGTGGCCACCATTTTTAATCAAACCACACTGCCCCAAAGAGTTCTTTTTGTGTTTCAATATGACTGATCTTTTAGATAGCCCATGATATGGGTTTTTCCCCCATCTATGAGACTCTGCTCATTTGCAGAGCAGCCAATCTAGCTGATATATTCTCATCCATGAAGAAATGAACCTGTCCTTAGGCTAGGAGTGGTCAGTCATGGGAATTCAAAACTAGGAGCAGTCTCCTATGTGTTTTTATAGGTAAGATCACCATGCATGTGGTACAATTCTATAAACAAAGGCAGGCAGACTAGGGAGTTAGAGTAAGGTATGATATGTTCTTTTAAAGAGAAATATGCAGAGAAGTTAATATAAAAAGTATAATTTTAAGAAAGTTGAGGAAGTCTGGGAAAAAAAGGCCTTGAGATATTCAGAGAGTTTAGATTAAGGACAAGATCAAGTCCCATAACAACAAACAGTATTGAACCCTCTGTCCCCACATTTATAGATCTAAGAACTTGACTAGGCATGCAGACTTCAGTCATTAATGTGCACATGTGGACAAACCTCTGAAAGAGTATGTTCCATTGCCTCATTGTGTTCCTGTGTCTCTCGATATTGGCTAATATGGTTCCAGCATCTTGGGTCTCTTCTGAAGCTTCCCAGGAGCCATTGTACCCAGAACTCTGCTCGCCAGTGCTAGCCTTTGCTTCAGTATGTCTTTGATAAGTCATTACTCAAAGACCCCAAGGAAACAGTTTCTCAGAATCCTGCCATGACAATGTTGCAATATTGAAAATACATTATGCTGACATTAAGAGTGACAGGTATAATACCCACACGAGGAGGCCAGTTTTGTCATGTGACTTAGCTCCAGGAGAGACAGTAAAAGCTGTTAGACTCTTGGAAACCTAGTACATGACAGAAATCCCAGGCTTTGACTCTAACACTAGTTACGCTCAAGGCTTTACTACTTCTTGGATTTTATTTCTTATGCTCTTCACAGTTTGAGAGCTAATGTCTGTACCATGCTTTCTGTGGCTGGGAAGAATTTGCAAACAAGGATTCAGAGAATTCAGATGGTGCCTGAGTTAATCTGCAGAGGCTAAGGTGGGGAGGGGAATTAACTGCCTTCAATAGCATCCCTGCATTCTGATACAGAAAGGAGAGCTCTTTTTTCTTCCTTATATGGAGATATAATTCTTTTATAGATAACTAATTATGATAATGATAATTATAATTAATGTTGCCTTGGTATGATGATGGGCATTTGGGGATAGACTATTTCAAGGGAGGAATACACAGTTATTTATCCCTTTTTTACCCCTCCCCCCACCTTCCTTCCTTTCTCTTCACTCTCATAGTTTTTATAGTTCTTGTCACTGTCCCTTTGTCTTTATAAATAAAACTCATCAAAAAGTAACAGGTCTTACAGGACAGGACATTGCCTAAAGTTGACAATGTGGCTAAGAGTATTATAAAACTGTAGGCACACATGCTCTCTCAATAAAGAGATTTCTGTTGGCTGCTTCTGAAAGACTGTGCTTGAAGTGTGCAGAAGTGGGAAGTGTTTGTGGAAAGTGAAGCAGGAAGGCTCTTTGTGAATGAGAATGTTCCCTCACACTGTGACCCCTCAGACAACAGCAACGCACCTGAGAATCTAGTGTAGAAACACAACTTTGTTCCCTTTTCAGACCTGGCCAATTTTATTATGTAATTTACCAAGACTTTTAGGCAGTTCTTTTCCATGTTAGATTTGGAGAGACCCTGGGAGAGGGAACAGAAGGGTTAATTGCAAGACTCTAAATAGGAGATCCCTCCTTCTTCAGTAAAGCCTGGATGTTCCACAGGAAGAAGTTATCTCAGCAGAAACAAAAGTCAACAAGTGGCAAATGAGGAGTATCTGTGATATCCCTAAGACATTGCATTCATGTGTATTTGCATCTATTTTCACCTCTTAAAGGGGTGTTAGTCAAGAAAGGAAAGAGAAAATGGTATGATTAGATAATCATTTATTCAGAACTTCTGTGTCAAGCATCAGAGATAGCATGCAATGCAAGCATGAGATCCTCTCCAGGCATTTACAGGGAAGTAGATAGTCAGGAGATATTGCTGTTGAAAGCTCTGTGGGGGATTTTTAAACATTAGGATCTCTTTTTTAGAAGAAAAGATATTAAAACAACACTTGAAATATAAGTACATTGGCATTCTTGGCTGAAGCCAGAACCCCCAAATCTTTATCCTTTGGATCCATTTTTATTGTCTAAAGAGTGCAACAGTGTAGAGCAGTAGACATGGTGAATCTGGTTCAGTTCCTTTAGGAGTTTGCACACTTAGTTGGTTGTATCTTTGCTCTCAGGGTTCTATAAAGCTTTCCGGGGCCTCCTAGCAAACTTCTCATCAGGGCCTCTGACAGTCCATGTACTGGCTGCCACATTAAAGAAAGAAGATCATATTGCAGCTTGAACATAAGAATACATGCATACCACTGCCTCTACAGGAAATGTGTCCCACCAACTATTCATTCAGACACAGGACCTCAGATATCAGTTCAGACACCACTCACTCATATGTAGCTCTCATTAAAAGATCAAAAACAAAGGAGAAGGGGGAGACTGGAATTTCGGTGACAGGCTGTAAAGTGAATTGTCTCCAAGTCCAACTGACCAGGTGGCACTGATGAGTATTCATTCTTGCTGAACAAGCAGTGACAAGTCCCAGGTAATCATGCAAGTACTGGGAGAAAGCAATGAACAGCACCTCTCTGGAGCTTAGCTTTGGAGCTTGGGGGTTGGGAACTCATTGGTTTCCACTGCTGTGTCCTTTATTTCACAGGCATTGACACTGCTCAGGCTTTGGGCTATTTAGAGCATCTCTCCTCTTCCTTTGTGGTTTGGGCTGTTGTCACCTTTACCATAAGATATGTTACCTGAAAGAGTTTTTAAGACAATTCAATCTATTCTCTCCTGCCCCTGTGATGTAAAGGAGAATTCTCCACTGCCCAATAGCATTATTCACGGATGTTTTCAGTGAGTAATGATGACAATGATTGCTAAGCTGGAATGCTTATTCTGTGCTAGATATGGGTCTCCCCTATGTCATTAGTTCCATAACACATTACAAAAAATTATAAGCAAAAGAAGAAATGGGAGAGATGAATGATAAAAAACTTACCTGAGTGTAACTGGCAGTAATGAGGGCCAAATAAAACTTGGAGTTCTTGTAGGCCCACTTTATACATGGCCCCTTCCAGAACAGAAGCTCTCTCTTCAGGGGCTGAGGAGGTCAGTGATATAATGCATGACTAGCATGTGCCATACCTAGATTAATCCTTGGTACTCAAAAAGTAGATAGACATGTGATAGATAGATAGATAGATAGACAGACAGACAGACAGACAGACAGATAGACAGACAGATACATAAAAAGACAGAAAAAGATCTCACCAAATGAGAATTGGTAATGTCTGCCCAGCTACTAATTGATTGCTGTTTTTTGTTTTTGTTTTTGTTTTTGTCTTCCAGGGGGAAGGGGTAGGAATTCAACACTTTGGACAGAAATAGACTACAATTAGTTCAGAAAGTGTAAGATGTTCCTGAAAGCAAGATAAGGAAATTATTGGATTGGTTAAAGTGGGAAGTCAGTAATTAGAGCTTAGTTGGTGGTTTTCTTATTGGTTAAGCTTAAGTCTTGTTTCCTGCACTAGATCCATTCCCACTAAGATGGGTTTGGCTCTGCTTGGGTAGGACCTCCAGTTATTTTAATGTAAGGATACCCTCATATCACAAAGCCATGCTGGTCGTTTCAGGGGGAAGTCAGGGATCTAGGATATAAATGGTGTAATGCTTACCGAGCATATGCCAACACTGGGTCAGTCCTTGTGGTACTCTACAATTAGATAAATAGATACACAGATAAAAAACAAACAAAACAAAAAACAAGAAAACTTCTCAGAGAATGAAAATTGGTAATGTCCACTGGGGTTTTTTGTTTTTTGGTTTTTTTTTGATATTTTCTTTATGTACATTTCAAATGTTATCCTCTTTCCTGGTTTTCCTCCTGAAACCTCCTATACCATCCCCTTCCCCCTGCTTCTATGAGGGTGTTCCCCCACTCACCCACATCTCCCTGACCTGGCATTCTCCTACACTGAGGCATCAAGCCTTCACAGGACCAAGGGCCTCTTCTCTCATTGATGCCTAACAAGGCCATCCTCTGCTACAAATGCAGCTGGAGCCATGGATCCCTCCATGTGTACTCTTTGGTTGGTAGTTTAGTCCCTGGGAGCTCTGGGTGTTCTGGTTGGTCGATATTGTTGTTCTTCCTATGGAGTTGCAAACCCCTTCAGCTTCTTCAGTCCTTTCTCTAACTCCTCCATTGGGGATCCTGTGCTAGGTCCAATGGTTGGCTGCGAGCATCTGCCTCTGTATTTGTCAAGCTCTGGCAGAGCCTCTCAGGAGACAGCTGTATCAGGCTCCTGTCAGCATGCACTTCTTGGCATCCACAATAGTGTCTGGATTTGGTGACTGTAAATTTAGGGATGGATCCCCAGGTGGGGCAGTCTCTCCATGGCCTTTTCTTCAGTCTCTGCTCCACATTTTGTCTCTGCATTTCCTTCCATGAGTATTTTGTTCCCCCTTCTAAGAAGGACTGAAACATCCACACTTTGATCTTCCTTCTTCTTGAGCTTCATGTGGTCTGTGAATTGTATCTTGGGTATTCTGAGCTTTTGGGCTAAAATCCACTTATCAGTGAGTGCATACCATGTGTGTTCTATTCTTTTGTGATTGGGTTACTTCACTTAGTCATGAATTCATGAAATTCTTGGGCAAGTGGATGGAACTAGAAAATGCCATCCTGAGTGAGGTAATGTCCACTGTTGCTCCATATGCTGGTCCACTCCTGAGCCCCAGGTCTGGACATTCCCAGAACTCCATTCTCTCAGTTCTGGGCACCCAGGCCTTCTCTCATTTCCAAGTTCTTGCTCAGTTTTTTTTTCCTATTGCTGATCTTTGCCATGTCATTCCCAATACCTGGGATGTCTTTTTGCCTTTCTTTATACCTTTTTTTTTTTTCTAACAGAAACTTTCATCTCAATTGAAAGACAGCTTACTCTGGACAGCTACCCCCAAGTTCTCTACTTAGAAAATTCATATTTTATGTTTCATACACCTTTCCGTGTCTGTACTTATGAAGAGAACAAAGTCTCTAAGAGTGAGGTGACTTTCAAAGTATCATCTATATCCTCATTGTCCAGGAGGTGGAAATTCTCTAACCCAACCCCAAACCTACTCAACCAGAGACTGCAGGGGATTGGACCAGCTTACCAAGCTATCCTGTTGGTGCCCAGACACACAGGGGCTAAGGGCATCTGTGTCAGTATATGCCCTTAGCTCTTACCTTTCTCCTCTCTACATGGACAGACACTGAGCTACACTTCTTCACATGATGCCTTTACTTTTAACTACTATGCATTGCTTAGTCACCTAATTGTTTCCTACATGGATAAATGATCTTGTTTGATTTTGTAACTTTTTTTTAAGAAGATGACTTTGTAACGTTTTTTTAAAGAAGAATTATTTCAGTTTTACAGATTAAAAAACGAGAGGTCTTGTAGACCTAGGGGCTTCTAGATATAGATATGGCAAGTCCAGTGAATTTGCAAATTTTCCTTTTGGAGAAAATGTCCACAGTGGGACAGGTATGTTTTTATTAAAATAGGTTCTATTACCTATCGATGAGTAAAGTTGAAGAAAGGTGCCCATGCACTATTGGAAATGAACCTTCTTTCCTTTCTCCCTTACTAAGGCACTTATTGATGATGCTGTACCAAATTCTCCTGGGGAGATCAAAAAGAATACTGTCCTCAAAGACCATATATTATCTTGATGTCTGCCTGCCTGCAGTGTGTGTAAGCATGAAAGCCTGTTTCAGATTAACATTTGTAGTAAAATGCTAAGCAGATAATGATACAAAACATGATAATACAAACTACTTTCACTTGAAAATATAGGTTATATATTTTCATGATTTTGGACATGGAAATGATGAGACCTATTTTTACAAGGCTTGCTTGTCACAACTAAATGTGTGTAAATGATTTTCCTTGGACATTATACTTCCAACATAGTATCCATACACATTGTCTGAGATACATGCTATTACATAGAATTCCATCATAGAATGGAAGTTGGGTTGTTTGTTCCTTTAAATCATTTACTTCATTTCTGTCTCACTCCCACTTTTAAAAACCGCCTTTGCTGAAAAGAAAACAAGACAAAAAAAACCAAACCAAACCAAACCAAACCAAAACAAAAAACAAAAAAACCAAAAAAACCCAAAAACAGCCCAGCTGTACTCGGCAGCTGGTTTAGAATTATGGCATTGAGGAATATGGGAATTTGCACAATTAACAGCTATACATAGATCCAATTCCAGGATGAGCATGTTTAATGGTGTGCCACCAGCATGGTCCATGTGATGGGCTGATTAACATCTTGTTTACGTTTCTGCCAGGTTCTCTCACATCCTGTATTTCTTCTTTAATTTTTATTTGGTGAGGTATTGGATTTCGTGGAGGGCAATTAGGCTGGAAAAGAATAGTCCCTCTTCTCAGCTAATACCAGTTTTATGTCATATTTACTCTGAATTTGAAAACTAGCTTCACAAGCCTGAGAAACTGCTTATCTCGAGCCACTGTATCTACCTTAAAAATTGCTAAATCTTAAAACCCACAATATAGACTCTTACACTGGCTATTAAAAAAGGATGCATCATCAACTAGATACCTCTGATGTTATAGACAAGCTGGATATCAAGAGAGGGAGCCTATGATGGCCACTAAGTGCTGTGATAAGCATTTGAATGTGTAATGCAATATGGTTCCTGGGCTGGATCTTGGAGCTGAAAGTGGGAAACATGAGCTCTGAATTCCTTCTTCAGTGCAGTCAATAGGATTGTGTTGATGCAAACTTCTTACTTCTTGACGAATGTACCATAGATTTCCATAAAGACTTAATGCTTTTAAAACCCCTTCACTATTTGTACCCTACCCTGACCTTAAGAGATGTATGAAGAATCGACTGACATTGGGGAATGAACTCGCATCTGTTGTCGATCAAGGCTTGCAAAGCAAACATGGCCTTTTGAAGCAGGTACTAAGATTGAATCCGGAGAACGTGATACCTGCTTGTTACTTTATAATTGCTTGGTCCTGGGTCAGGTTCTCCATCTACATGACAGACGTATTCGTATTGTTTTGCTTGCGCAGTTAATGGTACTACTCACCATAAATATAAAAAGAAGTACTGCGCAAAGCCTATAATTGCTGTGCTTGGGAAATGTGTAAGAGGCACTCAGAGCTGTCTGTCCACCGTGACTCTCAATCTTTGGCAATCCAACCTCGCTCGCCGCATCCACTCCTCCTCCGTTTTCCTTCAAACAAAAGAGCAGGCCTCCCAAGGAAATCCACCAAATATGACCTAACAACTTACAACAAGACTACACACAAGCCCTTGTGTATCACAGTTGGAGGAGGCAACCCAGTCCAAGGAAAAGGGCCAAAGAGCCAAGTCTTTTCCTGAAAACATGACCAAATATGTGCTTTATCCCCCTCTGGTGGCCATCCCATGAATTGCAGCCATTTGGGGCCTCCTGTGATTGGAAAGAGTAAATCTAGCCTGCTCCTTATGTATTTCAGTAGCTCTGCTCAAGGTTCCCACCTTGAGGGCAGTTCCATCCATTTTTCTTTCTTATAGAACTTCAAATGGTCTTACAACAATAGTGTTCGGCTAAATGTGTCATTTCTAAGAATGCTCTAATGCATTCACCCGTACACCTCAGGGGTTTACTTTGTCACTCTGTCATCCTCTTCTGCTTTATTTCTGTGTGCTTAGCCTGTAGTAGGAGGAAGAAAAATTTTAGGCTATTGGAATCGTTCCCTGTCCATTGTCTCTAGCAAAGAGTTGTAGCCATGGATTGTCCCCAGAGGGAAGCCATCTAAAATCCAGTTCTGTATACTTTCATTTTGTTCTCTGTTGCCCAGCCAAGCCACCATGCTGGCTTAAGAAAGAGGAGCCTTCAACAATTAACTTATCTTCCCCTAGCCTTGGCTTTCTTCAAGAAGATACATATTTTCACCCAAACTTTACCTACAACACAAACATACATAGATGAGCCACACATCCAGAACAGCCATGGGCATTTGAAGATCAGAGGCATGCTGGCACGCAGTGCATGGTCTAACTGAGGAGTATGAAGAAATGGCTTCAACTTCTCCCGTTCTACACCATCATGACATTTCCTGTTATTAGATAGCAATGATAAATAATACTATGGGTGTGGATTATTTCTTATTGATTCTCCCAACGATTCTAGAAAATATTATTTGTTCACACATATTTCTTCAAATAAAGAAAATGGGGCTTGAACAGTTTTCTTAGGTGAAATGCAAGGCTATGGGAAGCTGGAGAAAACTCATATGCCTACACCACCATAGCTGAGTACTGTCACTCGGTAATCTTTTCTGGTGTGTATTCTTCATTCACATCCCATGGCATTCATCAATCTTTACATATAATTTTCCCCCTGGAGATTCTGGAATTGGCTTCACATTGCTTCTTTGCTCTGACTCTAAGCAGTCATTATTTCTTGATTAGGGTTGGCATAGATGATAAATCTTATTTTCCATTCAGTGAATAAATGTTTGTTAAAGGAAAGGAGAGAGAAAAAATTCTCTTGGCCAAGGTAGCCAAAGGAAAGCCTCACTAAGGCCTATAAAGTCTACTTAGCCTTGGAGCAATGGCACAGGGCCTAGTTAAGTAGAAATAAGTGTGATCGTAACTTCGTTATTGGGGACTTCCTATCAGCTACCTCTTGACATTGTCTACTCTTAGCCCATTTTTAAAGCACATAGCTGGACTCGCCAGATGTTCAGTGAGGGCCTGACAAGAGCGTCAGCAATTCTAACATACCTATGGCGAGATAGGGGACAAAGATGAGAGATCCTCAGAAGCTCATGGGCCAGCTAATCTTCCACACACTGTGACACAGTACACACACATAGAGACCCTGTAAGATGAAAGATCAAGAGTAATGTTGATTGTCTTTGACTTCAATGCATACACCATGACATGATTACTTCCTCATTTCTACACAGGAACACAGAAATACACACCAGAAAAAGAGAGAGAGAGAGAGAGAGAGAGAGAGAGAGAGAGAGAGAGGCAGAGAGAGAGAGAGAGAGAGAGAGACAGAGACAGAGAGAGACAGAGACAGAGACAGAGAGAGACAGAGAGAGGAAGAGAGGGGGAGGGAAAGAGAAAGACTCACAATTTCACAGCATGCATTTCTGGGAGATTCGTACTATTAGCATTTTTACTTTGCATATGAAGAACTGAAGTACAGAGGTTAGGTAGCTTGCAGGAGATCACACAGGCCACTCAGAGTAAAACCATAAAACCATAGTTTCCACAGTGGATCTAGAGTTCACACTCTAACACATCACATGATTTTAAAGAATTTTCTTATTCTTTCAGTTGGATTTTTATTTTAACTTGCTGTCACATAAGAAGTGCTTCATTACAGTGAATGAGTTAATATCTTAAATCTTTCGTAAATAAAAGAACACAGATTTCTGGGTAGGCGAAAAAGCAAGACCGACAATATAGAGGTAGGCATGCTAATGATGTTGGATGGCATTTGATGGGCCACACAGTGAACACGCAGTGGATAAGTTAGATGGGGACCAATTTAAGAAGTTTGGGTTTTATTTTACCTTTGATGTGAGGGCTGTCACTGCATCTCTGTCCAGGTCTATAGATACTTCTGGCTACTTTGTTTTATAGTCCTGCATGATGCAGATTATATGTAATTACTTGTGTAAGTGCTTATTATATACTTAGTTGGCTATAGTCTAACAAAATAACTAGTCCCCATGCTTTCCTCAGTGTGTGTGTGCGTGCAGGTGTGCTGTGTGTGCATGTGTATGTGATATGCATGTGAAAGCATGAGATTTTATGCCATCAGCGCACAGAGGAAGTTACTGTCTTCTTTTGTTAATCTTTACTTTGTTTCCTTGGAAGAGGGTCTTTCTCTGAACAAGAAGCTTGCTGATTTGGCTTGCGGATAGGCTTCTAGGATCTGCCATTGTCTGCCTCCCAATGCTCAGGTTATGGGCACATGTAAATAGCCATGGCTAGGTATTTACAGGGGTGCTGGGGATTCAAACTTAGGTCCTCATGCTTGCAGGGGAAGCACTATTATGAAGCCATCTCCCCAAGGCCCTCATGAGCCTTAAGAGATGGGCTGAGTTTAACACTTGTGATATATTTGTGCATGTGGAAAATCAGCATGGGAAAGTGGGAAGTAGGTCTTGGATAACAGTAGATAAAATGTCTCATTCTAATGAGACCTTAGTTATCGACAACCATTTTTTCTGCTTTCTAAGGAACCAATTACCAAACAGGGCAGCTAATATCCTTCATTTAGAATTTTCAAGGCTAGGCAGGTTTTATATAAATTGAAGGCATTACAGCCCATTTCATTACATTATCCAAGTCAAATGCCATATCTAGAACAGGAGAAAAGAAATCAATCACCAAAGCCATCTTCCCTGAGAACTCAGCTGTAGAAAAGACAGAAATGGATCAAAATTTCCCCCAGTAGTCACTTTTCCCCCCTTAGATGATATCCTGAGAAAAATCCTATGTCTCAGAAAATGGAATTAATCCAGGTGGTATTTGGACTGCTGCCGCTGATAAAGTTGAGAGGAATGAGGCCCCAGCTTCCAATGGGATGAGAGCACAAAAGTCAAATCCTATTAAAACTGGGGGGAATTGCCCATGAAATAAGGTGGCTTTGTTGCTGTCTGGACGGCTCTGATTTCCGGGGGGACTGCGTACTACATCAGCCTCTCTCAAGATATTTAGCTTGTTTAACTCGATGCTATTTGTACTCAAAAGGTTTTCATAGCTCATCTCAGGCAGAGGAGAGAGTCTCCGAGGCAAACAACACTGAGGCTGAGCTTCCACTTCCATTTAGTTCTGTCATCCATAAACTCTACCAGTGTGATGACACCGGGACTCAGCCTTGCAGTTTGAAAAGTAATAATCGTGTTAATGAAAGTATCTGTGGCTGGTGGTAAAATGCGCTTTGAGGCCTCAGAAAAACTAACCAGAATTAACAAAGAGTTGTTTGTTGTTTTTTATATGGAAGCTTCCCCTGGAAATCCCATGTATCAGCATGTTAGAAATGAGGGATAGGGGGTAGAGGATGGATAACATTTGAAGTGAGCTGAGAGAACTGGGTGGGGCAACAAGGTGGTCAGCATTTCAAGTTTTTGAGACAGGCTCTCTTAGTAAATCTTGCATGCACTAACTCTGCTTCAGCAGCAGAACAGCAAGTCCCAGGGGTCTTACTGTCTTCCTGACCCCTACACACAATGACCACCCATAGGCACACTCCATAGGATCTGGCTTTTTTATTTTACTTGGATACTAGGATGTAAATTTAGACCCTCATACTTACATGGCAAGCACTTCACTCACTGCACCATCTCTGTAGTCTCCATTATTGCAGAGAAGGAACTAGAGGCTCAGATGTATTAGAAATGCCAGCTTAGGAGGAAAATACAGTAAGCTCTAAGTTTGGCTATGACTTACTCCCAAGATTATTTTCTATGTTAGTAAATCATTGAGCAACACTGACCCTATTTGTCTCCTAGAATGGGCCATTGTGTATATAAGACTGAATCCCCATCCTCTCAGAAAGCCAGAATGTTTTGACAGCCTCCTGACCCTGCCATTTAATACAACGTCAGGCATTCTGTGTATTCTTGTTTTGTCTGTTTTGTTTTCATTAATTCAAAAATCATTCATTTTTACACCAAATGGGGAAGACAGAGTTGGTAAGGTAATGAATGGATAGGCATAGAAAACATTCAATAGCATCCACATTTTTTTGTGAGCCATGACTCTATCTCCTAAGAAGTTACAACCAGTTTTCTGTGCCTCAGTTTCCTTGCCTGTAAAATGATACTTAAATGACAACTTTGCTCATGTTTTCATGAGGACAAATGGGATAGATAATGTCTATATTAGCCCCCTCATTGGAGACGCTCATAAGTAGTGTTAAAATGGAAAAGTAAAGGGAAACAATAATTGCCGTCACGAAGGCAAGACATCCTTTACCTCGAAGCTTTGGATTTAGATCAGTCTAAGTTCTCCTACTAGAGAATAGTTGGTAGCTTGTCTAAAATCACACAACCTTTACACCAAAACATTGGAAGTCATGTGAGTTCTAAACATGCCAGATGAGGTCAGTATGTTGATAATGCATGCAATTAAGTTAAGAGCAGAGGAAGGAAGATCTAAGAAACCGTGGGTGTTAGATATTCCGTAGGAAATTATTGGTGATAGCAATGATGCTGAGAGGAAGAAGGATGAGAGCAGTTAGAGAAGAGGAATTTGAGGATCTGAATGTGGGCAGAGGAGAAAGTAGAGTCCAGGAGTAAGAACAGTTTTTATAAAGAGATCTTATTGCATAAATCTCTCTTATACAGCTCTGGGCTGAAGTCAGCCGCAGCTAAACTCAGACACTGTTTATCTCCAGTTGCTCAGAATGATTCTGAGTCCACTATATAGTCTAGAGAGGCCTTAAAAATCATGATCTTTCTGTCTTAGCATTCAAAGAAGCTAAAATTTCAATAATTTGACATTATGAATGATAGAAAACAATATACTTTATTCAAACTTTTACAGTGTTTGTTTGCTTGCTTGCTTGTTTGCTTTGTTTGCTATGTAGCTCTGACCTGGAACTTCTAAAAATCCACTTGCCTCTTCCTCCTCCCATGTTAAAATTAAAGGGGTAGACCACCACACCCTACCAAGCTTTCTCCCCTTTAAGCTTTTAAAATAATTAGCTTTTGCTTTGACTCCATGGTGAATACTAGTCACTGAGTTTAGACTATGTTGAAAGAGTCTTAAGAATTTTTCTTCTTATTTCACCAAAGCGATTGCTAAAGATCCTAGGTGACAGTGGGTGATTTCAGGCTCCCAAGAGTTTTCACAGGGAGTGAAACATTAGACCTGCTGACATAGGCATCATCCCAGGTCTCTTGAGCAGGATTCCTGGCAAAAGATAACCGTGCAACGTGCTCTGCTCTGCCCAAGGCTGAACAGTCAGTACTTTGTGTATCTGTACATACCACACATGCCACGCAAACCAGCGATTGAACAATGTTTTGCTACTGAAGGGAGTAAGTGGAAGAATGACTGGCATAAAGCCAGGCAGACAACAAAAGAAGGAGCTAGAGTTTTGCTAAGAGTGCTACAGTTGAGGAGAACCACCAGTGGGGCCACTAGTAAAGGTGACCTTTTCCTGACATGCTCTTCGTTTTGCTTGCCTCACATATTTTAAGTCATTTCATGGAAACTGCCTTCCTCAAGCCCACACCATGCCTTCCACATGTGTCTTTGAATGGATTCCATAGGTTACCATGATTCTCTGATAATTGGTTCTTTTTAGCAGAGACAGAGTGACATCGTAAGCATCTGCTCCATCTATCTTGGCGTTCTGGTTGGGTGGGTTTATTAGCCAAGGTGTTTCCAGTAAATGTTGTCGAATGAATAATTGCTGAAAGACTACTGTTGTCTTTATCCTATTCCTTTCACTGTTTTTCGGGGAAAGGTCATCTGATTTCTCTTTGTTTCATTCTGCTTACTTGAAGCCTGCAGCAACTTCTTACTGGCCAGTTTGTGTTATGGGATGAGATGTTCTCCGAGGTTCTCAGTGCTTATAACAGATAGCATAAAGGACTTTCACCATGTAGGACTGGATCAGAATCTATTGAGTACAGTGAATACCTTCAGCTGGACGATATAAATAGTGTTTGTTTTGAGATCTAGAACTTGACCCATCAATTCATCCTAGGTTTGGGTTGGTACCTGGGATAACTCAGGTGAGAGCTCAGCCTGAGTTTTCAGATGTTTCTCCTGAGCTAGAGTTAGCATTGTAGTACATTTCCAGCAACCGCAGATGCACCCTCACCAACACCTGCTGCTGTAGGAACTCAGCGTTCTTCATCTTGAACAGCTTCTGATCAAGGACAGTGAAGGAAAAATGAGCAATGAGAAGAGAGTGAGTATATCATGTTACAGAAATATAGGGATTTTTATGACTTATGTCCCTATATATTAATTTATAATCAGAAACTTTTATGTTAATATAATATTGATAGAATGGAAAATATGTATGGTCTACCTAATAATTAAGATGCAAAAAAAAATACTCATTTTTAGAACTATGTTTTAAAAGAATTCAAGCTGTTCAAATATCTTACACCTCTTTATTGCTGCCACCATATTAGTCTGTTTGATTTTGAGACCTATGACTGAGAATAGGAACTGGTGCCAGATTTAAATTCAAACCCCCAGAATTAAATAGAAAATTAACTGTAATTATACGTAATAGAGCAACTTCTCCAACTCTGAAAGTCCTTTCATTGATTTCTTTGGAATCTTAAAAGCAGATTGGTGATCCTCACAGTGTAGGCCGCAGGAGATCAGCTAAGTATAACTGGTGAGTTCCTCACACAGTATACCTACACAATAACATGGACAGAGTTAGATAAATCTGTGAAAGTCTGAAACCTGGCTTGACATTTTATATCAATTATCCTGGACAGGGTTATTGAACTCTGTCTTACTGACTTTACTCATCTTTCCTGTGGTTCTTTTTCTATACCACCATACAGTAGGACTGATCGCTAAATGAAGGAAACCTGTCTAGAAAAGGTCCTCAGCATTCAGGCTCCCCTTATCCTCTAGCAGAATTCCCTAGGAACTCAGATTTTAAATAATGTTCTTTTGCTGTATAACCCCTTACCACCGGCTTAGCTGTTTGAGACAACACACACACACACACACACACACACACACACACACACACTGTCGTCGTCATCATCATCATCATCATCACCTCTGTGGGTTATATGTGTAGGCAAGGGTTAGCTCAGTTCTTCCCTTTAAGGCTTTGAAACCCATGACCAAGGCAAACTTATAAAAGAAAGTATTTAATTGGGCTTACGGTTTTAAAAGGTTAGAGTCTCTGATGGTGGAGCAAAGGTGGGGCTAGGGGGACAGCTGTAAGCACTTTGATCTGTAAGTAGGAGACCAAGATAGTACAGTGGGGATGGAAAAAGACTTTTGAAACCTCCAGTGGCATACACTCTGCCACAAATCCACTCCTCCTAATATCTCCCAAACAATACTCTTAACTGGAAAACAAGTCTTCAAAATACGGGGTTACAAGAATCTTTTTCATTTCAAATTCACTCCTGATTTTAGGCCAGGATTAAGAGTTGGGCTTATTTCTATATTTTTCAGCCACATGTAATTGTTGGCATGATCCGTTTCCTAACAGCTACAGGACTGAGGCCATCAGCTCATAGAAGCTGCCCTTTAGGGGCCTTTTTCATAGGTGGCCCAAGGTGTAAACATCTTGTCCTAAAAGCCAATAGTTTGTGTTTTTAATGTATGTCCTTGGCACAAGTCACAGAGCGCTCTCCTAGCTGTACCAGCTGTTGATTGTATCAGAGAAAAACGTTTCATTCTTCTAAAGGAAAAAGGTATCAGACACCAGGGAAAGGAGAACCTTTTTTTTTTTTTCATCTCCCAGCAGTATGGGCAAAGATATTGGATGCAGGAATTTTGATTCCTATAGGACCAGTTCATTTTCAGAACACTTTGAACAAAAGCTAACACTGGATTAGGGTTAGAAAGTGAGCTAAACTCCATTGGCTGCCCTTGAACTCTGCTGCACCCTGGTGGATTGAGACTGCATTGCACTCCTTTAAGTATTGAGGAAGAGAACCTTAGCCCTCATGCCTGGGGTCGTCTATGTACAAATCAGAGAAATATTTGGGGAAAAAAACCCGGCTGGGTAACAGTGTCTTGTAGCTCACAAAGGAGGAAAATGTGAGGTTTATATGGCTAGAGAAGTTAACATAGCAGCAAAGAGAGACTATAGGTCTCTTGTAAGTAAATCCATTTATCAGAAATACTTGTTCGTGTGTGTGTGTGTGTGTGTGTGTGTGTGTGTGTGTTTGTGTGTGTGTGTGTGTGTGTGCGCGCGCGCGTGTGCTTTTCCATGTGCTCAAAATTTCCTTATGGTGCCTTGGTGATTTCATGAGTGGAATACTAGGAATGCTATTAGTCATTTTTTTTTTTTCTGAACCTTTGATATAACAGAACACTCTATGCCCATCCGTAGGCTCAATTTAAGTCTGAAACAAACAAAAAGAAATCCATGCACAAGAAAAAACCCTCCTGAAATGTTAGAGAGATGCTATTGATCCACAGCTCATTTGAGTTAATAGATGTCCTTAGCCAGAAATTATCAGTGAAAAGTGCTATGTCTTCGGGAAGATTTAGGAAGATCGTGTTCTTCTGATTGCATAAAGAACCACTACAGGCTAAGAGGCAAGAAAAGAATATTTAACTGACAGAAATAGAAGATGTTTATATCTGGATTTTTACCTAGATTAATATAAGTACACATAAATATATGTAAGCTGTTTCTTTTATAAAGAAACTATATGTAGATACTGAATGTGTCCACACTAAGTAAACAGAAATACAGTAGAATCATGGGTATTAAACATTTAGTTTGAAAATAGAGTTTGACACTACATATCAATATTTTCTAGTAGCCATTTAGTCTGTCAATTTCCAGAAAGTTCAGAAAATATATGTTATGGCTTTGATTTTATTTTGGCTCATGTGCTTATTGATGACTCTCTAGTCTGTGTTATGAAATAAGCAGTATGTTTAAAATATTAATAGACAAACTTTTTTCAAGTATATGCCCTCTGGGGAGAACTTTCTTACATTTTAATCATGATATAATACTTCATAATCATGAAATAATACTTCATGAAGTGGAGGGGTCACCTGAGAAAGAACTGAGGACTGCAGCATCTATCTATAAGTGGAGGGTTTTATATTCTATTTATGAATAGTACTGGATATGTTTATATATCATATGAAATTTGGAGCAGGAGCTAGAGATATGGCTCAGTGGACAAGACACTTGTTGTGAGAGTGTAAGGACCTAACTTTAATCCCATAGCCCATGTTTAAATAAAAACTGGATGTTACCATTTATGTATGTCCATAATCTGAATTCAGAGAAGCAAAGGCAGGAGGATCTCTGGGACTCCCTGGCAAACTAGTCTAACCAAAACAGAAAGAAAGCCTTCATCCAGGCTGACACGGTTCACACAGCTGGGTCTAGACCCTTGAACCCAGGTGTGGTGGTTTCAGGACTCACATTGTTAACCTGTACCACCTGGCCTCTAGTTGACTTCCAAGAAACGGCAGAAATGTGCTTCTGAGGGGTTAGCTGTGGTTCTGCACAGAATGAGTTGTCCTTGTGCTTTGGGACTTCCTGCTTGTGATTAGGAGGGCTATCAAAGACAACTTAATAATGCCCATGAAACTAGAATTGGGGTGGAAATGATCTTGGAGAAAAGATGTACAAAAAAGATCCTTGCTACTCCACATCCATGTGTAGGATGAGTTGAATTTCCATAACTGTGGACAAAATGACCAAATGATGTCCCAGAGAGGAGCATTTTTTGAGGAATATATGGCTTTAAGGACTTTAAATTGTTATTTTAATAAAAGACCAAGTATTCAAATCAAATGGTAAATTACCCACGAGGTCATAAGGCCTTTGAGTTCCAAGTCAGTATCTTTTCCAAGTATGTTTTAAAGGAAAATATAAAGAAGATATTTGGAGAGGAAGAGCAATGTAAATCAAGAACATGTAACTAGAGAGGGGGTGATGGGTAGACGCCACAGCTGTGAAGTGAAGTATGTCAATTTGGGGACTGGGGCTGCTAAAGGAAGCTGTTTGCAGTCTTGCACTTGTAAAAGTATTATGACTCTCTCTTGGTTGTTAGAGGTAATGCACTCTGGAGGTACTAAAGGAGCAATCAGAACATGCAGCCTCACAGCAAGCCCACAGCAGAACCCTCCTGTAGATCTGCGCTACTGTTAATGCTTCACTTACTTCAATCTCCTGGGTTCTTCAACTACTTTGTACCACTTAAAGAAGACATGGTGGCTAATTGTGCTAAACGCCTTCAGAGGTGGTACCAAATAGTAAGACTGGGCATCTTTAGCTCTGATAGGCTTGATTGTGGTCTCTGGAGTGAAAACCACCTCTTGCAAGCTGTTGCCAGGCAGCTCTTAGAAAGTTGGGGGGATGGGGGAGAGATTTAGCACTGCTCTTTGAGGGATCGATGTCTAAGCTCTTCAGAGCCTCTCATTACTTCCTAGGGATTGTCAGTGTTTCCCCAGTGGGTGCAATCTAACTGTCATCACCTAAATTAATTATACCTGGTGGGGGACCATCTGCATTTTGAAGGCTTTTAAGTCATAAGGTCAGGCAAAGCATGCTGAGGTGACAAAGGGCATTGCTTGTTACCATCCATACACCAGATGACCTTGTTCCAGGTGCAGAGGGAGAAGTTATTCAAAGAGTTGCTATTTCCAGACCTGAAGAAACAGGGATAGCTGAATTCTAGAGAATTGGGTTTGCTTTACAGAAATGGATGGCTAACCTCATACTGGATGCTGAGTGCTGAGGGGCAGCCTGAGATAATGAGTGGAAATGTACAGCATAGCTTCAGTAGATTAAGCAATACCAATGAGAAAGCCCTGCGTGGCCTTAACGTGCATTTAATAGTCCCTGATACTTATTTACCTTCCCTCTTTTATAAAAGAGAGTATCAGTGCTCAGCCTCAGAGGGCAGCAGTACCTACCCACAATTTTATTGTTATTCTACTTTCCTGGTTAACCTCTCCAGGCCCATGAGATGAGTTTCTCACTGAATACACCATTTTAAAGTTATGTTAGCATGAAAACAAGTCAGTTAAAGGAAATGAAACCACTTTAAAAAGGTTATATGCATAATCATATGAGCAGTATAGAGACGGGGACATTTTCTGGCATCCTTGCACCTCTGACTAACATTTCGGAATGTGACCACACTTGCTGACAATGTGGTCACAGTAGGTATCACTGTGGTCTTCATATTCATGGTCTTCCTTCCATTGTGCATCATAAATACTCCAGAAAATTAGTTCCCCATGGACTGCATATGACTTTGTTCTTCTTGAACTCTACTGCCTCTCCCTACTCAAACAGGAAAGGTTTTCTGTCAGAGTCCTCATGTCTAGCCTTATACATTGTAACAGCCTATAAACATGCAACGAATAAATGAACAACAGAACCATTCAGTAAGTTAGCGACGACTTCTCAAAAGGAACTATCTTGTAAGAGGAGTCCAAGGTATAATAATAATGATTATCCAGATCAAATACCAATCCAGATGACCTTCGCCTGTTAGATTTAGGTCTGTTTCTCCAGTTTTAACTTGTTTCTCACGTCATTTGGACATTTTGTCAAAATGAAGATTTAGAATCAGTAGGTGGGTCATCTTCAACAAGGTCCCTGGGAGTCTAAAGGTTCTGGCAGGTGGACTGTATATTGGATCATAAAACTTTAAGTGATAGCAGAGTGGGAGAGAATTGGTGCCAATTCCTGGTCTTGTTCCATTGCCATATTTTGTTCAAGGTAAAATTTGAGAAGAAATTTGAAAAATAGAGTTATTTGAAAACTTGGTAGGTTTAGGGAGGCTCTTTACCCATCCAAAACTTAGCAGCATCCTTTGATTGTACGTTTTTTTTTTTTCTATAACTCATTTTGCTTGTTTAGTTCTTGCTTCATCTAATCACAGAGGTTTGATTGGCTCATAATACACACCAAGCAGAGAATAGCTACTCTTCTAAGTGATGTAAAATTGTGGTTTCATTAAGAGTGATTGTTTGCCTTTGAGGAATGAAGTCAGTTAAGGTCCCATCCAGGGGAAGATTCACTTCACCGGTTCAAATACTCTTAACTATTGACTGGGTGCATTTGTCTCAACACATATGAACACTTCTAAATTAACTACAAGATCTTCCATCTTTTAAAATGATACTCCCATGCCTGGGGCTACTGGAGGGAGACTCTGATTTCAAGCTACTAAGTATTGTGAGGCTGTGAGGTCTACTTCTCTCCTCTGCTCTTCCTCCTCAGTGTGCAGGGAAGAGGGCACAGCTGATCTACATCAGGGCACTGCCCACCAGGCAGACCTGATAATTACTGATTTTAGAGAAACGCTGCTTAAGATGGGCAATACCCTGACAGTAAAAAGACCCAGTACAGGATTCAGTTGCTTGTTTTCCTGAAGTTAGGAGTTTTTCTTAGCTTTATTTTATTTTTCTTTGTTTTTGAAGTCTAGAAGCATCAAGCAAGAGTTATAAATGATGTTGTGCACTGTGGCCTTTTTCAGTGCGTGTGCTGATACTGTGTTATTTTGGTGCAATACGCTTCTCAGTGTTGAGATCCTTATCAGCCTAAACATACACAATTATTCATTTAGGTTGGTTTACTTCAACCATCTTACAATAACTCAAGTCCTATATTAGTCATTCATATTTGCTTAGATGCACACTTTATGACTGCTGTGAAATCCCATGAGGTTTCCTTGGAAGTGTGAGGTGAATACTGCTAAACTGTCAGATCCTACCTTGCAAAGGTTCAGCATCCACAGATTTTAAGAGTTAAATGCCTAGCCTGAAACTTAAGTCTTACTGTAGAGAGATCATCTGTGATGAAGAATCTGACGTAAAACTCTCTTAGGGAATGCATGATAGCTCTGATTTATCCCTTCACCCTAAATACACACACACACATGCACACGCAATACACACACACACACACATACACACATACATACACACACACATACACACATACACACACATACACACACATACATACACACACAGACACAAATTAGCATAAATGTGTACATCTGTTTACATATTTATGTGTGCATTTATGTGTACACAATTATTTGTGTGTATCATGAATAAAAAACAAGATCATCATGTCCATTTTAAAAATATTAGTCAATATTAAAAGGACAAAACGAAAACTGATTACAATTTATCAACAGAGATTAACAATGATTTGTATGTTCTTGTATGGCATACAATTTCCTGTATGTAGAAGAAGACATATTATTTTATAATTTCTAATTTCTAACCTAGCATTCTATTATATGTAATTTTCTCTAAAAAAGGTCTTCAGCCTTTTAATTATTTTAAATTACATGTATTTCCTCCTTGATCATCAGAGCAGTAGATAATTACTATAGAAAATTTGATGAATTTTGAAAACTATTAAGAAAGAACAATAATTCATAATTCAAGCATTTACAGCTAGTATGTATTACCTTTCGGTACATTTTCTTCATGAATATAGATGTAAATAAGGACTAATATCTAGAAGTCCATTTCTATACATAGACATAAATATTAATAAACTAAAAATTATGATTTCTAAAATACTAGATTCTATGCCTTTTGCACAATAATTTTTGTTTCCATTTAAAATTTGCTATGAGCCTTCTCAGTTAATAAATATTCTTGAAAATATTTCAAGTAACTGCATATTATTCTATGTGCCAATTAGTAATAAATCATGACTCTAATATTCCTTTTGCCAAATGAACCAAAGAATTAATGACTTTTATTATATATATGTGTGTGTGTGTGTGTGTGTGTGTGTGTATTTAATATACATCCCATGCTACATTATTTTTAAGAGCTATTGCACATTGATATCTAAGTATTAATCATCACCTATGTTATCTCGTCATGTTTGTGACTTTTACTAAAGTAGAAACTGTTGTCTTCACTTTATGTCTAATGAAACAAAATAAAAAGCAAGGGTTACATAGCTTGGAGTTACTAAGTACAAGTTTAGACTTTAGCTACCTAATATTACTATCTATGCTCCTAATCTACCTCACGCTCCTTGTTTAGTATTTACAACAGACTGATCTGGGCATTTCCTGAATTAATTCATTTTTCAGCCTATGTGCTTCCTGGATAATGTTGATCCATAATCACCGTTTCTTGTTTTTTATCTAATGTACATAATTCATTCTGATCAGTTCTGTTGAAAAGTATGGAGAGGTTAAAACTATGGGACTTACTTAAGAGACAATCTTATTATGGGTATAATGTATAAGTATATGCAGTTTTGCTTAATAGAGCATTAAGCATCACATTGATGCTATTTCACAATAGTGCAGAAACAATTTCCAAATTAGTATTGTGGTTCAGAGGACTGAGATGCCATTGTGTAGTCGGGGAGCTTAGAATATTCTACTGGGTCAATTATTATCTCTACTGAAGAGCTCTTCTTCAATTTATTAAATATGACTATAAGTGATAGCTTTGTTTTAAAAACATTCTAAGATAGATTGTTTTAACTCTTTAGGAACGTTCCAAGAAGCAATCCTGCATTTTCTATGAGTATGTTACAGATAGTCACACACCCACCCCCTGGACAAGCTGGCATTGAAAGGTGACTAGGAAACTACAACTTGAAATTTGTGTTATAGAAATAGTTATCAGGCTATTTTTATGACTAGTTCATAAAGGATGTGCAGATAAAATTGTTGATATATTTAGATTTTGCCAAGGGCTTGCCAGATACTTCCTACATTTTTACTGTTGTTCTCTGACTCTTAAAAAAAATCCTGAACTCTAATTTAACTTTGATGCAATTTTAAAAGTTCTTTCCTTTCATCATATTATCTTGCTTCTGATTAAATACTTTCTATTTGTCAATAGCTAAAAATCTTTTCAGTGGTCTTATAATGTGTATAAATCCATGTAGCTAATCATATGGGGGATATAGAATTTAAGAAAATTCATTCTGATAACCATGAGAAGAAAATTGTAGGTCACTGTGGCATGGCATTAATTATTTTGCATCTTATTTGGGTCAGGAGGTCTGTGCACAGGGAGTTATTCATTTCATTTGAATGAATTATCTCCAAAACAGAATATTGATGGGAATGGAAGATGATGAATTCTGTTTGTTGAGACTCCAGATCTGTTTCATGAAGGACTTGGAGTGATTTGTTGTCTGCTTCATGAGGGACTTGAATAAAAACTGTAGACCAGGGAGCTTGGGGTATCTAAAGTTTGTAGAGACCAGATGTTCTCAAGCTTCGATTGCATTAGAGTCCAGTTGAAGAGCGTTTACAATGCAGCGCACTGGTTTCCACCACCAGGGTTATACTCAGCTGGTCTTGTGGGAAAGAGTATTAGTACCATTTTTCTAGATGGTCCTTCTGATCTGGAGACTGTATTCGGAGAATCACAGGTAATGTGTACAGTGTTTGTGCAGAAAGGAAAACACACTGTGAGTGGGGTCACCCACGTGGGCCTACAAACCAAATCCTGCTCCTTTTCCCCAAGAACCCCTAATGAAGGTTTCTGTCGCACTTAGAACAAGCGTCAAGTCTTTCTTACCCTGAAGATGTATTTGCGGTCTTACCTGTCTATATCACAATCCTCACAGAATTGGACTAATCGTCATTCTAGGTGTTCAGAACTCTTTGATTGAAATTCACCCAGATTTATTTCATCATACTACCTCCATTCCTAAGCATACTGCTCTCTATATATTTAAATATATGCTTCTAAACATAATCTCTAAAGAAAACATTAGGAAATTAAATTTAGTACCTAATAAATATGCCATAAACAAGGAAGGTTCCCCTGCTTTGGAATTATGAGGATGATACAACATCATAAAATATACTAATTAAATTTAAGATGATAGCAATGGTATTAATGAGAATAGTGCAGTAATTTAAATCCATGGAGAAATATTTGGTATTACCAACATTTGAAAGTAACACTAGACTAGAGTATAATATTTTAACCTTGAAAAGGGGAAGTTGCCAAAATCTCAGAGGAAGTGTCATGATTATGTAGTTTAGGGACAAAATAATGATAAGAACTATTATTGCTTTTGTGATTATTATAAGAGAGAAGCTATCTAGCAGAACATGCACATAGAAACAGGGACATAGACGGACTGAAGAAGAACAGATTGAACATTTCCTATGCATTGAAAAGTCTACAGGGTTCTAAAAGCAAGTTCTTGGAACTAAAAGTGATTTCACCAGGTTTGTTGAGGAGAAAATGACAAATATAAATCTCACTAAACTTTCTCTATAATCTCCAACTAAGATACAGGATGGACAGCTTGCTATACTCCGTAGCTACAAGTGACAGCTAAGAATATGATGTGAATTTATTCAGTATCTTTATGGGAAAGTTGACAAAATGTCATTCAAGTCCATAAAATAAAGATCTGACTAAATCATCACTATCATATTCAAGTACAGGTAGACTTAATAATATAACAATGTAAATTCTTCTTACATTGTTCCTTAAATCCAGTGGAATTCCACTCCAAAGTCCAGCAGGAGTTTTCACGGAACTCAAGCCCAAGTTGTCCTATAAGCCATGGGTAAGTATGAGAAGCCAAAAATAGCCAAGATAATGCTAGAGAATACAAAAAAAGTACAAAAAACCTTGCCCTACCAGGTATCAAGATGGATGTCATATCCTAAATGATTAAGAAAGTGTAGCATTGGTACAAAATGGCCGCCTAGACCTGTTCAGTGAAACTGTAAGTAGTTGTGTCATGTGATGTAGAAAATTAGCTTGTGGTAAGGTTGTCATTAGAAATCAGTGAAACTAGTGAATAAACTCGTCAGTAAGTGGGGCTGAGATAACTGGTTCCTAGAAACATCAAAATGATACTTCATCTTCATGGCAACCAGGAAAACTTACTGCTATAAATATACAAGCATAAACATTTGAAGATTTGAAAAACAAGGGGAATAGCTTTAAGATCTTGATCTCAAAGAGTACTGGGAAGAAGTGTGGATGGTAAGTTACGTATTAATGAATTGGATTACAGTTTAATTTAAAACTTTTGTTTAACGAAAGATAGGGTAAAAGGCAAGCCTCAGACTATGCATAATATTGAGAGTGCAAGCCGTGGACTATGGATTGATGTATAAATTGTATAACAAAGTCCTACGTGCCAGTAAGGGAAAGACAATCCATACAGGAATAAGCAACTGTCAGATAACAAAAACAAAATGGTTTGTAGGCATATCAAAGCACCTGTAGCCACACCAGAATATTCAAAGACTAAAAATATTGTCGAGATATGACTTCAAGCCACTAGGGTAGAACAAATCAATAGCTCTGTTGATATTAACATGTTGGCAAAGAGGAGAGAAAGGGCTGCTAGAAATGTAAACTGGGCTGGTCATCTTCAGACATCCTGGCACTGAAGTTAAGTCTGACATTTGACCTAGTAATTATCCAACTACCAAAGTGCTTTAGAGAAACCACCGAACAAGTTCACATTGAGATAGTGGCTAGAATATGCACTGCTTATAATGTTAAAAAATTATGAAAATCAAAATAAATTGATGAGTACATATATTTTGTGATCTCTGCACAAAAAATAGTATTCTCCAGTAGAGCAAACCAATTTATAGCTACAGGAAATGACAGCTAACCCTAAAGCTATTATCCTGAGTGAGAAAGTGAGCCTATAGCATAGTATTAAGAATAATATTGCTTATAAAAGTTTATAAATATGAAAAATAATATAGAATATTTCATGTGCACATCCATATAATATTGGGAATAGCCATAGAAATTGTGAATATTCAAATATGGCTTGGTATAATTATTTCTGGAAGGAGAAGTGGGAAGTTTTCTACAAGGACATTATCTGTGCCTCTAATGTTTTATTTCTTCAAAAAGCATCTGAAGCAAACTACAATGCTAGCAATTAATAAAAGCTAGATTATCTTTCAGTGCATAGACACTTATACTGCTCTATCTGTCCTTTGAAATATTTCTATATCAAAGAGCCACCCCAGATGTACTGAGGCTGGATTTTTTTTCAATGAGTTCTTAGGCCCTCTGTTCACGATGAGGCTGAAGTTTCAGACTCAACAGAATTGCATGACCACAGAACATAACTATTTAGATCTGGGGGAGGAATACCCAGACTGTGAATGTTAACTGCTGAAATACCAAGACTGAACTGCAGAAGAACAAAACCAACTGGGAACTGGGAATAAAAAGGAAAACTACAGCTTCAGATAGATAGATAGATAGATAGATAGATAGATAGCTGCCTGCTTGGGAAAGAAATCAGAGCCGTATAGAATTCCTTCTCCCCTACTGAACACAGAGATTGGCTTTTGTCTTCTAGAAAGATCCTTTGTCTATATCAACAGTGGTGGGTGGGGAAAGCACACAGGTTAATAGAAATGAAAACAAAACAAATCCTACCCACACAAAGAAAAGAGAATCCTCTACAAAATGTCTGCATCATCCCAGCACAACCCTTGGCTCCCCGAGCAGCTTTTCCATCCTTGACCTTCTTGTTGGAAACCTCTGTAAAGCAGTTACACACAGCTCTGCAAATGTTAGAGTGACATTTGGACTCCGCTTGTGTGATCTGCTTGCCTGTTAGGCTGAGCTTCCCTGGGGGCATGCCAAGCTCTAGCAGGTCCATATGAGCCTTGCTGGCCTCACCTCCCAGAGCTAGCAATAACATTTACCAGCTACAGTTTTCTCCATTTTCAAATATTTCCTTTGGCCCACGCGCCACTGATGGTCCTGTTCATCTATAGACTGGGACCTAAGGAGAACGATTTGGATAGGAGAGAACACTAATTTAAATTTTTCTAACATTTACCTTTCATTACAAATTTTTCTGTGTTTTAATATGTCTCCCCCCTGGGATTCAGATATGTTTGAGCAAAATTAATTACTAAAATTTCATACCTGGAGGTGAAGTGAGGGCATACCTTTTACAATGTCCATATCATAGGAAACTCCAACGATTGCCCATGGTCGATTAGGGATTGAAAAGAGTCTTTACTGTTTCTTTGTGGAGTCCTTAAAAAGTCAGATTGAAGGGGGAGCTCTGCAGTTATAAATGGTGAATGTAGATGTGTGGATGGGGACTAGTTGTGCTCATTGTAAGATAGAACTAGGTGTGAGAATATTAGATTAGTACATGTTTTGCTTCATTTACTGCACTTCTTCAGCCTGAGAGAATGTATGCAAAAGAGAATCCATTCAGAAGCCTAAGTAATTTTTGAGATACCCTTACTTTATCAAGAAAGAAACTGAGGGTGGGACTGGAGAGATGGCTTAGTATGTCAAGTACAAATATAAGGGTCTGAGTTTGGATTCCCAGAACCCATATAAAGGCAGACATAGTAATAAACACCTATATTCCCAAAGGCTTGCCCTGTAGCAAGATGGGAGGCTTTGACAGGAGAGTCATCAGTAGCTTATGGGGCAGCTACGTCAGAGACTCAGCAGCCAACAAGAAACCTATCTAAGGCATGGTGGAGGGGAAGACTAAAAGGTTGATCTCTGAGTTCTACATGTTACTGAGGCATGATACACACATACACACACACACACCACACACACACACACACACAGGCATGCGCATGCACAATATTAGAGCAATCAACTGAGGCTCAGAAAGTTAAATATCTTGTCAACTCAAAAGCTAATGTGTCAAGCCTTATGCATCTCAGGTACCAGGTAGAACTATATAGTTCTATATATAGACTATAGTCTATACTTAGGTACATTGTGTATCAGAAACCTAAGTACTGCCAGGAGAAGTTAAAATATGAATAAGAACACAATAGACAAATGTTGATAAATAAATGTTAATTGGGAAAGATGGAAATGCATTTCAGTTGGGCCAGTGCCTTAGTTGCACATGCTCCAGATGAGATCCAATGATGAACACTGAAATTTGTGTGTGAATATGTTGAAGAGAAATCAGATTGTCACACGTATCTTCTTCAAGTAACTTATCAGCTACAAAGACAGAGAAGAGACATAGGAGATACCAGCTTTCCAAAATAATCAAGAAATTCTCACTAGAAACAGAGTGCATCAAGATCCTGAGCTCACCAATACAACATACCTAAAGGGGCAATGCTCATGGTATTCCTGCCAAAACCCATAGCCTCACTCAAATCCTGAGAAAGCAATGGGCACACTAAACCTGAGGACTTTTGATAAAATAAATCTCCTTTTATAAAGGAATAAAAGGCAAGGAAAGACTGAGAAACTCATGAACTGGAAGAGCCTAAAGAGGAATTAAATCAGTACAACATAGGCAGAACCAATGTAATTTAAAACAAAAACCATATAATTTAAGACTCACCATGAAAGTCAAATGAACCCAAATAGAACATGACGGAGGAGTAAGTCTCCTATAATAGGTCATGAGGGAAGACCTTTGAGATGATAGTGAAGTTACTGGGTCAAAGTCTGAATGAGAGGGAACCCTTGAAGGGGGCAATTCCACAGTGAAGAATAGATTTGCTTATTGCCTAAATGTAAGAACAGATTGGTATGTGTGTGTTTGAGAAACTAAAAGGCCAGTATTTGGGCTGTATGGGATGATGGAAGAATGGCCTATGAAGAACTATCAAGTACATTCACTAGGTGGCATTAAGCCTAAATGGGCACTTTCATGTAAAAGGTACTATTAGTAACCATTATCTGAGAATGTAGGAAGTGGGCTGAATTGCCCGGGACACATCTGATAGATGTAACCATTCTATAGAAAGGAAATAATTCATGTAGGATTTTGTGAGCCAGCAAAGATGTATGTATTTATTCTGAGTGCATTAGAAAGGCATAGAAAGCTACAGCAGGAAAATAAGTAGAGTTTCTTGCTGCCATGGGGATGAATAGACTGTTGGGCAAAAAAGGATCAAAGTAGACAGAGCAGTTAGTAGAGGATTTCAGAAGTCTTGTCAGAAGACAGAGCTTTGTGACTGAGATCCAGAGTGCAAAGTCTGGATGGTCTCGTTATGTTAGGAGACAAGTAAGGTTAGGGAATACTGTTTATTCCTACCAGAGATGTAGAGGAAGTGCTTTACAAATGGAGACACATGAATGTCACAGGAGACTGGACTCAGTTTGAGCACCCATAATAGATTCAGAGGGAAGGATTAACAGCTGGAGTAAGTGTTCTAGCTGGAGTTGTGTTCACGAGCCTGGTCACCTCAAAGATAAAGAGTTCAGCATTAAGTTGTATGAACTATAGTGCCTTTGAAAGAACTTGCCTTGAAAAGTGACATGTTTGATTTGTCTTTGAAATTTGACTGGAGTCCAAGTATAAGAGGAAGGTTTAAAAAACTAAAGTGAGAAGCCAAAACCAACTGAAAATAGATAAGGACACCTTCTGCTACTTAGAAAAATAAACAAGAAACCAGAAACATTACAGAGGCGGTACCATAAGGTGAGGGAACTTTTCACTGGAAACTGTCCACCCATTCATCAGACACACCCTGGGTTGTCAGGGGTGCACGATGTAATTAATTGTTGACTGAAGGGCTGCTGAACAGGGTCGCTGAGTCATAAAAACAGCTCTGAGAGGAAGACTTCAGAGACAAATTAGTGTCATAGACCCTGTGCATTTCCCTTCCACTCCAGTGCTCCTGTTAGACCACTCATTTCTAAATTTTAGCAATTTCTGTCTGACTGGTGTGTCCACGTGCAATTTTGGCCAGCTGAACATGGTGGCTGAGCCAGATATCTCCTTCCCTGCAGACCTAAAAACTCATCAGCTGTGGGCTGGTAATATAATTTACAGTACACTTGGCCAGCCCTATAAAACAACTCTCTGTTTCCAGGGAAATAGAGCCCTGACAAGAAGAGATGTTTATGGCTTAATTTTCGCTGCGTTCTCCACTGTTTCTGTAGCAGCAGCAGCAGCCTGTACATAATGCATCCTAGTCACCTGCCAAACCGTTACAACTTTGCTGTCATTGTGTTTGGCAAGATAAGTGCAACATCAGGCTTTGCTTAATATCCACCCTAGAATTCCATTACCTTGGGCTGTGATGGCCATTCTTATGACCATGCTCTTCTATCCTTAGGCCACAGGAATTCAGACATGTGACCTATGGTTCTCCTCTTCATGGAATTATATGTTGTTTTATACTGTTCTAACTGAAGTTTCTATAAAATGGTACTGAAGGCTTGAGATGTGACTGTAGAGATAAGCCATTCCCTGTATATGCAGACAATTACCTCCCACTCACTTTTTCCTAGCCCTTTCCTGCATGATATATAATAGTAGCCCTTTTATTTATGTCATTAGGATAGCAAAGTTTCTTTTAGTAAGCAATTCCCCAATGCAACTACAGCTAAAATTGAAGCCTCATAAGGTCCAAAACATGTTTTATTCATTGCTGGATCCCCAGTATCTAAAGCAGAGCTTGAAATTTGGAACTATGGGCTGGGTAAATAAGTTCAAGTAGTGACATACTAAATTTACTCTGATAATTGAAAATTAATGTTATAGGTGATGGTTTACCAAGAAAGGAATATTACGTTGCGTGTTGGCCAAGGGGCTGATGTATCAACCCTGTGACATAACATAGAAAGTAATATTCATTCTAACACCATTCTGTGTTGCAAAGCCTTCCATTTGAGGGGCAGTTTATTAACCTGGTGACTCCTAATTCTGCTGTTCACAAATAGAGTTGTGAAGTTCCCCACAGTAATTCTGTTTTGCTTCTAGCTACATTCACTAAATGGTAGATATTGTATTTTGTGTGCTGTGCGGGTTGTCTATGATGTCTGGTATGGTCAAAAATCTTTTGTGTTTCCATTTTATAGCTAAGTGTTAGAGATTGAAAATAGCATATGTGAATAACATAGCATTTATGCATGTATGACTTAATCTTTAGGTGTATTTTGTGTAGACCCACTGAATCCATCTCTTTGGGTATATAATTGACTTTATACAAATTTTATATAATATCATTTTGGAAGTTGCATCTTTAAAGCTGTTGATTATGATCTCTACCATTATTGTGAAGGTAATAGAAAATGCGAGAAGTCAAGTTTACAATACCTCCATTGTGAGGAGAAAAAAATTCACAATATTGAAATTGGCCATAGATTTCCTCAGAGGTAAAATAAAAGATTTAAATACAGGTAATGTGTGTGTGTGTGTGTGTGTGTGTGTGTGTGTGTGTGTCTGTGTGTGTCTGTGTATTTAAGTGTAGATCCACATGTATAAAAGTGTGTGTATGTATAGATGCACACGTGTGCAAGTGTGTGTGTGTTTGTGTGTGTGTAGTTGTGTGTGGCGGCTGGAGAACAATCTTGAGTATCATTGCTTAGATGCTTTGCAGCTTGTTTTTAAGATTTATTTCATTCTTGTTTACATGTATATTCTGTTGGGGCTAGATAATCTGGAGTTAAAGTCCTCAGTAGTTGTGCGCCACAACAAGACTTGGATATTGGAAACCAAACTTAGGCCTTTTGCAAGAACTACATGCAGCCTTAAACCCTGAGCTATCTAGTCCCTTACCTTGCTTTTTGGCCAGGACTTCTCACTGGCTTGGAATTTAACAAGTAAGCTAGACTGGCTGGACAGTGAGCCCCAGGATGCTCCTATACCTGCTTCCTTGATGTTAGTATTACAAGGACATATTACCATGCCATGGTTATGCTTGCATGCATATGCAATCTCTGCATGCATCTACATGATATGTGGATGCTGATGTTTGGACTTTGGCCTTCATGCTGGGATGACCAGCACATTACTAACTGAGCTATCTCCCCAGCCTGAATGCAGGTAAATTTTAAGTTTCTTTCTAACTCCAAAATTCAGTGCAATTTGAAACAAGTAATTGGAGGACTTTTGTGCTCTGTTGTTTTCTTGATAAAATTACATGAGATTGGTCCGTTGAATATACTATGTGTATGGCTGATATAAGCCATATTTACCATCAAAGATAAGAGTAAATGATATAACTCCAGGGTTATAGAGTTTACCCTCTGTCATTATTGTGAAAGTAGAACCATTGTATAAAGGATTTGACAACAGAAGAAAGTAGAATATCCACCTGATTTCTCCATTTAATCAAAATAGACTTCTTAATGAGGAAGAAGACAAGAAATCACAAAAATTGACCTTCTCATCTTGCAGAACACTTCACAATTTGTACATTGTTCAAGATTATGCAAAAGTGGTCAGGGAAATGTGACTTTCCTGCAGAACTGAGGATGGATTAGGGAGCTCTTGGCATATAAGCCCTTTTTTTCGGACTCCATTCTACGTCCAGCATGGAAGTGTTGTCTGTATCTGGAGGAAATGGGTCTATCTGTAGGCACCCAAAATTAAAATATATGCATACATACGTTCACATACAACTGTATTGGGAACACCATTAAAGCCCAAATACTGTTTGGATATTTTCATATCCATATTTCAGGGTCCTCCTGTAACTCAGAATTTATTTTCCACTCTTCAGCCTGCTTTATTCAACTTTGCATGTGGAAGGTCCCCAGGAATATGTTTTATTAACAGATGTTCTTGCTTTCTTTATTCCATTTGAGTATGACCAAAGGGAAGCTTTCTTGAGTCAAGAGAAGGAAGGATAGGAATGAAGTGTGGTTCTCTCTCTGAGAAAAGGTGGAAACTGGTTTGCTTCTTAACTCTAAGGTATCACTTACCACATATGAGAGGCTGCACTTGTCCTTTACACACTGTTGTTTCCTCGAGGTTCTGGTAATTGACATTTTCCTTTCCCTATCACACCTAGAAGTAGTAAAGATGTTTGTGAATAATGTGTGTGTGTGTGTGTGTGTGTGTGTGTGTGTGTGTGTGTATCCTGGAAGACTCATTATTTCCTGCCTATACTTTGATAATATTACCTTAATACATCCTTCATTAAATGTCAAACTGCTTCCTTTACCATCTGGACAGACTTGGAGCTATTATTTTATCTTATGAGTAAGAAAACTTAGGTCCAATAGGATTCCACAGTTAACTTACTGAGTCATGATTCTACCCACATCTCCTATGCCCACAGAGGTCACACTCCAGGCCTTGATCTTCAGGTCCACATGGGTGATGCCCACTTTGTAGCATGGAGTTTTCTTGAACTGACTCAGAACCAGGGCAATTCCTAAAACATGTGATTGTCATTTATAAAGGTCATGTTTTGAGATTTCATAACATGCTTATAAACTAAAACAAGAACATCTGTAAGAAAATTAAATAACATTGCTTCTGCTCTCTCATCTCATACATCTGTCTTTCCTGCATCGGATGAGTTAGCATAATAAAGACATTGAGATCGTGTCACCAGCTGTCTAAAAAGATCCTGTATGTGAATTGATATAAAACACACCCCTGCTATGTTTATAAGGCTTTATATAATAGACCTTCTGTATGTCCTATAATGTTAACTCTCATCACATTTGTCGTAGCTTGGTGCTTCTCAGTTGGAGTGATTTTCCCCACAAAACACACTTGGCAGCATCTGCAGACAATTTTGGTCATTGGGACAACAAAAGTTGCTATGGGCATCTCGTAAGCAGAGACCATGGATATTGCTAACCATCCCATAATGCTCACACAATCTACCCAACAATCACTCTGTTCATAATGGCAAGCATCTTGCTGTTGAGAACCCTCTTTTCCAGTCTACCACTAAGTATTTTCTTAACATATCCCTTAAGTTGGTAGAGCAGTGTTCACCATACTCTGTGTCAAGCACTGTGGTCAGTATGTTCACTTCCATGAATTTGTCTAGGCCTGTTGATACAGGATCACCTCAGCTTGGAAGTCTTCCCACTGTCTTCTCTGTGACTCATTCCTTTTCATCACTGGAACACAAGTTACATATTCTGACATCTTTAGACAAATGACAATGTGACTGTACTGAATCCCCACCATCTGTTGTCCAACCTTCAAGCTTAGCAAATGACCACCAAATTATCCATGCTGCTTCTGGACCCTTAGGGTTATCCATCCAGGCTGGTCACTGATGTGGTTTGAAAGCATATTGTTGGGTAGGGTTATTGGTTGCTTTCTGTTGTGTTTTGTACCATGAAAGCTAGTCCTCAGGGAGAGGACATTTAGGTCAGTTCCAGATCATGAGTCTCTTCTGGGTCCTGTTTCTGAAATGCATGATATCTTTAGCAATAGGGACTTCTCTTTCACTCTGGAGCTAACCAAGGTCAGCAGCAATCCCTGTGTGTTTTGGGAGTCTCTTCGGCATCCCCTATCAATGACTTAAAAAGGGCTCATCAAAGAAACTTCTCTTGCAGCAGATGGAGATCACTAGAGAAAACTACAAACAATAAAAATGCAGAGTTGTGGATCTCAGTCCCAACACATCAACAAAACACCTCACACCTAAGGCTCAGGGAACATTGCTGAAGAGGGGTAGGAAAGGCTGTAAGAGCTGGAGGGTCAGGGAGTTTCCTGTGAGATTGGGTCTGTTAGTAATATCAGAATTACTAGAACAGAGTGTTTGTTTATAGGAGTGTAAATATGGAATTGATGCTCATAAAGCCTCACCAACATGACTGCCCAAACCTGAGCTGAACAAGGTTGATATCAATGGACATGCCAAAGTAAATGGGGAATGCCATGAGACCTTAACTCTATACAAAGAACTATTAGCAACCAATTAAAGATGGAGGTGATAAAAAAGTATTATTCCCCAATGGAAAAGTCGAATTGACTATCCAGTACCAAAACAGGCAGTTCTGATAACGTGTGTGTAACATTATAGGGACAGAAAAAGTTATATATATATACATACACACACTAATGATTAGTACACATAGATTTCATAAATTTGAAGAGAAGTGGGGAAGGGTGTATGTGAGGCTTTGGAAGGAAAAAGAGAAGGCAGAAATGTAATTATATTATAATCTCTAAAAGAATCCACTCATAAGCCAGAGCTTTCCTATCCCACATTCCATTTGTTCCTTTTTAAATTATAAAAAGCACAGGAAAGTATACACCTGCTAATGCAAAATATCAATCAAAATATGTACCATCCATTTCATGTTCTTTAGAATGAGTGGCAGTATGACTGAGTGCCAGGACTGTATCATGCTGAGAATGTGAAACCTTAGCTCTGCACCTTGTCCACCAGAGGGAGGACATTGTTCCTCATCCATTTTGTTGAGTTCCCAGATTTGTTGGCCACTGTTGGATCTGTTCAAACTGGGGATTTGTTCTGCTCCTGCTGTTGCAAAATGCAGATTTAGAAGCTGGTAGGCATTCCTGCATAGATTTGCACAGTGTTTAGGATCAACCCAGTTTTGGTGGAGAATAATCTGTGTATCTTGGAATATTTTTCAGGAACACAAAAATACTCTTAAGAAGTATGTGAAGCCATGACTGGGAAAGGCAAGGGGAGGGGCGTCTTCAAGGGACTAAACAAGAAGACAGAAGGCTTAACTAGTTGTTTAGTGGCTTTTTTGCTTACAGGGTTACCATAAGAGCATCTTCTTTGCAAGGAAAATGGCAGACAACCTGGTGCTAGGAAAAGAAGTCATTTTACAAGCTAAATGCAAAATGAGAACAGAAAGTCTACATCATGAAAAAGCACAGCAAAGTACTCACAATACCGTGTCATCCACATGGTAGCAATATCATATCAATTGTTTAGTCTTTCTTTTTTTACCACTGCCTGTCTGTTCTTCAAGACCATATAAGATACAATGGAGGAGCCATTTTCTAATGTGTATAGGCAACTGTTCCACTTAGCCCATATTCCCTAAAATCTCTAATTTATATTAGAACTTCACAACAGATGTGATTATATTTTAATTGAAAATAAAATCAATTTTAAAAGCAAATTTAGTCATATCTCAAACACCTGCTTATAGTTTGGCTAAAATGGTTACAACTATAATTTTTAAAATTATTCCTGGAGTCATTAGAGTTCCTGTGCACTAATTTGATTAAAGAAAATAAGAGTAAGAAGATGGAAGGGCGGGAAATTACTCCTTCCAATGAAGGATCACTCTAAACAATTCATGTTTAACTCCAAGCAAGAAAAGGACAAAATCCTTCGCCATACATTTGGAAAAGTGGGATGCTGCCAGATGATTCTGTAGCAACAGAAGAGGAACGGCCAAGCATGATGACGCTGGACCAAGTCCATCTTTGCTTGTAGTAGACTAAGTGTTGATAAACATGCTAAGGCTTGTCCCTGTGATGGCTGTATATAGAAACAGAAGTAAATTTACATGTAAGTCTCCTGTTCTATCTTTAACTGAAGATTTGTGGAAACGGCTCTGCAAGAGAAATATATAACAAAACATGCAGACTGTGGGACTTTGAATCAAGAGAAGTTACCAGTATTTTATAATCCTAAGATATCTCCTGTGTAGACTTGAAATTTAACCTGTATGGGATGTGGATTCTTACAAAGCAGGAACTTACCTACAATGGTCACACAGCATAGTCCAGACCGTAACTGGAGGTTACATAAAGTTTTGACTGAGCTCTTAATTTCTTTCTCTTACTCTTTACTCCATTCTGCCATCTCTCAAGCTATAGTTAAAAAAAAAAAAAAAACACAATATAAGCAAAATTTAAATCACAAAGCTTAGTATACTATCCACTGAGCTATAGAAGGTATTAGGAATCCACAAGTCATCAAAAACTGTCTTAGAAAAAGGAGAAACTCTGGACAGAGCCTCCTGAGAATAATCAAGAAAAATGCTGAGGACATGTCAAAATAATGGAGAATGTGAAACAAAGGAAAGTAGCTTAGTAGTGTAAATGATTTCACCTACCAAAATGCAAATAAACAGAAAAGCCTCACAAAGCCATGTTCTCTAACACATTCATAGAATAGAAAACCTTAAGAAAATTGAATTGTGGCACAATAATTCACAAGTAACATTCTAAACACTGAATTTGAGCGAAAGAAAAAAATAGAGATTGTAGGCTGAAGGCAGCAGTGAGTGAAAACAGCATGCCCACATAACTAACTTGAAATGCTTCACAACAAAGTCAGGCAAAGAAAGTCTGGTTAATAAAGTGTTGGCCAAGTGAAAATGTTGGAGTCACCACAGTGAAGACTAGCAGAAAGCAGGGCGAGAGATGAATAGCATCATAGAGAAACTGAGAGACCTAGAGTACAGGAGGATAATCCCACCTTAATGTGGGGGTGTGGGGAGGAAGACCCACAAGGTAAAGACACCTACTGTAAGCTTGGTAGCCTAGGTCTAATTTCTGGAACATGCATTAAGGTGGAAGGAGAAAACCAGTTCCAAAAGTTATCTTTTGTCTTCCACAACTGTGCTTTGGCACACATATAACTACCCATAAAGATACACTACACGACACACACACATACACACACACACACACACACACACACACACACCAGCACTCAGGAGGCTAAAGCAAAAGGATTGCTATAGATTTTAAGCCAGTGTGAGCTCCATAATGAGTTTGGAACTAGGTGGTCTACAGACTAAGACTTTGAGAGAGATTTTAGTGATTATAGGGAGAGCATTTTAACAAAGAAACCGTCCCAAAGTAACAAATTGGAATTTTTTTTCAGCACAAGAACTGATTGTATCGTTGGGGATTTAGCTCAGTGGTAGAATGCTTACCTAGCATAATTAATTAACTGTGTTTGATCTTCAGTACTAGATTTAAAAACAACAACAGCAACAAAATCCCGAACTGTAGGTCAAAATGACAGTTTTTATGGTATGCTTATCTGAGACACTGATTTTGCTATTGTTTTAAAATAATAATTCTTAGTTAAATGCCAACAATTAAATTACTTGCTACTAATGATGAAATTATATGACTTCAAGTATAGTAAATTAGTGATTGTTAAGTTCTTTATGCAATAAACATGGGAAATTAATTATTCAAAAATAGTGGGGAATCATAATATAACCCAGAAGGGAAATGCATAAACAGATATTCACATATCTGAGCAAGTTTAATTGATGAGTACATGTGAGTTCCAGTCTTAAAGAAAACATTTACTAAAAAGATGTAAGGTATAAACTCTATCTTGAAATGGAAATATTGTACTTGAAAATCTTGGTGAGAATAAGGAAATTATTTAAATACACACCATACATGTGATTTTATGTATTATAAATATAAGTAAAGTCTATGCACATGTAAGAGGTTCCAAGCCATGCTCAGTCTGAATAGGATAATCATTGTCACCTTGACTGGTTTGGAATTACCTAGGAGACACACCTCTGAGTATGTCTTAAAGGACATTTCCAGAGAGGTCTAATTGAGGAAGGAAACCTACCTTCAATGAGGGCGGTCATATCCTAATGACTGAATAAAAGGGAAGAAAGAAGAAAGACTGCTGAGCCCTAATGTTCATCTCTGACTGCATTCTGACTGTGGCTAACTGTCATGTTACCAACTGCCTCATGGACTACCACTGTGCCTTCTTTTCTATAATGAATCACCTTGTTTAAAACCACACAATAAACTAAACACTTTCTTGAGTTACTTATATCAGATACTTTATCACAATAAGAAAAAAAATCAATGCATTGAATAACTTTCCAGGTGGATTCTAAGACGCCAAACCTGCCATGTTTGCTGTTAGAGTTTCTTATTGCAAACGCTGAGTATGAAGCCAGCAATGGGAAAGACACACAAAGAATGACAAGTTACCAAGAATTTCTTTTTCCATATTTGGGTCATAAGAGCCTGTCTAATTTCTCCATTAATATTGTGTGACTACATACAGTGGTTTGTGAGACAGAGTGTGGAAATACAACCTATATAAAATGCTGACATCTAGAGATACTCCCTGGGAGTTCAGAGTTTTTTTGGACCGTCAGTCATAAAGATGCACAAGGGTTGCTTGACTGACTTTGGTTAGTTATACTCCAGACCCCAAGGAAAGCAGCCATTTCCTACAGGCCACCTTGCCTGTCATCCACATTAATCAACCGACACTGTGCACCTGAGTCTTGGGTGTGCTTACTCAGAACATTCTGTGAGGACAGAGCAGGCCAGTCATCACAATGGTCTGCTGTTTCAATAGTCTGGAGGGTGCAGAGTTTGAGTCACCCCGTTTCGTTCACAACATGTACATCAAATAACAAAATCACAACCAACGTTCAGAGGTGAAGGAGGCAACCTAAGAGAATGATGTTCTCCTTTTTTTATTGCCTCTAATTGGAAGCTGAGTTCAAGCAATGTCATCAATCTTCTCACATTTTTAATAATACCTTTTGTAAATTTTAGTGAGTTCTCTTGGGAAATAATACCTCTTAAAGTACATCATTTAAAATTCATATTTTGAAAATTGTGTTCACGTCAGGAAGATTTGAGTTCACTTTAATTAAAATAGCGTTTGTGTGTGTGTGTGTGTGTGTGTGTGTGTGTGTGTGTATTTCCATCTTTAAATGAGTTCCTGTTTATCCTTTTGTGTGCTTATATGCTTAGAAAAACACCTGGAATAAGTCACCCTATTGTTAAAGATGGTTCCATCTTGGTACTGTGATTTGGAAAGTTTATGTGTTTTTATTTCCTGTGTCTATATCTGTTCTGTTAGATTAAAAAAATCATATGAACTATTTAAAAAATAAAAATTTATTTTTATTTAAAAGGGGAATGGAAAATAAAAATGTTTAGGAACTCATAATCCTCACATTAGCTTACCACGCGCTATGGAGAGTTTGTTCTCACTTTCAAGGAATTCAAGATTTGTATAGCTAAAAGAAACTCACAAAGTAGAACCATCTTCTTTCTAGAGTGTTTAACACAAAGATTGCCGAGAACACATTTTAACTTCTATCATAATGTTCAATATTCCTGTGCCAATGCCCTTTATTTTTACTTGGGGGAAGGAAGTTCTATCTACAGGTGTATAGCTGTTTCTCTGGCTAGGAGAACAGAATATGAAGCAAAGCTCAAAGAATATAACAACCAGATAAAAGTAAAATAATGTGAAAATAAGATAAAAGTTGCTGCTAATATTATTTATGCCAGTTGAAAAACAGAAATGGACCTACCATAACTAATGAAAGTAAGAAAAATTTTCTGTAGAAAAATATCTATAACAGCTTATACTAGGATGACTTTGGAATGGCTGGTTGAAGAGTTTGTAAAACATGTAAAATATGAAAATTTAAATTCTTAAAATTTCCAAAAATTGCTACAAAGTATAAAAACAAATGAATATTGTGTTGATAAATCTACTAGGAGTTCAGGTGGTAAAATGCTTGACATTGATGGATGATTAGCTGAGTTTAAATCTCTAGTCATCATATAGATGGCAGTGCTATTCTGTAACGTGGTCAGGACTGTGGATGTTGTGATTTGGAAGGTTTATACACTGTGGGAGATAGAACACAGAGGTAAGAGGTTCCATAGAGCTCACTGGACAGCCAGTCTATACAAACCAGTGAGCTCCAAGTTAAGTGAGTTAACTTGTCTCAAGAAAATAAAGCAGAAAGTTATGAAGACATTTGATGCAACATCTAGATTTCATGCTCATGTGCACACATGCAAGTCAGCTTCTTATGTTCACAATCACAGATTAAGAGAAAGAGATACACTAATTCTCAGTAGCAAGAGTTGTGATGTGTAAACTACAATTTACTTGTGTCTCCGCTACATTCTGCTGCTTGATATAGAAGCTTTATCCCAGATGGCTGTACTAAGAAGACATGACTGGCTCCCTTCTCTGTCATTTTCTAAGACTGCAGTTTTATTCCAGAAGTAATTACTATTGGAACATTTTAACTCCCCCCCCCAGCTTCTTTGTTGCAAAAGTAGCATCCTGGGTAGTCACAACCAATAAGATGGGACTACCAGCAACTCTTTCAGAAAAATGTATCTCTGTTCCAGAAAGCCAATACTACCAGAGCTACAATAGGCTCTGAACCAGCTTATTTGTGGAGAAATATACTCCATGTAAGTAGGGCAAGTGTGGAAATCAGCATTTATTTCATTGGTTCTCAACCTTCCTAAATCTGTCACCCTTTAATAATATAGTTCTTCGTGTTGTGGTGACCCCCAACCATAAAATCATTTCACCGCTATTCCATTACTGTAATGACTTTTGCTACTGTAATGAATCATAATGCAAACATCTGATATGCAGGCTCTCTGATAGGCACCCCCTTTGGGGGCTTATGATCCACAGGTTAAGAACCTCTGATCCTCTGTCTTTCTAGCATCTACTCCTGCAAAGGAAGCATCATTCATAAATAATTAGGTTGTGAATTCTGCAAGCAGTTGGGGAGCTAGAAAGAAACTTCATTCCTTGGCATGAGAAGATAGAAGGGAAGGTGGTATCTGGGACAGAGCTTAGAAAAATCTATGAATAAGAACTTTTGTGAAACAGCAAAGGTTTTTGGCAACAAGTAGCACAGAATCAGCAGATAGCTCTGTAGGACCACAGACTGAGTCAAGTGACATAGCACCCAGCAGTTCACTATAAAATAACAAATATCTGATGGATTAAGAGCTGTGGAATAGTGCTGAGTTACACTCTTCCCTATAGATCTGGAAAAGTGTGCACATTAGCTATATTAGACTCAATCCAGGATGATTAGAATAGGACATAGGCACACCTGAATACATTTTCAGGACTTCCTATTGGCTCGTAGAACTTAAGTATAATCTTTTTGATTAAATAATAAACTGTTCATATCCAGAGCCTACTTCTTGGAGACCAGCTTTAAAAATAAAACCACATCCATTCTTAATGATCTGGAAGACTAAATCTGTGCTTAAAAAACAAACAAACAAACAAACAAACAAAAAAAGGGTACAACCCTATCAGTGATAGAAGAATCATTGCTAAGTTACTAGTTTCAGGCTAAATATGAGACAAAATCATACACTTCCTGAAAGCAGTCTCCAAGTCACATATATCTGCTATATAAAGGGTAAAAATCAAATATACTAAAGAGGCTTAAGTCTATATTTGAACAGCAAGTGGCTTATATTGATCTGGGAGTAAAACCTAGGGAGGCAAGCTAAACAGCAAAATGGGAAAATGTCTGAACAGGAATTTTATAGCATACTACTAGGAAAACAAAATTCAGAATTAATTCATCCAAGTCTCTAAATGAACAAGAACTGTTTTGATGGTTGTGGGGGCAGTATCCAGATTTGTACTAATATATTGTCAGATATACAAAGAAATAGTACATTGAGAATCATATCCAGAGATTAGTACAGGTGACAGGATGCCCTTTCAGGAACATGTATATTGAGTTTTATAAATGAAAAGTACAATGGCAATGTTATAAATGTATTTAAAGATTTAAGAGAAATTAAATTTGAAGAACTTAAGGAAAATGGGATAATAGTGACTCATCCATTAGAGTTCATCTTCTTGAACTGTGGATCAGGACTCCTCTCCATTAGGTTTCAAGTAACTCAGTATGATGTTGTAAAAAGAAATGGCAATAGTAAAAGGTTTATGAATGCATCATGGCCAAACATTAATTAAACATTAATGATAACAAATCTAAGATGTTTCTGGAGGCACTTGCCCATGTTGCATCGTGGAACTTTACTGTGCCCTTGGCTCTGAACATACAGTATGTATCCTTTGCATATGTATGTCTCTGTGCTATATTACCTTAACAAATGCTTCCTAGAATTGCTCAGCTCAAATAGAAAGCAATTACTTATTATGATCTGAAATGTTTTTGACCGTATGCATGACTCGCTTGCTCTTAAATATTTGACTATTTAATTATGGAAGACAAAATCTTTTAATAGCTCCTACTATCATTCATCAGCACGCATTTCTAATACAATATAATCCAAATATATACTAACTTGATATACTAGTGTCAGAGTTGATATATTAAGGTTAAATTAGTTTATATTTGAATGTTATTGTATTAGAATATTTAATTTTAAGAATCACTGAGTTGATGACTTGGTTTACAAAAAACCATCACATCAGCAATGATTGGAGCTAGAACAGGGTTTATAACAATTATGAAAATGCCTTCACTGAACTACATTTACATTCTTTTGTAATATTTGTTCAAACAGCTGCCTTTCACATCATTGCCGATGATGAAGTAGAAATATTAATTGATTCAAAAATATTAAAGATACTGTGCCTCTTATAGTGTCAGATACCTAGTCACTAATAAAATTTTATGCAAAAATAAGAAATACAAACTATTTTATTAGCATGCATATTTATCTTTGAATTTAATAAATGGCAAAATTATAATGTATATCTGACCATTATATTAAGATAAATTTCTTTGTTATTTATTGTCAATAAATGTTTTCTTCTTTACCTATTTTATATACTTAATATACACACAATCAAATACAAATGTCTTAGGTAAAAGGCACTCACAAATGGGAAATTGTAAGAACCTCAGATATAGAGCATAGCAATAAAGGATTAAAATGTAGATAATAACTATCTGTAAATTGAGAACACAGTACCTACATAAGACATGTACCACATGGACTCAAAAGCAAATTTCAATTGGTAAGAAAACAATTGATTTGAAGACAGAGCAATAGAGTTTAGGCCTGTAAATAAAAAAAAAAAAATACAGATAAATATATCTTCATGTGAGACACAGACATACACACTCACACATACACACTCTCACAATACACTCTCTCTCTCTCTCTGACACACACACACACACACACACATGTAAAATTAAGTAAAAGAGATAAAAAGGGACAAAATGATATTGAAAGCATGCCTATAGACTTCCCCAAATGAATGAAATGCACCAATCTACATATCCACAAAGCTCAATGAACTCTAAGTAGGATAAATGCAAAAATAAATTTCTTTTTATTTCTTCTGTTCAAAATTAAAAGAAAAATAGTAAGAATGCTGGAAAACAAAAATAGGGAGAAAACAACAAAAGAAGCAAAAAAGAAAAAATAACTCATATATACATGCACCAAAGAAAGGTTAACAGCTGACATCTCTTCAGGGATCATGGAGATCAAAGGCAATGGGATGATATCCAACATATCTGATGAGAAGAAACTATCGACTACATATGGCAGTGTTGTCTGGAAAAATGAAGGTGGAATAAATATCTATCAATAAGCAAAAACTATAGAGCCCATCAATGCACATTTCCCTTGCAATTACAAGTAAGAATTTGTTGAGTCTGAAAGTGAAAATACATATTAATTTGAATTAGTGATTGTGTCTAATGAGAAAAGACTGTAATTACATGTCTTTTCCTTCTCTTGCTGATTTACAAAGTTAAGTACATATGGCAATATCTTTAAAATTGTATTGTTGTGGGTATAACATATAGAATTGCCATATATTTGACAACAAAGTCAAGTAAATGAAGCTGTATTTGAAAAAATAAATGACAACAGATGGTAATTTCAATCTACAGAAAGAAATGAAGAGTTAGACACAGTAAATAGTAAGCTTAATTTAAAAAACTCAGTGAACATATTTGAGCATTTCTTCTCTTAGCTTCTTAGAATGACATTTTAATAAGGAAATTATTATAACAATGCATTATTATGCTTGATATGTATTACACACATATACCCACACATACACATGAAATATGAATCATAGCACATAAATAGGACAAGTTCATATCTTAGTCTGTGAATTTAGCTCGATGATAGAGTGGTTATGCTCCTCAGAATTACAAAACAAGCTTTTATCATTTACTGGAATTATGTTAGTATAGAGAGTAGATAGAATCTTATAAATTAAGATGAACAATATAAGATCTTTAGCAATTGCTAAGAAGGTAGCCCAGAAAGCATGATTTAAAAATCACTAAAGAATTAAAACAAGATACTAGAATATATTTGAGGAAGGTGGAAGGGTTTAGTAAAGAAATGCAAAAGAATAAAATAGAAGGAGATAATATTAATTGCTTTTATTATGGTCAATTTCTGACAAGAAGGCAACTTACAGGGTAAAGATTTATTTGCTACAAAGTTTGGCAAGGTAGACTACATCATGGTTAAGAAGGCAGGCTAAAAGAAAGGACTGAAGGAGCTGAAGGGGTTTGCAATGCCATAGGAAGAACAACAGTATCAACCATCCAGATCCCCCAGAGCTCCTGAGACTAGACCACCAACCAAGTACACATGGAGGGACCCATGGCTCTAGCTGCATATGTAGCAGAGGATGGCCTTGTTGGGCATCAACGAGAGAAGAGGCCCTTGGTCCCTTGAAGGCTCAGTGCCCCAGTGTAGGGGAACGCCAGGGTGGGGAGGCAGGAGTAGGTGGGAGAGCACCCTCATAGAACCAGGGGCATGGGGAGATGGGATAGGGGGTTTCCAAAGAGGAAATGGGGAAAAGGGATAACATTTGAAATGTAAATAAAGAAAATATCCAATAAAAGGAAAATAAAGAAGGCAGGCTATCAGGAACATGACAGGGCTTCTTGCAGTGCCTCTACTTTAGAAAGCAAAGAGAGATGGTAGATGTTGCTCAGCTGGTTTTCTCCTTTTGACTCAATCCAGAATCCTAGTCCATGAAATAATTATGAACGTGGTCAAAGTAGGTCTTTCCTTATCAGTTAATGCTATATACAAACATACTCATAGATATATCAAAAGCTATATCTCCTGGATGATTTAAAATCCTGTTAAATGGAGGATCAAAATACCATCACAGGGACCATTTAAGTACCCAAACAGAGTCAGTTCATGGTGCAATTCCCCAATATTCAATAATCTATATAATATATTTATAGACTGAGTCACTTTTCTTTATAGATTCATACCTTTTCTAACACTCACGCACACGCTCACATGCACATACACATACACACACACATGCACACACGCACACATGCACACTAATAGGATTTCAGTCCTGGCAGTCTCTGTACCTAAAATCTTTTAAGCAAATTAATATGAACCCATAGAACAGATTTTGTTTCAGTTGACTTCTGAATTAAATTATCTAGTTGACAAACACCCACCTCTTGAAAACCTCCTGTATTAGTAAGAGAATATGCAGCATTTTCAAAAGAGCTACAGACCAAGATTCATAATTTAGTTCAAACCAATAGCTATTATACTCCAAGGTCACCTGATATTGATTCTGTGATACTATTAATATTGACAGAACATGTGCTTGCATTTACACTCATTTATCTGCTACCTCAGATATTCAGAGGAAAAAGAACAGCCATTTATTCTGAAATATATTTAAGTTGAATGCATCAAAGCCACTAATTTAATGGCTCACTTAACTTCCTAATGTCTCTTGAAAAGAAGTCTGCATTTATGTGGTTATGTATGGAGGATGCACTGTGATGATTAATGAGGTTCATAATTACACAGATCACTGCATATTTATTTTGACAATGGATTATTTAGAATACATATAGCATGTTTTCTTATATAAATTGGACATTTATAAATAATATGTGGGTATAAATAATGGCATAAGTACACACACACACAAACACACACACACACTTACACTCATGTACACACAGAATGCCACATTTTACCATGAAGCATTATAGCTTTGCTTTGATACCTAGAAACATGATGTGTACCTAGCTTGGTTCTTTTCAGTTTGGCAGATGTTAAGCACACAAGCTCAAGAATCATAATTGCTACATTTAGTCCCCATCTCTGCTATATATTAGCTGTGTAATTTAGTATTTATATAAAATATAGTAATGTCTTTCTCATGGTCTTCCTAAGGATTTAATGACTTCTTAATGCTTGCATAACCCTAGAAAGCACCAAAAAAATTCTCAATATATTTTAGATATTATTTTTGATTTTCTGATTTTGCATTTCTGGGAGATAAAGTATTTTCTTTCATACCTGGATCATATACTAACTTAGACTATGATCCAGTCTAACAGACAATCATGTACCTTTTATTATGAGGGTTCTTGTAACTGTCACATTTTTATGATCCCTTTAGAATTTTTAATTTATACTACATAGCTTTAGGCAGTATAGGTTCTATCTGGGCAAGATTACGTTCCTGAAATACGAGTGTGTGCCGTTCAAGGGACTTTCAGTCTGATATGCTGGTGTATAAATGGGGTAGAGCTGTGACAGTTTCAAAATCTTGCTTGTGCTCTGCCTACATCCTGTCCTTTTTCGCTCCAGTTCTTTTCATACTTTAAAATGAAGTCTTTGTCTCTTTCCATTGCTCTCAAGCCCTCAGCACACAGAAAGGTCTTTGGTATGCAACACACTAATTAAATATCTGAAAATCATTGCAAGCTCTCAACTGCTTGCTTACTTACCTGCAAGGTACTACCAAGGGATACTGATTTTATTCTAGGCTCAAACTACCTTTAGCAACAAGTAAGAATGAGGCAATCCCTTCCTTGATATCTGTAGCTCATTGGTCCCACATCTCTGAAGATACCAACTTTGTGGTTTCTCAAGCACTATAAAAGCAATCAACATTAGAAGATGACCTTCACATATATTCCTCCATATTTTAAATAATTTCTGGATTGCTTACAATGTCTAATGCACTGTAAATGCTATGCACATAGTTGTTATAATTTGTTGTTTAGGAGATAATGTCAAGAAAGCAATTCTATCCAGTTGCGTCTGTTTGACACAGATGGCTCCCTTAAACATTTTCTATTCATGGTTGGTTGAATCCACAGATATAAAACCTGGAGATATAGCAAAGTGACTGCTCTAAAATGCATAATTCGTTATTAATTTAGAGTTTCTTTCTTCCTTTCCTTTGTGTTTATAGAGATGTTATTTATTCTTTGTGGAAGATCTGATGTTCTTACGTAGTTTCTTACAACCTCCTACTCCCAAGACCTGCTCAGATACTACTCTGCCTACCTTAGTCACCAGTAGCCCACATTCCTTTCTCTCCTCCAGATGTTAACAGCTATATGGTACTGTCATTTAACCATTTTGAATTTTAATATAGTTATTTGTACCCAGGGTTTTCTTTCCTTTTAGCATAGGGTTTCTGTTTCTCCTGCATATTTACCACAGACCATATACATAGCAACTATCTGATAATTAATGTTTAATGAAGAACATACTCAGTGTGGGATACTGAGTCAAGAGACCAGCTAGCTTCATAGGAGTGAGAGTGAATTTCTTTACTATGCTGCCTAGAGATATTTGTCAATGGATTACAAAACAAACTTGTATGCTGAGGTTCACAGTATTGAAAATATAGTCTCTAGACATGGTATCTAAAGTAATGTATTGCAGCATAGCTAGTGTCATTTTGAGATGGCATTATCTTACTCTGACACCTTGGTTTTCTTATTTGAAAACAGGAAAAAGAGAACCATAGTACAACATTGAGATTATATTTAATGGCATGGGTGGGTGGGGTTCAAGATTCCTAGATCAAGTGCTTGGGCTCAAGAATACATCAACTTGATGTGGCTTTCTTTTGTTCCTTACACAATCTCTGTTTGAACACAGATAAAATAGGTGAGAACTCCACCAGTACTTTGGGTTTTTATTACCACATTTCTTGACTCATTGCATGGTCATAGCACCATGTAGCCTGGGGTGTCATGAGAATGAGCTTTGTCCACTGTGTGGTCCTACCTCAGGAAGTTTTCTGCCACTTATGCTTATTTGATGTGACTATAAATCTCTCCTTCCCTATTTTCCATGAAAACACTTGCACAGACTTCAAGTTGTTCATTTCTGTTTTGATTTATGTGCATACAAATTAAAAGTTTTTGTAGGGCATATTCACTTTCAGAGCTAGTGCTCAATATTGTGCCCTACTCAGGTCTGTGAGTATACTAGGGCAAGTACCAGAAACATCATAAGATATGACCAAAAAGTGCCAAAACAAAACACAAGGTGCATGAGAAACCATGGAGTCTGGTTTTGTTTGGCTAACTACTACTATATGAAAACCAATTGATGAAAAATAAAAAGAGTAAGACAGAATAAAGAGCTAAAGCAGTGGTTCTCAACGTTCCTAATGCTGCAAGTCTTTAATACATTTCTTCATGTTGTAGTGACCCCAGCCATATAATTTTATCACTACTTCATAACTGTAATTTTTGCTACTCTTATTACTTATAATTTAAATATCTGGTATGCAGGGTATCAGATATGGGACTCTACAAAGAGATCGCATCCGCAGGTTGAGAACTACTGACCTAGCAATTAAATGACTTGCTCCAGGTCATACAGTCAGAAGGCAATGGCAGTAGAGTTGTATAAAATGCAGGTTACTTCATTACCAACTTGGTGGATATAAGGAAAAAGGCCTTTCAATCTCTAATGTTCCTTGTGCTAATGATCTCCATTCTCTTTTTGGCAGAGGCATCCATCCTGAGCTATGACGGCAGCATGTATATGAAGGTCATCATGCCCATGGTGATGCACACGGAGGCAGAGGATGTTTCTTTCCGCTTCATGTCACAGCGAGCCTATGGGCTACTGGTAGCTACTACCTCCAGGGACTCTGCAGATACACTACGCCTAGAGTTGGATGGTGGGCGTGTCAAGCTCATGGTTAACTTAGGTATCGTATGAAGGACCCTCTGTCATTTTGTTTGGGCTTGTCTTCCCTTCTTTCTGATTTCCATTATTTTCATTGAATTCTTTGTTTCTTGAAAGTTAGCCACTCACCTCTTGTTTAATAGACCATGGATTAAAAAACAACAGCAACAAATACCTTCTACCCTGTTTCTGCATGAGGGTTTGATGTCAATTTTTGGTCTCTGACGGTGGTGACTTCCTTACTAGATTATTCGTTTTCTAAGTTTCCTTTCTTGACTTTTTCGAATTGTTTAGCTTTGTGTAAAACACGCTACTTTGGTCCATCTTTTGATCAATCAATCATATTCCCATTAAGTCTACTTCCTTGGTCACCACTCAAAACAGTCAAAGATGGAATGGAGGAGTCAAAATGACAGAGTGGGTGGGAGAGAGCTACACTGTGCCTTGTTTCTAGCTGCATAGTAACTATTCTCTGGATACTCTGGTTACCCTCACGTCACTGAGATCTTAAGTTCATTTCTAGCAGAACAGACAGCAAGTTACATTATCCCTTTTACCCTGTTGGAAACAGCTAAGATCATCTGACTGTGGAAGGTGTGCCCCCTGGTACTTGTACCTGTCTTCCCTGCTGGTGTTCTTAATCACTTGCCAGCAACTCTTTTGGTATAAAGACTATTGCCTCATAATGTCTACGAGTTGCCCCATATATTAACTTCAATGAGATTTGAAAAACTGATGATGACTTCAAATTTGTAGCTTTTTTGGGACAAGATGTGTTCTTCCTCTGTGGTTACTTCTAATGGATATCCATTAGAACCTTACAGCCTCACATTCTTTCTTACTATTGACTCTCTTTACTGGATCCGAATTACTTTTTGTGGAGAATGGGAACCTCTTGGCTTTGAAAAAAAAACCAAATACTCGTGTCTCTGCTCTTTTTAACTCAGCAGAAAGCCAAATGCTCAGAGATGTCAGAGTGAATGATTTAGTTGAATCCACGCTTCCAAGCTGGTGGATCCATGTGGGTTTATAAACCATGTTTGGGTATAGAGCTTTTAAAGAAAAGATTTGCCAGAGCCACAGACAAATGTACCTGACTCAATAACATCAAAAACTCTGCCTGTGCTGACTGAGAGGGGTTTCTGAATGGATACAGCTCTTATCCGTTGTCAGGTCGACTGGTACCAATTCCAAAATATGAAAACCTTGAAGACATGGGACTGTTTTGAGTAGTGGCTCATTTAGTTCTGTGTTTTTATTTTACTTTTGTTTTTTTAGCATTTATGACACAGTGCAATTTTCTTGTCTAATCTCATCTGCTTTTTGTTTTCGATATGTCTCTTCGTTTTTTCTTGTCTGTGTACGTGTATGTATTTGATTATTTTAGGTTTGTTTTTTTAAACTATTATTCTGTTGCTGGAACTTTTACTGCGTGTGTGTCTGTATTCTTGAGTTTTCAATCCTCCCTACCATCCACCATGGTAAATCAAAAGATGGTATTCAACCCTTCAAAGGCCCAAAGCCTGCGGCCCGCATAGCAAACAGCCTTGAGAACACGGAGTACTGAGAAGCCTACAGGGACCGGCATCCCTCTGCCCCACCCGCCTGCCCTCCCTCAGAACCCTTCCCTCCTCAACTGGACCAAACCAAGCATGTTACAGTACCTAAAACCAACAACCAGATATCCTAATTTACTTCTCTGAGAAATCAGCAGCGAGAACAATGGCCCACCCCAAAGCATGATGTAAAGGAGAAAACCAAATAGGAGACCCTGCGGAGTTCAACCCCAGAAAAGAAAAAGACAGTCATTCCCTGTGTGTGGATTTTGAAGTAAGGAATATGTACATATGGGTGAGAATGAGCCTCACAGCATCCCAGAGAGAGCATGTGTGTCTTTTAATAGACAATTTGTTTTCCTCATTAAATACTGTGTGTGAAGGCTAAGAGGGTAATCTTGACAGGCACCACCTTCCAAGGAAAACTGAAGTCAGAGAAAGGGATGAAAGATGAGCAATGAGGAAAAGAGACGAAAGATTCTCTCTCTCAGACAGTACACATCTACACACACACACACACACACACACACACACACACACACACACACACACTGAGTTATTCATAGATGCTAAATGTATTCCTAGAAGCACGTCATTCACAACTTTTCTATTTTAAACTGCGGCCAAACCTGTCCCCCAAGTCTTTTGCCTTTTGACACTTGCCAGCTCAGCCTCCATGTAGCTCCTACTATGCTGAGGCAACCTGGCTGAAAGAATCTTGACATCTTTAGAGCACTGTTCTCTTCTTAAAAGGGAAAGTCATTTGCTTCTGCCCCGGGGCTATGGCACATCACAACTGTGACTTTGGATTATGTAACTTTTCTTTCAAGCTTGCCGTAAGAAAGTAAACGTTAATCCTTGTACGGTATGCAGTCTTCATATTCAGGATTTGTCTAAAAGTTTTGTCACTTCCTCTCCCAAGTATTCTCTCCTTCCTTGTTACAGTCATTTCTTCCTTCTAGTAACTATGGAAGAAAATTATCTCCAAGCACAGTTTGCATCCACACATAGCCTCTCCCAAACTAACCTGGTTCTCTTACTATATTTTCTTCTTCAGGAAAGCTCTCATTCTGTAGCCAAAGATACTCTGAAGTTCTCTAACCTGGGGTAGCTCAGGCTAGCCTCTTGGGTGTTTGTGTTTTAAGTTGTTCTCCTTTTACAGCACACATGAAGCATATTCCAAATTCATTCAAATTGCTAACCTATGTGAACTCCTGTGAGAAAAACCTAGTATATATTCCTCTTACATAACATAATTTCTACATGCCAATGAGGTTAGAATTTTCCTAAGGTTTTCTTTTCTAAACACAGGCATATATAAGCCTTAGCATGCCTATAAGCTGTCATATACAAGGCATCATGATTTTGAAAGTTATAAAGATGGCTAATGATCAACCAGTATTTGTTCCTTGTGCACTAAAAGAGGAAGTAACAGTATTTTGCCATCAAAGCACATTTAAAGATTTCAAAGATTTTGCTTAATTTTATCCAGCAACACTTTTAAGAGATAAATCAGCAAAGTTTTTTTTTTTTTTTTTAAAAAAAAAATGTTTGCTTTTATAGATATGAAGCTTTGGTAGGAAGTTAGTAGCAGAACTGAGATTAGAACTCCTATTTCTAATCTGCTAGATCCTTATGTGTTGACTTTTTGCTCTACAGATCTGTATTACGGGTCAGTGATGGGAATGTCTGAATGGTAACATTTTTGACAGTCACCCTTGAAACATCCACACAGGGAACCCCTCTTTGTCTTAGTGCTCAGTTTTAATTGAGCCACATTACAGAAAGCCACTGATGGGGGTGAGGCCTTTGGCATCCTCAGCAGAGTGCTGGGAGCCCTTCGTTCCCACTAGAGATTCTAAGAGCAGTGTTAGGCATTCAGCCAACCACAATCAATTTCTCTAGATACTCTTTCTCAAGACATCCTGAATACTTCTTTGGCATAACTGAAAATCACACAGCTTTCAGAAGCATTCAGGGCTTCCAGACCTAGTGCAAAGCTCACCAGAATGGAAACCCATCATGTTTCCTACTTCACTGAAATAAACCAGAGAAACTAAACAAAACAATTAGCACACATACGCACACATACCTAAATGCACTTGGGCAAACATTTTTCAGCCAGAGAGAGCACCCTGGCTGTCACAGAAGATAGACATAAATGGGATGGCCTTCCCCAAATCAATTCTCCCAGCTCATTCTTTTCAAAAAACAAAACCAAAAACAAACAAACAAACAAAAAGGTCACCAACAAGCTTCTAAAGAAGACACTGGGAATGTTTGTTCACATAAAACACTTACTCTTCAGGTAAACCTCTCCTTATACCAGACTCTCATCTAAAGATGAAATCCTCAACTTCATACAACCAAAGAGGAAAACTCTTTCTTGTTTGTAGTCTTTGGGTTGGTGGCTTTAGGTCCACCCCTCATTCCCTTTTTCCTATGCATGTCTACCTATACCCCCTGTTTCCTCTCCTTCTTCTTCAAATAAGTCAGGAAGAGGTATTTCTCCAGCTTTGGGTGAGGTTAGGTGCAACCAATAGCTCAAGTCCCATCCCTCCTCCTTGCCTGCCCACCTCCCCAGCCCTACTAGGGGCATGGCCTCCTCTGTCTGGTGATCGTACCAATTGCTCCAGGGCTGTTTGCTCCCACTTTTCTGTTGCGGTTGACGACACATGACAAACCTAACCGCACGAAACCAAACCCAGATTTTTCTCAAGGGATGTTCTTCTGGGGAACAAAATAAATAAATACAAATAAAAAATAAAAAGCAAGCTGCCTGCCTCCTCCATTTTCAGGATGACTGGATATTATAAATTTCTCCTAACTGGACTGAGTATAATTCTATTCTGCTGGCCTGGTTGCCACTAATTCCTATCTCACATGTTCACTTAAAATAGCTCACTTTAGGAGAATCCAAATGATGGCATTATGTCACACTTGTCCTCTGGAAACTATTGGGTGAACCTTAAGCAGTAAAAGAGCAGAGTTTATTCACTGATATCTTTCCCTTATAGCTTTCTTTCTTTTTTCTTCATTGGCTTTGACCTTTCAACATCTAAGTTGATATAAATCCTGAGTGGAGCTTCTACTAACATGAACCAAACTGAGGTCCACCTGGGCAGTTTGGTAACAGTTGCCAAGACATTTCTTAAGCCATTGGTGCCCAGTTCCCTACTGACCTCTCATGGGCTCCACTCAGTAATTCCCATTGTGTGTGACTATGACTGCCAGACAATGATTGATAAAGCAATAGCTACTCTGAGCTCTGGCACAGAATACCTAGTGTGGCTGTCAGCAGGCAAGTAAACAATTCTTTCACGTGTTTCCCATTAAGAGATAAGACCCAAACCGAAGGATTTTTCTCTCACTGTGACACAAACTTGCAGAGTAAAATAAGCAGGATGTCAAAGGGACCCATGACCTCCTCTACACGCACCTGCCCTGCCTTCTCCCTGAATGCTCTAGACATTTCATTTCGTCTGGGCATTTGGGCAGGAAGACAGAGATAGGCTTCGTGAGTGGGTTGGTCTGGGAGCCTTTGAACCAATGACAATCAGGAAAGCCAATCAATTGTAATAACCTACTAGGGTTTTTTGTACCCTATACCTGATTGACCTCCACCTCTCTAAAATCTGTGATGGGTGTTGGTGCGGTTAGCTGTTTGCAAGTGGCCATTTTATGAAAGAAAATGACCAGGTGGTGTTAACCCTTTCCTCATGCCTAAGGGTGATGGCAAGTGTGCCTACACAAATTTCTATAGTCTTTGGGGCCCAACCTAAAGTGAGGGTGGAGGGAGCTGGATTTTAGAAAAAGAGAAAGGGTTAAATACTACCCTGTGAAACTTCAAGGGTATATATTTTTTTAGAAAAATGATACAATGTGTCAGACTGGTGATTATATTTGGAACACTAATTCAAAATTCTCTTTAATGATTTCAAAGATCAGTTTAAGCATAAATTATAGGTTACAATCTATATTTGGTGGAATAATTTTTCTTAATTTCTGAAATATAACAAAATTTACATTTCAAAACCCAACTGTGTAGTAATATTTTATACAAATAAATAGGAAAATTTTGAAAACCAAAGAAATTAATAATAAGAGAGAGAATTAGTCTTGATGTCTATTGTGGATATATATGTATACCAGTATATATCTCTATACATATGTGTATATATGTGTGTGTGTGTATATATATATGTATCCAACTTTACTAATTAATATACTGTACATATACACCCACCCTTAATCTTGTACATATTGTATATGTATATATATATAAATATAAAATGGCCACATTTCTTGCGTGTGTCTGTCCCCGGAAGGGTGGACTGATTGTTTTTGGATGTCTGCAGCTGTTACCTTGAAGGATGCAATTTCATCTTCCATTTATTTTTCCCCATCTAGACTGTATCAGGATAAACTGTAACTCCAGTAAGTTTTTCCTCAAGTTTCATTTTGTTCTTTAAAAAGAAAAGAAAAACTGACTTTATTTTGTTTACTGGTTTATGAGCTGTTTTTTCTTTGGATTGTTTTATTTTTTGACAAGTTTGGAGGGGAGTCAGAGGTAACAAGTTGGAGGGTTGGGGGTGGTAGTGCTTACTAGTCTTTGTGTAAGGTGTGGTTTCAGATGGGGGTGGGTCCTCCCTTTTCCCCTTTTCTTGCATTTGTTCTATGTGCAGAAAAGGAAGAAAGGGCTGAGGATCCTGAGGTCACCTAAAAATGAATTGTGCTGGTAATGTGTTGTCTTCAAGAACCTTTGGGGTGAAAAACCTTTAGTCGAGAGCAGCCAACATGTACTTCTCCACTACCCAAAACTATAGCCTACAAGTGCAAAATTGATGTCCTAGAGGTGGCTGCTGACTCTGCCATTTCTTCCCTGGCATTCAACACCGTAGGGGATTTGAGAGGGGCAGGCAAAAGCCTGTTCTTGGAGATGATGCAACATTTTAACCAAACAGACTCACTATGGTCCCTCTAAAGGAGGATTACCATCCTTCCTTTTCTCCATTGTCCACTCAAATGTCCCAGCTCTTGAAGAAAGATCCTAAGAATATACATGCTGAAAACATCTCATTATCTTTCTTTCTTTGTCTTAAAAGTGCACATTAACTATAGGTAAGGAGGAAGGGAAAGAGGAAGACAAAGGAAAGATAGGACTGAAAAGAATAGTCCATAATGATTAAAGGGAAAATATTCACTGAGTGCTCTTGTGTCTTGTACCAGCTGGGCTTATTAATACTTCCTTATATAACAAGGCATCCTAAAATTTCAGCAACTCAAAGCAAAGGAAAGAATTCTTTCTAATTCAGATGAAGTCTAGTGCAAGTTGAATGGCTCTCCTAGACCATTCTTTTTGAAGATGTAATTCAAGATTGAAGGATTCTTCCTTGAGTTGGACCAACCCCCTTGGAAAACATCAGTTCTGCATCCACAGTGAGGAGAAATCTTGGGTAGTTCAACTATATGCTTCACTGACTTGTCTGGAAGTAGCCCTCATCACTTCTGTACACTACTCTTTACCAGATACAACTCCATTCTGCATGTAGGAAATGTAGTCTTTGGAGCATTCTGTAAGAACAATCCAATCATTGAAGCATCCTAACACACAGAAGTCATGGTGATACCTGGGCTCTGGCTTTTTCTTTACTAGAGTCTTCCTGTAAGAATGAACGCAGAGAGAGGATAATAAACTATCTAACTTGTATCTTTCATTGACTTGATAATTCCATCCTACAAGAATTATATAGTTGTTGGATCAGCCTTCTGTGTTAGATGTAGTATCAGTATGACAAATTAATAAGGCATAGTTCTTCACATTTTTAGGAAAACATTATAACTTAAGGAAATGTAAAAAAATACATATATAAACAAACACTCTGTAGAAAGTTTTACACATATCTTGGCATTACTTCCCGTTATTTTAAGCAATGTCCTATTTTGCTGTGTTAAAATATTTCTAATTAGGCAGAAATTTCTCATGTTATTTAAATGGCTAAAAGCCTAATTAAAACATTCTTTCTCTCCAAAGCCTGGAGTTTTGGAAATTTTTGTTGTTTTTAACAGCATTTAAGAATATAATTTTCATCCCCTGAATCACTGATCAAAGCCTACAACTCAATCACATAATTAACTCTATAAAATTGTACAGGCGTTACCTCCAACACATTAAGATCATTGCCATCACCCACCAGACTCCTAACTTGTCTATCTGCATTTAAACCCTGTTTCTACCCTTAGCCTTAGGCAATTACTGACGTATATGTTTTTCTGCACATTTGTTCTTTCTGGACATTTCATATATGGACTCTTATATGTCAGACTTGAGTCTGAATTTTTTAGAAATTATAGTATTTCTATGAGAATATTTTTCCTTTTGCATCGACTTATGGGGTGGAGATAGAAGTTGAACATGAGGTGGAAAGTCTCATTTCCAGAGTGCATTGACTTCTGAGACTTACTTGAAAAGAAGAAGTGAAGGTTATTTGATCAAGATATCAATAGATGTTTTCCTGTTCCAGCCCTCCTTGTTCATGGAGCCAATTTCATATATCCCATTTGACCAATCCTGGATGGTACTAGAGATAAGTTCCAAGACTGTCATAGCTGGGAAAACCTGGTAGTGTTTTCTATTCAGAACCATGAGCAGGAAAAACATTGCAGCAAGGGTACATTCTCAACCCATGTGATTACAGCATCAGGAGTTTATAACTGGTTCTCACTTAAGGACTGGGTGGATTTTATTTGAAGTCTTACTTTTCAGTTTTCATGATTATCATTTAAGATGCTGAATGTTAATCTTACAGAACCCATCAGGATAGTAGCATACTATTCAGTGGCTGAACCATAATTGATTGTCTCAAAGAGAAAAGAGTTTCTTTAAGCAAATCTAGGATCATTAGTACCAAAGTATGCAGACATTTACACAGAGTAATGTAGAATCAAAAAGTAAAGTGACACATTCTCCTGAAGTAGATTTTAGGGTTGAAGTACTGTTATGGCTGAAATTGCAACCAATTTGGTGCATTATGCAGAAGTCTGTAATAAGTATGAATGTTTATGAGATTAAAAAAAAATATTCAAAGACATTTTCTTTGTATGGCTTATCTTTTCTAATCCATCTTTCATTTTATTGGCACATGGATGAAAGAACTTGAGAATACTATGCAACTAAATTTGAAGAGAAAACATGTACCAGTGATTGAGTATCTTCTTGTTGATTTTGCATTAGGATTCACAGCTTGGTCTCATTTGACATATGATGTTTATTCTTTAATAGGAGTGTGGGTTCTCACTGCTTCTTAACCACCTGTCAACTAGAGTTTCACTTTATAGAAAATAACATCACCTTGTAGCCTGGGATTGGGAGGGAGGAAGGTTTCTTCCCAAGCCTCAGCTTTCTCTCCTACTGCCATCTCAGTGGAAGGCACGGAGAGTTATTGTTCAAGTTTTGAACCAATCTTGGATGATTAGCCTCCTCCAGGAGACCTACAGAATTGAATGAGTTAAATCTAAATATACATTCAGAATCATTTCTAGTATCTCTTTTATAGAACGTTAGTTCTCTGAAAAGTTAGTTAGGGAAGATAAAGGATTTCCTATTTTATCTGCTGCAAGAGATTCTTGGAAATGGTTATTTCTTAGGGATTCTGTGACATTTTTAAAGGAGAGAAAACATGAAAACAGAGAAAAATGAGGCAAGTCTTGAGGCAGAGATGAAACTTTCATTAGGCCAGCTTCCTTTGGACATCCTATCAGTCACCCTCTTCCATGTTGACAGTTTCTCTTCATACACAGTTCTCACACTGTGTCTTTCTTGGTATCTCTGATAATTTTTATCATCACTTATTCTAAATCTTACTGCCTCTGCCTTCTAAATCCTTCTAGGGAAGTACATCATGAATTCCATCATTATTACTCTCACCCAACATGTCAGAATGCACACAACAAGGTCTTTGGTTAAATTGAGCTCATCTCTGTATTTGATTTATCTGGCAAGAGTGTGTTTAAAGATATCTGAGAAAGAAAATTACAGTTTAGAATCTATTTTTTGAAAAAAATGCAAAAGAATAACAGAGTCAGTAGTCATTGTGGGAGACTGAACTCCAGGTTGACCTGGAAGTCTACTAACAAAATCAGAGCTGCTATCTGGAGAATTCTGGAGGAAATTGCCTATTGCTATCCTTCTGGTTGCTTGAGGTGGGCCACAAACCCTGAGGCACCCCCTTCTGAAAACAGGTAAGATGTTCTCATTGGTTGGAATGTTTGCTGCAATGAAAGTATGGGGCAGGATCATGATTTTCTGACCTTTAAGTGATTATAGCTGTGCCATAATTCTGCAGATGTCAAGTCACGTGACATGTGAATGAATGCTAGACCCTTGTGTTCACTAAGTATAGCCATACTTAAATAAATATAGTGAAAATATATTGATTGCTATCAATTTGCCCTTTGTTTTCTCAACATGAACCTCCTCTGAAAGGTTGGCAGCTCTATGATGTGGCCTATAGGAACTTTGAACTGATGCTTCATTACTTAGGTAGATATAGAAACCCTAACTTCACTCTAATTACTTTGACTTTGAAGTCTTATTAATTTTTCAATAATAGGCTTATGTTTTCTTAGACATACCTGGTGGGCCATGAAAACAAAATGGATGTAAGGACACTCAGGTGCCACAGGGGAATTTTTCTGAGCTTGTCTGCTTTCCAGGTACATGACATCAGCAGGAGGCATGCACTGTCAGAGATTAGTGGGCCTTGCCACATCTTAGCTCTGAAAACTACTCAGGTGTATTGGAGAGTTTCTTCCATTCTTATATCAGCTTCGTTATTATGTGCCTAGTCTTTGCCTTAGCTCCCTGCCTTCATTTTCTACGCCTACTGCATATATAGTTTTTGGCAAAGTCAAGAGTGTGTAAGTAGTTCTTGCTTAATTTGAGCAGAGCTTGGCAGGGTACATTTTATTCTATTAGACATTATATTATATTATGTTATGTTATGTTATATTATATTATATTATATTATATTTTTTTCTTTCCTTCTGTTACTTCCTCCTTACCTTCTTTCTTCTTGTTTCCTATCCATCTCTCCACATCTCTCCTCTCCATAGAATAGTATCAGAATATGTGATTTTATCCTCCGGCCAGATCTACGTGAGACTTGCAGAACTGTTTTATTTCACTCATCTGTTTAACTCATGCTTGTCACAGACTTTCCTGAAGGCTGATTCTTCACTCTTAAGTCTTTCTGGAAGAAAATTCTAAAACTGTCTTTAGTCCATTCTCATCACAGAAGGCCACTTATCTTAGAGCTTTAGTGGATTAGGAAATCACAGAGTAAGATTCCAAGCACAATGATGTTTTATTGATCTGTCTGTGTGCATAGGGCATGAAAATTTCCTTTTTTTACACTAAATTATAATAGCTAAATTTTTTAAAGAAATAAAAATCAAGTTGGGTTTACTTTTAAGTACTTAAAGACATATATAGAATAAAAGACATGGGCAATAAAAATTTTCTCTTCTGACTTTGATCTTAGCCACTCAATCCCTTCCTCAAAGACAGTGAGAAATACCAATTTTTTATACATACACTTTCAGAATTACTTTGTAATTATATAACAGACTTAAACACTCTTCTTACATCTTTTTTACTCAAACACTAACAGTTTTCCACATTTTTTCAAATATTATACATTTTCTAAGGGATTGTGGGTAACAATAATTGTAATTTGACAGGATCTAGAACCACCCGGAGTCCAAACTTCTGTGCATGTCATAAGAAAATTATAAGAGTGAATTAACTGAGAAGAGAATGTTTACATTTGAGCTAGGCACCCCAAAGGTTGGAGTAGTAGACAAAACTACAGGAGAAAGTGAGCTGTGCACCAGCGTTTATCTCTTCTGTCTCCTGACTAGGAACACAGTGCATTCAGCTGCCTCATCCTTTGTGCTTTCCCTTCAGGAATAAAATATAGACCCTTCATTTTGTACATTGCTTTTATCAGACATTTTGTTACAATAATAAGAAAATAGCTAAAACAAGAAATAGTCCACGGAAGAAAATTGAAATTGTATCTATTCTTTTGAATAATCATATAATACAACATTTGAGGAGATATAGTATTTTATAATATTGTTTTTTAAATGTTCTATAGGTTGTTAATTTTTCACTCCTTTATTGCTATAAGAAGTAAGAAATGTAGGAATTTTTTTTTAAAAAAATAGTCTTTGTTTACATTTACAATAGCATCTCTTGGGTAAATCTTTACAAGCTGAATTGCTAAGCCAGAGTACCAGTAGTTCGTACATATTGATAGAGACTCCAACAGGGTTGTAGAAACACACGTTTGATTACTATGTAAATGCCTATTTTTCCTTATCTTTGCATACTGTTCCATAGTATAAAACTTTTACACAGTAATTGCAAATAGCTTTTCAAAAGGTGTCATGTACAAAAATGGCAGCTCATTGTTACTTACAGATTCTTCCTTTTAATTCTTTCACTTCTTCAGTTATACATACAGACCACTGCCATTTAACATTTGGATGACTACTGTTACCTGACGTATTTTATTTCTACTGTGGTATAGCTGTATATGTTAATGAAGATGTTACAGGATAATATCGATTTATCATAGTAAGTTTGTCCTGGTTTTCTATATTAATGTTGACCTTTGTTAGAATGTCAACTGATAGGAACAATTTAATGTAAGGAAGGTCCTGGATCCAAGTAGCTGGAATCAATAGCTGCTTTTCTCGTTAGTCGTCTATGAACCTTTGGAAGATTCTCTTCATGTCACAGTTTTCTTACTTATAAAATGAAAATATTACATACCCAGCTGGAGCCATGGGTCCTCCCATGTATACTGTTTGATTGGTGGTTTAGCAGAGGATTGCCTTATCTGGCATCAATGGTAGGGAGCCCCTTGGTCCTGTGGAGGCTCAATGACCAAGGGTAGGGGAATGCTAGGGCACTGAGGTGGGAATGGGTGGGCGGGTAGAGGAACACCCATTATAGAAGCAGGGGGAGAGGGGAGAAGCTGGGGGTTTGTGGAAGGGAAACTGGTAAGGGGGATAACATTTGAAATGTAAATAAATAAAATAACCAATAAAAAAGAATATGGAAAACTGGAAATATTACAGTACCCTTCTAAATAAGAACAGGTGACACATAGCTAATATGCTAAAGAAAGGATGATGGTAATGATGACAGATGCTGCCATAGTGTTTCAACTGGAAAGAAGTTCTATTGGGAATGTCACATGTGTGGGGATAGATAGCAATGGGTCCTTAAGTTATATTTGTTAGTTGCTCAGTAGATACCCATGCAGTGGGTATTCTTATTTTCTCGAGCCAATGACTTTCGGCAAAGGCAAATACTTCCAGAGGCACCATTGGACTTATCATCAATAAAGGAAATAAAAAGTATTAAGGTGACCCTCTGTAAACCATGTTATTTCTTCTTCATGGCATATTATGTCAAACAGATATTCGCTGTTCAATCAGAGCTAATACGAGCTAGTAGAAAGCAAATTCTTCTGCCTTTGTTTTGGGGATCTTGCTATCATTCTAATAAAACCTTAATGGTGTTCTAAACTAAAACTTTTATCTTTAACATGCATAGATAGGATTAGAAATTTTTTGTCTTCAATTTCTACAAATATAAATTTTATATAATATAAACAAAACTAAAACAAAATAAAATCAGAGACAAGAACTTTTGAGGCAAGAGTGTTGATTTCTAGATAAGAAAAAAAAGATGACTGTTTTGGTCTCTGGATGTATTCTTTGTTGTGGCTTTGAAACTCTTCAAGTCCATGTAGACAACAGTAAGAAAAAAGGGCTCTCTTTGATAAGAGTATCTATTTCAGACTCAATCAGTTTGTTGAAACATGGCATTATGAGTGAAAATGTTAAGTTCTTCATACCCAGCCTGCTGTATAATTGCAAATATATACATTATCAGGGCTAGTGGCTCTGTGTTATCAGATACCTACCTGGTTCTCAGGCAAGTAGAAAATGAAAGGCAATTTAACAGTGATAACTACAACACCATTTGTTTCCAACTCCCATGGATATCCTTTGAGAACAAGTCAAAACAGACACTAACAGAGGGAAAAGAAAGGTTTTGTGGGGCACCTTTAACCAAAGATGCTTTTGCTATGCTATTTAACTCTTCCATGAGATCCAGGTTATAGAGAATTATGTTTTTATGTACAGTGAACATCTAACATGGAGTAGTATTTTTGGAAGCATATGTCAACACCTACAATTCATATGGAATTTAAAAATGTAAGAATTAGGCTTATACTCCTAATAAGAGAGTAGATGAAATGTGAGCCTAAAGAGATGTTATGAATGAGGGGCTTGGTGGTGTTTTGTCTCATCTAAAGCCAAAGAAATGGCAAAGAAGAAAAAGAATCTAGACTTTGTTGAACTCGCAAGCCATAGGTGTAAACAAGATGAGAAGAGTTATTGAATAATAAAATGTAACCTAGTGGAATTTCCCTATCTGAATATCTTCAAAATAGGCAAACAATCTTTAAAAATTGAAGACTGTTCCACTGTGAACCATGAGCCAAGCAGTTAGGATATAGTATTTGCCTACCTTTTACATATACTATCAATCTAACCAAGCAAGGGTTTGAAACTTTTATTTATGTTGACCTATTTATATATGTATGTTAGATTTGTACTTTTTAATTGTGGATTTTCAAGGATTTTTTAGAAATCAATTTCTTCTTTTTCTACCTCTTGAGTGTTTCTTTATATATTCTGATGCATTTTATTTAACTGTCACAGTTAGATCTGGGGGTTATAAATTCAATAAGCATCAGTGTTGGCCACAGATTATATTTTGAAGAGTAGGGAACATTAAAGTAAACTTAGATTGAGATTAGGCCTGAGGAATTCCTGATCAGACAAAGCCAGGTAGGCCTTATAAATGAACATGCAAATATTGAGTTGTTTCTTTTAAAAAAATAAAAACTATACTTAAAAAAATTCAGGATGTAAACCCAATATATGAGAAATATCCAATAGCCTATTTAACTGACTTTCCAATGTGATAAGCCTAATAAAGTGCTTAGTTAATCAATCATAGGTTCTTTCTCTGTTATTTCTTTCTCTGTTCTTTAAAATGCAACCCTTCTATTCCTCCAGCAGAGCTCTTAGCCACTTCTGAATTTGAACCCCTGATTCATGACTCACTAGTTTCTCAGATGAACTTTAAAGCCTTATTAAACATGTTTACTTTTTGAATAGTTTGGTTGCTTAATAATTAATAAAGTATAAACTATACAATGACCACTCACCAAAGCTAATCTTATCAACAAAAACTCTTCATTTCTGTTTGGCAGTAAGATAAATGTATCCAAAGCTAGATTTTTGCTTTAATTAGATCTTATCTACATATTGATAAACACACACATGCACACACACACGCACACACACACGCACGCACACACACACGTACATATACAGTTTCTTGAGCTGTTTCGGAGAACATTTGATTATATGCTATCTGGAAACAATTACTATCCTTCCATCCACAATCCTTTTACTCTCTGTCAACAGCAGAGCTGTAGTGTCTAGTCTCTACTGAATTACAGACATCCAGAAAATGAAAATCAAGAAAGTGTTCTTAAGGATGTAAGCAAGAGGGGTGGCACACAGTTACAATAATCTATGTAATGAATCTATGTAATGTATTCTGATGCAACCTGAATGGCTGAAGAAAACTTTTAAGTTGCATGTGCATCCAAAAGAGAGGAGCTATGTAATAGAAACCATGTGCTCTAAGGCAAAACATTTGAGTGATTTTGAGCTCAAGAGCCCCTTTAGCCTTTGGGGCACATGTTTAATGTCAACATACTACAGATAGAGAAACTTGGGCCCCTGGGAGCCAGTGCATTGCTGAAGGTCTCAATGTGACTGATGGCAAGCATGAGTCTTTGTAATTTTCGTATTTTTTTTAAAATGAGTATTCGCTGTTCATTTAAAGTAAGCTTTTAACAAGGGTACACTTTCCCCTCAGAATCAGTAAAAACAAAGCCAACAAGCACACCAACAAGCAAATCCTATGGAACAAATGTAAAAACCCCAAGCTGACTAAACTGCAGGAGGTGGCATGAACTCACTAGGAGTGGAATGAAAGAGAGTTGAAAATTAGGAGATAACACCAACAAAGCAATTGGTGTTATCCACAGTGTGGACAAGATAAAATCTACAGCAATAAACAGGGAGCAACTCCTCTCCAGGTATAATAAAATGCAAGCGGTTAGAATAGGAAAAGCTGGAGGGATAAAGGCATGAGTATTCCTGTACAAGGTTTTCTTTTTTCCCCTATTTCTTTCCTTCCTTCTTTCTCTCTTTCTTTCTTCCTTTCTTTTCTTTGCTTTTTTTTTTTATTGGATATTTTCTTTATTTAAATTTCAAATGTTTTCCCCTATCCAGGTCTTCCTTTCAGAAACCCTCTATCCCACCCACCCTCCCCCTGCCTCTATGAGGGTTCTCCCCCACCCATCTACCCCCTCCTCTCTTCCTGTTCTGGCATTCCCCTACACTGGGGCATCGAATATCCTCAGGCCCAAGGGCCTCTCCTCCCACTGATGTCCAACAAGGCCATCTTCTGCCACATATGCAGCCAGCACCATAGGTCCCTTCTTTGGTTGGTGGTCCGGGAGCTCTGGGGGGTCTGGCTTGTTAACACTGTTGCTCCCTCCATGGGGCTGCAAACCCCCTCAGCTCCTTCAGTCCCTTCTCCAGCTCCACTGGGAACCCCACGATCAGTCCAATGGTTAGCTGTGAGCATCCACCTCTGTATTTGTCAGGCTCTGGCAGAGCCTATCAGGAGACAGCTATATCAAGGCTTCCATCAGCAAGTACTTCCCAGCATCCACAATAGCATCCAGGTTTGGTGGCTGTATATAGGATGGAACCCCTGGTGCAGCAGTCTCTGGGTGGCCTTTCCTTCAGTTTCTGCTCCACACTTTGTCTCCATATTTCCTCCTGTGAGTATTTGTTCACCCTTCTAAGAAGCACTGAAGCATCCACATTTTAGTCTTCTTTCTTAGGCTTCATATGGTCTGTGACTTGAATCTTGGGTATTCCCGAACTTTGGGGTTAATATCCACTTATCAGTGAGTACGTACCATGTATGTTCTTTTGTGATTGAGCTATCTCACTCAGGATGATATTTTCAAGTCCAATCCATTTGCCTGCAAATTTCATGAAGTAATTTTAATAGCTGAGTAGTATTCTTGTGATAGAGAATGCACACAGCTTTCTGTTCCTATAGAAACAGAGGAAACACAGAGGATGGATAGAGGAAAACCTGATTGGCCTAGCAACTCCAGGTGGAAGAAGAGTGACCGCCTCTCAGTGTGACGGAACCAACAATTGCAAGTAAACTCCCACTGTGTAGGTATAGCTGCCAATAGTTAGAAGATTTAGCTTCACTGGTCACTATAATTGACAAGCAAAGCTTTTGGATAATCAACCTATTAAAAAAAGAAACTTAGAAATAAGCAGAAATTTTTAAAAAGCTAGATATTGAATCATCCAGCATATTAGTTATTATTAACAGCATAGTCAAATGCTCCCATATTTCTTTATGGTTTGGTTATTCATATGCCTATATATTTGGTTTTTATTAAAACACACACACACACACACACATGTACACATTGGGGAAATCGTGATTAACATTTCAATGGCATGGAAATTGAACCTGAAGATATTACATCAGTTTTTCTCCTTCACCAATATGTCTGTCCTGTGAACTTATACTTCTTTGCCACAGCATAAGTGGATGCTAAGGCCATGTAAAGGGCACTTAAACTGATCACCTGTGCATCATTTCTTAAAGTTCCTGGAAGTCACAGATTTTAGTCTTATATAAAAAAAAACTAATAGCAGCAATTGATTATTTTGTGCATGTCAAAATCTGAAATAAGGGTTTGGCTTGTACTATCATGTTTAGTTTTTTATCACAGTTTTATAGAGTGGCACATTGTCTTCCTTTAGAAGACATCCATTGTCTTCATTGCTGCAGTCAATGAATGCTCAGATAATTACCAATCGTGAATATGATAGAGGATACATCCAATCATTCACTGTTAAATCCTATTTCTTTAATTTGTCTTTCTGAAACCTTGAGCCATCCAGAGTCATTCTTAGCCGGTGGTAGCATTCTGTATTTTTATTAGTGTTCTATCATTATTCATAACTAGCCTCTAAGTCAGTGTTTAGTTCTATAAACTTGGGGTTTAAGAAGCTAGAGAATGGATTAGGAGTTACCATAGAGGCCTATAGACTACATTAAGAGAGGTAACCTAGAAAGCTGCAATTGAATTTAACCTCATTATCCAACAGCAGAGTTGGTCCAGATGTTTGATTGAGCATCTTTCAATAACATGGGTGTTCCTGTCTCTTGTCTCTTTCCATCACACCCTAGTGCTTTAGTCTTTGCCAGCAGTTTTCTCCCAGTTCCCTGAGCATTCTTACACTCCCATTCTCATATCCACGCTCTACACTGTATACTGCATTCACCAGTCCCCTATGAATCTACTGACCAACTACCTACTCATCCTTCCATGACAGTCCAGCTGCCTGTAACCACCCACAGAGATCTTTTCCCTGCTCTAAGAGGTCAAGCTCTGTCCACCTTTAAGGTGTCAGTACTGGGACATCTCAGAACTGTCACTGCATAGCCATTGCTTTATTTACTTGTCTATGTATCTGAAACCAGCTCTTGGTGCTTCCTGACTTGAGAAGATGAACTAATTATTTTATTTTCTCTGACCAGTACTAGGTCAGATAGAGAGTTGGACAGTAATTTACATTTATTTAATCAACTGTTAAGCAAAAGACTAATGTCTTGAAACTGGACCACAGGATCAATCTATGAAGATAAATATAGATTTCTTAGTATAAGGAAACATATCCCAAATACAATAAATAAGAAATCACAGCAAATCAAATGAAATACTATAGATAACCATTTACAGATATTTGTCCAATCTCTGAAAAGAAATGTGTTTTCAGCATTCCTTCCTAAGCCCTAGTATATTACAAAGCTACAGTTATATACATATTAGGAAATATAATTTCAAAACAATCTGATTCATTTTTTCTCAAAGAGTGGGTATTTTTATAAATATTTAGGGCATAACTCATTCTTAGTATTTTTTGTACATGTTATATAAGTTTTGTGTCTTAGCCATCTTATATAGAAAACTGTATCAATTCTCCTATCATTTTTATAGACGTTTACAAGATTCAAACTGATCCTTTAAAGAGAATCCAGATGACTCAGAGAAATAAGACAAAATAACAAACAAACAGCACTTCCAGCCTGGGTGGCTGTATTGCACAGGGCAATGGCTGAGCCTGAGGGTCTGTTGAATTTGCTCTGCTAATAATTAGGTTTTGGTCCTGGGGTAGTTTCTCTGAGGTCCCATTATTAATGGTAAGAGCTATAATGTCATTCAATGAAGAGGGAAAATGAATAGCAGCATAGCTCCCAAGAATATACTTTCTATTCTAGTATTTAAAACAGGCACCCAAGCCCACTGGTGCTCTTAACAGCTCTGACCACTTAACCTGCTCATTGATCATTTGAACTTGTAACAATAGAAATATCAGTTTCTCAGGCCTCTTGGGTATTTCTCTGACCTTTCTGATTTGTCAAAGGGAATTGCTTCTTTTGTAAAATGCTTGAGGAGACAGAACAGGATTGGTATTTGAAGAAGTTGAGTGAACCCATGATAATTTCCAAGGTTTTAATGAAGAGGATTGTGGCAGCTGGTACAGAACCCTCTTTGAAATGAGATCAGCGATTTTTATGTCTTTCCAAGGAGGATCAGATTATTAAGAGTTGTGGATCTTTCTCTATTGAAGTCATGGGGGTCACCCCTTCAATTCAGTCTCACAGTAGTTAAATTGGCCCTAATGTAGGTGTTTGAAATGTGTATCGGGCATGTACATGTTTGCCCATAATGAAATATATGCAGAAGGGAAAAAACCCAAATGAATATTATAAAAAGATTGCCTAATATTCAATAAGAATGGGCTCCATTCATATTTTTTTCAGTTGTTTCATATATCATCTGGATGTATGTGTGCTACATGTAATTGTGTGGTGTGTATGCATTTATATGGAGGTGTGTGTGTGTGTGTGTGTGTGTGTGTGTGTGTGCGTGCGCCTTAGGTTGATACTAGATGCCTTCATCTATTGTTCTTCAGCATGTTTACTGACATACAGGGTCTTTCATTAAACCTGGAGCTCCGTGATTCAGCTAGGCTTGCTGAACAATGAATTGCTGGATCCATATCTTCCAACTTCTCACCACGCTAGGATTACAGAAGTGTTTTTCCAAACCCTTTTTTTTTGTTTCTGTTTTTGTTTTTAGTTTTTGGTTACTTGAGTCAAGGTCTCACTTTGTAACTCTGAGTGTTGTCACTATATACTCACTAAGTAGACTAAGCTGGCCCTGAAATCATAGAGATCTATCTGTGTCTACCACCTAACTGTTGGGATTAAAAGCATAAGTCAATTTGGTGCCAAATATAACATTTTATGTGGGTTCTAGGGCTTCCATATTAGGTCCTTATGGTTGTATAGAAAACACTTTATTGTCTGAGACATTGTTTTCAGCCCCACATATATCTTTTAATCCCTAAAAATTATATGCAGAAGAGACTATCTGCATAACTCATGAGACATGGTGCAGAGTGCAATTGCAAGCTACTAGCCTCCTGTTCAAAGAACAGGATAGAGGATTTGGTCCTTCCTCCATAACTTCTTTCCTAATACGTCAAGCACGAGGCAAGTGCAGATGTTCAGTCATTCAAGCTACAGACTTACAGCTCTACTCATAGGGATGAAAAAGCAAGTGGCTAGGACACCTCAAGAATGAAGACAACACATTTCTGGCTCATACCCATTGTAAAACATGAGCTTCACTTGTAAAGCATACAATTAATCATAAAATTCTTAGGAATTTCACGGCAGAACTACAAAATACTGATCTCCAAAATGCTAAGGAGCACGTACACAAGTTTCATGTTTTTGAAACCCACACTGGAAAAAGGTACCATTGCTCTCTGAACCTTACAAGTGGAGAAATGAAACCTCCCAGAAACTATGATGGGATAGGTGATGTAGTTCTTTACTATATAATCACTGAAATATAATATACCTATTTTATATAATGGGATTAGTCTACATTTTTTGTTCTTTCAATACTGTATTTCATAATTTCCTAGTTTCTTTTGCATGGCTTCTGACAGGGCCAAAAATAAATGTTGTATCTTATAAGCTGTTTTTCCCACAAAGTTTCACACAATGGCATAGAGCAGCCTATCACATTTTCCTGTTGAGTGAAAACATGGTTTATTTATGAATACCATTTTTAATGGTCTGAACTCTATGACTGGGCTAATTTCATCACCAAAGATTAGTTCTCCCTGCATGATTTTAATACATACCAGTGCTCATGTCATGATGCCCCCACTTCTCCTTCTGAAGTACCTGTTTTCCCTGATGTCTAGCATGAATGGAAAGCCAAGCTCCTCATCCATTTTCGTGGATCCTCAACACCCATAGGTTTAATTACCATTTGATTCTCTAGTGGATCAACAGCAGCTAGAAAGCTGAATTTGGACATTATCACACTAATGTACCACTGCCTCAGACATCTTCTGGGACTGGGGGCGTGGCTATAAAAGAACCATTTAAGGAATAATTGTCCATTTACCGTCTCACCATTTTTAGCAGAGTGCTATAAAAATCTCATCATTTCTGATTTACTTTCCTGTATCACCTTCACCTAATCTAAAGATAAGGCCAATGACTTACCTTCAGAGGGAAGGGAAGATGAAAAATCTATGTAATGCTATGTAGATATTTTAAACAAAAGCCATATCCTCTTCAAAAGTGTTTTGTAACAGAATGAGACCAAAATAATTCCCTGTTAATCAGTGAAAGAGAAACAAGCTGTAGGCACAATGACTGCCATCCCTATGGGTAAGCAGGCTATGCCAATTTTTAATGTCTTGCTGGAAGAACTAATTTATGCAGGCCTCCACTGAGCAGCTGTACTAGTTTGCCATGGCCTTGTCTTCATTCTGATTTGGGGCTCTGCAGTAGGAGCTGGCATGCTGAGCTATTTGACTATCTAAGCCTCATGGACAGTTCTTACTCAAAACAATGTCAGAAGAAAATGACAACATCCCTTCAGGGAGCTAGACCTCATCTACACTGGTATTCCCAGAAGAGATTTTTCCTTGTACTTACAAGTATACTCTGCTCTGTGTAACAGCACACTTGGTTGTGCTTGATTTTATTGTTACTACTGTTGAAAGCAAGCATTTGCTCTCCTACAGCGTAGTAATGACCTTCAGTTCAAATTGATTTGTGTCAAGAACTGGTTCACTTGAACCCTCTGCATCCTGAGTCAGTTCATGTCACATTTACCTGCAGGTAGCAAGTGCTTATTGATGAGAGTTTTACCACATGCTTACGTGATTACATATTGGTTTAGCTTTCCTTTCTAAATCACTACTTAGTTTATAGTTCAATTATTATTGATCCAAGTGCCGCCAGTGAGTAATTCTATTGATGCTAAAATACATGTAGGGAAGGCGATTGGCTTTCAGGTTTACACTCTCTCTTATAAAGAATGTTGCTCTAGCTGGGAATAACGGCAGCCTTCAATGTTCATCTCACACTAGGAGCCATTGACCATGAATACATTTTATCTCTGAATATTTCCAGTAAGACTGGAAACTTGAGGAGTCTATTTAGCGTTGGCTAACTTTTGCAAGAAATGGCCAGATAGTAAATACTGTAGACCTCTCTGTCACTCCTGCACTATACAAACTGTATTTGGGTACAGCTCTGCCACTGTATCCAAAAATCAACTGTAGTCAAAACATAAACTCATGAGGAAGGATAACTTCCAAAACACTTGACTTACTAACGCAGGCAGTCATTTTGGGACCAAGTACATTAGTTTTCTGATTTCTGTACTGGGATCATAGGAGATGTACAATTGGGTCTTACCTTGAAAGGAATAAGGTGACCATTGTGTTCATGGTGCTCACCAGGGCTAAGAGCTATGCAAGAATATATGTGCTGTTTTTGGCAAGCAGGAGCACTAGCTTGGTGGGAAAAGAAAATAATACATGGAGCATGGATGTCTCCCTTGAACTGTCTCCACGAAAGGGGTCTCTATTCAATTTTTATGTGAGGTAAGGAGTTCTTTTAGATTCACAAATTCATTGTTTTGGTTTTGGTTATTCACTTAAGGAGGAAAATTCAGAATTGTGCACAGTTTCTGTAAAGAAATTTTTTCATAAATTCTGACCTACTATTATTATACTGGAAACAAGCCGATGCTTTGTTGAAGGCCAATTAAAATGTCACATAAATCTTTTTTTTTTTTAAAAAAAAAGATGAGATCAGGATATACTTGTAAGGCTAAGATGTCCATGCATCGGATTCACAGGACTGACCAGTCAGGCAATAGAGTGGATTTCACAGAAGTTGGTGATCTTTAATTCCTGTTTGGCCATTGGTTGCTTTTACCATGGATTCTTAGAAGTCCTGACTTATTGACAATTAGAGATTGGGAAAAAATCTTATCCTTAAAGGAATCTGCTTGCATTATTTTACAGAAAATGTCATAACAGATCTGGTCTTACATCATATTTTTCTAAAAGTTTGGAAAGAAAATTAGTTGAAATACCTTTTTTTTTTTAAAAAAAAAAATGAGATTATAAAAACACAAATTCAAAGAAAATTGCCTGTACCTAAATAAAATGCTTTATGTTGATTTGGCTAAAAATTTGAATCTCCTTAATTAAGTAAAATTTAAAGAAAGTATTCTAAGAGAATTAAGACCAGCTCAAGGAAGTTAATTAGAGTGCCTCTCCTAGAAAGAAGTTGCCTTACTAGGCAATGGTATTTGATACCAGAGTCAGAGATGAATACTAATGAATCTGTGATCTCTTAAGAGCATCATAAGGCTCTTCACAGCAACCATAGGGCTGAGTGTGAAGTCTTAGAGGAAGGACTTGGAGAAGGGACTGAAGGGGCTGAGGGAGTTTGCAGCCCCAGGGAAGGAGCAACAGTGGCAACTGGACTGACCCCTTGATACTCTCGGAGACTGGAACACTAACCAAAGAATACACATGGATGGACCCATGGTGCTGGCCACATATGCAGCAGAGGAGAGCCTTGTTAGTCATTAGGGGGAGGAGAGGACCTTGGGCCTGAGGGTGTTAGATCCCCCAGTATAGGAAAATGCCAAGGAGGGAAGATGAGAGTGGGTGGGTGGGTTGTTGGGGGAAAACCCCCATAGAGGCATGGGGAACGGGGAGGGAATGGGGAGGTTCCAAAGGGGAGATCTGGAAAGGGGAAAACATTTGAAATGCAAATAAAGTATGAAAAAAAAAGAAACGAGCATAAATAATAATGACAACACAATAATAGAAAAAAATAAAAAAGAGTTATAGAAAAATTTAAAACACCACAAGCAAGTGAACTGTTAAAATTTCAGGTAGCTAGAGTGGAGGAGTGAGGCTGAAATAACCATAAAAATTTAAAAATGTTCTTTCAAATATATATACTAACTGAATGTGTGTGTGTGTGTGTGTGTGTGTGTGTGCCTTCATCATAATAAATGATTTTAGAGAATATGGAAGCCTGAGTTATTATTCCCAGTTTAGTTGATTAAAGTAAGATACATCTTCTAGGTTATTTATGGAGTGTTTAAAATATTTTTATCGGCAGGTAAGAGCCTCAGCACTCTGTCTTAATGTCTTAATCTGCTTCCCAAACCCATCCTTTATGGAGTCTGTAAAGGAACTTGTCAGGCCAGAATTAGTTAAGTTCTCAACTTGCCTTTGATTTGGAATTAAATAAAGTTTTATTAAAGGTAGAACCCAAAAGTTAGCATCTCTGTTAACAGAGTATAAACATTCTAAAGTAGTTGCATGGTAGACTAGTTACTAACAAGCATGTATATAGCATGGTGTCTTAGGGGTTTTATATCTGTGAAGAGACACCATGGTCATGGCAACTCTTATAAAGGAAGACATTTAATTGGGGCTGGGTTACATTTCAGAGGTCCATTATCATCATGGCAGGAAGCATGGCAGTGTGCAAGCAGACATGGTGCTGGAGAAGTAGTTAAGAATCCTACATCTGGATTGGCAGGCAGCAGGAAGAGAAAGTGACACTAAGCTTGACTTGGATATCCTGAGCCCTCAGTGACGCACTTCCTCCAATAAGCTTATACCCTATGAGGTTATGGGGGCCATTTTTATTCAAACTATCACACATGGATACACATTCCCTGTCTTATCTTAGCACACGGTATTGTGGGGGGCTTCATTTAATTAAAAGAAAATTAAAATCTGAGTAAGTACGTTCATTTTCCACTGATGTTCCCATGTGTATTTAGTAGACTACCATAGCTTTTGCAGCATTAAAGAAGATTAACAGTAGAATAGTGTTTAGTGACTTTACTTAATTATTTTTCTGTCTTCAAGGGTGTTGCAATACATGCATATAAGCATGCTGAATCTCCCTCTCTGTATCATTGGTAGCAAATGTTTTAAGGGCAATGTTTTGAAATATATGTTTTCATCATGTCTAGGGCCAAATCTACCACATTTCTATTGTACATGTCACATTGAACTTCTGACTTTTGACAACAATGAAGTGATGTTACATTGATAATCTTCAGAAGCTTCATTGAATGACATTTAAAGCTCAGCAATTACTTAAAACATTTCACATAATCTTAAAGTCAGGAATTACATTTCAAAGACCATTTCCTTGTATAATAAGCATCTATAATGAAAAAAAAAACTAAAAAAAGAGTATGTCTTGGTGTGACACAGAAATTAAGTAAGCTGCAAAAATAATATTTGCCAATTTCCTTCAGAATGGGATGATAGAAATATAATTTCCCACTAACCTATTTGGAAGGCCAAAGCTGTGTGATTTGTCACAGTAAGGTTCCCACTTTCCCTTTCAAGCCATAGCTTGTAGGTGTCAGTTTGGTGACAGGAGCCATGATATTCAGTGGATAGGATCCTAACACATTCGTTTATTGATGATTGACATGGAATTTTCCCATTTCCTAGGAAACCTGTGACATGGAGTACCAGTAGTGGTACAATCATGGTCCACAAAGACCCACATAATTACCATCGCCACTTACAGTTGCTTGTAAACAGTGGAACTACCACTGAGGTACATGAAGGTGTTCTATCTTCTCAGCCTCTTCTTGGGAACTCATATGAAAGATACCAGCTAGAAGGTCCTCTACTTCCCTTGGGCTTGGTGAGAGAAAGCCTTTGAAAAGAATCTCTTCGGTTTATTTTACAAAATTGTTTCAAACTCAAAAACAGGTTAGCTTTGTTTCATGGATCAAAAATAGTTATCAGGGTTTTTAATTGCACATAATTATATCAATCAAACTGTCAACGAAGGCTGCTTCTTGAAGCTCCAGTAAGGTGTTAACACTATTGAATACTCTGTTCTGTTATTTTTGCTGAGAATCATTCCAGATTCCAGGTGTGACTACTCAGCCCAATGTTTAATCTTATAAAGAGGCAGCCGTTCATGGAAAAACAGCTGTAACTACAGGAGTTTGGATATTTCATAATTAAAATGCTTGAGAGTTTGCAATTGGGCTTCGTAAGAGTCAAGGTACAGTTGAATCTGCTTTCCTCTTTGTATGAGCCTTGGACAGATCTTCTCTGTGCTGTGCTACATAAAAATGGCTAATATCATCCATTTTTTCATTGGGGAAAAGAGGAGGACAGTAAGGTGAATGAATGCTTCAACATGGCCAGATCAAAGGTAGTCTCCACTGGAATCCAAAGGAATCTCCTGAGAAAATTGTCTTCAGCTTTCAAAAGCAAATGGACCTTGGCTATGGTGTAACTAATATTAGATCAACTCTAGTGATCAGAGAAAACTGAATACTCTTAACATTATCCATGTTACTGAATGGTTTCAATCCTGTAGAGGACTAATGATGTCATGGAAGACTTTGTAGTTGGGATTCCCATGTAGGCTGGGATGTGTTGGCTTTCTTGAAGTTATATGGAGCTCTGTGTAAGACTCATGCCCTTATGGGTCATTGTTTCTGGACATGTCACTGAGTTGTGCTCAAGATACAACTGCCTTGAGGGAAGATAAATACCATAAAGATCTATAATCTAGGGTTAGTAGATGGACATTTTTAGAGATGATATGCCCCCCTACCTGCCATGCCACCTACCTGGAGTTCAAACTACTGCCACCAATGACTGCATACCTTTCCCACGTTCTATCTCCAGGGTTTGGAAAATAATTTGTGTTGTTTTTAGAGCTCTTTAGCAACTGTAGTAAGAAATACATAGTAAGTTGCTCACTAATCCTGGTTATGCTGTTTCTCATTTCCTCCTCAACCTCCTTGGGAATAGTCTCTTTCTTCAAGAGCCCTTGCATCATGGGCCCTTGCAGAATCCCAGCAAGTCTCCAGTCATCCACCTACCTTTGGAGCACAGCAAGACAGACATCCTTTGAACTGAAGAATGAACATGTGACTTTGTTTTCATGTGTACTCTGAGAAATGAAAATGCTTTTTGGCTTTCTGTTTCTATTTTCAAGAAAAGAGTCAAATCAACTTGATATAGAGGAAGGATCTCAGGTCAGGAATATTACTTGGAGGAAGCATTTGGACAGAGGAAAATATTCAATGATTTTTGAGCCTTGAGAATGGAGAAACATTAACTTGAGGTAGTTACCATGATAGACAGTAGCTATCTGCAGCTATCCCAAATCTGAGGGGGAAAAGCCAAATATTTTAAGAACTCTGAATTTCAGGCACTGTGAATAAAATTAATGTTCATTTTCTTATGTAGTCCTTTCAACAACCGTGCCAAAGAGGCACGAAGATTCCCCTTTGAAAAGAGGAGACTTAGGTGTATTCAACAATATTCATATAATATTTATTGAGTGTCTATGTTTTTAAGTGCTAATAATGTAGCTCTGAACAAGACAGCTTGTATTTTGCAGAGAAGAGTGAGACAATTTTCAAGTGAGTAGTAAGTAGCACGGTTAAGAAACAGGAATGGGAGGGACCAGGTATCAGAGGACAGATAGGACAGGTATCCCTAAGGAGGGGCTAGTGAGCTGAGCTGAGAATGAGCAATAAGAACCATCTCTGCGGTGGGGGTGGGGGGGGAGTGCAGACAGCCCTGTCAGCTTGAAGGTGGGGACAAGGCAGCTGTGTTCCTATGACAGATAGAAGGCATGTCCCGTGAGAGCTAAGAAGAATGTGCACTGGTCTGGGGAGGAGTGGGTTACAAAGCTAGGTGAGAATCTGGAAGGGTCTTGTCAATCCAAGAACATGGATATTATTCTAGGAAACAACAGGAAGCTTAAGGGAATGTGTTATATCATGAATACTGTGATCTAGCTTACATCCTTACATCTCTGGCATCCAAGAGGCTGAGAAATGTATTCAAGACGTGGCAGGTGCAGAGAGAAGACAGGCAGTCCAGATGCTTACCTGAGCCCTGCAGCCCTCTGCTTCTGAACCTGTCACCTTGAATTCCACTGCAGTGCATGTTCACTATGCAGAGATTGGAAACAAAGAAACCTTTTTTTTTTTTTTTTAAGGAAAAAATATTAGTTAGGGCATTTAATGCCAACCCTGGAATCCCGACACTTTGCTTACTTTTGAGTGTCAGTCCTTTGTAGCTTTCGTAGTATTGTTTTTGAAATCCTATAGCCAGGTTGTGCAGGGGAGGCATCTGTGTGTGTATATATACACAAATATGATAGAGAATGGAAAGGTTTGTTTTTAGCTCTTTAAGAGCAAGGCAAGCCACGTTTATCTGAAGGTCCCCTGGAACAGGCTTGCTGATTCTTTTGTTCCTGTAAACCATGGATGTGTTGCCATAAAACATCTCCAAAACATCCTAAATAATAGTGCGAAAGCAACAGAATCGAACCACTTTATCCTTTATTGCTAAATCAAGAATTCAGTTACAGAGAGAGAGAGAGGGAGAGAGAGAGACGCCATATATTGCAGGCTCCCTCGCCTCCCTCCTCCCTCCTCCCAGCCCACCCCCAGTCCATCTGCTGCGATGCTTGAATTTTTACTGGGCTCTTTGTGTAAAGACACTAAAGCCTTAATCATGTCTCCTGTATTGTGTATCTCTCCTACATCTATCTACTTTGTTTACAAGTTGTTTACAAGTTCTCTTCTCTTGGCTGCCTGCTCATTAGCATATTATTGATCAGTCAATCTTTGGTGGCTCAGGTTGGGGACGGGTTGGGGAAATAGGTAAATTGGAAAACTGGTGGGGGCAGGGATTGGACAATCAGTTTTAAGTGGTTCCAAAAATAGCTCAGTCAGGCTGGTGATGCTTGTAGCAGCCTCTTATGGAATTTATGCTCTTCACTAAGATTCAGTGCTGAAATATATTCCACCAGCTGTTCTTGCAGTCGGGAGCTGATGGCAGCAGGGGGCCAACTCTTCTTCTGGAGGAAGAGAAATTGGAAGTAATAGGCTTGGGGTAAGGCAGATTTTCCACACAGGAGGAGAGGTGACACCCTATACCTTATGCATGCATTCACCATCCACCACACACACACACACACACACACACACACACACACACACACACATGCACACACGTGCCTGCATACATGCATGTACACACCCATGTGTGAATGCACATGCACAGGTTTCTTTCTAAACTTTGGTCTTGCCACAGGACATCTGGCTTTTTCTTCTCTCCTATCTTTTTTAATAGTGAAAGGGATAAGTGAGACAATAAGGTTTTATTTGCATCAACATTTTCATATTTTATATGTCTGCCATTTTGATTGTGGTTCTAGCTTATTGAATGTATGTCTAGAACCTTCCACTAGTCCACTCAGCTTCACAGAAGTCAAAACCTTATTGTCACACTTTGATCTGATCCAAGACCTTCCCATTTACCAAGCCACCTCTTTATGAGCGTTACGCCTACTACTGTAATATAAATAAGTGTAACATTGGTAAATTTACTTAAGACTGTGTGACATGGAAACATATTGTTTTTCATGTTGCTCTTGTTGCAGTCATTCTGCCCCTTCTCATGAAGAAATAATATTGCATATTCTCTCTGTCTTTATAATCCACTCTCTTTGCACCTACTGTGTCTTAATATAGCCTGTTCCTCAAAGTGCTGTGGGAATGACCCAGTGGAATTTGTCAAGCTTCCAGTCTTGCTCTGTCACACAGGATACACTGACTCCTTTTAAGCTTTTTTTCAAAATGTGTCTCTTTCGCCCAAAACTGTACCTGCATGTCTTAGGGTTTTATTGCTGTGAACAAACGTTGTGACCAAGACGACTCTTATAAAGGCAAACATTTAATTGGGGCTGGCTTACAGTCGCAGAGGTTTAGTCCATTATCATCATGGTGGAAAGCAGGGCAGCAGGCAGGCAGACTTGGAGCTGGAGAAGCTGAGAGTTCTACAACTTGATCAGAAGGCATCAAGAAGGAGACTCTATTCTGCACCGGGTGTAGCTTGGGCTTATGTGACCTCATAGCCTACCTCACAGTGACACATTTCCTCCAACAAGGCCATCCATACTCAAATAATGCCACACCTCCTAATAGTGTCACTCCCCATGGCCAAGCACTGAAACACATGAATCTATTGGGGCCAAACCTATTCAAACCACCACATTCCACTCTCAGGCCCTCATAGACTTATGACCATAACATAACGTAAAATGCATTTAATCCAACTTCAAAAGTCACCATAGTCTATCACAAGTCTTAATAATGTTTAAAAGTCCAAAGTTCAAAGTCTCTTCTGAGATTCATGTAATCTCTTAGCTGTAATTCCCTGTAAAATCAAAATCAAAAAGCAGATCACATACTACTAACATCACAGGATATACATTTCCAGTCCAAAACGTCATAGTGAGGAAATATTGGACCAAAGCAAAACCTAAAACCAGCTGGGCAAGCTTGAAACTATTTCTCCATGTCTGATGGCCAACTGCTTTCAGCTTTGTTGACCGCAACACAATTCTTTCTTTTGGTCTGGTTCCACTCCTTGTTAGCAGCTTTCCTTGGCAGGTATCTTACAGCTCTGGCAGCTGTAACATTTTGGGATTTCCAAGGTAACTTTAACTTCACAGCATCTTGTTCCATTGTCTGATCCACATGATCTTCTGTGTTCCATCAGAGAGCTTGGGTGACTTCTCCACCTCACCCTCTGTAGAACTCTAAGCTCTGGCTGACTTCACTCCACTACTATTGCTGTTCTTGGTGGTCATTCCACAGTACTGGCATCACTAATTTCCCAGACTCTCCCACTTCAACTAGGCTTCACCAATAGCCTCTCATAGGCTCTCTTAATGGTTCCAAGCCTCAAATATTTGGCATGACCCCTTCATTCCTGGGTCATCAACTGCAACTGAGGCTGTACCTTCACCAATGGCCTCTCACAGTGCCAAGCCTTAGTTGTTCTCGATGACCTACCCCACCCCATGCCTTCTAAAGAAGTACCACTTGGGTGATTCTTACACATCACCAAGTGCTAGCATGAAGCCTATCTCTAGAACATAGCATCTTTTTGCTCTCAGAGAACACTTCCAGGAAGATTTCACCTCAGTGATGCTTGTTTTTTCTTAATCACTGCTAATTTCTTAGCTCCAGCTAATCAGCATTAATTGTCCTAGTAACCACTTCTATTCTTGACTCTAAAGCCAGAGCCACATGGCCAAAGCTGCCAAGTTTTGCTGCTTGCTGGGGTTGGAACATGACCTCTATACTGGCTAGTTTTGTGTGTCAACTTGACACAAGCTGGAGTTATCACAGAGGAAGGAGCTTCAGTTGAGAAAATTCCTCTGTGAGATTCAGGTGTAAGGCACTTTCTCAGTTAGTGATCAAGGCCCCTTTGTGGGTGGTACCATCTGTGGTCTGGTAGTCGTGGGTTCTATAAGAAAGCAGGCTGAGCAAGCCAGTAAGTTACATTCCTCCATGGCCTCTGCATCAGCTCCTGTTTCCTGACCTGCTTGAGTTCCAGTCCTGACTTCCTCTGGTGATGAACAGCAATGTGGAAGTGTAAGCAGAATAAACTAAACCCTTTCCTCCCCAACTTGCATCTTGGTCATGATGTTTGTGTAGGAATAGAAACCATGACTAAGACAGCCTCCTCATTCTATTAAATCTCCAAGAGCTTCTTCTTCTTCTTCTTCTTCTTCTTCTTCTTCTTCTTCTTCTTCT
>JADRCH010000018.1:12542757-12554647 GCA_019843965.1 Rhynchomys soricoides | reverse complement strand
CTTCTTCTTCTTCTTCTTCTTCTTCTTCTTCTTCTTCTTCTTCTTCTTCTTCTTCTTCTTCTTCTTCTTCTTATTATTATTATTATTATTATTATTATTATTTCCTTCACTGCCTAAACTTGGCTGTCCTGGAGCTTGCTCTGTAGACCATGCTGGCCTTAAAATCCAAGATCTGTATGTTTCTGTCTCCTGAATGCTGGCTTTAAAGACCTATATCACCATGCCTGAACCCAAGCTCTTCTTTACCTAAAACTTGCTCTATAACAGGCTCGCCTTGAACTCAGAGATCTGCTTGCCTCTGTCCTGAGATTAAAGACATGTACCACCATGTTGGAACCTAAGCTTTTCTTTAATTCCTTATGCAGGATCTATATAAGTTCTGGATGACAGTTTATTCCAAATGTAGTCAAGTTGACAACTGAGAATAGCCATTGCAATCCATCCCTTGTCATTTTGACACAGTCATATCTCCTTATGTCTAAATGCAAACAATAACCAGGAAATAATAATGCCAAACATGATATAACTCTCCATGGTACAACTTCAAACACATAAACAATAATCTTAGTTGGGTCAGATCTTGCCCCGAGGTCACCACTCTCTTAATTCCATTTAATATCCTTGAACACAGATTTAACTCTATTCTTCTTCCTGGTGCTGCTTTAATACTTGAAACATACATTTTGTTCCTTCTTTACCTTCATTCTCAACATGTCTGAGTCAGTGCATTGTGCTGGGACTGACAATGTGCTCTTTAACAACTGTGGTCAGTAGTCCTGCTGTGGACAGTTTGCAGATAGGCTGCTTAATAATAATAACTCTGCTGCAACTTAATGCTGCAATTTGGAGCTCCTGAGAAGGGGAAATGGTGGGCACATTAAATCATCTATGTCTTCTGGGCTCTATCTTGAATTTTTTTACAACTTTCTATTTTTGGCTTCGTTTCACTGCACAATCACTGCCCTTTATGTAAGGTACATATTGAGGTATATGTGGTTTACATGGGTGGGAAGGAAAGGTTTCCACATCAGAGTTAGGCTGGGAATATTAAGTAGACTCAGACTGGGAAGGTTTCGGGTTGACTCCTTCAGTGTGTGAGAGTTAACACTTTCTCTGCTGCAATTCAGGATCCAACTAAAAATCCACATACCCTTCTTTTGCATTGAACATTCTTTGGGTCCACAAAATAGCAGAGCACCTGCTGCTCTGTCTCTGAAGTCTGATTTTATAAAACCTATGCTAAAGCTTTACTCCTTAACTTGTATCGCCACCTACTGTCCACCCTGAATTCCTGTGTGAGAGACTCTCTTGTTTTACACAGAATTCTATTTCTAGCCTTAACTTTCATGTTATTCTTTCTAGCATATCACCTTTGAGTTCAAAATAGCAGCCGGCTTCCTACTAATATTAAAACGTTTTATGTCTGATACTTTTTATATTGACTTGAAAATACTTATTCAGGCTAGGAAGATGGCTCAGCAGTTAAGAGCAAGAGACTGTTCCTGCACAGGACCTTAGTTTGGTTCCCAGCACTCTTGTCAAGAGACTCACTCAGCCTGTCACTACAGCTTTTATCTGGCCTTCTCGGGCACTGAAATTCTGTGCACATATCACTCACATGCACACTGCACACCGACACACATAAAATCGAGACTAAATTTTAAACAGTAAAATCTTTATCCCCTTCTGAACCTCATGTTGTATCCAGCTATGGATAATGGCCACTTTGATCCTTTCCAGTGCTCCTGGAAGATGTCAAGTGGAAATACTTCTCAATCCAATTCCCATCCTTTTCTATTACAGAAAGTTTCTTACTTGAGAAGAGTAAGGAATACTCTCCTATAACATCTTTCCCTGATTCCTTTTAGAGAATGTAAGTGTATTTTGAGAAAAACTTGCTGCCTCTCGATTATAGCCCTGCCATCTTCAGAACTAGTGAGAGAATTCTCCTTTTACGTTGATCACTTTCAAGTTTGTTTTTCATTTAGTCATGTGTTAAAATACGCTAGTTATTTGAGCTCCCAGCTTTCAGGAAGTATATCCCAAAATAGCAGTATTCAAGAAAACCAATATTTGAATAGCAGTCTTGCTTTATGATTTCAGATCTGCGTTAGATTGCACAGCATGTTTTTCAGTTGTTTTCTGAGGTCCTAAGGATGAGAACGTGTGTAAGGAGCTAAGCATGACTAAGCAAAGTTTACCGTGAACAGTAGTAGATAAAGAAATTCAGATAGATGTGAGTAACACAATTCATTCTTGGTATTAGGCATCAGATGCAGTGTTTACCATGGGAAGAAAAGCAAAACTTCTGTGCCTTTTTTGTTCATTCCTTTGCCTCCACTGTCCAGATGATATACTGGAGTTTTGTAGTCAAGTCTAACTTGCTTAACTTAAATTTTCTTCTATTGATCAAGCCTTAAAGTATCACTCTATATTTAGCAATCCTCCAGAAAACCTGTCCTTAACCACGCTATGACTTCAGGTTAACAGACTCTGTGGAAAATATTCATTTATTCTTACAACTTCTTGCAGACTTCCTCACTGTCTGGAGACTACTGATGTATACACATTCCTGGAAATGTGCCTATAATATAGAATTGAAATCAGGCATGTTAAGCTATTATGCTAACAGAGGCTGACATATATTTAGTACTTTCTGCTGTCTACGAGGTGTTCGATGTTATATGGCTTATTTTATTTAATTTTTGAAATAACCTCGAGGGGTTGGTACTTTCTTTCTACTTTACATATAGGTAAATCAAAGAACATACAGATCAACTAGTTTAATGCTAGGTATCCTTTAGGAACCAGCAGAAATAGACTAACATTCAATGGTCTTATTGCCAAGTTCATGACCACTGAATGCAAAGGCCAAAACTTGTCCCATGCTAAATCCTTCTAAATTGTCATCTTACCCTTATTTCTGTGGGGAGAAATTGACATTGTTCTTGGATGTTTTATGAGTGTAGTTAGATGACTTGGGTTCAAGATTCCAGTCTTGATTCATAGACTTTTACATTTAGTTAGAGGACAAAGAACTATCATGGCCAGAATGAGCCCAGAGAGTTCACTGGAGTGAAGGCCTGGTCATGCTCTGTAACCCAGCTGCATGGACCCAGCTGTGGATTGCTCTGGACAGTGTGGTAAGTATATTAATTAGTTTTCATGTTGCTGCAACAAACTATCTAGGAAAAAAAGCAAATTATAAAAGGGTTTGTTTGGTTTATAGTTCTGGGTTACAGCTCAATATAGTGAAGTGGGAACAGAGGTAGGAGCTTGAAGCATTTAGTTATACTATCAGGAGATGGATCTAGTGATAAGCTGCGTTTGTTTGTTTGTTTATTTATGTATTGGCCTTTTGCCTGTATGTATATCTGTATGACGGTGTAAGATCTTGTCAATAGAAACAGTTATGAGCTGCCTTGTAGGTACTGGGAATTGAACCCGGGTCTTCTGGAAGAGCAGTCAGTGCTCTTTACCCTCTGAGCCATCTCTCTAGCCCCTATTAGCTTGCTTTCGTGTTCCATTCAGGCCAGGTTACCAACCCAAAGAATAGCACTATCCTCCATTGATGTGGATCATTCTATCTTCATTAACCAAATACTGACAGTCCCTCACAGGCCTGCTTATCTATGATTCTAGATCCTCTGAAGTTGACAATCAATAGTAAGAAATCTGCTTTGCAGGGGTATGAAGGCTCGAGTCTTCTGCGCTATCTTTTTTCTCTCTTCTCCACCTCTCTTCTTTCCTAGATCCCTTCCTCCTTTACATCCTTTCTTTCTACTTTTATATTTTCCCTTTCCTTCATGCTGAGTATGAAAACCATGGCCTTACGCATACAAAACCTAAGTTCTCCCACAAAATTGTTGTACAGTTCTATCTAGACCATTCTATGTAAGATCCAGATCTTTGCAGTAAGAGACTTGGCAAATTACAAGGAAGTCTTCATTCCATGTTCTATTGACCCAGCCCAAAGCCAATGGTTCATGTAATTAGGGCCTGGAAACCTTAGCTATAGTTGCCTTAGAAAATGGAAAAAAAATTTACCCAAGCGTTGGTAGTCTCTTTTGAGAACGTGCTATCCCTGTTCCAAGACCTTTGGCCTGGCACTCAGAATGGAAGAGCTGTGATTGTTTGTTTGGATAGTCTCTTAACCTAGTTCGCAGATCTGAATCATCAGGACAAATACATGACAGTCTAAGTCAGACAGAACATTTTGTAATCCTAAAATATAAATAAATCTAGAAACTTCCCTAAAGACTTTGGTGGTCAGACTCTGTTACCTTAAAAATCTAATGATATTTCTGAAGTTATGGCCAGAGAAGAATAAGGAAAACTGCTTTTCTTGGAGGGTTAAAACTAAGTTCCTCCCTCCTGCCCCATACATGTTCTGGGGCAGTACCTGTTAGTTGTGTGCACTATGTAGTGTGCTGTGTGTCTGGGCATCTTCCTTCCCAGAGGCAGGTGAATGGACTCTTGTGGGGGAAAGCCCTCAAGAAAGCAGATACTGGAGGCAAGAAGGAAGCGGCTTCGCACTAGAGAAGTTAGTCCAACTGCTCTGTACCGCTCCTGAGCTTTGTTCTTTCAGTAGTTATATCCACTGAGCACAGTTGTGTCAGGCTGAGGGCTTGGGAGTTGGTGTTGAATTCAGTAGTGAGTAGGTGACCTTTCATCTTGATCTCCACCAAATCTTCAGTATTCTTCCACCCATTCTTGTCATTCACCCGAGACTTCTCACAGACCATTGAGCCATGTGGAGTAAGGGGCAACTGATAGGCAATGGGAGCAAATCACAGCATAGGCTTTACCACTAGGGGCTACTTCAGCACATCTCTGTCTGAATGGGACAAAATGAAGATGTGAAAATGGTAGACACATCACTTTCCTTATAAAAGTGCTCACCATCTTCCCTGCTCATTGCTTTCTCCCTCTGAATCTTAGCCAAGTAAGCTGACTAGTCTTGTGGTTCAAGACACTAATTCACCTTACTGTGGCAATAGGAAATATTTTGGAATGTTGGAGGGATCAGTAAGAGCAAAAACAACCATCTGTGTGCAGAGACAATCCAAGTATCTCCTTCTCTCTAAGACATACAAGTAACCTCTAAACATTTTCTATGCATTAGTATGTAATAAGAAACCTTCAATATAGACTCATTGTTTGTATGCTTCCTTTGTAGGACAAGGGCGTGTTATGAGTTTTTCTGCTTGTGTTGGAATATTAGTATAGTTCTTAGGAATGTCACCTTTACAGAATTGTTTTTCTCTTCACACCAGAAGCCTAAAACAGAGAAGAAAGTCCTTTTTACATGCTGTCTTTCGTGTCTTTTGTTTTTAAAATACAAGTCTTTCTTCTGAGATATCTATTTGGCTATAGGGAAGTAAGGAAGAGTAGACATTAAAACCATGACAATGGCTTAATGACTATTGTCCTTGTCAAAGAGGCATTTATTAATTACCCATTCCTATGGGTAGCCTTTCTACTTCTGTTCAGTAGGGGATTATGAAGTAACAATCTTTGTCCCATGGGAAGGCCATGCTTTAAGGCATTCTTGATTTATGAATGGTTAGAAGTGGCATAAACATAGTAAGAAGTGAAACCAAGAGCTTAGATCCTTATACAAATGATCGTGCTTAATTCCAAGGTTAGGGAAGTTCAATACTAGACTGTCTTAAGTGACAGTGGAATGTCTGGAAAAGTAAAACAGCAGCATCAACAACAAAATACTACTAATTGTAGCTATTGCCATTGGTCAACTTACTGATTAAAGTTAAATACAGGAATAGCATAATTACTGTGTTAGTCAGCATCATGTAAACATGGATAACAACATAGCCAATACAATTAAGCTACTGAGAAAAAAGATTTATTTTATCTTATGGTTATTAAGATTTCATGCCTTGAAAGATTGGATAGTCCTGTTGTTTTGGACTTGCTGGCAAGAACAGGGCCTCATTGTGGGAATGAGTGTCAGGGTTAACCACTACATCACTATTCAGAACACAGACATGGACTGAGAGACAGAAATAGTACAACAATATCCTTTGATAGGAATATCCAGTGACTCTAGGACTTCTTTATCATGAGACCTCTCCTCTCAAACCTTCTACTACTAAGAAACACTTATACAAACCATAACACTAAGTATAGTAATTGTTTTGTTAACTGACATAGAAAATAATATGTTTAGTTCTTTATAAAGTTCTTAGAAGAATGGAATTACATCTGGAATCTTTAAGTCACCTGCCAGGGGCCACACTGCTGGTGCTTAGCAGTGCTCTTAGTCAAACCTGTTTACTCTGAATGCAAAAGTCTGAGTTTTTCACTCTGGCTCATGCCATGCAGCAAATATCCTTTGCTTTGCTTAGCATAGAGCACAGGAGAATAGACAGGCGTGAGATCTGACATATAGTCACTTAACATCACTGCGAAGCATCTCTACTTTGCTAGAAACCATCTCTGGCTAAGTTGGTATTTAGAGGCAACTGGATTGTTTTAGAAACTAATCTGCAATCATTTTCTGCTCAATCTTTATTTGTATGGCCTCCTTCAGTGCTTAAGAGTTGATCTCATATTCTATGAGTCTCTTGGATGCCATCTTGGCCAACCAGGAGTTAGTCCAGTTCATGTTTTCCCCACTAATATGTTGGTAGAAAAGGATTATGGGTGAAGGAAATTTTAATAAAGCATGGACTGATTTTAATCAAATTCAATTATTATTTTACTTTAATAATTTCTTTTTAAATGTTTTATTTTTTCTTCCATGTGTAAATCAATGCTTTCCTTTCTGTTTTAGTACATCTGGCCAAATCATTATTTTGTTTTCTATGGACGCTGAAGAAAAAAATGTTCACTACATACTATTTCTTCAAATTTGGACAAATAATAAAAATGGAATGATACATTAATCAAGTAGTAGGATCAGGTTCAGGCTTCTGCTTTTCCTCTCCTGCTCTGTATCCATCACCACTCACCAATGTTTTAATAGACAAGATATGCAATAGCTATTTTCATCTCTAGTGTTAACTACTTTCCTCAATGTGCAATTTTAATGAGGTGAGGTGCTGTTCGGGTGGCTGGCTTGGCCTTGTTTGTTTGTTTTGTAGTCCTGTGCACCCAACCCAGGGCCCTTTGTATGCCAAACAAATAGTCTACCACTATACTATGGCCCTAGCCCTTTAGAATTATTGTAAATTCAGACTGGCCTTGTGCTCTTGCTGTAGATCAAGCAGAGTTTGAACCTGTGTGTCATCTATCCCCCCACTCCCTGAGTAGCTGACTTCCCAGCTCTGGCCACTTTCCAGAGTCTTGTGGCCTATTATCCTCATCTGTAGTGTACAGATCATGCTAGAACTACTTCTTAGGGTTGGAGTGAGGATTCACTAATTACATGCTGAGAATTACTTAGAATTCCATTTAAATTCTGTTTTTGACAAAAGGCAGAATGACCATAACAAGTCTACTTTTGGCTTTGGAATAAAACTTTTCTTTCAAATTTTACTTGTCAATTTTTTTTTCTCACTCTGAATTATGTTTCAAATTTCTTGGTTTTTTCTTTTCTCTGAGAGTTTATTCCAGGGAGCTCACTTGCCACATCACCAAAGATTTAGTTATTTTATTTATTCACTTTAATCTGATCATTTATAATCGATTTCAGTTATTATCCTACAAAATGATATTTTGGTATGACATTAATTCCTTTTGGCTTCAGTATTTGTTACTAGGATACAATGAGGCTTGATTATTTTGGCTCCAGGCAGAGAAACATTTAATTCAGTGATTTATTCCTTTATTCCTTTAACACATATTTATTGTGAAACAGAAAGATAATTATAGAGACTCTTAGAGCCAGAAAGAATTTTAAAATCTTTTAGACCAAACTAACCCTCATACTACAGATTAAATCATGAGCACATAAGGGATCAGATGTAGACTCGGTTTATGTGACATCATGATATACTCGATGGGAAAAGTAAGAAGAGGAACATGTAGTTTTTACCTCTTTCTTGGTCCATCTCTTTCACCTCAGAGGAGGAAGGAGTCATTCCCGAAAATCACGTTGTTCTTAAGCATAGATTCAAATAGTTTGAACCACGTAGAAAAGATGATATTCATCTTCAGACTGAAGGATGACAGTTGTTAAGTCTGTGTGAATGGCCCCAAGCTATAGTTGACATGAGGGAGGGACATCTGCGGAGCCATGACATCTACAGCAGAGAAACATGACCAGGCTTGTAGAAAGGACACCAAATGATCCAATGGATCATTTGCTTGTGGCTGCCTGGCAAGCCACTGCCAGACCATCACAAAGCTTATCATCTCCAATTCTGGAGGTGAGGTGGTCTGAGGTTAAGGTGCTGGCAAACATCACTTATGTCAGAGTCTTTAGGGAGGATTCTCATCTCTTCTTCTTCCTTGACTGTGTTGCATGGACTTACCTACTGAGATATCTATATGCCCAGATCTGAAACCAATGGCAGAAAAATCTATCAACTCTACACAAATTTATCTTGGGAAGCCAATGTATTGGCTTACAAACAGAATATGGATAATTCCAAAACAGCCACAACCAAAATCTCTCAAGTCTTCAGAGACGATGGTGTTCCCTCTGCATCTGTATATATGGAATCCCCCCTTCAGTTAGCCTTCCATACCCTATACACTTCACCTCCCATGATCACAAGACCATGTTCACCCTAGGCAGATTCATATATAGCTGAGAGAGAAAGACAGAAGTGTGTGAAGGAGAAGATGGAATCTCAGATGAGGCTCTGAGGATCCTCCCATTTCCTGATTCTGTAAGGTAATGTCAACTGGCCTGATCTTGGGAGTCTTGGGCATAGTCAGAGATGTTCTGATGGGAATGGCTGTTGTGTACAGAGAACAATGTTTTACAACAGAAGTCTGTCAGCATTGCTTGATTTGTAGATGACTCTTTGTAGTCTCTCCTATCTACTATGCATGCCTACTCTTTTCTGTGCTTAACTTATAAGCACACATGTGATTGCCTTAAGAACCACCTGACAAATCTAAGATAAGCACCATCTCTCGAAGATAATTACCTTACTAATAACTTTTGTTCTGTAAATTCATATATTCATTCTCTTGCCAAAGGTGGTAGAATTCATGGGTTCACTTCATTGGGACATCTTTTGGAGGTCTGTCATTTAGCCTACTAGAAATAAATACAGGTTCTTGTCCTTGAACCAATAAGTTATCAGAACTCTCTGGGATTCAGATTTCTCATGCACAAAAAGAGAATAGTTATGTCCTGCTTACAAAGCTACAGTAAAATAAAAACCAGAGAAGTTAATATAAAGGCTCTGCAAACCCAATCCTCAGCACAATGTGTTGCCACAATTCTGCGCCCTCAGAAGACAAAGCAGATTTTAAATAACTTCACTTTCAAGAAAAGTATACAGTTAACCTACATTGAGTCAAGAATTTGTTAATGTTTGGTGATTTGGATAAAAAATGCTCTTGAGCAACTAGGAAATGGTTTAATACTTACTTAGTTCATTAGTACACAGAGGCAGTCCTGAAATGTTTTATATTCCCAGAACCATTATATGTTAGCCATGCCTCATTTGATAATTTCTTTCTGTCAGGGCTCTGCTCCTGCTTCTGTGCACTAGCACATTTTATCACACATTGCTATGCAGTGCCAAATCCTTTAAATAATAATAAGTGATAGTTTGAGTAGCAAACCAGTGATGTTTACATCACAGGCCCGAAGGGGGAAAACTCTGTTGCAGTGCCAGGCATGGTAGTCGATGCTTGTAATTCTAGTACTTGGCATGTCCATGCTGAAGGATTGTGACAAGTTTAATGCTAGATGCTAACCTGGAAATTATTGGGAGTTCCAGCCTGTCTCAAAACAACAACAAAAGCAAGCAAGCAAACAAACAAACAAAAACCAAGACACAACACAACAACATTTAAAAATGATGAAAATAAGCAGCACAAAGTTTATCATTCACATATACAGAATTCTTGCTTTAGTTGTTTAAGGGTTCATGTTCCAGGCTCTTTCTTAATTGAACTATGGTTTGCATGTCTGAAAGAAGAAATATTCACCCACTAAAGCATATTATTACAAATATCATGTACATGTTTTATGTTACTATGGTGCAAATTTAATGGGGTTTTATTGTGATTTGAAGCAACTCTCCTTCTGGATTAGGAGACAACTGAGGACATGTTGACAACAATCATTATAGGTATAACATAAAGTCCAAGCATTTTTTAAAATCCAACCTTTTCTATACCCTCTCTGCATCTCATTAGTAGTCACTTTAATTCCTAGAGTTATAGTTATGAATATCTTCTTGTTTAACTCTTTTTCTTATCTACGTAATATGCTCCCTGGATTCTGCTTCCTTTTATTCTGCTTGTGAAAACAACATTGACGTTGAATATACATCATTTTTTCTCTCAGTGAGCTATAGTAAATGTGATGCTAGGTGACAGAATAGACGTGGTGTAGTCATGGCTCTGTTGCTGCCTACATTTCTGCTATCTCATTTCAAGGATCTTTCCATTTATGGATATTTGCTCAATATTTACTGTCTCATATGCTGTAGTTGGATCCTACTATTCTCTACTCTGATCATCATTCTAAAAACAAAAGAAAAATGTAAATTACTTTCATAACTTTACTTGACTTTGGATTACTATGAGTTCTTAGAAAATAAATAATTCAAAATGGAACTAGACATTCCCAGAGAGTATCTGCATGTTGTGTTGGTGTGCCTGTGTGTGTATGCATCTGATTGGGGGGGGTGGATGAGTGAAATTTGTTTCTACCGATGAACAAGTCTTCAGTTTCAAGGTAAGTTTGTTTCTGTAAGATACACCTGCTTTCCTTCATGCAGCCATTCCAGTTCTTTCAAGAAATGACTTCAAAAGCATCTGCTTCTGTGCTCATAAGAATCCTTTCTGCCCATCATCTCCATCCTTTTACAACACCCTCCTCAAAAGCTCATTCAAAATGGCAAAAAAAAAAAAAAATCCAAAGCTAATATGAATTTAGATGCCGATTGTGTCCTGTCTATGAATGGTTTCCATATTTGAAATGGCTGGGGAATTAGCGTGCCTCTACCCACAGTAATTTAGAATGAGTGGAATTGGATAAGGGTCGTTTCCTCCATCTCCTGGGATTCTAAAAGCTCTGCTTCTTTTATACCTGATCAAGTCTGCCACTTGCGAAGCTATACAATGTAGTGGAGAAGTGCATACGGTTAACTATGACAATTACAATCAGTTGTTTACAATCTGCTGCTGCTATGGGATTTAAATACCATCATGGATGTCAAAAGGACAAAATATTGCCTCCGGTGTTTCCTGCTTACAGATGTTTTTATGATCGGGTTTTGCTCATAAACAGGTGGTTATATGATGAAATCCTTCCATGCATTTCTCTATCTTACTTATCTCCTAATATGGCTTCTCCGGGGTATAGTTAAACACAAGCATCGAGTTTCTAACGAGCTCCGAGGTTACCTCAGTGTCCCCTGAATGTGGTGCAGTGAGGTGAAAAGGAATTTGCTTATGGTGAGTGAAAGGAGTTGAAATAAACACAGCCAATTATAAAAGACTCCTTCCCATCCCTCCTTTATCCTCCCTTTATATTTTCTGTTCTTAGTCAATATTTACTTCTTTTCATTTTTGCCGTAAGAAGTACTGCACCAAGTTTCCACTTTCATGCGGTCTCAAGCATGCTATATGGAGTACTGCATGTGGACATGAATTGGTGTGGTACTGTTCCATGACTGTGTCCATTCCTAATGTTGTGAGTTGAATCCAAACAGTACAAAAGTTGCCACTGCACCCTTAGCCAAGGAAGCTTGAAAGCAGGTAAGTCAATCCTTTTCTTTCAGCATACCTTTTC
>JADRCH010000018.1:12120888-12537747 GCA_019843965.1 Rhynchomys soricoides | reverse complement strand
CATACATACACACATGCATACAAACATACATACTCACATACATACATACAAACACACATATATTATTTGTGTATATTGGTGGGGAGCAATGATCTGAAATATAAATACGTTCATCCGGTCACATCCAGGATTCGAATGTAATGCCACTGAACTAGGAGTTGGGCAGAGATCCACACAGGAGATTCTTACAGGCCAGTGCAGAATCTTTGGATACCATGCCTGAGTGTAGTTCTTAAACTGTGTGAGGACTTGGTGGAATGTCAGTTCTACTTCTCACCATTAAACACTCTTAAGCCGCAGGTGCTCCCGTGGCACCAGAAACTACAGAACTTTGCACACGGAAACAAAAGCCCGTAAGTGCGCTTGTTATATAAAGACAGGCGGGGTCCAGAAGAGCCAGTAATTCCTCAAGCTCTGTTTGATAGACCTGGATCGAGTGTGAACTAACAAGAGTCACCCAAATATAAAGAAAAATGGAAGTGAGGAGTAAGAACTTAGGGTGACTCTCAGCCAAACTACGTAGGTGTGAAGCATATGCTTAGATGAAGAACTTTATTTTAAATCTTCATCACTTCAGCAGAAGCAATATAATCTTTGAGGATGCCAAGTGGTATCATTTTTGTTTATTTCAAAAGGAAATACTTATTTAACATGTTTTATTATTAACAATTATTATAACTCGGCATATTATTACAACGGCATTGTCCTGATTGATATAAAATGACATTACTGGGTAAGGGTATTTGCTGGCTAACCAGAAGATCTGAGTTAGATCCCAGAACTCACATTGTGGAAGGAAGAACACCAGTGAGTTCATCAAGTTGTCACTTCCATGTATGCACCATGCCATAAGCACGTTCTAACCACCCATGTGTACACATGTGCACACACACGTGAATAAATTAACAATAATTTAACAAGAGAGTTTAGGTTTTTGGTTGCATTTACAAATGGAGATAATAATGAGACAGTTCATATGTAGGAAGGCATAAACAATAGATTCCTATTAATTACCTTTAATATAAATTATATTTCTATCTGAATACCATGGAAAGAAGAGGGGCACACTTAGGATTTTGTGTAAACAGCTTCATTGTCTCCAGATGGACGATGGGCTGTTTTCCTAAATATGTGAAATGGCAAAAGCAGAATGCTCGGTCATCTCACTTTCATCTCATTGATGTTCAAAAGTCCCCTCTCACAGATTTTAGTGCCTTCCTTACACATCTGTCATTGTTAATATGCCAATACTCTGATGCTGGAAATCTGGAATTGGCTGCCTGAGTTGTTTCTTCCCAATGGAGGTAGTTTATCATCTTTGCTGTTGTTGGTGTACATTATTTAACATGTTTTATAATTGATAGTGATTATAAATTAGCACATTACTACAATGGCATTGTCCTAATTGGCTGTGTTGATAGATGTGTTTTGAGTGGGGAAATTCTTGGTTATAAGCCAAGTGTCCATCTAAGAGAGGGCTGAGACCATCCCCAGGCTAGAAGTGAAACTCTTCATTCCATTGGTTCCCACTTACTATCTCTTTCTGTCCCTCTGCCCTTGGTAGACATGACTCTCAAATTTATATGCTTCCACCTGTGTTTCCCTATGACAAAATTTTTGGGAAATTCTGGTTTATGAAGATGTGGGATCTCAAGACTGAATGAGATGGCTTTAATCTGGCTGTGCCATATAACAGACAAGCTGCATCCTCTATACCTGTTTTCCTTGATATAATTTGGGGACAGTCTTTCCATCGAAATAAACGATTTATCTTTCCAATGCACAACCTGCCAGGTCCACAAATACTTCCTTGTTTATTAATCTCCTGACTTCCACCCTGCTCCTGTTGTCCTCCTAATCCAAAGCCCTCATTTCTCCTTTACCATTCTCTTTCATGTTATACACTGACGTAGGGAAAGCCACCAGAGACTTTCATAATAAAGTCCACGCTGGTATTCTGAAGGTGTTGCAGCAGAGATAGAGTTCAAGCAAACAACTTCTGTATTCAAGCCAGGATTGAGAGGTGTCTGCTTGACAGTCAATTCCTTTTGTTGCCTCTGAAATCACTGTCAAACATACAACTAACTGCTCCATAGTCACATGGTAGACTTATATCTGCTGAAATACACTTAGTCAAGGTCAAGTGTTCTCCGATTACATGCTCTGTTATTTCCCAGCTATCATATATGCTTGGCAGCTGTCATCAGCCCAATTTTCTCTAATTTTCAGTCACTTTCCTCCCATCCCAAGTTTCTGCAACATATCATACAACCTTGTCAAGTATGCTTTACTTCAGATGAGATAGGTATTTTGTGGGTCTCACTTAGATGCATTAGTGGCCAACGATTACTATATGTGGTTGCTACACATAACTTCAGATCTTTCTGCCAGCTTTACTTTTCCTGATTTCATATAATCCTGTGTAGCACACCAGTTAATCAGCAAAAACATCTGTTAACTTCTTCTCTCAAACAGGCTACATTTCAATGGTAGGTGAATTTGTTGCAGTTTAATCCAACAAATATGTTTGGAATACCAACAGTGAATTAATTAAATTAATATTTATTGAGAACCTACATGTTGTAGTCATTTGCTTGCTTGCTTGATTATATATGTATATGATCTGGCTTGACTCTTTGAATGATTCTGTGAGATACATTATCTTCTTGACCCTTTCAAATGAATTAATTAAGATTCATAGATGTTATATATTATTGAAATATGATTCAGTTCATAGGTAGAAGGAGTATGAATTGAATTAAAACTTTCCTGGGTTTGAAAACTCTTGTTTTTCTTCAAAGATAGGATTTTACTAAGCATGTGCTAGGATAATAAGTTGGTTAAAAAAAAAGTATATAAATACAGTCCATGATTCTGCAAATGTTTTAGAAAGTCTTGGAATAAGCCACTTTTGGTGTTTTTTTTTTTTTTTTTTTTTTTTTTTTTACCAGAGGATTCAAAGTTCTGTAGAGATGTATTTATGACAGTGACATTACTGGATTAAGGAGAAGTAAAGGAAAGACATAAGACAAATCTCTACCTACCAAAGTTGTCTGCTGATGTTTGTTAATGTTTTCTGACAATGGTACACACCAGGACAAGGATTTATGGGGAAACTGCTAAAAACTGCCCAGCTCTGTATTGAAGTAAACAAAAAAAAAGAATCACAATGTCAGTTCTGTGTTTTCCTAAATGATATGTGCCCACACCACTTCTCCACATAATGCTTCACCTACAAGATTGGTATTTACTGTTAGACATTGGGTTCACAAAGAGCAAAAGCTTCAGCACAGAACTGACTTCTAAGAACCCAGAGGCAATGAATGTTGCTGTCAAGAATAATTTGAAGAAAGGGTATCTAGTACTGTGTTCTCAAACTGAGCCACCATTTAGACTCTATTTGGGGATATTTGCCAGTGATGATTCATCTGTTACTATCTTATTTCAAAGAACACATGGAATTTTCTTATGACAAAAGCATATTCTGAATATTCCACAGGGCTTTCTGGTCATGGCATCATATATACCAACTTTACTTATGGGATATGATGACAAAGATTGTCCTGTAACGTCGACAGATTCATAGGCTGTTTATAGGCACAATATGGCTACCAAATAGCCATTTGTCTTGGCCAAGCCATATCATCATCTCTCTGAATCTTTCATCATTAGTATCATGGATAGGCCAGAATATTTTTGTATTCCGGTTTTACTGCACTTCCCTAACCTATTGTTTATGACTGCTTGATAACCCTCCAACCTCATTGTGCCTAGACACATGCTGCAAGTAGCTTTTGTGACGTTTCCACCCTTTGTCTGTATGGAAAATTGGACTTCTTAAATACAATTTTGTCCCAGAATTAATTTTCTTATACTGAATGCATAGAAAAGCATATATATTATTACTAGCTGACACCAGCCTCAAACATTCAGAATACCCCCCCCCCAAAAAAAAACCACTTGTGAAATAATTTACCAAAGTTTTTTCTGACTGTCCTGTGAATTTAACACATAGTATGAGTGGTTGGGATCTCAAGATTGTAAGTATTCTATAATTTTTTTTTTTTAACCAGTCAATGGCAAGGAATCCATTTACTTTATGGTATCCTGCCAATAGTCTTGATATGATCTTTCTGTTTTCCCAGAGTACGGAGTTCAGTATAATGAAAAGGCTTTAAATGTGTCAATCTAAAGCCTTCAGATACCCCTGTAGAAAGTCTGATGGATAAGAAATACTATCTCTAAGGCTGATATTCACTCAGTTCTCCTTGTGTTTCTTGGTTTTCTTTTTCTTCTGTGTTGCTCCATATATTACATGATAAAAAATGTTTTCATGTTCCATGTTAAGTGTAAGATTATTTAGTCAAGGTTTGTAAACCTCTCTCAAATTATGATGGCATGAATTGCTTTTACTTCTCCCAAGAGGGGGTTAAGATGCTTGCTGTATGTGCCAAGCCTTTTCTCACTTTTTAAAACTTCTGAATATGTAGATTTTTTCCTGAGGGTTTTTAAAAAAAAACATTTACATTGGAAAATGAGCATAATTAAGACAAGCAAAAAAAAAAAAAAATAAGGAAATCTGCATAAAGCAGTAGAGAAAGATTTTTTTTAAGGCTGAGGATTGAATTCCATGGGGAAGTATGGAGACTCTTTAAAGAAAGAGATCGCTAGAAGTCATACTGCCCAAATTCTGCAATCACTTTAAGGAAGTCTAAAGTCTATGCAATAGAAATATGTAATTAAAACGTGTATGTTTCACACCCAAATTTATACCCAAAAATTGGTACATGTGATGTTCAAAATCTAGTAAGGGATTTGAATGTGTACTAAGAATCTAGTTGAGGAAGGACGGAACTCTAAGCTTAGATTCACAGAGGAAGGCCGTCAGCTGACTGTAAATTGTGCAACATTTGTCCCCACAGAGGTAATAACCTCAGAAAGATCCACAAATAAGAAAAACTTGTCTTATATGGGAAGAATGTCCATGACCTCATCATGCTCCTTCCTGCTTGATTTGGTTATGAATTCTACCAACAGAAGGTAGAATGCTACCTTTAAAAGTAAGTTTAAGAAGGAAGCTGCTTACATATTAATCTGAAATAAACATGTGAAGGGAGTTCTTATGGTTGAAAGGGCATGCTGTGGGGCATGATTCTCTTTTGAAAAACATTAATAAGGAATCACAGTTGAATACATCTTTGAGATAGGCCAGCAGTACTGAGAGATTCTATACAAAGGCATTGACAACCAAATAGCAACAATGGGGCCATCTCTAACTGTGGTCCTGTCAGTTGTCTGGGAAGTTGAATCTTTAGTGATAGTCTTGAAGCTTCCATATACACCTGGAATTATGAAACTGGGATGAACATAGAAGCTAATGGTGGTTAGAAGAAATATGCTTTTTATGTCTAGCCTGGAGGACTAGACATTAGATTTCTACTCTGCTGGAATATTTTAATTCATACACTTCTAGTAAGAGATGGAAAGATGAAGATTGCCCAGTTAATATGAATCTATCTATTTCCTTTTATTAGAGCATTCACAGTCTTGAAACACATAGCACTTAGGTAAAGCCAACTAAGAAAATATATCCTCAACTTGCTAGCACCCTTATGAATTTCTCACCTACTTAAAAATTTCATTCTCCCTTCCATTGATATGTAATCTGAGTATCTGAGATCTGATTTTACATATATTTAAGTTCTTGATTGACTTGAGCCTCTGAGGGACTCTTTTTTGTTAAGTTTTGATTGAGCTCTTATTATCCTCCACAGGACTCCTTAGCTAGCACATTTGAAGTATTCATTCCCCAGAAAAAGATAAAGCCAAATGTGTTAACTCCTTTTCTCTCCTTTAACTAAGATCTTCAGGGTTTGGCCTTCTATGCTTCAGTGTTTCTAATTATCTAGTAAAAATTAGAGCATACTCTCAAGTCATGTTTTTCACGTTCCTTTTAAAATCTCTGTGTGTTCTTGTAGATTTTTTTTAATGGGCAAAGATGATCCACAGGGTCATGGGATAAAGGACAGGAAAACAAACAAGATTAGAACATTTTAAGGCAGCTCCATGTACCTGTTCAAGACTTGAAGGTTTTGATTTCCATTATAGTGAGGGTTGTGAGTCTAATAAATGCCAGCATCTATTTGAAATGAGTTCCATGGGATCAAGCTCCTCCAGTCAGGATAAGAGATTTGTGACAGAAAAAAAGAAATCCAAATAAACTCTCCCCAATAATATCCTCTCATCCCTCCTCCATACCATGTTCCCACTGCCCCACTCATGCGCCACTCTAAGGGATGTCTGTGAATGAACAAGATGCTTACTTAGCTCACGTGGCCCATTTCACAGTTCATGCTGTGATGGTACATTTTTAACTGTACTTCTTCATGGCATGGATAGCAAAGAAAGGAACTTGCTTGGAATCAAGTAGTCCTATCTCAAGGCAAAAGCAGAGAATATAATGATTAAAGCACAGTTCTCTCAGAACATCCCCCTGGAGATCACTCATAATGCCACATAATGCTCCTGAGTCACATCCTATCAGCACCCATCTCTTCAGGATTCTAGCGCTTCCCAGCCCTTTTTCCTTTGGGGTCCTTAAAGGGATCATTCTGCTTAGTGACATTGAGTTCAGTCCGTAATAATACATTTCTATCCACTTGAATATCTGTAACCTGAGTGTATACATAGCAAAGATAGACAAACCTGTAGGTAGCAAAGACATTTTAAAAATTGGGAATATTTGAAGAAAACATTGGCCAGTGAGTTTATTATTGGATAAGTCTAATAAAAGTCCACAGAGTTTCAAGGAAGCAGCTATTTGAGCTTAAGCTGGCCAAATGTTCTGGGCCAGTAGTGCATCCTAGACTTTTAAATGTTAGATAACTTGAATAAGGAGCATACTGAATGAATAGGCATGTCAGTTAGGACTGTCATATGACTGTGCTATTGTTCCTTTAGTTTGTGTTCATATACTGTGTACTGTACATTATAACATGTTGTATAGCTAGTCACCTGTACATCATCTATCCATCATACACTTACTAAGGCCCCACTATAAATCAGGTAGTGTGTAAGGTTCTGTGTATACAAAGATAATCAAGTCTTTGCTGACATGAAAACCTATTCGAACACATTGGTGACATAGCATTTAAATATGTTTTCTGGAGAAAAAAATCCTAGTCAAATATGAATTTTTTTTTAAAAAAAGTAAAAATTAAAAAAAAAGACTTTAGCTAAGAGTAGCAGTTCAGGCAGCCACAGATGATGTGGAGGAGGGTAAAATATAATTTTATTCTAAAAAGCCGCTTGACATTTACTTGTAATGCTGGATTAATGCCAATGTGACGATCTATGCTGTAGTGGAGACGTTTATACATTTAAATGAATGGTAATTGCTATTAATTTACCTCTCTGGATGATAATACATCAGTGATATTCAGAAAGGGATCTATAACTCAGTTTACTCCTACTCAAGATGCAGGAGGATAGGTCCTTCATTTCATTCTCCAGATCTGACAAAACCATGAGCACCTTGAAGGGTTTACAAGTGAGTTTAGAACACACCTTCATTCTAACAAGATAGAGTTAATGGATTTCCTGAGTTGACAGTATTCAATCCTGTGCATTATGGGTTATGAGCAATAGAGTAAAACCCATCAAATTGCCAAATGGAGAGTTTAGACTTAAAAGTTGAAAAGTTTGCTTCTAAGAATTTCTCCAATTTGGCCTTTCAAGATCTATCCATTGTTCTGAACATGTCCCAGTGGCCTTCCTTGGCACACATAAAAAAAGTTTTTGTCAGTCTTTGCAGGGATTTATCAGTGATGAAAGTCTCTGAGGGGGGGCTGCTATCTAGATATTCACTGTTTAATTTCCCCCTTCTTCCTGCTTGCCTGCCATTGCTCTTTGTATCATTTTATCAACACCTGACAAATTCTTGTCCTGTCTTTCTCTCTGTCCTATCTTCTGACAATGCATTCTTCTACCCATGTTTACCCAGATCAATTAAAATTTATACCCAGAAAAGTTTCCATTAATATATTGACTTTTTGTCCTATTTCCTTAAATAACAATCTATGCTTCTTCGATTATTAAATGATTATGGTCTCATTTCAGTACATAAATATATACATGGAGTAATGGTCGACTTCAATTTGTTTAATCACCCATGTAAAAATTGAAAAAATATCAGCATGATATTCTTTTTTTTTTTGTTTTTTGCAGCTATCCCCCTTTCCTCCCTAGTTTCTTCATCTTTCTACTCCTTTTCTTTCTCATCATTGTAAATACAATTGAGAGGATGTTTTCTGTTTAGATAAACACATAAACCCTAGATCTAGATAGAATGTAGATTTAACAATGGTATAATAATTTACGCTTAGCATATTCAAATAGAAATAGTATTTGCAGTTCTCTGTGAACATCTTATCTTGTATTTGAAAATAAAATGGAGGATCACTAGCTATCTCTAGCTTCTTTGAAGATTGGCCTCTTTTGCTGACTTAAAGACCTAAAATACATCGGAAGACGTGATGCTGATAGTCAATGACTGAAGAAAGGTGTATTAATCTGTCTTCTATATACTTGTATCTCTTAGCTGTTGTAATTTAAGAATACAAAGAATTTCTAGAATGGCAGCACACGTGGACTCTCAATTTAACAGACTTGACTCTGCCAATTCTTAGTCATGTGATCTTGAATAAATCTTCAACATATGGAGCCATCGTTTTTCATCTATATGTTGCAGATATTGTCGTGTTGAAGATTTAAGTCAGGATTATTGGCTAATTTTCACTCAGTATTTAGTACAGAAGTTGAAACACAGTAAACATTCAATAGCAGGATTGACTCCTCATCATTATTATTAACCTATCCTGTTTATGCCTTGCCAATCATACTTCCTAAGGTACATTATTACCTATCAAGGTTTGACCTAAGGATGCAGATGAGGAAATACTTGTTTTCTCATTCATGGGTAATTTTACACCAAAATAACCTGTACTAAAGAATAGCAAAAGACAATATTTAGACTTATTTAATCAATGTTTTTAATTAATTTATTTAATGTATTGTTTGTGTGACCCAGCATTCAGAAATGAATCTTCAAGATTCCAGGGAAGCCTCAAAATGTTGTCATTTGCTTAAATGAATAATATACAGTCTTGGAGAGTTATCATTGAATATAAGAATGGTATAATGCTATTCAACCCAGAAACACAGATTCCTTTTGGTGCCTCCATGAATCCAACTTCTCCCTTTGAGTATGGAGAAGACACAGCTTGAATTAGCTGCTTATGACATAAAATTTGTCTGGTCAGAAAATTTTGTTATGACTTTCTTCATAGGAGAAGGTGAGAGACCTTCTGTCTTTGCTTGCTCAAATATCAAAGTATAATATGCATGGTAGCATATCCTAAACTCCACCAAGCACTTTGCATTTGGGGAGTAAGTTTCTAATCTATGGCACCCATTAGTGCCACAGAGTGAAACACATGAACTGTGAAGAAAGATTTCTTATACTGTAGTAATTACCCATTCATGAACAACCATTTTTAACTCACAATCAACAGCTGATTGCAATTGATCTGTTGACCATGGAGTTGTTGTGACCTTTGAAATACATTATATTACCATTTCTCTTAATAAGGTGCTTAACCTTCTGCAGGCAGGTAATTCTCTATTGGCATAGTGACTAAAACAATGATTGATGGTGAAGTTGTGTAAGAAAAAGAGTTCAGCGTGCTTGAAAGTCAAAGAATTTTGAAAAGTACAAGAGATCAATAATGATGAACACACTGTGACAACTTGATACTGGCTGTGCACATAGAATTGAAGCCATTAAGCTAGTCACCCTTAGAGAGTACAGCCTATAGAAATGAATGCATGACCAATAAAAGAACCCTTCTAATTTAAATATCAAGACTGTGATTGGAAGAAAATTAGATTTATATATTGTGACTTATTCCAAACCATTACCTTCCTTGCCATCGTTTCCAGTAAAGCATTCTTAGCCCAAACTATATTAACGTAGTTATTTCTGAAATTAGGTTCCTTCACAGTTAAAGAATAGGATTTGTGCTCCTCCAATGATTACTACAGAAGTCACATTCCAGTAAGATAGATAAGGCAATAAGCATGCAGATGTTTTGGGTTATGACCAAAACTAACGTTTATTTCATCATGAGTGATATCAGTTAGAGTAGCATGATTTCTGCAGCCAGGAAATTCCAGAGCCTGTAACTAGGGTGTTAGTGTTTTGTTGTCAAATGTTACAGTTGTTGTTTCTACAATAACCCTTGCTTTTTAACAAGAGTGTACAAAGTCAGAGTCAGAAGAAAACAAACCAAATGGCAATGAATTCATCACAAGACCATAACCAAAGGATCAGAACTACTCAGGCCTGCTTCTCCAAAGGAGTGATAATATCTAAATATTCATCTGGTTGGATTGTCAAAGACCTATGTATTCTGTAGTATATGCTGGCTTTAAAGCTGAGATCTAATTGTCTTTATCTTTCTGAGATAAGGCCGTAGTAACATAAATACATCTGGGGAGAAAGAAAAGGGAAAGGGGGGATATTTCATTCTCACACTGGAAAAGTCAGTGTAGACTGAGAAAGTGCCAACAAACCCTAAATAATTTTGTGTTGATTATCTGAAATTAGAATCGTGATGGTTATAATCATTTGATCCCTGAGGCATTAATGAAAATTCAGCATTATTTTGTGTGGAATATGTATCATTACCCCTGTGCTGAGGAATGATTATTAGTAAGTCTGATTAAATCTGGAAGCGTGACATGAGCTATCTTTAACCCGCTAATGACAGGGCCATATTGTAATTTTATGATGAATGAACACAGTTTAGCATTTTTTAGCACTTGGTGGTGGAAATAAGAAGCCTGCATTCATTTTCTTGATTAGACTGCAAAAGAGTCAAAAGAAGCTCATAAGGATTTTTTCCTTAATGAAATGGTGTCCCTGCTGATTGATGGACCTGTCACAGCTTCCAAAATCCACAAGACTGGTTTCCTTTGCATTGTCAAAAATATTATTCAGCAAGATTCTAGAGATCATGAATTTGGAGATTCAGAGGCACACAAAGTTGAAAGTGCTACTGCTTGGTACTCAGGTATGACCAATGGTTTTTAAATGTTTTGTGTATATTTTATAATAATTTTATACTCTTTTAACTGTTGGTATGAGTTAGAATTTTTACCACATGTTTTATCAGTGAAAACACAAAACCACAATTTAGGTGAAGTTGTTGCTGAAGTCTTACAGATTATCAGAAATGCCAACACTCAATACTCAGCACTTAGGTGCTTTGGTCTCAGTAGAAAACAGAAGAATTTTATAATTATTGAGTTTCTTTTTATTGTTGTGGCAGTTTGAATATGCTTAGCCCAGTGAGTGGCTCTATTCAGAGGTGTGACCTTTTTGGAGAAGGTGGGATTTAATGAGCATTTTAATGAAAAGGAGCAAGGTAAGAAAGGAGAAATGAAAAAGGGTGTGGTTCAAGTATTAAAGGGGCACCAGGAAGTACAGTGGAGCTGAATTCTATGCTCAAGGCGATTAACAGATTAAGGGAGTGGTGGCCTGGAAGCAAGATCCCACACAGCTAAGCTTATTGTTCATGCTTTTGGAGTTGAACAAGGGATACTTATATCTAGACATTATTTTACTTGGTTTTTCTTTTCATTTGGATTTTTAATCTGAAAAGAACTACAATCCAGAAATGGAAAGCATCCCTGTGATTCGGATTTTGAGACAGGAAGTCACAGACTATTGATCCAGATTTTGAGGAATAGTGGCTATGAAAAACTTAGACCCAGTCATGGTAGTATGCACCTTTAATACCAGAAGACAATGGCAAGCACATCTGAATTCAAGGCCAAACTGGAACAGAGCAAGTTCTAGGTGAAGAAAAGCTTAAATCAGGGCATGGTGGTACATGCATTTAATCCCAGCATTCAGGAGACACAGCCATGCAGATTTCTGTGTTCAAGGTCAATCCACAGAGCAAGTTCCAGAGCAGCCAAGCTTAGGCAGTGAAGGAGCTAGACAACAGAAAGCTGGTGATAATGTAACAGAACAAGGAGGCTATGTTCCAGCTCCTGCAAGCAGCAGAACTTGGCAGCTTTGGCATGTGGCTCTGGCTTTAGAGTCAAATATAGAAGAGACTACTGGGACAGTTGATGCTAATTAGCTGGAGCTAAGAAATTATCAGTGATTAAGAAGAAACTGAGGTGAAATCTTCTGGGAAGTGTTTTCTAAGAGCACAAAGAAGCTATATTCTAGAGATAGCCAATTAAATATCTTTTAAAAGACTTGCCTTGGTCATGGTATCTGTTCACAGCAGTAAAAACCAAACTAAAACAATCATTATCTTGAATCCTCTTATTGACCAAGAATAAGACCAACTAAGTTAAGAAGAATGAGAAGTCTTTTTAATGGGGGCGACTTAGAATGACAATCTGACTAAGGAGAGAGTCTAGTAGTATATTTATATGATATTTTACTTATTTACATTTCAGATGTTATCCCCTTCCTGGAAACCTCCTATTTCATCCCCTCTCCTCCTGCTTCTATGAGGGTATTCCTCTACCCACCCACCCACCTACCCACTCCCACCTTCCTGCCCTCATTTCCCTACACTGGGGCATTTATTGAACATTCATAGGACCAAGGACCTCTCCTCCTTTTGATGCCTGACAAGGCCATCCTTTGTTACATATGCATTTGGAGCCATGTGTACTCCTTGGTTGGTGGCTTATTCCCTGGGAGTTCTGGGGGGTCTGGTTGGTTAATATGGTTGTTTTCCTTTGGGGTTGCAAAACCCCTCAGCTCCTTCAGTCCTTTCTCTAACTCCTCCATTGGGGACTCCATGCTCAGTCCAATGGTTCATTGTGAGCATCCACCTCTGTATTTGTAAGACTCTGGCAGGGCCTCTCAGGAGACAGCTATATTAGGCGTCTTTCAGCAAGTACTTCTTGGCATCCACAATAGTGTCTGGGTTTAGTGACTGTATATGGGATGAATCCCCAGGTGAGACAGTGTCTGGATGGCCTTTTCTTCAGTCTCTGCTCTACACTTGTCTCCATATTTGCTCCCATGAGTATTTTGTTCCCCTTTCTAAGAAGGACCAAAGCACCCACACTTTGGTCTTCCTTCTTCTTGAGCTGAAATATCTATACCACCTAACAGAGTTTTACAGACTCCTTCAGTCCCAAGGGGCAGAGTTGGAGATCACACCCTTATTGTTTAGGGAGAATGTTTGATGCTAATAACTTTTAATATTAGATGATGGGATTTAGAACAAACATGACACCCAAATGTGACCTTGTTTCTTGAGAAGACACAGAAACAGGCTACAGGGCAGAGGAAATGGCTCGGCTGGTAATGAACTTGCCTTAAACGAGTAAGAATGGGTATTGAATTCCCAGAAGCCATGTAAAAATCTGGGCCTGTAATCCCAGTTTTGTAGAAATGGAAGGCAGAGACCTGGAGACTCTCAGGTCAGCTAGTGTAGCCTACATAGCAAAATTCCAGGCTGATTGGGAGACCCTGCCTCATAGCAAACATGGAAATGTCTGAAGGTTATCCTCAGACCTGCATACGCAGGTGCACATACTTGAATATTCATACCTATCCATAGACATGACTTATCACACACACGCACATACACACACATACACAAGTGGTAGAAATTAATAAGAATTGACCTCATCTCCCCTAAATCTGACCTAATCTCGAACATAGGTGATAAGCCCCTACTGCAGATTTCTATTTCTATTAACACTGGTACAGAGAACTGAACAGCCTTCCTTGTTCACACCCTTTTTTATCAATCATTTTTCTCCACACATATTTATTCTTCATAAATCTACATAAAATACCTCTATTTTCCAGGCTTGCATTTCTGACAGCTCCCATGTCAGGCAAACTTTATATTTTGGAGGGAGAGGGGTCTATTTTTTAAAATTTTGTATTGGTTATTTTATTTATTTACATTTCAAATGTTATTCTTCTTCCTGGTTCCCCCTTGCAGCCCCCCCCATTCCACCCCTCTCCCTGCTTCTATGAGGGTACTCTTCTACCCACCCACCACCCACTACAGCCTCACTGCCATAGCATTCCCCTATGCTGGGTCATCAAGCCTTCACAGTACCAAGGGCCTCCCCTCCCACTGATGCCGGATAAGGCCATCCTCTGCTACATTTGTAGCTGGAGCCATGGGTCCCTCTATGTGTACTCTTTGGTTGGTGGTTTAGTCCCTGGGAGCTCTGGGGAGTCTGGTTGGTTGATATTGTTGTTCTTCCTATGGGTTGCAAACCCCTTCAGCTCCTTCAGACCTTCCCCTAACTGTTCCATTGGTGTTCCCATGCTCAGTCTGATGGTTAGCTGCAAGCATCCATATCTGTATTGATAAGGCTATAGTTGAGCCTCTCAGGAGACAGCTATATCAGGATCTTGTCAGCAAATACTTCTTAGCATCAACAATAGTGACTGGGTTTTGTGGCTGCATATGGGATGGATCCCCAGGTGGGACAGTCTCTGGATGGACTTTCCTTCAGTCTCTGCTCCACTCTTTGTCCCCGTCTTTTAGACAGGAGCAACTCTGGGTTAAAATTTTTCAGAAGAGTGGGTGGCCCCATCCCTCAACCAGGATCCATGCCTAACCTCTCAGTATGGTCTCTACAGGATCTCTCTCCCCTTTGTTGGGTATTCAGCTAACGTCATCCCTGTTGAGTCCTGGGAGCCTCATGCTTGCCTGGCATTTGGGGCTTTCTGTTGTCTACCTCCAGTTCCTCATCCCCAATTGCTATACACCTCTGTTCAATTTCCTGACTCTCTCTCTGTCCATCTCCCCCATCTCCTCCCACACCTGATTCTGCCTCCCCTTTTTTCCTCTCTCCCCCTCTCAAACTTTATTTTAAACCACATGTTTTTCTCTTGTTCTTCTGTATCTTTGCTTCAGTATTCTGAACCCAGGATAGGCAGGCACCCTAAGACTGACTAGGAAACATAACCAGCCCAGACTCCCACTGTGCCTTTTGTGACAGAGTCCCACTAAGTTACCCAAACTGGCCTTGAACTCATGTTTCTTCTGTCTGAGCCTTTGAGCAATTGGGAATAAATGCTTGCAGCTCCAGACCAGCCTCATTGGTCTTCTATTATAGATGTCTCATGCCTGAGCTTTGCAGTGAATGAGACACTTTTTCTCCTACATAGGAAAACTGTTTCCTAAAGTCTCTAGTCAATTTAGGGAAAATTCTGATCCCAGCACAACATCTGACATTACTTAATAGTTTGATAAATTATCCCTTTTTCCTTAGGCCCATGACAACCCTGGGCCTAAGGAAAGATTTTTTTAAAATTATCATTTGACCTGACCTAAATAAAAGTTGTAGTTAAAGGTGACTGTTCAGTTTTTTAAAAATAGGCAAAACAAACAAACAAACAAACAAAAAAACCAAAACCAAAAAAAACCAAAAAAGACCAAAAAAACAGCTAAAGTACTTGAAAAAACATTGCTTTGGAGACAGAAAGACAAAAAAAGGAGAAAGCAGGATAATGGAGCCTTCAAACATGCAAACCTGGGGTCAAATACCAGTGTCCTAAATATTATCATTGCAAACCATCCTATTAAATAACTTCAATTTACAGCAATCTGAAGCAGAAATTCAATATTTGGGGGGTTCTATAGATCTTGAGTGGCGAGGAACAGATTAGGTTATTTGGAGACGATACATCAAGCAAGAAATAATTGTAGCCAATGAAACACATGGTCTGAAGACTGTGGATAAGAGGCTATGAAGTACCTGGGTCAGAGAAGCAAACTACCCTGCCATGGTGGTTGGAACATTGAATTTCAAGCGAAACAAACCTAGGGACCTTGAAATTATCCTTGGCACATGCTCTGTATTATTTGGCAAACAGCCAGCCCAATGGCTAATTTTATCTCGAATAATTTCTCTGTCATAGGTCTTTCTTTTGCATTATTAGGTTATTAAAGTTGTTGGAATCACAGCCTCTGTCCTGACAGCCCCTTAGCCCACCAAAATCAGTCGTTGTAAATAGACCAGTTAATGACCTGGGTTACTAGTGAAAAACAAAAACAAACAAACAAAAAAATGGGATTTAGTCAATGTGTTCACATTAGGGATAGAGACAGAGTTATCTTGACTCCCAAGTCCATCTTTGGGGTTGTAACATGAAGTTTCGATTTAAACAAAGGGCCAATTAAGGGTACAAGTTACCAAGAAGGACACATAGATATGTTGCTGCCCATCATTTTGCCTCCCATCTCTCCTGCAAATTGGATTGACAAGTGGTAGAGTTCTTCCTGAACATAAGCTTCTTTGGCTGGTTCCCTTTTATTTCTCTCATCATGCATCTCCTAAGAAAAGTCCAATTCCTTGGGTTCCACTCTTTCAGTGACCTGATAGCCAAAGGGACAAGCCCAAGTATTTTTATAAACAGCACTCATTCTTTCCAGGCTGACCATAATTATACAAGGAAGGAAAGATCATATTCTATTGACATATAATAGCCTGGTTTATTTGGTATTCCCATTTCTAAGCAGAATGTCCAGATTTTTTGAAACCTTAAATCTGAATACATCTTTTCTTCACTGAAAGCCCTTCAGAGGCTCTATGCTGCCTGTGGAACAGCATCTGTATGCTGTTGCTTCCCTCGAGAGCCCATGCATCGATAACACCTTAAACTATGAAATAGTTTGTGGTTTCAAAAGCACTACAATCTATTTCATTGCTTAAAAAAATCCCTGCCTTTCCTCTTCTTTTAATTCACTTTTAAGACTTATTTTGTTTATGTATATGTGTGCTCTATCTGCATGTACACCTGCATGCCAGAAGAGGGCATCAGTTCCCATTACAGATGGGTGTGAGCCACCATGTAGCTACTGAGAAATAAACTCAGGACCTCTGGAAGAGCAGCCAGTGCTCGTAACTGCTGAGCCATCTCTCTAGCTCCACATTTTCCTCTTCTAAAGTGCCTTTTCATATTATTCGCCAACAGTAAAACCCCAACCCAAGGCTCATTGTCTCTTCGTTGGTTTGAAGTTACAACTTTAATCACTAATATCCACTGGGTCAGCCACACCTGCTCATACTTGCTCTTATTCATCTTGTTAAAGAAAACCATTTTTTTGTTGTTGAAAACTCATTGTCAAGGAAGATTTTATTGAGGACTAGAGTAGGGTCTTCTGCAATAGTACTTATGTAGGAAGATAAATTGGAATTGGCTCTAAGTACAGAACAGACTATTAAGAAAGTATAGCCTATCAGCAGGATAGGGGGCAGGGTATAGAAAGTTATCAATAGGTAAGATCAGGGGCAAGTGCTAATTTGGTGAAAATGACATAACACAGTTATTGCTGAAGGCAGGCCACAGTGACTACATATCAACCAGGGCAGTTCAGAGAATGAAGAACTGATCTGACATCAACTGACAAGAACTGATCTGATATCTGAGGGTGATCAGATATCAACGGTGAGTAGCTCTGGCTAAGTTGATTGCAGTGTTCTTACACAATCTGCATTTTATGAGGAACTGCACAGATGAGCCTTGAGAAAGATTCAGGAGTGTGACAAGTCTGGTCAAGTTAAGAACTGTTTTGTCATCCTGTATTTCTCATTAAGCACAATGCTTGGCTCATAGCAGCTGGAAGACAATCATAATTCTAGCATCGATAGAGAAGTAAGTGTACAGTCACTAGGGTAAGGATAAAACTCGCATTGCCACATAGAAAGAAGTGGAGTAAATCACTGTAAAACAATGTGCCAGCTTACTATGACTGGGCTGTTCCTTAGTACTGTTTTTGTGGTTTAAAACAGTACCCATTCACAGTTTATATAAGTAGTAGATTCAAGTGTGCTTAGCTGCTTTTTTTTCTCCTTTTCTCATGGTCTGACCTTGCATTTGAAGCTTAAATCAAGCTGTTGGTCAGTCTGCGTCATCATGTGTAGGCTTGTTGAGTTACAGATTTGTTACTATTCTTTCTTGGCAGTTGTCAGGTTCATTGTTCAACATGGCAGAACTCAAGAAAGCTTGTGTGTCCAAATGAACATAACTATGAAGATAGCTTCAATGGTTCCTCATGGAAGATGTGTGCTTTCTTTAGAGAAATTAGCTGACTGGGTCTGGCCTAGCTAGCCTGTACTCATACTGTTGCTCAACACCAAGTCAACTAAATCAGGGAATCTAATTGAGTTGATAGAATCCTTTGTGGGTTTTGTCTTTATATTTTGTCATGACTTAATTATGGTAACAGTAGTTTATCACCGCTTTCATAATCTTTTGTCAAAATTAAAAGTATATAGTTTAGAGCTGCAGCTGTCAGTGTGGGAAGAAGAAAGTCAGAAAATTTAAAGAGAAAGAAATTACAACATGGATACTTGGGGTAAGTATTTGAAGGCAGATGTAAAGTGGAGGAAGGAGAAGACATAGAACCCAAACGCTGAGTGAGTGGCAGTGTGAGGACCATTCAATACAACTAGCTGGGTGACCTAGAATGCTAACATCAGCATCCCGAATAACTGAGCAACAACTTTTGCAAGTATGAAGAGTGATTCCAGCTTTATTTTTTCTTTTTACTTTTATTTTGGTTTTTCAAGACAGGGTTTCTCTGTGTAGCCCTGGCTGTCCTGGAACTCACTCTGTAGACCAGGCTGGCCTTGAACTCAGAAATCTGCCTGCCTCTGCCTCCCAAGTGCTGGGATTAAAGGCATACGCCACCACTGCCCGACGTGATTCCAGCTTTCACTTCTCTCTTTTATCTTGCTTATGCCAGGAAGAATGTAGAATAGCATGTGTAGAATTCTGCACACTTACTAGTTAGCAATTGGTGTGTTAGAATGTCATAGCTACATGGTTCTAAATGGATGGTAAATAAGACATAATTGTTGTCTAACATTCTCTGAGTTCGTGAGTTGGCACAGCATTTTCAAAGAATAGTGACATAGCCTGAAATCTAAATTATGGTTTGGGCTATTGAAACCACATGGGTGATTTTAAATTCTGATTCAGGGCATTTCTGCCTTCAACACAATTCAGCAAAGAGCTGGATGCAGACTATTGAAATTCATCATTGGAATGTGGGGATAAAGAATATTTTCTTTTCTCTCTGTAAGCTCTAAGTGAACTTAGATTCTGTTCTTCTGCCGCTAAGTTCATATTTCTAGAAATCTTTTATCTTTTCAATTTCTACCCTGATGAAACAGACAATTCATTCAGCTAAGAGGCCATCTCTCTCCTTAAAGTATTACATGATGAAATTTTTTAACTTCCTTTCAAAGTACTTTGTTACCAGAATATTTAAGCCTTACCCCTTAATTACAATTAATCAAGTAAGTAAATAAGTAAGTAAGTACTCACATGCCATTTTTAATCTTAAGCCATTAGATTTCTTCAGGAATTTGGCTTCTCAGGTGTGAGCCAGTTTCTCTTGACCATACTGTGTATATAGAACCATCTACAGAGCTGAGAAGAAATGGGATCAAGGGGAAGCACATGTTCCTATAGAAGATGGATATTTTCTCTTTTAGCAGCCTTTAATTGTCTGTAGCTCCTCATCTAAGGCTGGGACTCTGTTAGATTTCACCCATCCAGTTGGGATGTCAACTGGTATTGTCATTGAGTAGTTCTTCTTTAGGTCACCATATTCCTGAGATTTTATGGATGAAACTCCCTGTAAATACATCGAAGACACAGTCTTACAGCTTAAGTTCCCGATCCTCTGACTCTTGCCATCTGCCCAGCCTCTCTTACATAGTGCTCCCCGAACATTAGGCATGGAATTGTGTTATAGATGTTTTGGTTTTTATTTCTGTATACACCATTATCTCAGGTGTTTATATCTACATTAGAGAATATTCTGTGGTATCTGGTGAACCTTGGCTCTTTATTGTCAGTTATGGTTCTGTGTAAAATTCACATAAGTCAATTAGATTTTGTATAGTTATGGAAGCTTTTATTAATTACTTTAAAGATTTGTAATTGCCAAAATAATAAGGCTCTAGCAATTATATCAAAGGTCTAGCCTCCAACAAGTCACAGCCCTAGATCTTTTGCCTTAAGCTTTTTTGTTTTTAGATTTCTTCTGGAATTCAGCTTCTCAGGAGTGATTCAGTTTCTCTTGAACACATTTTGTGTGTTCATGGGTAGGGAACCATCTTCAGAACTAAGGAAAAAGGGAGTCAATTGGGCAGATGGGTTTCAGAAGTCAGTATGTATGCTTATGTATTTCTTGTGAGTGACAACCTCTCACACTTTCAGCATTCTAAAATGAGGTTCCAAGTTCCTCTTGGGTCAAATTCTGTGCTTATACATCTGAATCTGAGTCTTTTTCCAATGGAGGGGCTGTCTGTAGTTTCACTTATTCCTAACTTCTGCTCGAATTCTCTTTCAGAACTATATTCAGAAACAAGATGCTACATCTTTCTAGTGTCTACAGCAAAATACCTTTGTCTGTTGATGACTTCTGTGGACCCATTTACCTTTCAATGGTTTCTGCCCTGTGTCAATTACTATTCATCATACATATTCCTCCTCTATAATTTTAACATTTTCCCCCTGCTTTAGTCTTGTCTCACAATAATTTTTGAAACTCTGAACCTATATAACTATTATTTCCTCTACTGCCCTTTGAGTAGAATTTTAGAAAAAAAAAATAAGTACAGATACAAGCCTGGGTTTACTTTTTGATGCCATGAAAGATTGCAACTAGGATTCGTTTTTAAGTTTTACTATATGCTACAAAAATGTGATTACTATCTTAATGCCATATTTGCTTGATGAAAATCAAAAAGTCAAGCATGAGGGTGATGGTTACTTTTTTATTCCACGTGCCTCTGTCCCTGGGCTGTTGTAGAATATGGTAACACACACCATTTCAGTTTCTCAAAAGGATAAATCTGACATTCTTGATGATAAACTTTCTTTAGTCAACTACAGGAAATTTGATGCTGTGAATAAAAATATTAGCAAAAGCAATATTGATGTGGAGAGTTGTCCTGTGTGAATGTTTGTGTCTTTTCAAAGTGTGGAGTCTCAGCTGGGTACATGTGCATCATGTGGGAGATTGTAAATGCCAATTCTCTGTTCTCCTATGTCCTACTGAAAAAGTCTATTCTTTCATGTGCTTCCCTGCTGGTTCCTTTGAGTAGCCAAAGAAGACTTCAGTCGTACAGAAGACATCTCTATTAGCTCTATGCCACAAAGGCTCATGGAACATGGTAGAAGAGGAGGCAGGAAGAATGTAAGAGCTGGAGGACTGGGAGAAGTGCTATAAAATACTGGCTTCTAGACACAACATAGCTATCATGATCATGAACTCACAGCATCTAAACAAGGTCACACAAGATTACGTCAGCTAAACCCCTGGTATTAGTAGGGTAGATAATGTTGACATCATGTCCCTCTCATATAGAATAGCTATTAGTAGTAGGTAGTTGTTGAAGAAGCAAGACTTATTCTTTACTGAGGATATAGCAACTGTTAAGGTTACCATGTTCCAACAGATAGGATCCACAGCCATGCACATATGGGCAACACTAAGTAGATTTAGTGGGTTAGTTAAACAAGCAAGCTACATGAAGTTTAGAAATGGAATAATAGAATATTATGGGGAAGCTAGAAGGGAAAACAAGAGCTAGATATTATATGTCTTTTCATATGTATATGAAATTCTCAAAAATGAAAAAAAAGTTAGAGAAATTTTGGTTAGCAGGAGCATGATTTTCTAGCTCACTGAAAGACAGTGCATAATAGTTTCATCATTCAAGGTTGGTATTAGAATTGCCAGGTGAAGTGATGGTGTTCAGATGGGACTAATCATAGGAAACTTAAAAGATAATCTTGTATATGTGTGTGTATAGTGTGAGCCTATGTGTGTGTGTGCATGTGTGCACATGTACATTATTCCTTGGAGACAAGGTCTTTCAATGAACGGGAGCTAGATTGGTAGCCAGTGATCCCCAGAAATTCTTACATCTTCATTTCTGTAGCACTGAGGTTGTAGGCACTGAAAGTCCATGCCCAGCTTTATTTAAGTGGATGTTGGAAAGCATAAATCAGGTCCTCATGAGTGTGAATAAAGTTTCCTCATGTCTTTCAGGGGTCAAATATATTCTACTTGCTGCCATCCTCCCTTTACTTTTCACCACCTGTTACTCCAGAACTACCATATCTGGCTCCATTTTCCCATTCCTGTCTAAAGTCTCATACACTCTTGAAAATGGTCTGCAGTTATCAGTATATTGGCAACACCTCTAATTCTACTCTTCCCCCTTCAATCCATGACTAAATCTCTGGCTTCCTATTTGTTTGTATTTGTTATGCTCTCTTATTAAGTTTGGCCTGGGTCATATCTGGACTCAACTAAGGAAGAGATCATAGAAGGTACTGATGAATTGCATGGTATAAAGGAAGAATATAAGAAGAGTCACCTTTTAGAAAAACTAAATGCCTGATATCCTGTCCTACACGATTCAAAGGCCAAAAGGGAAATCCATGACTGAAACCATGGAACTGACTTCAGAGTGACAAAACATTAAGCATTGGGGTAGAATGAATTTTCAAGCCAGATGAACTTCATAGGGAAAACTCTGGTGACAGAGGTCTATGAATCTTACACGTATGCTGAGAAAGCTGGAACTGATCGTGAAGACCGTTCACTGGCTTGCCATCTTGCTGAACGATTCAAACCAGAAGCCACTTGATATGTCTGTTACTGACAAACTGTGAACGATTCTAGAGCTTGCAAAACAAGTCAGTCTGCGCTAAGACATGATGAGGCCAGCTGGGATGGAATGAGGCAAGGTTGCTAATTAGTCTAAAGGAAGCCAAGTGCCCATCATTTTTATGGACAGTTAATTTGAGCTCCTGACAAGAATAGCAGTAGAATAGTATCCTGGGTGTAGTATAAGGTGGCCTTTGGGTTCATCAACTTTGAAAATATTCTGTGTTCTTAAACTTAAAACATAGACTGCTATTAATAAAAATACACAAATACACTTTGGTATATATGAAATTGTATATATTATATAAGAAATTGTAAAATCTGCAGTACTGTGGGTTAGTAATCCATACTGAAGATTTTGTTTTAAAAATACCAAGTCTCTAAATACCTTTTCTCAGCTCATTTTTAAACATCCATCCAATAAAAAGGCTAAGTAGATGATTTCTTCTAAATGCTAAAATCTACTTTTCTCTATGGAAATGTTCTTTCAATCCATCTAGTTTTGTGAAGAAAATATCCCTCAGTTTAAAATCATTTTAACTTTAAAAAAAAAAAAAAAAACTTGGTATACACAACTTTGGATTGTGAAGGTCAGAGGGAAAATTGTCGGAATCATTTCTTTCATTCCACCATATGACTCTGAATGGTCCAAATAAGGTTATCAGGCTAGAGAGAAAGTACTTTTACCTACTGAGCTTCCTTACTGGCCCTACCTCAACTTACCACACTGAATCTGTAGCTCTTGTTCTGGGTACTAAATAAATATTAATAGAGAAAATGAATAAAGAGTAAAATGTACATATAGATAAACTTCATATAGATAAATGTACATATAGATAAGACTAAATATGATTTAACATATTAAAAACCAATAATGATGCTGGGTAGTAGTAGCACATGCCTTTAATCCCATAACTCAGGAGGCAATGGCAGGTGGATCTTTGTGAGTTGGAGGCCAGCCTGGTCTACAGAGCAAGTTCTGAGACTGCCAGGGCTACCTCAGAGAAACACTGTTTCAAAAAAAAAACAAACAAAAAACAAAACCAAAACCATACAAACAAATAAACAAACAGAAACTCCAATTATGTCCAAGTCAGCCCTTTCCCTTCTTGTAGGATGAGGAAACTGAGGGAACAAAGAACATCTTCTCTTGGGCATCACAACTGGTTAATGGAAGAACTAGGGCTCATTTCTAAGTCAGTCAGCTCAGTATTCTTTGTATCTTAATCTTATTTTCATCTCCCCTGAAAAGAATAATGAATTGTGTCTGTGGGGTTGATTCTGACCCGAGTCACATTAAATCAGCCATGCCTGACTTTGTTAAAAACTCAAATGCAGAAGGACAAAAATAAAGCATCTTTCACCCCCTCCCCAAAGCCAAAATAATTGGCGTATTTGGTTTTATTCAACAATGATGATTGCAAAGACAGAGAAAAGGGAAAGCTGTGCTTTTGAATTAGTTTGAACTTCTGAATGTCAGACTCAATATAAAGGGTGTAAGACAGCCTTGAGGAACTATTGCTACATAAATGGGAGAAAAAGAGATTTTCTTCTGCAGTGAATCAATAGAAGTTCGTGGATCTGCAGATTTATTTGTTTCTCACCCTGGTAACTGAAACCCCCTAATTACATTCACAGTGTACTTAGATATTGCATAGTAATTACTTGTGACAGACCCAACTTGATATAGATGGAACAAAGTAGATGAATATTTAGACCCAGCAATAGCACTAATGACTCTGAGACCAGGTAACTTTTCTTCACGGGTACAATTTATTACAAAGTGCCTGTGAATTGTTTGTCTTCTTAATTAAAGGTTTGGTTGTATTTCCAAGAGGTTGTTAATAATGATAATTATGGTAGAGTCACTTATCAAATGTGTGATCCTGTTTGAATTATTCATTATCCAGAGCCTAGTACAGATAGGTTTATAGTGGCACCCACTACATGCGCTTATTGTGATAATTAAAAGAGAGTGTACAGGTAAGTTTGTGTATGTGTGCTCACATAAAAAAAGCACTCAATAAATGTTAGCTATTATTACTGTTGTCAGCCACTGCAGGGGAGTTATTTTGTAAAACATTGTACTTCCATCACTGTTGCCCTAGAACCTCAGTAAATCATTGTTTCCTCCCCCCCCCCCCACACACCCTGGATTACTATATAATTTGTGGATATTTCTACCAGAAGGAACTTCCCCCAAAGAACAGTGACTTATAGTGGAAAAGAAAGATCCCTCTTCATATGGTTTTTAGAACACTCAGTTCAAACACAAAATTCAACAAATGCAAGATGTACTATTTATTCTTCATTTTCTAAGGAAGCAAGGTGCATTAATTGGATCGATTTCCTACTGAGCAAACTTAGATCTTCAATATCCTCATTTAACATTCTCTAAAATTTAGGCACTCCTTCCCATTCCACTGGGTTGCTGTGAAGACCCAATCATAATATGTAGAAAAAAAGTGCTTTTGGTTTAACTCCATGTCATTGAGAAGATTGATTATTGATAGTCTCTGAAGGTCTACATTTGGTACTTCCACCAGAGCTCCATAGAAAAGCATCTCTGAAATTTTTTGTGGTGTCTTACATTATTTCAGATGGTCCTCTTTGATGTTCGAGTAGCATACTTCAATGTACAGTAGGAAGGTATACTTTCTGCAACTATACTCCCAGAAGGAAAGATATGGGACGAATTGGTCTCATTGCCCTCACAGGGCATGTCCATGTCTCTTACTTGCAGTAGTGCCTCGACAGATATTTGATTAATGAGTAAACAAGCTTATGAAAACCCATACGCAATACCAAATTCTGTGAATTATGGAAAAATAGTAAAGGCAAATATAGATACAGCAGTTTCAATGTTCAATTAACAACAAAATATTTTGCAAGTAGGAACTAATTAGAAATCCACTTACATTGTATCTATCCCATTACTCAGTGAATCAGCAGATATTGAACACCTTCCAGAAGCCAAATATTATGCTCAATGCTAGCATTTCAATTCAAGAAAATAAATAGTTCTAATCTATGAAGCTTGCAGTCTTGAAGAAATAAGGAAGTGTTATAAAGTGATTCTATAACATGCTTTTGCTGATTACACATTAGATCATTCTTTATAAAAATAGGGCACTGAAGAGTTCTTGAGTCCCGTTTTTCTGTTATTAATCATAGCACTGTGGTCACTGTTCATTAAATTGAATTTGGCTATTGATACTAGGTCAGGCAAATTGTTTTCTAGTTAAAATAATTACTTAGCTAGTGAGTGAAATTTGCTCTGAATTGCTTTTCATAAACACAGGTAATTGGGCATGTCCTGTTCAGTTATAAATACACATACCAAAGTACATTGATCTCCTTTCATTGGTAATGAGTTTTGAAAACCATAGCTTTGGTGCTTAAACTTACTTTTCTATGCTTATTGAAAAGTCCAGAGGGCACAAGCAACCTTCAGAGAATATTTCCACATAAAAAGAAAAAATAGTAACTAATGAAATTTCTAGACATACATCTTAATTAAAAAATCATAAGCAATTCTGTACTGACATGGATCCAACCAATATGAACCAAAATGCATTTCTCAGTTATTGTCCTGTGTCTGGCTTACATTGAAGAAAAGAAAAGTTTTCTTTAATAATTCAAACTGATTTATTGCTGTTATCTCCAGAGCAACAGAAAGTAGCTCAAAAGTCACACTATATATTTTTAAATGTATATGCTTGAATATTTATAATGTTTTGAAATATGTCTTCCTGGTGAATCATTTGAATGAAATAATATAAAATAGTCATTATTTTGTGTACTTCTTTTGTGATTGAAACATTGAAAAATCTATTCCCTGCAAGATCCAAGCAAATAAAACAAATGACTACAGTCATCATGTTGTACAATGGACCCCTCAGATTTCTTCATTAAACGACATATTGATATTCTCACTCTGTTACCCTTTCTCATCTCTTGAAAACCACCTTTCTAGTCCCCGTTTCTAGGAACTCAACTTGTTTTTAGACTTCCCATATACGTGATATTATATGATTTACCTTGCTTAGCCTGGAATTATTTTACTTAATAAAATGTTCAATAGTTATTTTACTTAGGGAAACCTTGTCAACAAGTCACCAATATCTAGATTTTTTTCTTTTTCTTTTTTTGTATCCTCCCATATTTTCAATATCCATTTAAAGGTCCCTGGTCACCTAGGGTGTTTCTTCATCTAGATCACCATAAATCAATGTGCCTAATGTATGTGGAAGTTCAGGTATCTATTTGACACTTTGGTTTCATTTGTATCCTATGTATATCCAGTAGTGAGGTCACTGGATCATAAAATAGATCTATTTTCATATGCTTTGAGACACGGCTATATAAGTTTCCATAATGGCTACACGAGTTCATAAATGTGCCCGAAGTGTGCTAGTTTCCATTTCTCCCCATTCTCTCTATTTTAGAGATGAAGAACAGATCCTCTTAGGCAGGAGAACTTTCCATTCTACCTCCTCACCCTCATAACCCCCCCCTTCTGTGTAATCATTTATCATGTCTACATGTCTGCATTGGAAGTTATTAAGAAATGTGCACAATGATTATAATACCTTTGTGCTGATTTTATTTTCCACAGTAGGTGAAGAATAATACATAGATAGGTAGTAGAATAATGTCATAGATTGCATTTTCAAATGGTATAATATGAGTCAACCTGTTAGCAATAGTTTTGGGAAGGACAGGTCTATGGTCAGACTAGGCCTAAAAGTGGAGAGAAATCATTTTTGTCCTTTTGTTGTTATTGCAAAATATTTTAGGGACATTATTAATAAAAGACAGGTTAGTTTTGACTTACATTTCTGCAGTGACATGGTATAGGGCATCCATTTGGTCATACCATTTTGCTGAGAGAGTCCAAAGGCAGCATAGCTTATCAGATGGTATGAGGCTGAGAGTGTACTACATATGTTTGTCTCCTCTGATCTTTCTTCCTCTTCTTGTAAACCTACCAATATTCAGACATAAGAAATTCACCCTAATGATGTTAATTTATCCTAATCAATTATTGAAGGCCATAATTACATAATCCATGGTCTTAATACCTTCATATGGGGATGGAATTTTAACACAGGAAAGTTTGGTGGACAGCCAAACCATATTCAAACTATACAAGGCAATACTGCTAGCATCCAGATACAGAACATTGCTGTAATTGGGAGAGGGCTGCCCAATAGGACCTGCATCAGTTCTGACAGAGAACACAGCATGAGCTGATATCTGATCTCGCTTTTTTCCCACACCCTCCCTTCATACATACATTTGCCACTGAGGCAAGATGGACTTCCCAGAGAACAGGAATAGAAGGAGAATCAATGAAAAGAATGAAACTATCTACTACATATATGTATTTAGGGTTTCTGCCATACATATGTAATGCATGGACGTACATGCAGAGAAGTGGCAGTCCTTTGGGGATAGATCAAAGGTACAGTTCACTTAATATCCATAAAGTTTTCTGTATAAGAGTGGTTCTTCCTGGAGGAGAAAGAAGCTGATGTCAATAATAAATAGATTAGAGGTAAATCACCAAGTTGGAGAGGAAGGATCAAAAAGAAGTCAAGAGTTTCTTAGTAACTGTGTGAGGTAGAATATCATCATAGGGACAAATTAAAGACGGAGTGAGAGAAGAGAAAGCAATAGCAGTTCATCTGCAGACTACATTGGATTGTTTTTAATATTTCTCAAGAAACTTGGGTGAAGAATGTATTGGCTTTGTATATTTGTTTGGCTATGGGTGTGTGCCTGGGTTGAACTAAACCACATGGCTTCTGCATTGCCTGATGGTTACACTTCACATTTCTTTGACAGAGATAAAATTAAGTTCATCACCAAAAATCACACAGTCAGAAAATGCTGGGTTGTTGTTGCTTTTGCCAAAGTTTTTTGGCTTGAGACACTTTCATCTTAGCTTAGCTTTGGGTTGAAGTCACCTTTACTGAGTTTGTTGATTGATCGTTTCCTGGGACAGGGTGTCTTTAAGGTATGGTGAGTCTCCAGTGTACCGTTTTTTGCTCAGTCAGATTAGTCTTTATAGTCCTTATGCAGAGATTAGTAATGGTCAAGTGTTGTTGAATCATTCAGATGAATAGTTCCATGATTAGATCTGATTCTTTCAGTGTTTGGTATAATGTCAATGTATCCTTTAAAATAAGACCTGGGTTTATTTATTTATTTTTTAGTCCATTTAACCATGACTGTGATATTCTAAGAATATTGTACTTCTAATAGCTTCTAATTGCTCTTACTGCCCTGTTTGAAACCTAGGACAGTCTTTGTCCTACATGTCACCTGCAGTCAACTCTACTTTCTTTCATTCATTGCCTTTATAATTAGAAAACATTTATTAATCATGGAGTTTTGCTTATTTTTTTAAAAATAAAACAAATTCTATTTTGTTCCTGAGATCCAGGGACAGTTTAAACAACAGCGTAGGTGGGTAAGAATGACTAACAGAAGATTTCTGTGAAATTTGGACCTCTGGACTTTTCTTCCACTCCGGCCCCCAATCATTTCCTCTTAATTCTTTCAGCTTCCTCCTGAGACCTAACTTACTTTTGCAGGTATGACCATTTCTTGTTCTGATGTGGTTGCTTAAAGCTGGCTTTTATTCTAACTTTAGGGATTAATTATTTCTTCTTGGTTACATGGTGATAACAAAAATTAATTTAGTCTCACACCTGACATCATCCCAATCCAAAGTGGATGTATTTGTTCTCCTTCATCAAGATCACTTAACACGCCCACCTCAGACACCTAACAGAAAATCATTGAAACCACGTGGATTTCAGCTTTCCCATCTCCAAAAGAGATCAGTAGAAATGTCCATCTCTTATACTTGCTTGGAACACTAAGTAAATTAACAGATCTATTGTATTTGGGAGAGTGTCTGACACACAGCTAGCTTTCTGTCATTCCTGATCCTTGACTTTGAAGATACAAAACCTTCATTATAGTTGACCTTTAAAAAGATATTTATCTACTTACTTGAATTATATGTATTTGTGATTGTGTTTGTGAGCTAATGTGCATGCAGTAATGAAGGCACCAGAGTCACTGAAATTGGAGTTATTGGTAAGTGTGAGTCACCATATAGATTCTGAGAACTGAATCCAGATCCTCTCTCTACAAGAGCAGGGCATGCCCAAAACTGCGACCCTTTTCTCCAACCCCTAAGCTATTTTATTTTTATAAGCATAGGGGTTTGTTTTGATACCCATAAAGTAGGGGTGATGAAAGATTTCCCAGAATTCCTATATATAATTTACATTTCAAATGTTTTCCCCTTTCCAGGTCTCCCCTTTGCAAACCTCCTATCCCATTCCCCCTGCCTCTATGAGGGTAGTCCCCCACCCACCCACCCACTCCTGTCTTCCCTCCTTGGCATTCCCCTATACTGGGGCATCTAACACTCTCAGGCCCAAGGGCCTTTCCTGCCATTGATGGCCAACGAGGCCCTCCTCTGCCACATATGTGGCCAGCACCATGGGCCCCTCCATATGCATTTTTTGGTTGGTGGTCCAGTCTCTGGGAGCACGAAGGGGGGGCTGACCAGTTGACACTGTTGCTCCCTCCCCATGGGGCTGCGAACTCCCTTAGCTCCTTCAGTCCCTTTTCTAAGTCCTCCATCTGGGACCCCACACTCAGTCCAACAATTGCTGTGAATTGAATCATGGGTGTACCGAACTTTTGGGCTAATATCCACTTATCAGTGAGTACATACCTCCAAGAGCAGGGCATGCTCACAACTGGAATCCTTTTCTCCAACCCCTAAGCTATTTTATTTTATTTTATTGATACCCATAAAGTAGGGGTGATAAAGGATTTCCCAGAATTCTTAAAAGGGTCATGATACAAAGTTTATCATATGTTAAAATATTTAAATTCCACATGTGTAAAGGCCATAGCTTGGCTTTGCCTAATAAAATGCATCCATTATTATGACTATTATTTGGAACATTTTTATCACTTTTATTCATTTGTGGAAAAGAACCTCTACCACAGCTTATCAAGGGGCATCAAGTGACAACTTTAGTAAGTCAGTATTCTTCTTGTACAAATGGTTCCTAAGGATTAAAGCAAAATTATCAGATTTGGTAGTAAAGCCCTTTATCTGTTCCAGTTTATTGCTAGCCTGTATTTCATATTTTTAGAAGAAATAATCACAAAGAAAACAAAAGCAATAAGGAAACATAGGAGAGAAAGCTTTGTGTTGTGTAAAAGGAGCACTACTTTGAAAGTCTTAGATTGAAATCTATGAAACTAAATTAAAGGGGTTCTGAAATGATTTTACCCACCAACCAAATTTTACTTTGTTCATAATGATTGCTTTATTTTCCCACAAAATAATTATTTAACAATCAATAATTCATAATTTGACTACCCTTCATATGGTGGAAGAAAACAGTCTTGTGTTTTCCAACTTCCATGATATTACTGACAGCTCATTAGCGCATCACATCAACATGAAGGAATGCAGTCTGTTATAGTAACTACTTATAATTCTAGGTAGAATACAAACAATTATCACAGCTTGAACAGTATTTTTCAACCTCCCTAATGCTGCAACCCCTTAATATAGTTCCTCATGTAGTGGTGACCCCAATAGTAAAATTATTTAATTGCTAGTTCAAACTGTAACTTTGCTGCCATTATGAACTATAATGTAAATATCTGACATACATGATATCTGATATGTGACCCCAAAGGGGTCATGACCCACAGATTGAGAGCCTCTGTCTTACAGAGTAGATTTGATCTATTGCTAAGTGCACATAGAAACAGCTCTGGTTATTTAAAAATTGAATATAGATTTATAACTTCTATTAGAAAGTATAATCATGTACCATATGACCAGATTCTTAAATCTCAAAGAAATAACTCAAGACAAGTTTCATCTTGTTTTACTAATAGCTTAATATTATTAGTTTTGCTTATGTAAATTTGAAACAGAAGCAAATAAAGAATCATGAGGCTGTGCTCCATAGTAAGGACACATGGTTTAAAAACAAAAAAAACCCAAAAGCCCATCTTCATCATAGAGTATAATGAATGGCCACTGCTGCCACTATTTAGATGGGAAACATTGCTGGATATGGTAAACACCCCTTTGAACCATATTTCATTAGTTAGAAATTTATTGCAGGGCCCCACCTGCTTCAAAGAGAGACTGAGAAAGGTGGGCTTCCATTTATGTTACTTTGTATTTCTATTTGAATGTATGGGAAGGGAACACACATACCTGGCAGAAGGCAAAGGATCCCTTTGACACCTGCATTAATGAACTTGGTAGCAATAGAAATATTCCTACTCGTGCCCCCTTCCCTGTTGTTCCTCTTACCTCTGACATGGGGTTTGTCATTTATCCTAAGATCAGTAACTATTCATGAGTGAACAGAACTAAATCCAACTCCTTCTCTTCTCTCTTTCTCTTCTCCTTCCTTCCATTAACTCGCACTTTGTTTTATTTTTCTTGATAGAAATACTCACAGGTTGTCCTCTAGATTCTGTGATAAGTGACTGAAGAGTAAAGGTCAAATTAAAACTCAGGAGGAGGCATTACAAGAAAAAAGAAAGGGACATTAACATAAAGTATTAAGAAGATTTGCAAAGTTAGTCACTGAAATGTTTTAAAGTCTTACAAAGGATGAAAGAATCTGTTTGAGTTCCTCTGTCAGCCATGGGTAAGTCAGTATAGGCAGCTGATGTTTATCTCCATCTTTGCCATGGGGTTCCCTCTGTGCTAAAGAGACCCTAGGCTTGGCATAGTGCAATCCTCTGGGCCTAGACTGGGGATTCTGCAAAGGTTAGACTTTATCTTGATGAAAATCATCTAGTGCTTTGTTGTAAATCATTGTGTAAACTCTATCGTGTGCCATGATAAACTAAGCACTTCACTGGGATAGCATTGCCTAAATCTCCTTTATTTTTCCTAAAAATTTGAAGAACCTTCTAGTAAAACACTTCATGACTTCACAGACTTAATATGCCTGATCTTGACTGTGTCTCAGTTGTGTTCTTTCTGATGGGAATTTTGATGATAGTGCCACTCACTAATTTAGCACTAACAATTATGTAGTTGACACTGTACCAATCAACTCATATATATATATCTTCCACTTCCTCTTCCTCTTCTCATCAGCCCTATTTGGCATTTCGAAACCTAGCCCGAAAGTTCGAAATACCCAAGAGTCACTTCGCAGCAACAGTAGGGCTGAGTATGAGGTCCTAGATGGAGGGCTTGGAGAAGGGACTGAAGGAGCTGAGGGAGTTTGCAGTCCCAGGGAGGCAGCAACAGTGGCAACTGGCCTGACTCCCCCCCCCCCCAATACTCCTGGAGACTGATCCACCAACCAAAGAATACACACAGAGGGACCCATGATGCAGGCCACATATGCGCCAGAGGAGGGTCTTGTTATCCATCAGGGGGAGGAGAGGTCCTTGGGCCTGAGGGTGTAAGATCCCCTCGTATAGGAGAATGCCAAGGAGGGAAGACAAGAGTGGGTGAGTGGGTGGGTGGGTGGGTGGGTGGGAGAATACTCCCATAGTGGCAGGAGGAGGGAGGAGGAAATGGGGAAGTTCCAAAGGGGAGATCTGGAAAGGGAGAAACATTTGAAATGTAAATAAAGTATGAAAAATAAATAAAAATTAAAAAATAAATAAATAAAAATAAATTTACCTAAAGTCAGTCCTATTAGAAAGAGGCAACATTCAAATACAAATCCTGTTGAGTTCAAAGCTTATGTAATCAAGTAGTTAAGCTGGTGATTATTTGTTGATGCTTTTGAGAGAGAATGATTATTTTATCCTTTATTCTAGAAAAATAAAGGGGGTTTTATATAGATATTAGTATAACTTTTAAAAAGGCAAACATGGAATGAAACTTGACTGAAATGTTAGTATCTATGACTTCCCCTTCTTAGGTTTCAGAATTCCAGACTAGTGCCTCAGGAATCTAAACATGCTGTAGAAATTCTAGGGACCTCTAAAGTGCTAAGCATTGCTTATCCAAAGAATAAGTCCATAGTTTGTATTAGCTTTTCTAGATCTCTGACTCCTACAAAAGTTACAGTCCATTTGGGACACACACACACTTACTTCTATCATGTGATCTCTCATAAAAGTATACAAACACATTATTCTTTGATTAAAGGTAGATTTCTTGAATCCAAAGCTTTAGCCATGTGTTCCCAAGAAACTTTTTTCACAGCTAGCAGACTCAAACTATGGGTCAACATGTTTTTTCAGGCCCCTAGATGTTCCTAAAAGAAGAAATGGATGGCATCTAGGGGGAGAGGAAGATTTAATCTTTTTTCTAATTCAGGTTTTCTTGGAGGCAAAAAATGGTGTTAATATAGATCACAGGATTTTTTCATATCTGCATATTATCAAGGGAACTGAGAAAAGATTCTTACTGCTCTGACTAGGAGCTGTTCAGCTTGGGTCTTGGTATGTGAACCTGCAGAGCAGAACCAGATGCTGGATTCTCCTCCCACTGCCTCCCACTCCCTGGATGAGATGACTTCTCATCCCTCTATACAGGTGATATCAGCTGGATATTGTCCAGTGCTCCTCTCTTAGTGTTCAATAGTGATTAACTAGGTTTAAATTTTCAATGGTCTTCTGGAAATAGGCTTCTAGAAGGAAATTATGCACTGGCATTTCAGAAAGAGCATTCTATCTGATTTTCAACTGCTACATTGTTTTTCATTTGGCTGTGTATCAGGGTCAATAGGCTTTGACTAACTTAGGGAAATTAGTAAGCAAAGGTTTATGATTCACATTGTGGTAGGTGTAAGAGACTGTATCTCTCAGAGGAAACTTTCTTTAGATCCCTAAACATTAAATGAATTTATTCTAAGTGGAAATCAACCTATTCAATTTTGAGAACAGTGATTTTTAAAGTAGGATAGTGAGGTATTAACAAGTTCCCAATTTATGATATTGTCCCTCCCTGTTAGAGTTGGTTAGTGGTTTCCATCTTGATGCAGTAGAAACACATTGTCAAGTGACAGAAAATTCTGATTTTGTCCAACTTAAAGTTTAACAGACCATCTAAATAATTTTTCCTATTTCTAGGAAAAATGACATTTTCTTCTTTGAAGATGTACAGAATCATTAAAACAAACAAACAAACAAACAAATAAATGGTTTAACATTCTTTGCTTGCTCCCTAACCCATGCCTGTCTTCTTTCATAGCAGTCTTTAGTCAAATTCATAAAGTTTATGTAAAATTATTCTTAATTGCTTAGCTTTTGGTGGAAAAAATACCCTAAATTTTCATGAACTGAATTTTAAACCATTCTGTGAAATAATCATACAGTTGGGCATAAAGAAGTACCAGGTAGGATCACTGACACAACTGACAGAAACCTTCAGGAGCTCACAGTCCAGTTGGGAAGGGACTCTCTCTCTCTCCTTCCCCCTTCCCCTCCTCCTTCCCCTCTCTTCCCTCTCCCCTCCCCCTCCCTCCCTTCCCCCTTCCTCTCTCCTCCCTCTCCCCCTCTCCTCCCTCTCCCCCTCACCATACCCCCCCCCCCAAACTCACACTCACTTCAGATTTATCACCAGAAAAACTAAGTCAGGTCAGTATGTATGCTTGTTTGTACCATGTGTCCTTGGAACAGCCACTTCATTTTGCAGCATTTTTTAAATTTGTAAGACAGGATATATAATTTTAACATGCCAGAGTGGATGGTGAAAAGCGACATCAATCCTATGCAAAGACCTCTAAGCAAAGATCTGAGGAAAGTTGGGAGCAGGAGAGATGTTCTTCCCCACAGAAAAACACACCAATTGTTGGCTAATCCCAAATGGTTAGTCCTGAAAATGTCCATACAAGAAATATGTGAACAGAGAAGCTTTCTTAGGAGTGTACACACACACACACACACACACACACACACACACACACACTGATAATTAAAAAACTAAGTCATGAATTTGGAGATAAGTGTGAAGGGGTATATGGGAGGACTTGGGGGGAGGAAATTGGAGGGAGAGATGTAATTATAATTTCACTTTTTAAAAAGGGAGAGAGGAATTTTCATTGATTATATCAGATGAAATCATACCAGTGGAAACAAATTGCAAGCTATGGAATAGAAACACGTTGGACTTTTCTTATCTAATCAATACTCATTGAAATCTTCATTATTAGAATCCAGTTTTCAAATAACCAAGATCCTATTTTGATATTTAATAAGGCAAAGAATGGCCTTGTTTAAAGAATAAAGGAGAAAATAATGTTCCTAAGTCCTTAGCAGTTTTATTGTCCATGTATTTTCTGGAATCTCTTTTGGTAGACAGCCATAGAACTTTTCTGGACACGTTGCATTCAGAGAAATACCCAATTAGCCTATGATTTGAGTTTGAGATTGTTACCTTATTTTCTCTGCTTTTGAGTGCTTTAGTTTACTCAATTCCTCTATGACAATATATTCCTCACTTCCCCTGTGATTTGGGAGTATGTACTCCCCTGCTTTACACATAAGGCTCTGCTTTAATAATGCGGGAGTTGCTGTGATGTTTTGTGTAATATTTACATTCACTCATGTGGCACAAATGTTGAGTATTCCATATGAGCTTGCATACTGAATACCTGGTAATATCATGATTCAGTGTTATAGTTCTAAACTTTCCTAATGCTGTGACTTCTTTATGCTGCTTCTTCTGTTGTGATAACCCTAACTATAAAATTATTTCATTGTCACTTCATAACTGTAAGTTTGCTACTGTAATGAATGGTCATATGAACATTTTTTTTGGAGATAGAAATTATGCCTCACAGGTTGAGAACCGCTGATCTAGAGCATCACTGGCATTGAGAGTTTTGCAAGATAGATGGAAGTAAAACGTACCCCTTATATGACAAGTATAGAAGGTTAAAAATAAATCACATTGACCTATATGGTGTAGATGTATCTATTCATTGACCATGAGACATGTGATCATTAGGTCTTGAATGAGACCTTATTTGGAAACTGCCTTTATGTTTACATTACAATCCTAGACATCCAGTTGATCCCTAAGCATAGTGAAAGTGGCTGTATAAGAAAGAAAAGAAGTGAAGACAGAGACCAATGGGGAAACCCATGTGAAGATAAAGGTGGGGACTGGATTAGAGCAGCTGTAACAGAACATCAAATAGTCTAGGTATAAAATGTCCCTGCAATTTTACTTTCTCTCCAACATCTTTTGTGCTTAATTTTCAATTGAAATTTTTATTTTATTTTTTGCCAATTTATCATACAGCAATGTCCTCAAAATAACAGCATTATATCCCTCTCTCAGACCACCATGAACTACATCATAGCTAAAATCTCAAATACAAATAAGGACTACATTTGCAATGCCTCTTCCTTCCTTATTAGGCTGTCAATGCTGATCAAGCTGACACAGACTATGTATGAACACAAGTCTAACAATATTAAAGCCTGGTAGATGGGAAGAATGGGCTTTATTGATCCCACTGATAACATTAACTTGAGTAAATCAAGGAATTTGGAGAAGTGAAATCTAGTTTTACAGGTTGATGACAAAATTTCCTCTAGACACCTATACATTTGGTTTCATAGGTCAGAGTGTTTTCGCATAAAGCAGGTATTGGTTTTGGAATTATCTGTGGAATGTACATGGTGACAATCCATAATCACAGCATGGTAGACATGGATAAAATGCTGTCATTATCCCCTCCGGTTCACAAAATAGCGTGAGCATGAAGTGCCAATGTCAGTGAGTAACACAGGTCATTTTCAAGTACCATTTATGACTGAAATATCAGCACTTACTTCCCTTAGTTTTGTCTAGCTTAGTTGATGGCAATTTAAGATGACAAATGAGTAAAATGAGAGTTCTGGCTTCAGAGTAGATAGACCAGTAGCAGTTTCCTGGGAGGTTACCCTGTCTGTCTAATGTTGATTAACAGTGATAATGGTATCTTGGAGTATGTACCAGCTAAACTCCAAGTCTTCATAATCTCAGGAGGCTTGTAATTTTCATTCATATTTTCCTACCTGAGACTTCAAGAGGTTAGGCAGTATGTCCCAGACAGTTCTCTAGATGTGTCAGAGCTAGGATTTGAACCCTAGTTGGATGTTCTTAACATCTGTATTCTCCTATGTGATGGGAGAGAGCACTGTGTTAGTCTTACCAAGTGTCTAAAGCACAAATAATATCTGCAGTGATGTTGAGAAGTTGATTGTAAAGCCACAGAATGGGAAATGAAATTCCCATGCTTCCTCATGTTGGAGCGAAGGTGATATATAGCTTGAGTTAACTGATATTAAGGCAGGATATGAGCTTCACTATGCTCACCATAAATGAACACAGATGGACACTCTTCAAAGAGAGATTCCTCCTACTGAATTTTAATAGTGCTCTCCTGCAGAACACATTTTCAAAAGGGATCATAGCATATTCATATTTTGCTCTAGCCTGCCAAGTAAAGTGATTAAGAAACCTGTTTGTACTTTAAATATTGTTATCATATCTATGTGTATTTCAAATGTATGTGTCAGTGATAAATATTTAAGTGAATATATACACACAAACATGCATGATGCAATATATGTTTACATATATTAAATTTGACAAATATTTGTTATGATAAATATAAATATGGAGTTATAGTAATTCAAAGATAAAATTATTTTCAGTTCCCAAGGAGTCTTATAAGGAGAGATGAGACATTTCTGTGTTTTGGTTGTAAGTGTTTCACAATGTTTTGGTAATGGTCCACCAAGGGTGGCATCTGGCCCAGGGGTTACTGGCACCACTTATATGGCATTATAAATTCAGCTTCATGTTCAGGGTCATACATGGTTCGGCTATATCAGAAACACCATGGAAAGAGCCTCAGTGTTTCATAGGGTCTTCTTGTTTGTTTCTTCAGTGCCAAGAATTAAACTCAGGCTTTATACATTATAAGTAAGCACTCTAGGCTTCAATTACACACTCAGTAGGCTTGTGTTGGTAGTCTCTCAAGGGGATTCTGGAGCAAGCATGTTAATGCTGTTGGATTCACTGGGCTGTACAAACATGTAAATGCAGAAGATGGTTTCACAGTTGATAAGCCATAAAGAAGGAAGCGTCATTTCAAGTAGTCATGGATGCCAGGTAGAGTTTTAGTGAACAAAATGATTGAAAAGAAGGAAGTAAAACCAAGAAAGAGACCAGAGAAACCAAACTTGGTTTAACCTGGTTGTCAGGACAGGTTTTGGCTGTAAGACTAGATAGAGGTCAGGTAGTGGTAGACCTTACATGACAGGCTGGTGAACTTAGTTCTTTGGAAGGAGAAAGACGGGCATTAAAGATTTGTGACTACAGGAGACAATTGATCAAAGCGAACTTACAATTATTTTATTTATTTAATGAATGCATTTATTTTGTGTGTGTGTGTGTGTGTGTGTGTGTGTGTGTGTGTGTGTGTGTGTGTGAGAGAGAGAGAGAGAGTATGTGTGTGGTATGTTTGTATGTGTGGTGTGTGTGCATTTATGTGTGTATGCGTGTGTGTGTGTGTGTGTAGGTTCTGTGCTATTAGACCAGAAGAGAACATTGGATGCTCAATCATTCTCTGCCTTCTTCTATTGAGTAAGGATCTCTCACTGAACCCTGACCTATGCTGGTAACCATCAAGTCCCAGATATTTTCCTGTCTCCTCCCCTGATAGCACTATTGTTGTAAACAAGTATGCCTGGCTTCTTATGTGGGTAGTGAGGACTAAACTCAGGTCCTCATATCTGTGCAGAATGTGTTCTTATGCATGAAGCCATCTTTCTAGCCCATGTATCCAACGACTATGTTTAAACAGATATGTGCTCTACATTAGAACTCATAGTTTCAAATCCGTTTTATCCTATTTTCAAGAACACAATTCAGTCTTATAAGTTATTTTTACGTTGTGGGCAAAGCCATCACATCTCTAATCTTTCTTATGCAGTGTGAAAGTAATTTCAGTAACTCAGTCGTACTCATTCTGTCTTGTCCCCTCCCTGCTCCTTCTCTCCTCCCTGCCTGGCTCCTTTCTTTCTTCTCCCCACCCCCTCTCCTCTCTGTGTATGTGTGTACTTGTTTGCTAATTTGGAACCACACAGCTGTTTTTGAATTCAGCTGGGCTTCAGGAAGCCACATTAAAACAAAGAAAACTGTCTTTGGTGCTGCTTTGTTCCTGGCAATCAGGATGACTATGTTCTGAAGTGGGGCAGGTGGTCTCTACCAATACTAACTCCAGCATCTCAACTAGTTCTGCATCATAAGTGTTCGTTGGAAGGGAAATGAATCTGTCAGTAGCCCTGATTGCTTCTTTTTGTCTAGTATTGTGGGCACCTGGCTGGTCACCCACCTTCCTTTTCATCCCTCCTCGGTTGCATCATCTTTCCCTTTTCCTGGGTCAGTGTATTTCAGTCCCTCTGTACCCTGGATGAGCTCATTCATTCCCTGGCTTTCTCCCTGCAGTTCTCTGCTTGCTTTCTTTTGTTGGGATAATTCATCCTCTGCTTTGCAAGAGCAGGTGGATGATTGGTCTGTTGCTTTAAAAAAAATATCCTTCCCTTTCTGTCTTTTATTGCACCAATCATTAGTCAAGCCACAGTTCAGTCTATTCTCTCTGTATTGACTAAGCTCCTTGAATATCTGTCAGGATGGTGCTGGGGAGTCCATGCTGGGTCCTTTATTGAGTAAGAAGGGTGAAAACCCACCCATCAAGTTGCTGTGATTCATTATGTTTAGTGATAGAAAGATTGAGTCATGAAGACCAAAGACTGGCCATTAGTTCATTGGCTAAAAGACCACAGTGAACCCCAACTAAACAATCACATCTTTCTAGCCCATCTGTCCCCTTCACAGCTGTAAGTATAAAACACTTAATTTAAAACTTTTTATTTTTGCACAATAAGCTAGTTTCTTTGACTCAGTAATATCATATCAATAACAGTAATAATAATAGGAATGGGTAAACTAAATATGTTTCTTAATTATTAGACCATTTTATAAGAGCTTTTTAGAAGCTGACAATGTAAAGTGTATAATATTATAAGAAAGAGAAAATCTCAATTACAGATGTTAAAATATACAGAAGTCATCCAGAAGAAATAGGCCAAGTTGAGTGGATATTGATTGAAAGAGAGGAAAGAACATTTTCTGAAGAATAAAAGACTGAGACCATGGACAGTGGTTAGGCACAGCTTGGAAGGATTGGTGACATAGACTTTAATTAGTGGATAACTGCTTGTCTTAATTACAGTTTCTTGCTGTGATGAAACACCATGAACAAAAGCAATTTGGGAAGGAAAGGGTTTATTTCATCTCATAGTTTTTAGTACACCACTGAGGGAAACCAGAGTACTAACTTAAAGCTGGAGGCTGGAGACCGGAACTAAGCAGGAGGAATGCTGCTTACTGGCTTGTTCCCCTTGGATTGAGCAGCCTACTTTCTTATCCCATCCAGGCCCATGTGCCCAGGGATGCTACTCAGACTGAGCTAGGTGCCCCACATCAATGTTCTCAAGAAAATGTCCCACTGACTTGTCTGTAGGCCAACCTTATGAGGCATTTTCTCATTTGGAAACCCTTCTTCACAAATGACTCTAGCTTGTGTCAAGTTGATGTTGACATAAAATTAACCAACATACTGTTTATGATCTTGGGCAAAGATCAAATTATGGTTTGTGGGCCAAATCCATCACTCCATCTGACTTTATAAATAAAGTTTTATTTAAACACAGTCTTACTTATTTTTACATACACACAAACACACACACACACACACACAGAAAGAGAGAGAGAGAGAGAGAGAGAGAGAGAGAGAGAGAGAGAGAGAGTCTCTATGACTTTGTTTACATTCCAATGGCCAAAGTACATAGTTTCAACATAGAGTATAAGGCTCATATGTTGGAAATGTTTGCCACATGGTCCTTGAGTTTGCTAACCTTTGGATCCATTTCCATAAATTACAACAGTTTTTATTCTGGAGGCATCACTCAGTCACTCAGAATAATAATGAGCAATCACTAGAAACATAGATGTGTCTAGAAAATTATCCCTTGCAAGCCTCAAATATTTGAGTACACATGTGAGCATGTATTTCTTTTAAGGTACCATGGTAACAGTGGTAAATATAGCTTTTTTTTAAAAAATAAAATATCTGTGTCTAATTCCAGAACAATGTCCTGTTTGGACCCTTCTGGTTTTTATGGAGAAAAGCTGATCATGAGAGCTAATTCACAAGGCATGAATATTCATCCCCTGAGAAAGGCTACCTTGGAGAAATGTTAGCTTAAATGCCCAATGATTTACAGAGTAGGAGGAGACAGGAGATGGCAAACTCTTTGTGAACTTTGGTCACATTTATCACACATCCAAGGTACTCCCCAACCTATTTGTTCCTGCCTTACCCAGTTTCAAGCATTACATGGTTACCACATACAGTGCACAGGGGCTTCCTTTCTTGTGTTTGTCAATGATTTGCTCATTGAAGGGGGATGCACAGTAGGTGATTTAATTAATCAAGTGTTATTTCAAATATAGAAAGTTCTTAATTTTGTTTCTTCATCAAAAAGGTCCTTGGCTTTCAATGAATGACCTGTAGCTCTTTGGTTTATACTTGGTGATTCATTATTTTCTTCATAGTTAACTCACTTGAAAATCTTGGCATTTGTTCTGTGTGTTTATGTATGCATTATGCATGTGTGTATGTTTTTAGTATGTGTATATTTTATGTGTACAGGTTCTTACTATATAGTTCAAGATGCCCTTGAACTCACAATCCATATATCTGCATCAAATTCCATATCATATATCTATATCAATTATCAATGTCTAACATAGTAAATCTTTCTTTCTTTAGCATTATGACCCAGAGGTCTGGCGCAAACCACAGTCCTCCTTAAGACAGAAGAACGTAGAAAATAAGCACCATTTGTTTCTTACCCCTTCTCGCCACACTTCTCTCCTTCTTTTCCTGTCTTCTTTTTAATAAATCTGGTAGTGATACTCATAATAAATGCATAATTTCTTAACAGAATCTGCATGGTGTAATAAAAAGCAGGTGACATATTTAAGTAGATTGCAGTTCAATTTCTAGAAGGCTTCTAAACTATTAGATATCTCTCATTCAATACTGAAAACTTTCAATTGAGATGATACAGTGTTGATATATGTATATGTGAGTATATACATGTATGTATGTGCACTGAAAACTCTAGTCTTTATTTTGAACAATGCCCTTGATTTTAAATGTCTGATTATACCCAGGGAATCTGTAACTCCATCAATGACCATTGCTTGGCAGTAGTTTCTCACATCTTATTCTTATGGGGCAAGAACAAGAGAAGGAAGGGTATAGGAACGGTTTGCATGAAGCAGACATACCCAAATAGCTTTCCTCTTCCTTGCCCCATAGTGTGTGTGTGTGTGTGTGTGTCTGTGAATGTTTGTGTGTATATGTGTATGTGTGTTTGTGTGTATATGTGTGTGTTTGTGTATCTGTGAGTGTTTGTGTGTGTGTGGTGAGAAAGAAAAATAATAGTCTGGGTATTAGGCAAATTTAGATCTTTATTCATTTCATATTATATTTCTAGTATCTTCCTATCAAAATATTCACTTTGCCTTCCAATTTTTGTAAGCATATTATACCATGAAGAAATAATCACAATGATTGGTAATTACATGAGAAACTTAAGTGCCCTGTCCATTCATTGAGAATTTTGTGGGAATATCTTGATGTAATGTAGATTACAGTTATCAAACTGAGAAATGTTGCTTGTTATCATACCAGAGTATGGAAGTGATTTTAAAAATCAGACTAGGTTTGTGATGCTCTCAGTCTCCTGTGCTCCTGAATGCTTCTTCCCATGGGAAACCTAGAGTTCTCGACTTTCAGTGGTTCAGCTTTGTTCTTGCAGTGAGCAAGATACTTCATCTGTGAGCTAGAGGGAAGCCCAGAGTTGAAAACACAAGCATGGGAAACAGTGACCCCTTTGGAGCATCCTCTCTCATGAATGCTTTGGAAAACTGAGAGGAGAGAAATAGAACAAAGAGGAAGAAGGGGGCTGGGAAACTGAAAATAAAGGAGAATTTTGTGCACACAGACAGACATGCACACACATAGACAGACAGACAAACAGACAGACACACATACACAGGCACATGGATACAGACACATGGTCATATGCACATGGACATAGATATAGACATTTTGAATTGCCCTTAAACATGAAGACATAGAAAAGAATTCCTCACCTATAATGAAGAAGCTCGGGTCATACCTTCCTCAATCTCAAGTGTCAGAACTGGTTCCTGTAGGTACAGCAGATTAATTAAACTAGGAGGTTTCCCATAGTTCTGTGTCTCAAGACTAGACCCATAAGCCTGTTGAGTCCTGAGTAACAGTTGAGTAAGTCATATAGTTTGTTACATGATCCTTGGGGAGATGAAGATTTTATTGGCCTATGTCATCATCTTTTTCCTAAGTGCTGAAGCCCTTGAAGCTCTTGGCAACTGAAGGGCTATTATCTTCCATAAATAGCCACAATTTTAAGGTAATTTACAATCATTACAAAATAGATGTAACATGTTCATATTTATGAGAGAAGGGAGGATTTTAGCTAACACGGAATACCATTTTGCATGTGATGTAAATCCATTTTTTCTCGGTAGTAACTTTGAACCTAAATTTTTAAAAATACTCTTCAGTTAACTAGTGACTCTTTAAAGTTCATTTAAGAAAAAGATACCTCTGATATTTTTTTCCCTGTTTGGGGGAAATAACACAAATTTAGTTTACTTTCTTATTTTTAAAATGAGATGTCAGTCATTTGAATGGGCAAATGGCGTTCAAGGTGGCAGTTCTGTGTCTACTACTCTTGTGCTCAGACCCACCCTCACCCCTACTTCCTGAACTCCAGCCTAGGACACTGTCCTTACCCAGTGGCATTCAGTTTCATTCCTCCAACTCCACTGATGAGGAACTACATAAGGGTTTGGCACAATGCTCACTCCCAGCAGAGCCATTTCCCTAGTGCCTGCCTCTAGGTTTTTAGTTTTTGTTGTTGTTTTCCTTTATTTTTCTTTCAGTTCTGTAGATCAAACCCAGGGCCTTGTCCCATGCAAGGCAAGTATTCCTCACTGTTGAGCTATAGCCCCTGTCTTAGTCAGGGTTTCTATTTCTGCACAAACATCACAACCATGAAGCAAGTTGGGAAGGAAAGGGTTTATTCTGCTTACACTTCCACATTGCTGTTCATCACCAAAGGAAGCCAGGACTGGAACTCAAGCAGGGCAGGAAGCAGGAGCTGATGCAGAGGCCATGGAGGGATGGTTCTTACTGGCTTGCTTCTCCTGGTTTGCTTTCTTATAGAACCCAAGACTACCAGCCCAGGGATGGCACCACCCACAATTCCCCCCACCCCCTGATCACTAATTGAGAAAATACCTTACAGCTGGATCCCATGGAAGCATTTCCTCAAGTGAAGCTCCTTTCTCTGTGATAACTCCAGCTTGTGTCAAGTTGACACACAAAACCAGCCAGTACAGTCTCCTTTCCATTTTGCTATTTTAAACTTTTTCTTCTTTTTAATTAAGTGTATGAGGCAATGGAGGGGAGCAGGAGTGAGGTCCGTGGCAGCCAGCAAAGGGTGTTAGATCCTCTAGAGTTAGAACTTGTTGTGATTCATCCAGTGTCAGTGTTGGGAAGTAAACTCAGTTCCTCTGGAAGATCAGTACTTGCTTGTAACCATTGAGCTGTCTCTCTAGCCCTGTATTTTCTTGTTGTAGCTGACTGCTTTACTACATAGTTGGTTCACAATTGTGACCTCAACCCACTCATTAAAATATCACTCTAACTAAAATTCTTGTCCCCTTTCTGTTTCTACATGGAGTCCATTAAGTCCTGGACATAAATATATAAGTACCATAAAGATTCATAAAACCCTAAAATACAAAATGGTATTTTTTTTTTATTCTATTTGTAAATAACTGTACTGGCTAGTTTTGTGTGTCAACTTGACACAAGCTGGAGGTATCACAGAGAAAGGAGCTTCAGTTGAGAAAATGCCTCCATGAGATCCAGCTGTAAGGCATTTTCTCAATTATTGATCAAGGGGGGATGGCCTCTTGTGAGTTGTACCATCTGTGGACCGGTAGTCTTGGGTTCTATAAGAAAGCAAGCTGAGAAAGCCAGAGGAAGCAAGCCTGTAAGAAACATCCCTCCATGGCCTCTGCATCAACTCCTGCTTCCTTACCTGCTTGAGTTCCTGTCCTGACTGTCTTTAGTGGTGAACAGCAATGTGGATGTATAAGCTGAATTAAACCCTTTCCTCCCCAACTTGCTTCTTGGTCATGACATTTGTGCAGGAATAGAAACCCTGACTAAGACAATACCCTTTATTTCAAACAAAATTTTTGTAAGACCTAAGAATCTGATTACCATTTCCCAAATGTTTGGTTGCTCTGCAATCAGAGAAAGTCTGAGAGATGATGATATCTGCTGTTGGCGTTGTATAGTAGATTAATTAAACTGTACAATCTGAGTGTCTATTCTTGTTAGATGCTATTCTCATATTATCTCATTGTTCCTCATGATTGTTTTGACCACTAGGCTTGGGAAACATTTCATAGATGTACAAGTCTAGAAGATCAGATGACTTGCCCAAGGTCACTGAGACATTATGAACTGAATGTAGATTCTAACCCTATCAAGTCCAAAGGCCAGTGCTTTCTCCACATAGTGACAGTGTATCTTAGAATTAATGTTCTGTCACTCCTCTCTTCCACCTCCTTGAACCTATCCAAAAAGGAATGACTTAAAGTTTTCTCTACTAATACTTTAAAAATGTGTATGTATATGTATGATGTGATATATGTTCATTATATATTCACATATGTGTGCAGATGAATGTTCATGTGTGTACATGTTAAGATCTCAGTTGCTCTCCACCTTATCTTTGAGGCAGGGTCTCTTACAGGAGTTTATTTTAAGTAGGCTGGCTAGTGAGCTTAGGGATCCCGTGGTTCCTACTTCCTCCACAGATGTGATACTTTGCAAAAATATTTTTCTGTCACTACAAGTACCACCTCAAGCCCTGTTACTACATTAAAAGGGAAGGATTGAACCTGATACTCAGAGCATTTCATGGTCCACTTTCTTTTATATGTATTTATCTGTAGGGACCCAATCTGGATATTTCCTTCATCATTGAAAAAAAACTTGGTAACACATATTATGATCCTAACTCATATAATTTTGGATTTATATTGATATGCTTTAACCTTTGTGTGGATTTTTATGACCCAACTGGCACAGTTGACATTTTCAAAGGAGAATCTATGTGTTTTCTTTTTCCTCCACCGGAGCCTAATGAAATAAAAGCTTAGGAAATAAAAATTTAAATATAATTGTTGTCAAAGTTATTAATAGAACCTCATCAAATTGTTACTTTTTATATAACAGTAAACATGTCAGGATTCTACTCCCTGATCTGCAGCTTTAGGCTCTGGTCTGGCACTTATCAGTGTTATTGAAAGGTAGGGCAGTCTCTGCTTACTTTATCCTTTGGTGTGTGTATGTGCCTATGGAAAGAAACGGGGGGGGGGGGGGAGAATGACTTCAAGTATTATTCCTTAAATTATCCGCCTTTGTTTTGAGACAGGTTCACCCACTGCCCTGAAATAAGTCTAAGGTAGTTGGACAACAAACCCCCACAGTTTGCTGGTCCTCACTTCTGGGGTTCTGGGTTACAAGACCATCCCAACACACTAGTTTCTTTTTATGTGATCTCTGGGGTTCTCATGCCTGTAAAGCAAACACTTTCCTGACAGAGACCTCTACCCAGTCCCCCCCTTCTTTGCAACTGATCCAGATGTGAAGTGGGCAAGAGAGTGGGTAACGTTGTTTTCCCACCCAAAAGCTCAAGTTGCTTTTAGCTTTTCTTTGTTGTCCAAGGTGGCTCCTCATCCCTAGCTGTTCCTTAGATCCCTATTGCCAATGCAGCAAAGTCTGAGGTAAGGATTTCCCATCCTAGTCATCATCACCTTCTTCTTTTTCCTTCTCCCTTCCCTTCCCGTTCCTTTTCACATAAGCGGTTCTTAAATATGCAAGATGAAGGTGGGATGTGAGGCTGAGCCAGCTATCCATCTTACTTGAAGCCTATTTGAAAGTTGTCTTCTATGCAAAAAGACTAGAAATAGGGACTGAGAGTTTGATTCAGGAAGGAAGGGGGACGTGTCAGTACTGATCCACCCTGGGGCGTGTTAAATAGACTCTGGCATCAGCTAAATTATTTCTGCAAGACTGAAGTATTTTGATAGAAATGGACAAGCAAGCAGAGATTTGCAAAAGAATTCCGGTTTTTTTTTTCCCCTTTAGGCGCAGGCAGGCTTCTGATGAGGTCGGTGCAGAAACATAGGCTTGGGCTCCCTCTGGTGGCAGCATGGAGACCATTACTTTGTGCTACCAATTCTTTCCAAGATGGCATTACTTGCTTCAATCGATATTAAGATTTTATTTCCGTGATGCACGCCTAACTTCAGACACTAGTAAAGCAGAGGCAGAAGGATGAAGAGTTCTGTGTTAGCATCAACTATATATTAAACACAAAGCAGGCCTGGGCTGTGTGAAACCCTGTCTCAAATGCAGCGGGAGCTACAACAGCAACATATCTGGTCATGGTATAATTTCGGTCCTTAAGAGGCTGAGGCAGAAGGATTTTCATGAGTTTGATGCCACTATGTAGTGCAGACCAGGCTAGCTCTTGTTACATAATACATCTAGATCTGGGAAAAACCAAGGAACTGAAGAGATGATCCCTCAGATAAGTATGCTTGCTGCTCTGGCAGAGGACCTGGGTTCGGTTCTTAGCACCCACACAGTGACTCACAATGGTCTATATAACTCAGTTCTAGCAGATCAGATACCTCGTTCTGACTTCTGTAGGCACTTCATCCTTGTGGTGCACTTACGTACATACATGCAGGCAAAACAGTAATAAGAAAACCTAAAACATAATTAAGCAGAAAAGCACTATTTACAATTTGTGTTTGACCTGGCACTATTTAGTCATCTCCTATGTATCTAGTCATTTAATTTTTAAATTTCTAATTATCTCTGCTTCAACAATGTCATAATGTATAGCATATTGTATAAAATAATTACAACTATTAGCCTTCATCCTGGGTGAGATTTGAAATAGTAGAAGTGCTGTAAGGAAAAAGAGGAAGAGAGAAGAACAGGGGGAATTAGGCTGTTAGAGAGGGAGGGACAGGAGGAGGAGTTATAGTGCCACAATTCGGCAAACGTAGCGGGTGATTTTAGAAATGTTTTCTCTAAACGACATGGATAGTAAACTCATTTTTAGTGGTTTTTAGTTTACTATTGTAGCATGTCGTTTCTACTATCTTGCTTTAGGCTCTAGGCAGACTGTACTGCCAGCCCCTGCCAAGGAGCCACCCCAGATCCACAGATGAAATACATACATACATTAACTTATTTTAAAGTATGCTTTAGCTCAATGGCTGTTGCACCCTTCTCTTCACTCCCAGCTCAACACCTCTAAATCTGCCTTCAACTATAGTTGCTTAATTACCTTCAGTCCTAGCTCAGCACCCTAAGTCAGCCTTCAGCTTAGTTGCATTTCTAATCTCCTGCCTGCTACGGGAGGCCCAGTCGGGGGGGGGGGGGGGGGGGGGGGGGAGGGGGAGAGGAGCAGCCAATGGTCACTCCATCAAAGATCTCACATGGCTGGTTGTTTTGTCTCCCTCCAAAGCATGAATTCTTTTTCCCTCTCCTGCATCTGCTAGCCTGCCTGCGGGGAAACTGGAAGTCCCACCTCTTCCACCCAGCCATTGGTCACTAGCATCTTTATTGATCAATCAAGAACCAATTGGGGAACAAAACCTTCAGAATTCATGCCCAATCAGAGCATCAGAACTAGCCCCTACCTCTCACCTTTTTCTGTCCAATTAAAAAGAAAAACAATTCTCTCAGACATAAATTGAACAGTACCATAACAATTATGTAAATTACAAAGTATGATATGCAATTAACATCTAGTCCATCATATTTGTCAATTCGATAAAGTACTCTGCCTTCATTCCTAACGTAAACATAATTCTATCCCTGAATTTAGATTTTAGACTGTAATACCATATGAAAATCATGTCTCTCACTTTATAACTTCTCTCTCAATACTAAACTTGAATTTGATTGTAAGACTATAACTAGTCTTCAACCCCATCAGAAATCCGAGAAAGAATTAAATATTGTCTGGGTATATAAGAAGCACCAACACCAAACATAGTTTCCAAATCGTAAACAATTATAGAGACTGCTGTCTACCTGAAAAGCCCCTAATTTCTCATAACGTTGAAGCATCTTTCTTCAGCCTTCCATCTGAGGTCCATCTGGCAGAACTTTTGTTAAGGAGAAAATATGAAGGACTCTCTTACTCTGTATTGGCAGAGCTTAGTAGTCAACTATCCCACCTCTGTTTGTAGTTTTGGACAGTATATTGTCTGCAGATGATATAAGCATTTTCTTGTCCAATGGCTGCTTTTTCACAATAAGCAACCTCATTGGAGGAAAAAGATGTTCGATTCTTTGAAGGGGAATGGGGAAGCTGTCAGGAGTAGACATGTCTCATGGTCAAAAGATTCTTATAATGAAATAACATTAAATGTGGATTTCTGATGTTTTTAAGGACTATCTAAGTAAAGTTAAACATTATCTACTCTTAGCCATTCTATTTGAGTAAACTGAAAACACTTATTATAATTAAATCAGAATCTAACACAACAATGAGTTTGTTATCTGGCCCTTAACTTGTGTTACTTAATCATCTTAAACAGTTTGTACGGCCTGGGTCTAAACCTTGTATTCTTAAATGAGTTATATAGGCACAGTGCCTATCTAAGAGTAAACATATTAATCTCAAACTTTGTATCAATATAGAAATTTATACCAATAAAAACTTTAAATCTGTATCGATATACATTCTGTAAGAAATTATAACTTCAATTTATATCAATTACAAAGATTTCTATCAATTAAGATTATGGCTACACAATGTTTTGTTCAAGAAAAAATTTTGTTCGAGTAATCCATCCTATCTCTTTCCTCCCTGTTCAAATTATGTCCATTTCCAAATTATCCCTTAGATGACAACCTATCTATAATTTGTAAAATAACCAGTTCCAGACACCCGAATAGTTTGTAAAGTAGCTCATGACTCTCCATAGCTTAGTTTTCTGCGTAGACAAAGTCCTTTACTACTTCTCTTTGCTTGGTTGCATCCAGAATAAACTCTTCAACTGCTTGCCTTGACGTTTGTGCTCTAGGAACTGAAGTGAGGCTGATTGCTCAAATACAGCAGCATAGCTCGGGTCTGAGGTCATCTACACAGGGCAGCCTGATGGGAAGATGTGCCCTGGCCCTCACCCTTCTGTTACTTGATCACATCTGTGAAGTCTCAACTCTAATGGGTCTCTTTTATGCTGCTGAGTCTTGATTTCCCTCAGTAGGCAGGAACAGTGCTATCCTCCAGGTTCCTACAGCCTTTCACCTTGTGACAGAACATTAGTTATTTCTTCCTCCATAGATCTGTAACCTGAGGTCAGAAAGCATAAAATGCCATCTGTCTAGTCCAACTTAGCACCAAAGGACTCTAAACAAGGGTCCCAAACTCATTTGTCAGATGCTATCTTTCTCATTTCTTGAAATGTCAAAATGACACAAAGCTATAAACTTTAGTACTTTTAGTTGCAACAGAAAAATTTAACTTCCCTAAAAAGTGACTTCAGTATACCTGTGCCTTTTCTATAAAGCTTTGTTTTTATTTGCATGTGTCAGTATGTATGCATGTGTGGGTTGGGAGGTGGTGCCACAGGTATGTACATGCCCACATATACAAGAAGAGAGCATCAGATCCCCCAGGAATCAAGTTATGGGCAGTTGTGAACTGCTTAACATGGACACTGGAAACTGAGGTTCCTCTACAAGAGCAGCAAGTGTTCCTAACAGCTGGGTCATCTTCCTAGCTCTGACTTTACAAGTGTTCCTAACTACTAGGCATCTTTCTAGCTCAAGACTTTACCTTTTTTTTTTTTTAATTAGCATTTTTTTCATACTTTATTTGCATTTCAAATGTTTCCCCCTTTCCAGATCTGGAAGACTTTACCTTTTAATTCATCACATACTCTAGTCTGTCTTCTGTTAAAGTTCTTTTCTTATTGGTCTCATACAATTAAAATCTATGTCCAGTTCATATAAACTTAGGGCTTTGTGCTGTAGGAACAAATGTGTGACTCGTGTAAAACAACTAATACTTGATGGAAGCTAATACTTTGATTTTATGCTATGCTTGGAAGCCCTGTTTTTAGAGAGGCATGCATTCCCTGTGTTTCTGATCGTTACCACAATGCATAGAATGATTTCTGAGGGACAAATTCTACATGACAGCCCCTGTTTATGTGCTAAGGAAAAAGTTCCCACTTCATTGCACACTGACAGGCACTTTATGGACATCATCACAGTCTGCCCTCACTACACAGTGTGATGTATGGACAATAATTATACCCATTTGCAGATGAAGTTATGTCCCAGAGAGATTAGATGACATGCAAGGATTATACAAACAGTAAAAGCAGAAAATGAAGCTCAAAATCAGACACTGTGGTGTCATTGCCTGGTCCCTCCTTAGGGCAGTAATTTTCACCCAGAACCAATTTGTCTCCAAGATGATGTTGTTAATGCCTGGAATATTATACCTGGAAAAGTGTTTTATATGTGTTTTCTAGGCAGAGAGGTCAAGGATGCTGCAAAACATTTCAGAATCTACAAGAATTTCTCAACTCAAAATATAAGTAGTGTTGACGATGAGAACACCCGTTTGATAAGAACTAACTAGCAGCAGTCCCAGTGACTGCATTGACATGTCAACCAATCCAAGATCTTTGCTCTGTTCATCTTTTTACAACCCTTTAAGAAGACATTGTTCCTATTGGCTCTGATTCTATCTCTGTGATTTCCAAAATCCAAAAAAACTAATAATGAATAAATAGCAATCCTACATTCCTCTCAGATTTGACTCCTTGCCTTTTGGTTTGTTTGCTTTTGTCTAGGTGGCCATTTTTACTCTCAGGTCCAATGTAGGAGTTTTAAATCTGAATTTATTTTCCCTCCTAATTTTTCCTTCTGTGGCTTTGTTTCTATTTCTCATACTGTTATTCTCCTCTTATATCCTGTTCTTCAGAATAGAAATTAAGTTCATTTTCTCCTCTCATTTCCCCGGCTCTGTTGCTTCCATCTTCAGCTATGAAATACTGATGCTGTCAAATGAATGAGTTCACATTTCATTCCTGTTTCCTTTGCCATGCAGCTCCTTTTCACCCATCACACATCACTGTAGTGGCCTCCCAGTGGATGCTGCTCACACTATTCATTTCCTCCTATGATGCTGCTTCTAAGCAACTACCTCATCAGTCTCCCTAAGCCAACTCTTTGGCCAAATGCCTTTTGTTAGTCACTCTCTATTTAATCCATGTTAGCTCCTTGCTGACACTTTTCCTTTGTCTAGTCTGAATTGTTCAGATACATTCTCCACAGTCCTCTCTACCTACAAAATGATCTTAGCCATTTGTGCTCTGTTTGCAGTACCATTTATACTAGTCCTATATCATTTGATTTCTGGGTCTTCATATGAGTGTTTTATAAGTATGTATCTCTTCTAGGCAGGTTCTCCCTTCCTGTCACCAGAGATTTATAGTATCTTCTCTATTATTGATGCTAGCCCTTGTTAGTACCATTTTAAAAATAAAAGTCAAGGATGTGATCTGGGTAAAATGTGATTATTTTGAGAATTGTGTACAGAGTAATAAAATGATATTCTACTTTTTCTGCAAAGTAGGTTACTCTTTCCCTGGTTTGAAAGGTAATCTATATGTTTTAAAATGAAGCTGCTGGAGCATAGGTTAATGTAAGGAAGCTACAGTGAGGCTTATGTGAGCACTATATTCAGAACCAGTCCCTTGGGGAGACTATCATAATTGTCCCTCAGGCCAAAATAAAATGTAAAAATTATAAAATTTAGTGGAACAGGATATAGAAAATTGTAAAGGTACTGGGGAAACTATACTAACTAATGTTCTATGGAGAATAGCTAGCTAAAACTTAAAATACAGCTATATTTTTCATGGCATAGATAGAGAATTGAGTCATAAAAATTAATGCATTGGTCATTAATTTGACGAATCCATTAAGTTTAATTACGTTACAATTCTACCTGCTATTCTATAGTACACTTATGGAACTTAGGGAAAATGGAACAGAGATGTCACTACATGTGTGATAATAATTTCAGTGAGTTGGATGTAAATCAATCAAAGGCTGTGGACAGTTTGGTGCCAGACAAATTATTCCAGGTTTATTTCCCAAGATCTCTTTCTCCCACTGCATCCTGCCTGCTGTTTCTCTTGTTTTGTTTTTTCCACTCAGGGGGACCTGTACAATGACTATCCCATATCTAAACTTCTTCCTTAATGTCACTCAAAAAGCATACATAGAACTAACCAACTGTCTCTTTTTAAGCCCTCGAATAATTTTCTGAAATTCCTGATGTTTCTCCCTGTGGCAGAGACTTTAATGTGCATGACATACCTTACACACAGAGAAAATATATTCCTTGAGGGAAGAATTATCTTCAGTGTGCCTTTGTTCCTCTGGCCCAGTGTAAGCTCATTGCAGTGAGTGCTGATAGAGCAGAAATAAAGCTGAGTTTGGGAACCAGAGTTAGAAACTAGAGTCTAGTTCAAAGCTTTCTTTAGCCATGTTCCTCTGATCCCTATTTCTTTTCTTTGCAATTTAGATATTTCCTTGAGGATTCCTGTATCCACAAAATCTTGACAGGCTTAGGCTTTCATATTTGTAGCCATATCTGCTTAGAAAAATATTTAGAGAGGCTTGAAACACCCTGGCCTAGAGTGTTGGCATATTCCTGGGGTCTTATCTATAGCCAGCATGATATAAGTACAAAGATGGGCCCATATGAACCCACAGGCTCCTCCTCAGAGTCGGGGAAACATGTCTATGACCTGAAAAGGAGGAAAGAATGCTGTGAAGATGACACCAGTGTCCCCTTACCTACAAAGATGAAAATCCTCCCATGGTTTCAACACACAACAATATGTGATGATGACCCAAATCTTCCTTCAGTGTATTCCTGTTCAGTTTTCACGGTGTCTAAAATCTGATGGTGTATATTACCTATTTCACCTTGTTTTCTTATTTCCTATTTGAAGTCATCATTGCTCCAGTCTCACAGATGCTTCATGAATAGATGTGAGTCTGTGGGATTTCAAACCTTGAACTTCCCAGAGATGACTCAAAGGGGCATTATTGTCTGAAGATCATATAACCACTCCTCGGTTGATACCACTCCACACATGCTTAGCTGGGCGAACTGAAGAGATAGGGATGAAAAGGAAAACTAAGCCACCCATGAACTTTGAATGATGTGGATTCAAGTATCATTTTTTTTAAATCTTTGTTTTCTAGAGAAGATTTTAGAGCTGTGTGTGTCCAACTTCTGTGCTTGATCCCTAGGCCACTAGCATTCAGAGTGTGAGACTGTATAGTGTTCTTCCAATTTGTTTATTCAAGATGAAAAGAGCTGTCCATTTACATAATAGGAATATGATTTAATAGAAAAGAACCTCATAACACAGCTGTGGGCATTCTTTGTCAACACTGTCAATGGACTAATATCCTTATTAATATTTGGAGATAACTACACACTTCTCTCTCTGATATCACAGAATAAAAGAGTATAGGATTGTATTGTGTACTCCAATGTTTCAAACTTTACTGAAGTCCCTTTTATAAACCCATCTGAGAGGCTGGGGACATGGCTAAGTCAATACAATAGCCTCTTATACAAGCATGGTACCACAGTTCACTCAGTATAGGTGGAGGCAATGTATAGTAGCATGTGCCTGGGATCCTAGACAGACAGAAAAGTATCCATGAAACTTGTTTGTCAGCCAGTTGAATTAGTGAGATCCAGATTCAGTGACTCAGATTCTGTGAGAGAAATGTCTTTAAACATCTAAAGAAAGACATTCTATCTTCCTCTGGTCAGGTCTTCATGATCATGGCACTGAGCCATTTTTGTTGTTGTTGTTGCTGCTGCGGCTGCTACTGTATTCATTGTTGGCATTCCTGTATTATTTTCTGGGTTCTTTTGAAATAAATTGACCAAACTAATAATATCTTTTTGTTCATTTTTTAAAACACTGCATGGGTATCATGGGTATCTACTGTGCTGTAGACTTGTCCTCCCACTTTGAATATCATAGAAGGAGCCCAACTGTAATTTTGATTCACAGATAGCTGTGGCTAAGGTACTGCCACCAATTGTCATGTTTCACAGTTCTTCTCTGCCCATTGTGGTGCAGGGATCAATGGCAGCTGTCCAGTAGGTTTGCACAGAAAGAGCGTATCTTGGTCAATAGAGCACTCTTTGGATTTTATCTGCTGTTATTGTTGCTGTTTGCACAACTAGATGAAGACTCTGTTAGCAGGTCTGGGCCTTTACATCTGCTATGTTCTCTACTGACTGTCTTCTTGCTCAGTATGGACACAGGACTGTCTGCCTGTCTTCTGTTAACAGATCCAGCACGTGTTAGAACCGTTTCTTGGTCATCCTGGCATTGCTGAGATCTGGCCTAAAGCTTAACCTTTCACCAAGTTTAGCATTGCAGTATCTAGCATTAAATTTTCAATAATTTCCTTGATTATTGGGTCTTTGTTACCACTGAATGTGACCCACAGGAGCCCAGAAACATCCTCAATCACATTAATTAATGCTAACAGCATGTAGAATTCTGCCTGGCACCTAATAAACACAAAGAAAACCATTGTATAAATTCTATTGACCCATGAAGTCATCTAGATAATTTTCAGTTGATGTTTTTGCAGTGTAGATCTTCTCCATCTTATATTAATGCAATGAATACTTAAAACTTAAACCCAGGTTTAATATTTTTAATTCAATTTGCTTCTTTCTATCCAGAATTACAGTATGTCCAGATTATTTTGAATCTGGTGTTGGACTATATATTATATTTATTTTAAGACCATAATTACATTACATGTGCATAAAACACTCTAATACTCTTCACATATTTTTAATTTGATAGTAAAAGTGACTCTAAGATAAAATTTTATTCCCATCTTGTAAATGTGAAAGCTCTTGTACTCTAAGGGCAGATATTAGTCAATGTCTGGAAGTATATATGCCGTAAACTTTGATTGCACTCCTGGCAGTCCAGTTTCACATAGTCTACAATTCACTGATATTATAAATATCTTTCTGTTGAGCTTCATGTTAGTTAAAAATTTGAAAAGGTTCCATCTATATTCAAGTTGTGTAAAACTTCCCACAATAACACTAAGCCTCTGGGCACTGGTACTTCTCAATATACTTAATAGTGTGTGTGTGTGTGTGTGTGTGTGTGTGTGTGTGTGTTGTACATGCGTGTGTATGTGTGTGAGTGTACAGAGGCCGCAGATCCGTATCAATTATCTTCTTCTATTCCTTACTATCTTAGTATTATTATTTTGAGTCTAACTATGTTATTAAATTTGGAGTGTGCCAGTTTGACCAGGCTGAATGGCAGCTGTCAAGCCTTTCCTCAGAATCCCTCAGATCCTCCTGCCTCCACCTTCCCAGCCTTTTCAGTGCTAAGATTACAGATTACAAGCATATGCTGCAGAACCTGGGTTTTTACATACCTGCTGGCAATCTGAACTCAGGTCTCCATGTTTGCATAGCAAGCACTTTATTAATAATCTCTTGCTCTGGTCCTGTTTTAGTTAGGGTTTCTATTGCTGTGATAAAACATCATGGCCAAAATCAACTGGGAAGCAAATTTACTTACCCTTCTTGGTAATAGTCCATCATTATGGATGCCAGGGCAGGAATCCAGAGAGAAACTGAAGCACAGACCATGGAAGAGTGCTCTGCTCACTGGCTCACTCCTCACACATTGCTCCAACTGCTTTCTAATACCATACAGGATCTAATACCACCCAGGTGGCACTGCCCACAGTGGGCTGTCCCCTACCGCATCAACCATTAATCAATAGAATATCCCAAAACACTTCTCTAAGCCAATTTTATGGAGGTAATTTCTTAAGTAAGATTCCCTCTTACAGCTATGTCTAGGTTTCTATCAAGATGACAACAAACAACCATCCTTCCTTTGTTAATATTGATTATAAGGTGGCATACATTTTAAGACAGTGTACATAATAAGGTTGTTCACGAGCTGAGGTTGTACACATGATAAGGCCATACACATGATAAGGCTGTAGTAAAGAAGCTGGCAACTGCTTCACAAAAACAGTACATTTTGATGGCATTTCTATAAAATACTATGGATTATTTCTACCAGCAATCTAGCTTTAAAAAAGAAACAGTTTTACCATAATTTGAAATTACCAAAATTTTTTTTATGTATATTCGTAATTCACCTCACTTCCCAGAGGACTGGGGGCAACTTAGTACATTAACTTACTGAAATAATAATGTGATGTATGTATAAATACAATTCTGATCTTGACATAAATAAATAATGGCAAACGCAACAGTCTGTGGTAGACGATAGTCTGGGAGCAATATAAATATTTAGATATTTGTTGCCTTCAGTAAACTTTAAATCTCAACTTTTAAAGCTTCTTGGTGGCCAATAAAAAATAAAGATATCAATTCTTACCATCTGCGAAGAAAATCTATAGCAGTTACTCAAGGAAAATTCAATTTTCCTATTACATTGCTTGATGATATATTTCTACGTAAGGTGCGTTTGGAAATGTAATAGATGTCTTCCACAGTGCACCTGCAGTGCATGGCCTCACTTGAGGCAATTGTTCTCTTCTGTACTGTTGAGAACTTGGCACTAAAACTCCATTCAAGGATGGAAAATCAGTAAGTGACAGAAACCACAGACATACAAAAGATAGACAGAACATGGAGGGCGAGCTCATTCTTTTTATTCTTCATACATATTGAGCTTAGCTGGAACTTTGAATTCCAAAAGCAGCATGTGACACACAGAAGTATTTTCTGGAGTGTGTACAAAGATTTTCCTTGGAGCCCTAGTACTTTATAAATCGAATAAGGAAATGTGAGTTCTGACAGCCTTTTTTGGAAATCAAGGACCAAATCAAGTTTCACGTGTGTCACATGTTTATGTGTGCATAAATGTTCAAGTGTATGTGTAGTACTTATATATGTACGAATGTCCAAGTGTGTGTGTGTGTGTAAGTGTCCATGTGTTTGGGTGTGTGCATGTGATGGTGCATGTGTGAAGGTCACAGGATGGCCCCAGGTATTGATCTTTACCGTCCACCTTGTTGAGGTGGTGTCTTTTTTTCAGTGATGTGTATGTTAGGAAAGCAAGCAAGCTGGACCATGAGATCCAGGCATTCTCCTGGATCCCCTCCCATTTCACTGTAGCGGCATTGGGATTACAGGTGTGAGCTGCCTTGTCAGGCTTCATGGGTTTCTGGGGATTTAAACTCAATTTCTCCTTCTTTTTGGGCAAATGATTTATCCATTGAGCCCTGTCTCCAGCCCCAGGTTTCATTTCCCAATTCAAGAGTTCCTTCCATCTTTACATACATAAAAGAGATTGGTTTTCACCCAGTATTACTTCTGTTTTAATATCCAGCCTTATTCTTCCATTCAGTCTTTCAACAGATACTTATTGAGAACCCACTAGACCATAAATTCCGGTAGGGAAGGCAAAGATGAAATTGGTACTGATTACACAGCTGCAGTTTTGACATCTACTGAAGGCCTGTGTAGAATAAAAAGTAGGCAAATGAATGTGAAGCCTACACTGCACATTTTTGAGACATGTCTAGCGTTTCTTATGCTGGCCTGAAATCACAGTGAAGCTGAGGATAATTTTAAGCTATGATCCCCCTGCCTCTACCACCCATGTCCTGGAATTATAGGTGTGTGTCACAACATTCAGCATATGCAGAATGAACCAGAGGCTCCCTGCATATGAGGTGAGCACTCCAAGAGATCAGTTACATCTCCAGGCACCAGTCATATTGTCACTCTTTATCATTTTAGTACAGCTTCCTTATACATGGATACATAACAAATAAGATAATGATAGTCATCTAATCCATGCATTTTTTAAAAGATAGTGTCTCACTGTGTAGTACCAGCTGGCTGAGACTTAATTATAAAGATCAGGCTGGCCTCAAACTCAAAGAGATCTGCCTGCTTCTGCCTCTGTAATTTGGGGATTAAGAGTAAGTGCCAGCATGCCAGGCACACACAGAAGCCAGGCACATCATCGACCTTCACTACAGTCTTCAGTGGTGTGATGCACCCTGACACTTCTAAAGGTTTTATTTTCATTTTTAGCAACGAGAATTTTTATTTAAAAGGATGAAGCCAATTTGGGTTCTTCAATAGATACATATCTATCCTCTTCTTGTTAGGGATTGAGTACAGAGCAAAGAGGAAGGAGTTTTGGTTTCTAGGGCTGCCCTCATACCAGCCACATGTTTTTATGATCCATGTGGCTTGAAAACTCAGGGCCTGTGAGTATCAGAAGTTCTTTTCCTTTCCTTTCCCTTTTTTTTCCTTTCTCTCTTTCTCTCTCTCTTTCTTTCTTCTCTCTTTCTTTCTTTCTTTTTCTACCACTAACATTTTTATTTTATTTTGTATTCACTTTGCATCCCAATCCCTGCTCCCTCCCAGTCACTCTCTCTCACAATCCCTCCTCCCACCCTTTCCCCTTTTCCACTGAGAGAGTGGAGGCCCTTTGGGGTATCCCTCCACCTGGCACATCAAATCTCTGCCAGGCTAGGTACATATCAGAAGTTATTAATATTTTTCTTATTAACAGGTTGCTTGCTTGTTCCACACAGTGCACACAAATATCCATCTCTGAATATTTATGCTGTTATTTGATATAAAAAAATAGATTTAAAAGTGGAGGTTTTGTTGTTTCCCATATATGAGATGTGCTTCATTGACCAAGGCAAACCATTTTGACGGTGGAAAATTATGCTATTAATAATAATGCTGGAACTGGTGTTTATCAAGTGCCCTCCTAGACAACCAAGGCATGTGGTTAACTTAATGATATCTGTTCCCCTGGATTCATCATAATTATGCTAGTGTATGTCATAAGCTGGGATCACTGCTTTAAAAAAGATCAGACATAAAACAGAACTAGGTAGTCCACACTGAGTTTTGATAGAAAGGATCATTTTTTCAGATACGACACAACAGCCTTTCTCAAAGGAGGAGACTTTTGAGCTGAGACTGAAATGATGAGAGCCAGGCATGGGAAGCCCCATGGTGGTCATGCTAGTGGAAGAGGGAAGGGGCACAGGCTGTGTCATGGAGTCAGCTTGGCTCCTGGGGGAACGTCTCTCTAATGGAGACTGAAAGCCAACAGAGCCTGGGAGGGCTGCTGTCCTGGCATAAGGGATAGCCAGGAATTTGGATTTTACTATAAATGGTGAAAAACGTTATGGTGACAGATACCTCCTCACATATTAGTCTGACACAGAAGATCTGCAGATAGGGTGACTTATGCAATGGAAATTTATTTCTGCCCAGTTCTACAGTGAAAGCCCAAGTTCAAGGTGATAGCTTTGCTTGAGCATTTGTGGACTGTAAGAGGAGAATCTACCAACACAGTTCCTTCCCTTGTTTTGCCTGTTTTTACCCTCTTTCTTCATGCCAATTTCCCTTTGACACGCCTGTGTTACAAGTTCCTCTTTTTATAAGGACAGCCCATCATACTGAATCAGGACCCATCCTAGTGAACTGATTACTTTTACCCCCATCTCAAAATATGGTCACCTTCAGAAACCTTAGACCCGGAGTCTTCAATGTGTGAGCTCTTAGAAGGGTTCAGTTCAGACCTTGGCACCTCAGTAAACTGGAAAAGTGCTATGGGATCTTCAGTTCACTAGATAAGAGGCAATGAAGTCAACTTTGGCAGAAGTGGTTAAAAACGGTTATATATTTCTGCTTATAGCATAGAGGTTATGGTATAAATATAAACAATGTTTATGTAGAACAGTGTATACATACATACACATGCACACACATATCATATATGTGTATATGTACACACACACACACATATGATCATCAATACCTCCAGTGAATTTTATTTTTTATGGCATAGTTTTCTAACATCCTAATACATAATATTACATAGGCAGTCTAAGAACAAAGGGAAAAGTGATGGCTGTCATATATCTGAAATTTTTCTGTGTATTTGATTCTGCAAAAATTTTTAGAATGTGTTTGAAAGAGCTAAGGAGACTGTTTTCTACCTTTGATTTCTCAAAAGACTCTTGAAAATGAAATCTTCTCACTTCATAACAAGGGAGTGATGAGGCAAGCAAATATTCCAACACATAATCTTGAGAACAAAAGCATAGCAGAGGGATGTAGAAAACCAGATGAGAGCCTTGAGTAACAGTAACCATGGCATGTGGGACTTAGTATAAATAATAACCCAAGTTCTGCAATATCCAGCTTAACCCTTAAAGTTTCTGCTGTCACTTTAGAGAAGGAATAGAATATTATGACTCTAGTTGCCTTAGTTTGTGTTTTACTGCTGTGAAGAGACAGCATGACCAAGGCAACTCTTGTAAAGGACAACATTTAATTGGGCCTGGCTTAGAGTTTCAGAGGTTCAGTCAATTACCATCATGGCAGAGAGCATGGCAGCGTGTAAGTAGACATGGTGCAGGAGGAGGGGAGAGTTCTACTTCATCTTGATCCAAAGGCACCAAGGAGAGACTGTGTGTCACCTGGGTATAGTTTGAGCATAGGAGACCTCAAAACCTTCCTCCACAGTGACGAACTTCTTCCAACAAGGCCATGCCTCCTAATAGTGACACTCCCTATGGACCAAGCATTCAAATTCATGAGTCTATGGGGGCCATACACACTGGTGAAATATATATGTATAATGCATGCGAAATTCCTTCATAACTGACCTAAGTTTATATTGTCTCTTAATTCTGCTTTCTATTCAGAGTACACGTTTGTTCTCCTTCATTTATATTTACCTTCTAGGGCTGATTTTGAGTTATCTTTGTAATACCCCAACTCCTTCACCAGGGACAGACCTTCAGTGTTCCTCTTGCTCTAGGACCCCCATCTTCTGAGACATCCCTAAGCTGTTCCCTGTTCAACATCTGTTCTCTCCAATGCTGGCTCACATGGAGTTCAGACTCCTTATTCGATCAGAAATAAAATCTAGACAAAGGAAAATAGAAGAGTATAAAACTGGCCACAGAAGATAAAGTGGTGGATAATCTCACTACAAAAAGATGATTCGACAGGAAAATTCATGGTGAAAAAAAAAAAAAAAGCAAAAGTAAAACTCTGAGATGAGGCAAGTCAAGAAGGAAATATAATAGAGATAAAACTAAACAGAAGGAGGAGAGGTTTATGTAAATAAGAAGCTGAAGCTACAAATGAAGTAAATTTTGCCAAAAGGCAAAAGGATTTTAGAAAACAATTTACATGCATGGTTTAAAGAATGAATTATCTACTTCTAAAGGGTTGGCTCTGAAAAGGTGACATGATATGAATAAATGCTACCAGGTAACGGGATCTATTCATCTGGAATTTTAATTTGAACCTTTCAATAAAGGAAAATCAATGGTCTTATCAATAAATACCCAAAAGTGGCAAATAAAACTTGGGTGGAGTAGGAGCCTATTGGAGTGAATACAGAGAGAAAGTCCCCAGGAAGTGGGCATAGTGTGAATAAATATCCCAGTGGCAGGATGGAAGAGTGATTGCTGAGGGACATTTAACAGCAATGAACTGAAGGAACCACAGTCCTGAGGTAGATGGCTATGTGCTGTTCTTCTTGTTGCTGATGCTTTTCTGAGTAAGTGTCCCCAGGAGATAGTGGGTATGAATCTCCCCCACATCCACTATCCCATTTCCATCTGTGGGACACTCTGGTTTTACAAAAACTTCAAGATTAGCTTGTGTGATCCTGGTCTAGTATTACACTGGCTTTCCCCAAACCAGAGATAAATATCATCCACTATTTGAGTGACAGGCCTCACTGATCAGCAAAGGTTTGACAATCTCTAGTTTTGTAGAAAAAAATAGCATAAACATTGAGAATATAATGCATGTATTTTCTTTCAAGGCAAACCATGTAATCACAATGACAGCGGTGGTCTTTTATTAAAATAAAAGGTGTAATCTTACTCAATATTAGTTATGTGAGAAATGTTTCATTTCAAGCAACAATCAACCTATAGCTTTCCATTGCTGAAAAACCATCCATGTAAAAATGTTTAACTTGCTCAAATTGAAAGATATGGCCTCCAAATTGACACTCTGTTCTAATACCAAAGATTTTGTGTGCTACTAGTAATTGGCCAATTTCCTGGAAGCAGGGTCATTTTATCAATTTATAGGAATATAGACATTTTGGAATATATTTGATGAACCACTGAAGCTAACCATTAGGATCTCAAATAGATAATGTGTCCATTTTCTTTCATATTGAGTTATTTTCCATGTCTATTTCCTTTGGGAAAAGACAAGTTGATATTATCAGATTATACAAATAGAGGATAATTGGGTTTTAGGTAAATGTTTTCCTCTAGAATATCAAAAGAACATTTTTAGTCTAAGGATGAGAAAATAAACCCTGTGAATTTTATAGTTGGATACTATAAGTGACAACCCTTTTCTTGCCTACATATCATATTCAACTTTGATACTGAAGTTGTTTTTAATGTATATTTAATAGACAAACATTAAAAAAAATTGTTCAAGGTCATACATGTGAACACATGTTCAATATATTTGACTTGACTTCACTACTAACTTGCTCACAAGAAGCTCTTTAAAAGTAGTTTTATTATAAATTGACGTGTTACATTATTATATTTGGAGCTTTCAAAGTAAACTTTATTTATAATGACAAAAATAACTAATTTTATGATGCACTTACATTTTGTCTTGGTTCTATGTACTTCATCATGTGTTGCCAAGAGCCTAGTCAGAAAAATAAACACATTCTGTGTCAAAGTGCCCTTGGATCCTTGGTACACTAATGGCAAAGGGAAATAGTCAGTACAACAAATACTTACACCTCAAGAATGTGGGAATGTGCTATATTTCTCCATATATTTTCCATCCATGCATTCTTGTCCTTGTTCTCCCTGGTGTTCTACTAAGAAACTCTTCTATCTCTTGTAAACACATTTTAATGATTGTATGTTATCTTTGCAAGTAGCTCCTCCTAATAAAGGCCCAGTCCAAGAGGCACTCTGGTTCCTTAGAGATGCTCTCAAGCTTAATGAGCCCCCAGTGTCCCCTGCTGAAAAGTCATATTGCAGACTCTGAGTCTTGATTCACAGACTGAGTTCTGCTATCAGCATTGAAAGTCATCAGCTGATATACTTGGCCTTTCTCTGAAAATGGCAATGTCTGTCTGTAATTACTGACAATATAGCATTTAGTGCTGAAATAAAGAAGTTAACATTTTCCATATCTGCTATGATAAGTTAATATCCTCTATGATAAACACCACCAAATCTTATGGCTTAAAACAATAGAATTCACTTAATCTCCTTCATTTCATCTCTACCTCTGGTAGACTAGAAGCTTATTTGTATGTACTTCTCACTCAAAGACCCATGTATATGGGCTAGCTATCATCTAGAATATAACTGACCATAATGGTAGACGAATAAGAGAGTGAAGAATCATGTATTAGGCCTTAGTACTTCTGCCAGGAAGCATTGCCAATCACTTGGAGACATCAAAAAGATATCTCAGACTGTTCTATGCGGCTATAATAGTGTACTGATGATAGGCAATTTGTAAGTAACAAATAATTGTTTCTTATGATTCTGGATACTGGGAAATCCAGGATTGCTGAATCTGGTTAAGATGTTCCTTTTAGATCACTAACTGGCAGAAAGCAGAAGGTCAAGAGAGCCTTAATAATGGGGAGGAGAATAGAGGAGAAAATGAGAGTGAGGGAGGGGGAAGGGAGGAGAGAAAGAAGTGGGAAATGGAAAAGGTAGAGGAGAGGAGAGAGGATACTGGGGGACAGGAGAGGAGAGGAGGGGAGAGGAGAAGAGACTGGGAGAGGATCGAAAAAGGAGTTGGAGGAAGAGGGAAAGAGAAAGGGGAAGAAACACACTGACTTTTACAAGGCATCATGCCCACCATATTGGCATCAGTCTATTCACAACACAACCAGCCCATGGGATCTTAATCTCATTGTAAAGATTCCACTTTTCAATGCTGTAACATTGTGAATAAAGTTTCCAGTGTATGATCCATGGGGAGCACATCCAAACCACATTGTATGCTATGTCTACTATCAAGGAAGTAGGGGTGAAATATTGGCTATACCTGAAAGAATTGGCTGATGGTGTCTATGTCTGCCATATTAGTGACAGTGAAGTAACAGGACAGGCAATACTTGTCACCTGTTGGATTAACTTCTAACAAGAGAAAGGCATTGGTATATCTTTGGATCTTGTAGATCCACCCTTCTTTGGCTGCCATTGTAGAGGGAGTCGGAAAGCAAAGCAGACAGAGAAAGTATACAAGAAAAGAGTGATATCTTAGATGTGAGGCTACTTTTGATTCTATAAGGATTTGATTTTGCCTGTTCGATTATGTATTCACTCAACAAATCATGTATTCAACAAATAGGAATTCTAAGGAACATAGGCTGTTGTGTGAGCTATCGGTACAGAGCTTTGTTTCACAGCCCAGGCACAGCACTATTTCAAGCAATCAGTTTATTTGTTGTCTTAGAAACTCACTGCCATCTGCTAAGAGCTTGCGCCCAGGGTTCATCTCATGGGCATAGTTGATTCTGTCATTGCCCATTAAAGATTGAACTCAATTTTCAAAACTTCTCCCCGGTTTGGAAATCAGGGCTTTGGACTGGATGTGTTGCCTCTTTAATCTACTAGTTTTCTTGGCAACTCCCTCTGCCCTCCTGAAAAGAAAAGCTGCTCTCTAGCTTATTTGAGTTATTTCATTACAGACCTCAAAGGAAAGTAAGCACATCCCAAGGATAGTAGAACCTCTTTGCTAGCAAACTAAGATAAAGGTCACATTCTTATTATACCACAAACGTCTCGCATGTCCACAGACTTGAACAAGGCATTGAAGACAGAGACATGAACCATCTTGGCATTGTCTCTGCCTTTTATGCAGAGGGCTGTTCAGTGTGGAGAGGAGAGTAAAAGCTGAGACAGGTGTAGATAAAACATATCTTCTGCTCATGTAAGCATTTACCACCAGGTGTGGATAACATCCAATTAATTAGTAAACTAATTGGGAACAGGTCAGAGAAACTAAGGTGGAAAAAAGATGAGAACCAGAGAAGCTCAGAATTCCCGTGACCCATATCACTTTTATTTCATGGACGTGGTCATCATCAAAGGTTGGTATTCTTGTCAAAGCACAGGAAGTGTCATGCGCAAGGAACTTCAGCTAAATAGAACCTGTGCTTCAAAGTCTCATTTTAGGGTTCTATCTTTTGGTTCTGTAGCTCATGAGGAATCCATATGCACAACCAAGCATCCAAGGGCTAATGAGCATGTGAACTGATTGATGTGGAAACATATGAATGTAAATGTATACTTGAATATGCAAATTCTCCAAATTACAAAATAATAAATGATTATATATAAACTGTAACATATAGGACTGTAATTTGGTGCTTTTCTTTCTTTGAATTCAGGAAATTTGCAGTATGATTTTCTTATATAAATATTAAAACTTTCTTTAAGCACCCAAAGCATATCCTTCAGCAAACAGAGTCATCAGCACTGTTCATATCCTGTTCCCATTTTGGGCTGCGGGAGTAGGGGAGCAATTCTCCCATCCTCTGCAGCTTCTCAAATCTTGAAATAGGTTATGTGTTTCTTCTGAAATTATAACCCTGATATTTTTACTACAGTTGAAATACAAATAATGTTTCTATATATGATTGTTGCATGTTGTGCACAGAGGTTTTCATTCCCTAGATAAGGAGCCGTTCATGTAGAATGTTTTGTCGCTATTGTGATTTGGATCTTAAGTGTCTCCAGGGCTTAAGTTGCAAGTCTCAGTTGCTAGCTGTGTCAATAGTGCTACTGTTAGGTGGTTGAACCTTCAGGTGATAGGATGAGCTGGAAAGTAGTTTTATCTCTGAGGGTATGTCCCTGAAAGGCATAGTTGGACAATGGTCCCTTTTCTCCCTGACTTTTCTCCTTTGGCATCTGGCTATAGTCCGTTTTATGTTTCTACTCCTGCAGCATACTTTCCTGTTCTAGGCACAAATGAACCAAATAAAAATGGATTGAAGTCCAAGTGTGAACCAAACTGAATCTCTTTTCTTTTGAGTTACTTAATCTCATGTATTGTCACAGACACAGGAAGCTGAGTATCACAATGGCCCCATATAAAAATCCCTCTTCTAAAAACACTGACTGGGTAAATGTGGGGACAGCTGTGTCACCCTTAAGCATGCAAGATGCTCTGATTTGTGACTCACACATTTTGGAATTTCCAAGAATATAATTAGTTACAGAATATACTTATCTCAAAATGTTACCTTGTGAACCATTTGAATTACTGTCATCTTTTCTGAAGTAACCCTTTACTTTTGAAACTAAGGTCACAAGAGAGCAAAATACATGTTCTTCAGTGTGTGGTCAAAAAGACTCTTTTCTCAGAGCCTTCTGTTTAGAGACCTTTATCTAGTTGAAATGAAGGTAGTGGAGGGACTTTGATTATGAAGAGTTATCATTCAGCGGACTTTAGGAGTAGATAGTTGTATCTCAAGGCATCGTTTATGTGAAGGGAATTTTGCATCTAGCATGAGAACCATCCCTTTCCTATGGACCACTCACAAAGCGATGTCCTCATCTTCTGGGCCAGGTCTCACAGATTTACCTCTGTCCACTTTCCACTTTACTCTTAATGTAATGACTTCTGCCTGACTCGTGCATGCCTCCCTAGACAGTAGGTAGCAAGCTTGCCTGGACCTCTCTTCCTCTGAAATCCCCTCACAGGAACAGCCTCCCCACAATGAGTGCACCAAGTTCACCACCAGCCCCTCCTCATGGTTGGGCACACACCGGGACTGATGGTTAACATCCTGCTACATCCCCCTCGACTCTACACCCCTCCCTTCTTTCAGGGAGGCAAGAAGGAAATGTAAAATGCCTGATATTTCCTGTTCTCTGTGTTAAGTGGCAGTTTATTTCCTGAACAGCTGAGTTGGAAGTTTGAGTAGGTTAGCTAAACTAAAGGTATCAGCATAGAAATGAAAAGGAAATAGACAGATGGCTTTCTAATCTTCTTTCAAAGCCTGTGGAGGATTTAGATTATCTCACCTTTCGTGGCATCCTGCAGAGGCTAAGATGTCACTTAGGGAGAAGGGCTTTGCTGTTTTGAACAATTGTGAACAGGTTCATAAAGAAGGCATTCTTTAATTGGCATGCCTGCTCTCTCCTGTAAGAGAAAGGGGAATGGGGGAACTAAAGGAATGTCAAGCCTTAGAAGGAATGAACAATGTTTGGAGACATTCTTACATTGCTACATTTCTTGACTTCAAGATATTTGGTTAATTTACCCCCAATGGATGAATCCCTGAGCAGACACTGTGTGAGAGTCTTTGTAAGTGTTGTGGTGCTTAATAGTCAAGTGTGAGGTATTGTCATAATAAACATGACTGGGTCCTTTGAAGAAGGTTATTATTAATCAAATGTTTTGGCTTTTCTTATTCACTGATTATTGAATTGTGCCATATTTCTATAAGATTATTCGAAGACATTTGGGAATGCCATGTTGTGATCTTTCATGAATATGGGTATAATAGTTAGTGATTATTATTGATTTAATATGTGTGTTACTGGCAGGTGATTTGTATACAGATTTTATATAGTAGCCAAATGCTACCAGCTCTATTTGTTTAGAAACATGAAGAGGAGTGACTGGAGAGATGGCTCTGTCAGGAAAGTGCTTTTGATATAAATATGAGTATAAATCCCCAACATCCACACAAAAGCTGGGTATGGTAGTGCATGTGTGTGAATATAGTGCTGGGAGCTGTGGTAAAAACAAGCTTATGCTTAGAGCTGGCTGGCTAGCCATCTAGCTAAACTAGTGATGTCCAAGTTCAGCGAGAGGGACACTGTATGAAAAACCCAATGGAGGCTGGAGAGATGACTCAGCAGGAGGGTCAAACACTTGCTATGTAAGCTGGAGGACCTTACTTCACACCCAGAACCCCCTTAAATCCATTCAATGAAGCACATGTTTGTAATTCTAGTGCTTCTATGATGAGATGAGAGGTAGAGACAGGCGAATTCCCAGGAGCTCATGGACTAGCTTGACTGGTTTACACAGCAGTGAATAATAAGAGATCCCGTCTCAAGCAAGATGGGAGGTAAGGACTCATGCCTGAAACAGACACCAGGACATGTGTATTCTTGTACTTTACACATGAAAGTATACACACATGAACATGTTCATGAGTGCGCGCACACACACACACACACACACACACACACACACAGGAGAAGAGGAGAAAGGATACCCCCAGGATCCCATAGACAAAAAATGCAGACATCAGAAGTTAAACTCTGCTACTCTGACTGCAGAGCTCCATGGTTGACCTCGTCTCTTGCAGCTTTTTTATTTCCCAATTTGAAAGAATGTACAAGAGTTTTGGGTTCTTCCAGTTGACAGTGAGCAGTTCCTTTGACAGTCTGTTCTCGATAATTTGACCTACCAATTTTCTTAAATTTTCAAGAAAACTAATGTTACAAGATATGTTATTCTATGGATTCTAAAAATTTGAATTAAACAAACAAACAAAAAGAACTTTAGGGTACTTTTTTGATAACTAGGGTACAAAATTGCATACCTTGGAGTGACAAAACGCTTACTCAAATCTCAAGGTGATGCTAAGCAACCAACATGAGATTTTCAAATTCCATCCACTTGGGGGCAGGCCTAGTGTGTATGAGATTTGAGTTTAGTTCCCAGGATAGGTATAAAGAGGAAGAGTAAGGCATGTGTTTCTCTCTTCAGTCTGCACAGAGAAACAGAATCCTTCCTAACCATCGTGCGGTGACCTCTTAAGCTGACCACAGTGCTTACCAGGGAGCCCTTAGCGAGGCTTCTCTGTTCTATTTCAAATAATAACACAGAATTTAGAACTTTTAAATTCAGACTTAAGGACAGAGAACTGGGTTTGCAATCAGCTCATAAACAAACTAAATAGACTAGTTCAAATTGTTGATTTTATTTTTCAGAGAGAGGGGATTCTTTGTGTAACTAAATAATTAGGGACTAGAATGAATGGCTAAACAAGGGTTCAACTGTCTCTTATTTTTAATCAGTAACTAGGCTGCTCTAGAACTTATTCTGTAGACTAGGTTTGGCCTGTAACTCACAAAAGATCTTCCTGCCTCTGCCTCTCAAGGGCTGAGTGCTGATATTAAAGGCGTGTGCCACCACACCTGGCTTCAAATTTATTTGTTAATAAAAAAATAATCTAACAAACAGATATAACTTCTTAGAAACTGTGAATGTCAGCCTAGATATCATTTGTTTAACTATAGTCATTTAAAAGCAAAAAATGCTATACAATGAGTCAAAAAAAATGGTGATTCCTAGTAAGGAAAATGTGTGCCCGAGGTGCATTGAGCCAGAGGGCTTTATCAAGTGCTTTTTGTGTGCACACTAATATACCAGCCTTAGAAATGTGGTTGCCAGACAATGATCCATCCCACACCCCAATGATGACTTATGTAAATGATGATTTGTAAAATGGGGGAATGTATGTAAATGGAGATATAAAATGTAAAATATAAAATGTAAAAAAAAAAGGAGGGGGGGATAATCACTGCAAGTTTAACTGTTGGATGTGATGGTTCCTTTCTTTCTGTTCTTGGTGGCTGCACTAACTTAACCTTCTCCACGAATACTGCATCTTCTTTCCCCACTCCAAAATCTCTTGGAGTCAGGCTGCTAAATAGCCTGAATCCCACTACCTAAGGTATTCTTTGGGAAACCTATCCTGGCCATGCTTAAGGCCATGCCAGAGTGGTGGGTCATAGTGTTAAATAAGCCAGGGCTGGAATGAATACATAAAATACCAGTGTCCCTTCCTCTCAGTAATTAATCTAATACAAGTCCCATTCATTCTTCTCGAAGCTCTAAGGTGGGACCAGATCCTCATTATCCATAGCAAGAACTTGGTCCTGAATGGAGTTTCTTCTCTTCTCATCTTAAAGCCTCACGGTTACCCTTTCCAAGATCATCTCTCAAATACACTACCTGATGAGTTTGGTCTGCTTGAGGAGGATCAAGCAAGTAAAGTTAGAGATTTTAAAGAAATACGATGCCTACAAAATCAGCCATAATAAGTCCATTATTTATAAGTTTTAACTTTTAAGGAAATAGTTTATTGTGTTCCTTCAGCTTCCTCCTCCAGGGAAGGGGGGGGATAGAAACTGAATCATGGTTTTGTGAAGATTAACTGAAACAATATTTGCTAAATGCTTCTGGCTATTGAAAGTTTCCCATAAAGGTTAATATTCATCTTTACTATTATAGATGTCAGTCTCCTTAAATTTTTTGGAAGTAGACTATATGAATAGCCATAGATAAAACTGGACTTATTATGTCAGCTTTGCTGTACCTGTTTACACTCTTTTAGCTTAAAAATCTTCAGCCTCCCCTTGACCTACAAGTTTTATACCTGAGTCTGAAGAGGGGATATGTGGGCATTAAGAAAGGACTGAACTATGGTTGTATGCAGTCCCCTGTGATGGAGTGATGCAGACAGAGAGAGAATGTGAAGTTGAACTGAGATGGGTCTGGGTGGGGGTTCATGCTCTAGGGACACTAAGGTGACAAACTAAGGTGACAAATAAATAGTCTTCTAGAGCTTCACTAACATTCTGGAAAGCTTCAGGTTACACTGCTTCTGCCTAGATGGTTTATTCTAAAAGAGGAATCTAAAAAAATCGTATGGAGGGCATACTTTGACCCATTCATCTAATTTGTATGCCCCAAATTAAGATGAGTTTGGCAACCAAGTCTGCTCTCAAGTCTGATGGGAGAGGCTGGAGTGTAACCGGATGAATTATAGCACAAAGTGCACCCACACATCAGGATGAGCAAAGCGCTCCTTTAAGTGATGCTCAGAGGATGGAAAGTTTTATTAATAAATATACCTTAATCTGCAGTAGATGTAGCTTGGTAGATGATGGTTCTAGAAGACAGAGAAGCCATGTAAGCTAATTAAGGCATGTAGCCACTAAGTGGGGGAGCCTGCAGTGATGCTACATTTTCTTTCTCTAAGACTTCTTTTATCATACTGTATGGTTGTCAGCAGTAAAGAAATGGTGGACCACTCTCTATGGTAGTAGTTCTCAACCGTTCTAATGCTATGACCTTTTAATATAGTTCCCCTTATTTTGGTGACACCTATTCCCCCAAAATGATTTTTGTTGCTACTTCGTAACTGTAATTTTGCTGCTTTTATGAATCATATTGTATCTATCTGATATGAAGGATATTTGATATGCTACCCTGTGTAAGGGTTATTTGACCCCCCAAACAGTCGTGACTCATAGGTTGCAAATGGCTGCTCTAGAGTAATCTACCAGCTGGTTGCAAGAACCCTTAGTGGATCTCTTTGTATAGAACCACAGGGATCAAGGACATGTGACAGTGTTTTCTTTAAGTTGGTTACCCCAAAGATGATATGAAGCTTGGATAATTTGAACATGAGTAATTTGTACATAAAAAGGAAAAAAGAGGTGCCTGGATGATTTATTCTGTAAAACAGCAACAGGCAAATATTTTTTTAGGCAATATCATGGGTATAAGATGATGAGTTATCATCAGGAACATAGAGTTACTACTTTCACTTTCTGACTGATTTCTAATTTGAAGTTGACTTTACAGTTTTTAAAATGCAAGGCAAAATAGAAAAAAAAGTCAACCCTTGTATTATCAGACTATTTCGATGTAGATAATGAACGAAGTTTCCATTCAAACAAGTCACGACGTAGGGTTATTTCATTTCCCGAGTTAGGTGATTAATGAGAGGCATGATGTAAGACCTCAACAACACTTGGATATCTGGAATATTAATTTCATAAATAATGGCCTCTGCTTTACATGTTCACAAATAGCTAAAATAAAAGTGAGTTTAGCTGATATGTAAAAGGTATATAATGACATTCTGATATTATGAAAATGCATAGGGCTGACCAGAGAGACCATGAAGACGAGAAACCAGCCTATATTGGGGTGTTGCTGAGGTCTTCTATGGTTTGAAGACTAATAATCCCATTTCACTAACGGGAAAAGACCTCAAGAATCATGTATTTCATGGTATAAGAGGTACCCGAAGAACCAAAAGTGAAACTGGAGTCCACTTTCATTACTGATTCTTGGAAAACTTCCTTCCACTCTGGATATACTCTGTTGGGGGAAATATCACAAGGGAAATAATGCTAAGTTGCACTTCCAAGGAGGGAAGGGTTTAGCATTGTTAGCAGCTCACCAGAGCACCAAGGAACGCTGAAGTCCTGAAACAATTTCTTGGAACCAGAAAGGACTTGTGGTCCTGGAAGCCAAGGAAATATATTCAGCCAAAAGATGTGAATTTGGATATGAGGCAGAAATGAAAGAAAGCTAGACTCTGGGGCTGGCTTGTGAAAGAGTTTGCATTTAGCACCTGGTTGGAGTGAAGTCAGTATAACTCCCTCATGGCTGAGTCAGGTTCAAAATCAAAAGTCAGCAGATGATGCTTTATAGTTTCCAGGTTTAGCCCCAGGACCGGTTGTCTGGTGATCCAGTTTCTATGTTTGATCTAGAAATTCTGAACTGTGAGGCCAATAGTCAGGATTGAAATGCAGCTTGAGCAGAAATCTGACTGTAGTGCATCAAATATTCTAGTCTCCACAGGTGGTAGAACTCTTGCAGGAAGAATGGGAGCACCTTGATGTGTAAGACAGGAGAGAAGAGGACAAGGGTGCTGATGCAGAGTAAACCTGTTTGTGAAGCGTGGCTAAGAAGTTTGGACACGGCGAATTGAATGTGCTACATGGCAGAGATAGGCAAGCCCCAAGCATGGGCTGTTCATGTTTAACTGCCTTTTCCCAAATGTTTGGAGACATAGGAGAGAGGACTTTTTGTTGATGTTGCTTGCTTGTTTGTTTTTGTTTTTCTGTTTTCCTTTGCTTTTTATATTTCTTCCAGATTTGTGATTTTTGTTCTTGAGAGTATCCTGAAACCATTTCAGGAGGCAGTCCAGTGACTCGACTAAAACTCAGCATGTGTGCCAGAGTGCTTGAAGGTGGTTGAGGGTTATATAGGTGGATACCAGTGTGTTCCATACGCTCTCACGAGCTCACTGTGATATAACATAAAACGTGAACAGTTTCAACAGTCTCTCTTCTGTGATGTGATGATGCTCAGCACATAGCTTTATTACAGCGGCTGTCACTCTGTGCTGAAAAGTCCCGCTTCCATTGCGATTCTGCTGGCTTCCTTTTTGTGGTAGCTGTGCCCCGTTCAGTTTCTATGCCTGACACTTGAATTAGAATGGGATTTGTATGATGAGATTGATAAATACTTATATGAAAGAAAGCATGAAAAAAAATAAATGGAAGACTCATCCTTTATCGTTATTGTTGTAGTTTCTGAAATATGTAAATGTAACTGAACATTATAAAGCAACTTGAAAATTCCCTGTGAATTTGCTGTTGTAGCATACGCTTAAAAGATACAGCTATTTCCTTATTTAGCTCTATTGCCAATGGACCTTAAAGCATTTGACAAGTGTTTTGAAGCTATCTGGTTTCTAGAAAGTGAAGTCCTGAGTCTCAGGGGTGGTCTCCTACTATTTTAATAGCTACTGTTTCTATCTGTTCACATGACAACAAATTTGTTGAAACGTGCTGAAGCTGGTGAGGTTCAATCCATTAGTTATTTTGTATACTTTCTTTGTTCTTTAGCTAGAGCTTCCAAGTCAGGTGTTATTTGAGAACTGAACACAAGAGGGCACCAGAGAACAAGGGAAAAAAAAGTCCCTGCTAATAAAACACTGAACTTTGGACTAGAGACCTCCTCGTTAAATTTGCCATCACTCTGTAACCTATTCTTATTGTCTAATTCCTTAAATGTCATGAGGCATTTATGAACTTTAAGAGGTTTCCACACTTTGCAGTGCTTTAAGCTCAGGCAAATACATATGCCTGACCACAGGGAAGTTTGAAGAGGTTGCTTTGCACACATAGAATTTTAAAACCTTTAAAGATCATCTGGCCTTATTTTTTCAGAAGAAAGAAAAGTCAGACCCTACTAAGGAGCAGATTCAAAAAATACCTGCTGTTCCAACCTACCTGCTCCTGTAAGACTCTACAGAGCCTTAATTATGGGAGACCCCCAAGTGAACAACACAGAGCTGGGATCGATGCAAAAGCAAGAGAGATTTATTGTTCCAGAGAGCTGGGGTCCTCCAGACCCGAAGGAGAGGCAGCAACCTTGGGCAGCCTGTTTAGGGAGTTTTTATACAGTTTCCAGGGGCGGAATAAAGCATCAGCAACTAGGATTGGAGGAACAGTGCACCCTTTAAACTGATTGGTCTTCAGGGAATGAGGTAGTAGGGGCTTAATCAGCCTCTCCCTTCCAGCCTACAGTGCTTTCTGACCTGTCTCTTCCAGGAGGGGAAGGGTGCCTATGTGCTCAGGGGTCTGGTGGAATTTTCCAACTGCTCTGATCTGACTTCTTCACTTCCAACCCCCCTGCACATAGTGGGTCTCCCTAGTCACAGACGCAGGGGTATTGTCGAAGAGGAGTTTAGTCTTTAGTGTTCCTTGTCACCTGGGGCTAAGTAGATGGTTCCTGGGCGCAGGCATGGGATAAGTCAATCTCCGTGGTTTCGAGGCAGCAACGTGTTATTAATTTCTATAACTGGATCATGTTTAGAATTTCAAAACTTCCAACCATGATTTCCCTGATATCACAATCTTGGCTTATGCTACTGAGAAGGTATGGCAGTTTGTAGGTGACAATGATCAGTGAAGACTCGATTCTTTAGACTCAAGGGGCTTTAGGAGTGTGTCTGAGTGCATTTATAGCCATTACCTGTCCCATCGAGCTCTGTAATTCGGTGTGCACACATTTCCGCTTGGCTGCTCATCACTTCTGTGATTACATCCCACCTCAGCCTCAAATTCAGGATATTTAAAATAGTTATGGCTAAAGGATTCCCCCCTACCCCACCCAAATGTAGCTACTGTTTTGTGTTTCATTTAGAATAAGTAGCAGAGGACAGACCACCAGCTGCCCAGGGAGAGGTAAGAGGAAGAGTAACAAGTAACATAAGAAAAGAAATGTAGGGAGGGGAGGGAATGATAGGCACATCATTCATCTTGATTACAGTATGATTTCCTATTCCATGCATATCAAATTGCATGCTTTAAATATATGTAGGTTATCATACGGTATACCAATTATTGTTTATTTTTAAAGCTTGTGTTATTGAGGTTGGGAAGATGGCTCAGTACATGAGGCCTGGATTGTCCTCAGCACCCATGAACAATCTGGGCATGTGTATCTATCAGTTAGGGTTTGCTGGCTGCCAGCCCAGCTCTAGGTTCAGTGAAAGACCCTGTCTTAAGGGAATAAGGTAAAGAGTGATAGAGTAGGACTCCTCTGGCTTCTTCTCAAGTACACAGAAGTGCGTGCACCTGAACAGACATGTACATATACTCCATACACATATAGAATACATATACTGCGTATATGTGCATACACACACACACACACACCTTATCACACATTATCAGTAACATTCCATGTCTCCCGTAGCCTCAGCCTAAAGAATGACTAGAATTTAGAGGTACGATCTTGAATTTCTCAGAGTCTGGCCTGTAGTAGTCATGCTAGCTCTCAGATTTTGGCATGTAAGTACTTCTGTATCTTCCCTTTCTTACCAGAAATGTAAGTAGACTGGATTTGATCATCTTCAGGAAACCTAGGTTTCTAGCATTGGCACAAACCCCATTCTAAAAGACCCTTCCTCACGTATTTGGGATGCCCCCTCTTATTGAGGCAGAAAGCTGTGGTGTGTAATTTAACTATCTTACTCTCTCAGAATGGGGGCAGGAATGTACTGCTGACTTTTCTCCTTGTACCCCTCTGTGAAATAGCAGAGGCACATCTAGGGACAATGCTCCTTCTTAGCAGCTTAACAACAGAACTGCTGGCTGGATGTTTATGTTTGGGCAGTTACCCTTTATAACTGCATATCTTATGATCTGTTGCCCCAAATAATTTTTCCCCTTTGCAAAATCTAACAATAACAGGATATTTGTCATAAGGTTGAAAATTCATGTTAAACAATTGCAAGTAAATGAGCCAGAAATCACTGTCTCACGAGACTATGGTAGACCCTGGAGGAGAAGCTGTTACCTGGAAATTCTCTACCTCTTGGCTTATTCAATGATGTCCACCTCACACAGTGACTTAAAGGTTAAAGTCACTGTTACAAAAGTTTCCTAAGCTGCTTAAGGTATCTCAAAACTCGTGGCCCAACAAGATTCCCTGGAGAGAAGTTGGGGGAGTTACTCTAACAATAGATTGCTTTAAAGTCAAATGACCCAGTGTCCGGCCTTACTTATCCCTAGGGATGCTTCTCTTAAATTTCTCATAGGAATATGTCTTTAAAATGGATAGAAGCCAAGAAACCAAGTAGAAAAATAATACAGTCTCTTTTAGACAAGCAGTCGGTATAAATAGGCTGGTGGAAGAGACATGGTTTTAACTGGTAACTATTCAGTTTTCAACCTACTCGATCTTGTACAAGAAGGCTATGCTAGATGCGGTCCCTGCTTTGTGCCTTCTACCCCTCATCATATTCATGATAAAAGCAATCATTAGTGCTGTGTTTTATAAAAAGACCAGGATATGTTCTGCAGATTGTGGTATGGTGAGGTAGGAGGGGTGCCTCAGCCAAGGCATCCCCTCCCCCTGGCGGGTTTAGTAAAGAATAGTTTACTTAGGGCATGGGAAGGGGAGTTGGAAAGGGAGACAGGGAAAGACAGAGAGGGGCGTTGAGAGAGGCGGGTCCAGAACACATAGAGAGAAAAGGAGGAGCGGGGAGGGGAGGGGAGAAAGGGGGGGAAAAGGGGTTAGGGAGAGAAAAGAGAGAGGCAGGGAAGGGAAAGAGAGAGCTAGGAGGGAGCCAAACTGCCCCTTTTGTAGCAAGCTAGGCCTAACTGGCTGTTGCCCGGTAACTGCTGGGAGGAGCCCAGAAGGAATGCCAACAATAAGCAATTAATGTTACTAGTTTGCATCTTGGAGAGACTGAGTGTGAGAAGTCTTAGGCATTTGCCCAAGGTCACACTATTCAGCTAGTAATAATAATTACTGGAACTGAGATTTGGGGCTAAATGTAGCTAGCTTAAAATTCTGAGTCTTTCTAAAACCCAGATGGCTCTCTACTTCTCATGAGGCATTTGAATTCTCTTGGTGCGATTTCCCTCTCCCGCTGTTTATAATGTTCTGGTTTCAGTTTCTTAGGGGCCCCCTGCTGGCCTGCAGGAGTGATTAGGAAAGCCTGTTGTAATCCTAGAGACTCTATCTCTGCAAGGCCTCCCAACTCCACTGTGTAGGAGAAAGGGTGAATAAACCTAGCCTAAGTGGATATTCTGGAGTTTCAGCCTTTCTTACTTGACATTACAACTGTCCTCACCCCCATCCCCAGGTGGGTTTTGCTTTGAACTTTAGTAGTTGAGTTTTTTTGATTTAACAGTAAAGGATTCAATTCTGGGGGTGAGGGTGGGGGAGCACATTCTTCCAGATCCTATTGAAATCTCTAGGAAAACCAGGTGTAGAATGTGACCTCATACAAGACTATGCTGCATATTAACTTAAACATTTTGAGAGATTTTGTGCCTTCCCCTCCCCCTTGGTTTTTCTCTACTGTGTAGTTTTTGAGTATGAACACTGCAGATAACAGAATTGTATTTCATTAACAAGCTTACCCAAACATGGCTGGAACAGAATTTTTTTTTTTCTAAGACAATAATTAGATTGGGTTAGTCCCTGTACAAGGTGATATCTAGGAAATCACCTTGACACTGCAGGCGCAGACAGTCAGGTTTCTCCGTAGTTCATGAAAATGAATAGCTCATGGACCAGATGAAGAGGATAAGTCTATGGTTCTTTGCAAAAATCTAAAGCTCAGAGCAAAAAGCAAGGAGAAAGTGAGGCAGATAAACACTTTGGGATAGTTTTCTGCGAGATGCAAAGCATACATCATCTGAATCCTGGTTACACAGGATTTCTATGTCTTGGTTCATGCTCTGCCCAATTAGCTTTCCCTGATAAAGGAGCAGGGGATTACAAGAACTACACTGAGGTTAAGAGACCATCTAGGAGGTGCTAGGTTATTTCTCTGCCACAGGTGAAATGAGCCAATTTAAACCAAATTAAATTATGTTAAAGGCAGGTTTAATGGGAAGCTGCACTCCTGAAGGCTAGTTCACTGGTTCCAAGGACCTGGGCCAGGAAATTTGCCATTGGGAAGAGGAAGAGAAGAAAGAGATAAAGTATGCACATGCAGAGAGAAGAGGAGAAGAAGAGGGAGATCAAAATGTCTGGATTATATAGGGGAGAGCCTCTGGGGGAAGGACAGCCCAGCCTCTGGGCTAGAAAGTTCACAGGTGGGGGCAGGGTATGCCAAGTAGAGACTGAGGGATACTGGGAGAACCAGGAAGCCAGGTTTGCTTTGGTTTGTAAAATATGGGCCTCTCGGTCCCTTGTCCCTGGTCTGAACCCAAACAGGTGGAACCACCATTTCATTTCCCAATAAAGTGACAGGGGCTAGTAGATCTGTCCATAGCAAAGGCTTGTAGTTAGCCTGATATCCAGACATATCTCAGGCAAGGCAGGTAGGGAGTAGATTAAGACCAAAGAAGTGCCATCATTGGGTTCATCATTTTAGGAATGACAGTGGTCAATCACTCATCGAACTTCCTAAGTATTGAGGGATCATTTGGTGCTTTCACCCCTTCCTACAGGCAACTGACTTCCTGTTTTTTCACCCCTTTTCATCTTCATCCAACACACATGCTGCTTCATGCCTCCATGTTTAATCTCTCTTAATACTATTTGCTCTCATAAATCTTACAGAATACAACAGATACGCATTACGCATTGGTAAGGTATTTTAAGAACTGATAGTGTAGACGATAAGACGTTTTAAGGATAGCATTGAGGTCATCCTGGCTAATTCTTTAGATTCATTAGTTGTCATAAAGAATGCCCCTCATCATATGGAATAACTACTATTTCTTGAACTTGCCCAGCCCTCTTCAATACTGTACATTCAGAGAGTCTTCTTCCATTTCCCATCTATTGAGCTCACTGCTCCTGCACATCCTTTATGGAATATACATTTTGCTTTCTCTGAGAACTTTTATTTGAACACCACTGTCTTTCTAGTCCCACTCACAGATCAAGTGTTAAACATGTATGCACATACATGTGTACACATATTTGGATACATGCTTTCTCCCTTTCATTGTCTTCCTAAGGTACACTTTGAAGAGTACACACTCAGTGCACTTAGAGGACCACTTTACTGTTTAAAATGGTTATCTCCTTCATCAGACTCCATGTAACTTCAGTCCTGGGAATCATTATTTCTTCTTTGATCTCAGCTATTAGCTGGAATCTAGTGTCACAAATGAGCAGGAAGTACTTAATGAGTTATAAATTAATGAATACTTAATACAAACACATAAATGTTTCTGTATGAACATTGGGGTGGATATTTGTTATTATCTTGAGGGGGACAGTCTGTATTTTATCTCAAATTCAGTTCCCAACAGGTATTTCTTTACCCTTATTTCTTCCAGTAAGTCTACCCCCAATCAATCGACCACTTGTTCCTGGTTTTATTTTGATTTTTACCATGTAAATGTTCTTTGCTAGTTAGTAATAACACATCGCACAAATCTGTTAGGCATTTACTATATACCACATTTTGTATCCATTGTTTGTCCTCTTATTACCAAGGGAAACGGATGAGATTAAAACTGCTCTGATGTGTTATGATTATGATTCCATAAAACACATGTACCCACACATAGGCTAGTTCAATATGGTGAGTACATAGCCATTTTTTCTTCCAGTTTGTTTTAGAGAATATGGGGTTGTTCACAATTTGAATTTCAGTTCTTATGCCCATTATCTGCCTTTTAAATAGGTTTGTTTGAATATATATTGAACAATCATCTTTTCAACACACTGGACTAAAAATATAAAAGTAGGTGTTGTTACCCACCTACAATATTCTAAATTCCTACTCTTGATTCATTTTACTTTTCTTTGTTATTATTATGAATCTGATATCTTAATTCCCTGCCTTCATATATCCCATCCAGTGTCCCTAGCTAAGGGATCTCCATTGAGGAGTAGACAGCTGGAAAATCTCTAATGCTCTCATAAAGAAAATGGCAGTAACAAATTCATTGAGGTTCACTACATTATCCATTTAAATTTTTTCTGTGTATGATTCAGAACATAAAAAAAATATGGCAGATACAACTAGAATTGGGAAATAGTCTTGGTCATATAAAACAATAAAAAAAAACCCAAAAAATGAATGCAGGGTTATTAGAGGGTAATCTTAAATAAGATGCTGGATGTGAGAGAAGATGTTAAGACAAAGGAGACGTCTAGGACATAGCCTAGAAAAGGTTGAGCTAGGAAAACAATGAAGTTGAGTTGAGAAATAAAAGTTAGCAAAGGGAAAAGCGAACTCCAATTATAACTGATGCCGCTTGATGGGAGTTTAAAGGAGCCATGCACCTGAAGAGAATGACGAACAGAAGATAGTAGCTTGAGGACACCACTTAACGTAGAGAGGAAGAGCACGGTGTGTGAGACATCAATGTTACAAATGTGGAAATCTCATGAGACAATCTCAGCAGGGATGAAAGGGATGACCGTGAGGCTTGGTGATGGGAGAGAATGCCATAAGATGTCCATGAATTTGAGAATTTATATAAGATTAGGAACTCATGGAGGGTAACTAGCTAGCAAAAAGTACTGGGAGAAGATGAAGAGCAGAAGGGATGAACACTTCAGAGTAGCGAATCTGTACGATCTAAGAGGACATGTTCTCTGGTGTAGGCCACCAAGCAGAAGAGCTTGGGCTGCCTACAGAGTGGCCTACACAGCCAGTGGGCTGCTGTGAGTGGGTGGGGTTTGGGGGTGCCTAAGGGAAAGAGACAACAGATGGACCTAAATATAAAGGAAAGAAAGGATGCTTATTAAAATGAGATTTCAAAGAAAGGGACATAAGGGGAAAATTGGAACAAGCTAGTATTTGACAGAAGAAAAGACTCTTATTTTCTCATGGCAAGGAGGACCACACTGTGGGCTCTGCCACTCAGCTCTGCTCTATCCCTAGTCCTGAAGGATCCTTACTTTGGTAATGGCAAGAAAGTGCTGGGTCATCATTTATGAATGCAGTAAGGTATTTCATTCATTCATCTAATAAGAATCCTAAGTACAAGGATGGACAGAGAAATATTTAGTCCCAACTTAAACAGGACCCTGATTCTAGCTGGAGAAATATCTGAGTGAGGAGACCATTTACAACCCTAGGGGCAAACAATGAGGGGTCAAGGTAAAAGAATGGAGAGGCTGCTGAAAGGAAAACTCAAAAGTTTCCTTGCAAATGAAAGGTTAGATTGGGAGTAAGTGCCACTACTGTAAGAAACACATGAGTATTTTCTAACGAAGGAGAGCCTGCAAGAGTGCAGGAAAGCCTTTTAGAACCATAGGAGGCAGCTTCCAGAGCAAAGCACACTGGATTGAGTATTAAAACCTTGGTTTCTACTTTTATTGTTATTGGTAAGTTTTTACACAAGGTTTAGGACCCTGGAATCCAATTCAGTAAATTAAAGAATTGTTCTCCACTGCCCTAAAGTATGGTCAGAGAGTCACCTACACAGTGGGTTTCCTGGTGTTGCCTAAACTTCATCTTCACCCAAAGAACATGACTGTATTTTAAAGTGACATAATCAGTTCAGGTGAGCTTATACTGTAGTAGACTTGGTTTCTAAATGAATGGCTGGTGTCCATCAAAGAGAAAGCCATGTGGAGAAGGAAGAGATTGAGGTGGCATATCTACAAACCAAGGGATATTGAGGATTTCAGCAACAGCCAAACCCAGAAAGAGGCAAAGAAAGGTCTTCCAAAACATTCATGACCCTACAATTTCCAATTTCTTGTCTCCTAAAAAGAAATGTATTTATTTTGTCATAGTCCTTGAGTTTGTGCTATTCTGCTGTAACAATCTGAGGAAACTTATACAACCTGGGTGGAGAACACCTGGGATCTTGGTAAGATAACCTTCAAAGAGACCCTATCTTCTGAATCAGCTACCCTGAGCCTGGAGCCTGAGAACCGGATTTTCTGAATTATCTACACATGCTTCTTACGGAATTTCAAATGTGAGATCCCCCTGGGCCTAGAGACTTTTAAGATGTCTGAAAACCATGAAAGCTACATGGCAGGGCTATTGAAAACCTCAGAGGATGCTCCTTGTGGCCTACATGAGTGAAGTGTGCCACTTGCTCTTCTATATATAGGTCACAGAAGGCATTTTTCCAGTGAAGAAATGAGAAGATTATTTCTAAAATACCCGTTTCTATACATTTTATGTATTGTGTGTTCTGGGAGCATTTTAAAGGTAAAGACCTCAAGCGTTCTATTCTTCCAGGAGAGAGAGTTCTGTTTGTACAATCTGACAAATAATGAGATTTTTTTCCTAATCTGTTTCTCCTCTATAATTTTCTCTGTAGGTTTCTCTTTTCTCATCTTATTTCAGTTTCTTTTTTTCCTCTCAGCCTTATTCAACTTCAACCCACCTAGCGATTAAAGTTACATGTGAGATGTATATATATCCATCCTAATCCTAGTTTTATAATCTTGGTCCTGTAGATCACACAAAGAATGCTTCATCCTGAGGTTTAATTTTATGCCTTTTAAATGTCTTTGGTGCTTCTCTTGGTTGACAGGGACTTAATAGTAGAGGAGTTATAAGCAAAGCAGATCTAGGCTACTTAGATTGGAATACAATCAGTAAATTAATGATAGTTGTACAGCTTTAAGAAATTGATCATGCCTCTTTTTGCCTCATTTCCTTATTATGGGTATTAAGTGCATTTGTGTAACAGTCAGCATGGCTCAGTTCTGATGCAGTGAGGAGTATCTCTACATAAACTTAATAGCTTAAAAGAGTAGAATGTTCAGTCATGCCACTACCACCATCAATGTCCATCAGTTTTGTTGTTATGGTGCTGCTTCATCGTCCCCTCCCTGCCTCCAGACTCTGAGGAGTAGTTCCAGTCTGTCACAGCTTGAATTTGTGACAAAAGGAAAATAGCTAGTAGTAGCACTAAAACTTTCCAAGTGGCACAAACCATTTTCCTTTCCTTCGCTGTGTGGGACAAACCACACAAAATGTCTGAAATAATGAGACAGGAAGTGCAATCCCTCAGAAAGCATGGATCTTTCAGGAAAGGGCTGATAGAGGGGATAGAAAATATTAGTGAAAACAGTACAACCTCACGGGATTGGTGGTAAGTAAAAAGTTAACTTGTACAAAGAATGCAGAAATGTGCATGGATCCTGGTGCCTGGTATATATATATATATGCCAAGAATGGAGCTATTAAGATTTAGAATGGGAATGGAGAAATGGCTCGGTGGTTAAGAACACTGGCTACTCTTCTAGAGGACCCAGTTTGATTCTGAGCATCCTCATTGAGGTTCAGAACCTTCAGAAATATCAGTTCTAGGGGATCTGAAGACCTCTGCTGGCCTCTGTGTGTACTGGGCATGCAAGTGGTAGACAGTCACACATGCAAACAAATATTTATGAACATTAAAATTTCTTTTTAAAAAGTTGAGAATGATTGGATATTTAGGTCTTGGTCAAAGCTTAGTGAATTCTATGTGAAACAATATAAAAAATCTGAGGGGAAAGGAGAGTTAATAACTCGGGAGTTTAAGTTGATTAAAAGCCCAGCCACAGCTCTGTACATGTTTTGTATTTTTAAAAAATTTTAAATTCACTTTACAATACAATATCAGCCCTTCCTCTCCTCCCAGTACTCCCTCACATAAATCCTCCCCCCAGCCCACCTTCCCCTTATTTTGATAAAGGGAAGCCCCACTCTGGGTATCACACCCATATTACACCCCCCTCCCAACACACACACACATCAAGTCGCTGTGGGTCTAGACACATCTTCTCTCACTTAGGTCAGACAAGATGGTCCTTTTAGGGGAACAGGATGCACGCAGGCAGGCAGGCAGGCAGGCAGGCAACAGGCTCAGAGACATCTTCTGCTCTATTTCTTGGGGACCTGTATGAAGACCAAGCTGCTCATCCGCTCCATATGTGCAGGAGGGCTAGGTCCAGTGTGTGTTCTCTCTTTGGTTAGTGGTTCAGTCTCTGGGAGGGAGGGCCCAGGGTCCAGGTTAGTTTATTCTGGTGGTCTTCCTGTGGAGTCCCTGTTCTCTTTGAGTCTCTCAGTCCTTCTCCCAACTCTTCCATAAGTGTGGGGGTCTCTATGTCTCTTTCCATTGGCTGCTGGATGGGGCCTCTTAGAGGAGAGTTTTGCTAGGTTCCTGTCTGCAAGCATAAGGGAGAATCAATAGTGTCTAGTGTGGGGATTAGTTCTTGCCCATTTGGTCTCAATTTGGGGCAGTCATTGGTTGGCCTTTTCCTCAGACTCTGCTCTATTTTCCCTGCACATCTTGTAGGCAGGACACATTTTGGGTCGAACGTCTTGTGGGTGGATTGCTGTCCTTATCCTTCCACTGGGAGTCCTGCCTGGATGCAGGAAGTATCCACTTCCGGATCCATATGCCCCACTGCTAGGAGTCTCAGCTTGATTGTTTCCTCCACAACTTCCCCAGTGGATTGTGAGATCGTTGCGGGATATCCCTTTCACCTTTGTCCTAGCTCACAGTTGCCCATCTAGTAATTCCTGAACTTTTTCCCGTGAGACTGAAGCTTGAATAAAAGGTCTTAATTGGTTTAATTGATGCTTTGTTTTAAAGTTTTCCTTCATATGCTTGCTTTGTGAGTTTAATTTTAGAGGCTTAATAATGTGATTCTAGTGATCCTAGTGAGATGGAGAGCTAAAAGGTCTGATGTTTTCAAACCTATATAAATCTTACTTTAGAAAAGAGAAAGACCATCACTTTAGCGAGCCAGGACCTGAAAGGGATAACAATACTGCCAGCTCAGCCTCCCAAACCCAGTTGCACAAGTCAGATTTTACAAGGATTGGAGTGGTGGTATTCTAGGTGATAACTCATGAGCTTGATGACATTAGCTGGTTCAATCGGCTTTTTAATGATCCTAGATAGGTTACAATGTCTTTTTCTATCCTGACCTGAGTAAGGGTACAACAGAAACAGTTTCCCCTATAGGAAGGAGATTTCACAAACATGGCGACATTTTTGAAAATATTGTATCCACTGAACTCTGTCTTGGAATACTTGTTAAAAAAAAAAAATGATCAGAATATATATAGGTCTCCATAGCGGTCACCTGCTCCTGTGACTGAAATCTGATGCTAGCTTAGTGAGTATAAGTTCAGGAACCAAAAGTGTCTCAGCAGCTCTTCAGTTAGAGATCCTGAGCCTTTCCTTCTCTAACCTTGATTGTCGACTAGATTGCTCTTGTAGCAGTCTTGTACAGGCAAACAAAGCTGCTGTTAGTTCATATTAGCACAGTGGACCTGTGATGGTCAGAATATATAGCTTTTTTTGATCCTTCTGGCCCCTCTTCCAAGATGGTCCCTGAGCCTTGAGGGAATAAGGGTGTGATATAAATATTCCATTTGTGGCTGAGCACTCTGCAGATACTTATTCTCTGCTTTGTTCAAGTATGAGTCATTCATGAGCCGCTCTCCATTGCACAAAGGAACTTCTCTGCTGAGGATGGGCTAGCAGCTGTATTAATACATGCGTTTACAGATAGAAAATTATAGGCCAGTTTGATACTGTGCCAATTTAACAGAATAATAGTCACAGGTTCACCCTTGGGACCTCTGAGCTTCCCAACCATGGGTTCTAGACCAGACTTATAATACCAGATTTACATGCATTTCCTCCTAGGAAGCAACTTTAAACCATATCAGTAAGCAGCTGGTCACCCCTATAACATTTGTGCCACTGTTTCCTACTCTTTATTAACACCCCCAAAATGTATTTTTGCTATTTATTTGTTTGTTTATTTATATACAATATAATATTATCTCCTTTCCTCCATTAACTTTACCCAGTATTGATTTATTCACCACATGCAGATCAACACCCAGTGCTATCATGGAGAAGCTATGAGGACAAGTGCAACACAATGAGGAGCTTTGGTAGCTAGACAGTCTCAGGTTTTGTCTGTTGTATGACCTGGACTAGTTGTGAGTTTGCTCTTTCTCTCTTGATGTGTGAGGTTGGAGTATAATACTTTATCTTCATTGAGATATCACCTTGTATCCAAAAAGTTGGTACCTTTTTGTAGATGTTACCTCCTCTTTATCATTTTTCTTTCCAGAAAGCTAGATTGTCAACTGATATTGAAAAAAGTTACACTTAAAAGGAAATGTAGTATTTTTATTTTAGGTATATGTGCTGTCTGGTTTATACTATCTTCAAATTTACCTAACAATATGCAATAAATAGCCCTTTCGTCTCCTCTTCCATTTCTTCTTCCACTTTAGTAATTTAATTTATACATTTATTTCTATGTATTCATATGTTGACTTAATTGAATGTATTTATTTTTACTTGAATACCAGCTAGAACTGGTCTATGTATCTCATTGTTGAGATGCAGTGTGCTGCTCATTTCCTTTACCTGCCTCTCATTTCCAGTCATCACCTGTTTCCATTCTTGTTCAGTTTATTTACTTATGCACTTTTAAGGCCCATTTTCTTCTTCTTCCTTATAATATGTAATTTATTCTTTTATATATATATATATATATATATATATATATATATATGCCCTATCTATTAATCATAACCCCTCCACTTCTTTTAATAAACTAGGATTCAATTATTACAACTTGTGTGTCCATTGATGTGAAACACTTTACTGTGGCATGGACGACCCACTCATGGGAATGCTAAGTTCACAGATGTGCACTAAAATACCTGCATTTAAATGCATTCTGGATAATTGAACTGCAGATGTTTTTGCACACATCTCACATCCCTACTGTGAAATGGGAGGTGGGGATAAGGAAGGTCCTGAAGTTTGTCGGCCAGCGGGTCTGCCTTCCAAAGTGGTAAACAAATGTGGAAGATGAGGATCAATATTCAAGGTAATCATCTCCCTCCCCTATGTGTGTCATAGTGCACAGATGCTCACAATCCTACACATACAAACACATCACACACATGCATACAAACAAATACAAAATTAATAATTTCTACATGTTTCTATTAAAAATTGTTTATTTTAACATTTAGGACAAAAAAGTCATTTGATGATAAAGTTAACTTAAATTGAAAAGTTATTGGGGTGGGTGTAGTAAATGGTTAGATTATAGAGGGTATCCTGTGTAGAAAAATTTGAGTTCAAACCTGTGATATATTAGTTAATAAGGAGATTCCATAGTCAGAACCTTGAGTACTGTAATATCTAAAATCTTAAAAGTGTCCAAATTCTGCGAATCATACCAGGATGACAGTGGAAACCATTGTAATGAACTTGTAGATTTTTAAATAAACAAGAAATAGAAACAATGTTTTCCAAGGGATCTTCTCTCTATCCTTGAACAAACGATGTCATCTCTTGGAAAGTAGCTTCTTGGAGAGAGACTATCACAAGGAATTTTAACCTATTGGTCTTCAGCTCACTACTGATGTGCACGCTGCAAGTTTGTGGCTTATGTTAGAAGCTTGGCAGAAAACTGGGAGCAAGATTCCTTCTCCCCTCTTTTGGAGCCATTTATTTCTTTGGAAACCTATCTCCCTAGGTTCATTCCATTTCAAAATGGAAACATCCTGTGTTTCTAGTTGAGACCTATGAATTCATTTTACCCTGTGGTCAGGTACAATTCACAAATCTTGTGGAATAGGATACAGTGTTTGCTTTGGTTCTCTTGATGTCAAGAAGTAATTGGCTAGAGTGCCTAACTAAAATCATACAGGAAAACGAAAAGAAGGAGGGAAAGGCAGGAAGGATGGAAAGAGGAGAGAAGGGAGATATCAAAAGTCTAACAATTGTGCATCACTGACAGCCAGTGATGCCCAAAATATGAGCTAAAGCAATAAATACCACAGAAATCAGACTCAGCAAACTGACTGGATCCACAGCAAGCAGCTGCCAGAAGCTGGTGTCAACTGTGATTGATGCTAGATAGGAAAAATGATATAACAGAAATAAGGTTCTCTTGTTCTACTTCCCAACTCACTGGGAGTGCTGAGCTTACGGGTATACACTAATATAATGCCTGCATTTCCTTGGGTTTGGGATATTTGAATGGAGGTTCTCACTAGCTTCTGTTAGGTCAACTGTGCCTCCCACTTCCTGAAGACTCTCTTTTTCTGGCTTAGCTTATGTCTTCTCAGGTTCTCGGAGTTACGCCTAAGAGTCAACAATGATTTCTGTGTTGCTTCCCTCTTCTTCCTCCTCCATTCCGAGCTTACATTTTAAATCAGTCTCCTGGTCTTGTTGACCCTGCTTCTGAAATGTACAACAAATCGTACGACTTTTACTTCTGCCACTGTCCTTAGTGTAAGTCACTTTCTCCTCCTGTCTTAGCTTCCTAAAAGGTTGCCTTCTTTCTGTTACTGGACTCTTTTGGTCCACTGGATCCATAGCAACCCGAATAATTGTTAAAATTAGGGGATTGAAGATATAGCTCACTGATCAAGAGCACTGGCTGTGCAAGTAAAAGGATCTGAGTTCAAATCCCCCACATTCACATTAAAAAAACAAGTATGATAGAGGTCAACAGTTTACAACCTGTGGGTCATGACCCCTGTGAGGGTCCAACAACCTTTTCATGGAGATCGCCAAAGACCGTCTGTGTGTCAGATATTTATATTACAATTCTTAACAGTGGCAAAATTGCAGTTAAGAAATAGCAACAAAAACAATTTTATGGTTGGAGGTCAAGAGTTTTATGGGAACTCTATTAAAAGGTTGAAGCATTAGCAGTCTGAGAACCACTGATAGAGTATCACTGGCCTCCGTGGGCCATAGGAGTTCTTAAAGTGTGCAAGAGGAAGGTTGAATGGTGAATGGAGCAGAAGTCCCTGAGATGTAAACATGGCAGTTGTGTGGCACTGATGTTTCTCAAGTGTGTGGAGAAGCAAATCAAGGTGAACAGAGAAATGCTGCTTTCTGCGATGAGCACTCTTCTCTAGGTTAGATATCAAAATTGTTCTGTTTCAATATTAAAAGTGTTTGTATTATAAAATCCTATGTACTTTAGGCTTTGTATCCTGAACATGAATGTTTTTGGAGTTTTGTCTGAAGGTCCTTGTCTCTTATTTATCTTTAGTCACTGTTTTATGAGTCAGAAACCCCAAGTCTAGAGATGTCTAAGGTGGAATGCTTTGAAAGGTTTGTCAGCATCAACCTGATTGTCAGAACTCAGTTCCTTCACCTTCATCTTAACATTCTTTAAAAATACTGTTATTGGCCATGGTTATTTGCCAATGTGTTCATTTTTGTTTGATTTTTCTCTGCCAAGTATAGATTTTTAAATGTCTACCCAGCATTTTCTTGAAGAAAAATAAACACCACGTTTGTGACTATTTAAAAAGAAAAAGCCAGGCACAGAACTCCAGCATTGTGGGTAGGGATGGCAGTGGGACAGGAATGGTGCGGGAGAATACTGACTGCCAGGCTAGCTTCAGATTCAGTCAACTAGCCTGTTTCAAAGGAATAAAGCCTGAGGTGATAGGGGACACTTGATATTTCTTTTGGCCTCTCTGTGTGCACACAGGGATGGGCACAAAAACACTTATAAAAATACATTATAACACAAAAGAAATAAAAAAAAACCTCTCAGACTATATAATCTATGCATTTAACTTTCCAAAGCGCCCAGTTGCCTTTAGAACAGTGTTCAGATGGTATATCACACCATATAGGGTCTTTTAGTCTTTCCAGATATCACCAACTTCTGTTTCCCTGGGGTACCAGCTCCAGCCAAAATGGGCCTCCTTTGGGTCCTTCAACAACCTTCACCACAGGCATCTGCAGGCTTGATTCTTCTCGAATCTACTTCTTCAGAGAAGCCTTGTTAAACTCTCTCAGTTAGAACAGGAATTCATGACAAGAACAGAGCATCGAGGGGTTTGTTTTTTATTTTGTTTGTTTTCCAGGTCATTCTATTAATTAGGCACTGCTTTGTTCTTGCCTCTAATTCACAATTATTTTTTATCAAATTATCCCATTATAATTTCCTTATATGTGTGTGGGGGGGGGGGCTTGGGGGGGTACGAACAGCAGGCCCAGCAGAGTAAGGATCTGCCTGAGGTAAGAAGGAAATCCATGTTCAACACAACTCCACGGCCAGTGTTGGTTCAAACTTCTAGAGTCTGACACCAGGTAGTTTATTTTAGACACATTTAAGCACAGCTCAATTTTAGAGAAAAGTTTCCTATTGATAATTAATTCAATCCCGTGTGGACACCAAAGCATAAGGCATGTCCACATTGAAACTCTACAAAGTACATGCAATCCATAAAGATGGTTTCTATTGACCGAGAAATAATGCCAAGACAAGGGGCTAGAGAGAATCCCTTATAAACATAAAAGTCTGAGTCAGAACTAGCCTAGTCTTACAGATAGCACAGAGGTTACCTAGGCCATTATAAAGCTCACGTTACATCTCCGAGAAGGATGGGTGCCATTGACTGAGATACAATGTTCAAGATAAAGGTCTAGGCAGGAAGAGTCTTGAACAAACATAATAGTCTGGGGGATTCAGCTCTAGCCTGGCCCTACAGATAGCACAGGTCACCAGGCTATTAATTGTACCCATTCCCAGCCTTCTGGGCAGAGAGCAGGTTATGTCTCTCTTCTTTTAAGTGGTAGCTCTGCCTGTTTAACATTCATGGATTCCCTTGGGTTTATCTGTGAGCACAAGAACCTAATTCCCTCTAAATGTGTAGAGCTCAACTCTATCAAGACTTAGGTCATATTCCTCAGTTTGTCTGTGTCTCCTCAAAATTCCTCAGCCCTCACTCGCCAGCAAGCTCCATGAAGGATCTTTCTCATTGTGTTCATCTTATCCTCAATATCACATTGATTCCATGGCCTCACTGTTCCTGACTTACCGTTTGTTAAATCCTGTAGTAGATGCTTCCTTGACATACTGCCACGGGTGAGTAGCTGTGTGTGTACCCTTAGCCCAGAAAGTACTGAGGGTGATGGGTAGCCCCTAGTGGTGGAGGACCAGAGGACCAGTCTGTTGCTGGACATGTTACTTGTGCTGGGCTCCCTGGAAGGTTTTTAACTAGAAGATGCATCTCCACCATGGTCATGTGCTCAGGCTGTATAGTTGAGCACTTGTCTACCTCACACCACACTTCAAATTTCCTCATAAAAGACTTAACTGAGCATATTACGTGCCATACCTGTTATGGGGCACCCCTCAGCTCTCTCTCAGGCTTGAAGACATTGGTGAGAATAAAGTGATCTAATTGATGCATTTTGCCACAATCATTTTATATAATCTGGCTTATATTTTTTTACTTGGAAAATGGATGTGTTTTGGAAATGAGTTCATGAAGATCCATTAAGTTTGTACTTACAAAGGCAAATCAAATACTTTCTCAACCTTTTTTGGGTTTTCTAAGTAGAAAATAGAAATGCTTCCCTGGCCTTCTCCTCCTCCTTAAGTTCCTTTCTTTGTCTTTGCTTTACCCTTGAATAATCTGTTCTATCTGGGACGCATGGGTGATAAAGTTTGTGGTATTCTGGGCTCAGTAAAGGTCTGCCACAGTAGATGCTGATGAAATAAAGGTAAGCGTCCTCTCCATCTCTGTCTTTGTTTTGTTTGTATCTAATACAATCATTTGCCTATCCATTTACTGTACCATATGGATATAGAATTGTACACATCTTTTTAAAAGAGAGAATGCTTTTGTTTCTTTAGTGCACTATAGAATTTTCTTTTAGATGCATGTGGACACTGCTCCCAGGGAAACCAAGGTACCATTTTCTCTTTTATACAAATAGAGAAATTTGGGTGAAGAAATGTCATGTTGGCCACCCCTGTCCTCGCTAATCCAAGCAAAGGTCCTTGGATGTTTCCCCTCCCACTTTTGAAAACAACCTTTGTGGCAGATGGAAGGAATTTCTACTGTCTGCATATGAGCAAAACCAACGGCTTTAGCTTAAATTGGTGAGGTCATTCCAATAGATGAACAGAAATGCATATTGGGGATAATTTGTTTTTTTGGCTGTATTGTTCCTGGAGGAAATAGCAAAACCATATAATACAATCGGTCTGTTTTCTAAAATGCCTAACTAGGTAAAAAAAAAAAAAATGATTAACCTCTACCATGTATAGGTCTGCCAAGTTGAATGGGAAAAGTTTTCTAATAACTGATTGTCATCTTCCTCCAAGCAACCAGCAGTGGTTTTGTTTTGATTTTATTATTAGTTCTCATTGCTTAAAGATACTGGGCTTCTCTTGGGTTACTGTAGGGGTTCCAGAAAAGAATCTGGTGGATGTCATTAGCTGCCATTTCTTGTTCTCTGTTGTCCATTCATCAGAGAATTAGTCTGTGTTTCATGAGGCTAAGACTTCTCTCAAAGAAACAATGCCAAGTCAGATGATAGTAAGACAAGAGGGAGTGGCTGTTCTGTTGGTACCACTCCCAGCAGTCGTTAGAGACTATTTGCTTTTTAATAATGAACAATTTGACGCTGTATACTTACAAATTTATATATGCCCGAATTCTTCTTCTGTACTTCTTCCTATTTATCCTAAGTGTCATGATCTTGGAAAGTCAACTGTTGGGAACTGAAAGGTCTTCTGTATAGCTGCAGCACTCATGTTCAAGCACACTAAGGAGAATCACAGGATTTCTTGAGATCAATACTTATTGCATAGACGGTGAAAGAAAGGAAACACATCAACATTAAATGTGTACCCTATTGCAGATCAGGATCATAATCATTTTAGTTTTTGCAAAAGGAATAATGTCAGAATTTATGGATCTGAGGGTGTTAGTTCTTGGTAGTTTTGTTTTCAATTCTGTCTTGAACAATGTCTTTTCTTCCTCTTCTTGTTAGGGGCACCATCTACCTACAAGAGAGCACGCTAACACCTTTGTTCCACTGATGCAGCTTCACTGGCTTTTTGACTGATTCTGTTGAATAATAATAATAATAATAATAATAATAATAATAATAATAATAATAAATCCTCCTCCATGGACTGGATCTTTTAGCTTTGCAAGCCTAAGTTTCTGTGTTTCAACTTTTGGCTTGTGATAATAACAATTTGTCTCGCTTACCAAATGAGTCTCCTTTGTGAGCTTCAGGTTAACTTGGTACCCCCTCTCAGTTTACCCAAATTTGCAGCTAAATTTAAAAATCACTTTTCACTGTACAATGAATTGACCTTTTGTCTTGACTAAAGATAAATGCTGTGGACACTTCACTTCTAGAAGATTAGGTTTACATACAAAAGCTCACTGAGGTTTATCAGTTTGTTACTTGAAAATGAATATTGGATAAGAGTCTCTGTCATTTAAATGAAACGGATGTTAATTTCCCCCGGTCCTCTTCTTATAGTAACAAGAATTAGTGATACTGGAAATAGCAGGGCGTGAAAAGTTCCATTAATCTTTCCACAATTTTAACTGTAGGATGCCACATTCTATATTTGAACATTTGTGTTTGAATCTGGCCACCTTGCTCATTTGCTGGATATCTTAAATGCCAAACTTGTAAGATGCTAGCCTCATTTAAAACACTTTGGATTAAACCAAACTTTGTTTTACAGTTCTGTGGCTAACACGATGCATGTGTAGTAGTGTCCCAAACTGACTGCATTTGTGCTTGTCATTCTTTCCCTTATCTTGTCCTCAGTCATAAAAATTAAGTGAAGTGAAAAAAATTACTAAAAGAGCAGATGCTTCCTTTAGGAGAAGTTTTAAATGGCCCATATCTACAATAGTTCTGCCTCCATAGCCAACATTCTCCATACCCATCTTTGCTTTGTTCTTTCTTACAGAAGCATTTGCATGTAGAATAAAGAGGATAAAAACATAAAACACAAAAGCAGATTCGTTTGTTCCAAGAACATCTGTTCTTTCTATAAAAAGCACCCACATGATGTGGTCATTTTCTCCCAAAGCCCTTTCATAAGGGGTTTGAAAGGCAACTCTATATCCATCTGAGGCTTGAGTTGACAAAAATAATGAATGGGTCTGTCTAGTGAGTTGAAATGTAGGGACAAGTTCCATTTTAGTGTATGAGTTCAAGATAATATTGAGAGGCAAATATGAGATTAAATAACAATTCTTTATTAGCAAATTCTTCTCCTAAGACTCATTGAACTATTTCATGTCATCAGTACCTGATTTGAGACTCACTGGATTCAAGTTTTGTCAGTGAGTATTGGAGATTCTTATTCATTTGAGTTGCATGTTTGATGGTGGAATCACACCCCAAAAAATTTGTTTGTACCTCAATTAAAATAAAATACTTCACTCTAAAGCCTTTATTTTTCAAGGGGAGAAAAATCTCCAAATTTTTACTTCTGCAACTCTTACAGCCAACCAAACTATGCATACTAACTTCTCAATATGTAAAAGTAGAATTTAGCATTGCTTAGAGCTAGGTGATACTGTTGTTTTCTTTCCTACATAGTATATCATAGCTTTCTCTCTTACATAGGTTAATATATTCCAAGTCATTTTAAAGCATGAAGCTGTCCATGTATTAACTGATTCATTCAGAATGCTTAATTACCTGCATAAACTGAGCTCTGTGCCTCACAGGGAGAAGCTTAGTCTAAGTCCACAGCATCTTTGAAGTCTTCTTTGTCTTCAGACTTCTAGCTTGAATCAAGGATGACAAATATTCTGAAGTTAATTTTGCTTCTCTTTCTAACAGAGAGTGTTTTAATACCCTGTGTTTTCCCATTTTGCAGTCTTTTGCTATTAAACATCACAATCCCTTACTTCTGAGACCGTTGAATTTCATTTTGGCTCATCAACATGGATCTCTTGAGACAACTTAGTTTATTCCTTTACCTCATGGTACTTTATGTGAAACACTAGTTTGAACTGTACACGTACATCTTTAAAATTCTATCTTATTTCATTCTTTGGATCCTTTGAGTTTTGTTCTTTATTTTGTTCTCTATCTACTATATTTCTGTCTATCCATCAATTTATTTATCTATCTGTCTATCTATCAATCAATCATCTATCTATCTATCTATCTATCTATCTATCTTTCTATCTATCTATCATCTATCTATCATCTTTTTTGGAGGATGATGAACAATGAGAAAAGCCTGGGCCCCCCCAGGTTACCTTAGGACTATCATTTACAATGTTTAAACCTTGATGCAATTTCAATTGTGTTGCTTACTTTCATGATTGTTATGGTTGCTAAATTCAGATAGTACCGTGGGTTAGTGGAATTGCTAAGTTAAGGTAACAGACCTTGAAGAGTTGTTTCTCACCCACTTGGTAAATATTTTATAGAAACCACACTAGTGTACTATGCTTAAAGAAGCAGAAGATTGATAAAAATAAAATTATGTTGAATTTCTGATATCTAAGACTTGGCAAAAATGACAGTTGATTACCTATTGTTGTAAATCTTATTGTTTTTAGTATTTAAGACCTTGTAACTATGAATAAAAAAAGGTACTTATTTTCTTCATTATGGATGAATGTTCTTCATGTTTCAATTGAGATGCCTGCTTTTGGTGATTGATATAGAGGGTTCTGTAGAATCAGTGGAAGTTGAAATTTTGGACATCTTGGGTCATGTACACCAGTGTGGCTTTGATAAAGTCAATGCTGTGAGCAGTACATAGAGAATTGGTTCTAACATTTGACACTTACCACCATTCTTAGGCAAAGGACCTGAGACCCTGTATGCAGGGCAGAAGCTCAATGACAATGAGTGGCACACCGTCCGGGTCGTGCGGAGAGGAAAAAACCTTAAGCTAACAGTGGATGATGATGTGGCTGAGGGTAAGTGCGACTATAGCGGGCTTTGCCTCTGCTTTACTGTTGCTCTGACATTCCTCTTCTGAAACTTCTTGTTTTGTTTAATAGAAGTCACACCACCTGCTCTCTGTGGACAAGAACAGGCAAGGCTAAGCATTGGCCCTTCCTCTGAATCTTACAACCTTTCTTCTTCAACTTGCAGTATACAGCTAGCCCCCTATTGTAATACCATTCTCATCATGGTCTTCGTTGATGGAACCTTTGCCCAGAGAACGGGGGTAGATCTTTATAGATCCTTCTATAATAAAAAATCCCTGATCAGTCACCTTCCATGCATCTGTTCTATCCACCGCTATTCAGTATAAGAAAATGGAGAGTCCAGAAATATAGAATGTCATGGGCAACATAATATATATTAGAAGAATATGCTGTAGGAAGGGCTGGACATGTTTGGCTTAATGAGCTCCTCATTTATTTAATTTGTATTTACTAAGTACTTACTGTATATCAAGCATTGTTGTGGGAGCAACTGGGCATATAGTGATGGTCAAATCAACAAATTCTCTGCAGAATGCAACCTGTATTTAGGAAGGCAATGTGTAAATGAATAAATCTGTATGTGTGTAAAGGGGCACTGAGAGCCCTACACAATGTGCAAGTGCTTCCTGCTGGCACACTATATGTTAGAATCTGCTTGAATAGTGGAAGATAAAGGGCACACAAAAGTTACCTATTTCCTATTATCAAACCAATTGAGTAGACTAGAAAATAGTATTTGAAAATGTTAGCAAAGCATCTTGAGAATCTGGTGAAGGTGGGTGGGATTATAATCGTCAATCAGATGAAAAAACAATCAACTGTGGTTGAAAAACTATGACTGACAAGAGAAGGTAGCCTCCCTATCGGAATTTGATGAATAATTATTATTAGTCAGGTGATGATCCCGAGTCTGTAGCCTAGCATCCAAGCACACAGTGTGCTGAATTCACACCCATATAAGAAAATAAACTCGAGGCAGCACAGGACAATCACATGGAACTGTGCTGAGATCTGAGCTGGCCTCTGGTCTAGCCTTGACATGAACTCCCTGCAGAATGTTTGGGAAGCCACTTGCTATTACTGACCCTTGTCTAATACAGTCTGCAGCCACAGCTGTCGCCCCCAGTGCCTTCTGTGAAGAGCAGTTGGACAGTCAGAAGCGTAGGGTTTAATATAATCAGTGCCAGTAAATGGTTTTATGCCTTCGGGATAGATATACAAAATCTCATTTTCTTCATTTATCCATCTTTCGACTTGAACTTCTGTTACATTTAAGGCCTTTTCCATCATAAATGTTCTGTGATAGTGGGTCCTAAAATTTAATTTTAATTTATGAATCTGATCTTCTTTACTTCTGGAATGCAAGTGTAATTTTAATGGAGTATAATGTGTGTGCGTGTATGTGTCTGTGTGTGTGTGTGAAGAGGGAGAGAGAAAGAGAAAAACAGAGAGACACACAGACAGAGACAGAGATGGAGAGACAGAGAGAGATCAGTCTACACAGAGGAAAAGCACACAGCATAATCCATTCAGCCTTAGATGCTTCAATAGATGTTTTACGAGTATCAATTCATTTACTCTTCAATAATTCAATATTCTTTCAAAATAAATGTTCCTATTGTCAAGTTACTGAAGAGGAATGGTAAGTTGGAACTGTGCAATTAAGCTTCAAATCCACATCTGTGTAATTCCAAAGAAGGAAACAGTTTGCTGCACTTTGCAATCCATCAAAAGAAAATGATTTCTCTTCCAGTGCAGGCAAAATATAATGAAGTGGGTTCGGGCGAGGTGGGAATACATTTCAGGATGTCTACTGTGGTACTTTGTCTCTTCCCTCCTAGAAAAGAAGACACACAGAACCTTACCAATTATCCCATGCACTCCAATTCCACAAAGAGTCAAATCAATCTTTGGAAATAGTTTCTGACCTACAGACCTTCAGGGTAACTTAATAGCATAAAATGAATGTAGAAAATAAAATGAAAAAAAAAAGATTATGTTGTTTAGAAGCCACTTTCAATCTGCATTAATTATTCAAGCTATTCCCATGAGCTGTGAGGTCAAACAGGGGCCTGCAAATGCTATCCTGGTGAGTAGCACTAATTCCTTTGGATTTGCCTGGTTAAATCCTAGAACGATGCGATTTACTGCGTGTTGTGAATAGAGGCCACTAGGTGGCACTCTCACCCCAATCTTGCTCAGCAGTGAGTTCTTTTCATTTTCCTGGAAGAACACAAAGATTTGCAGAACTAAGGGTACAATAATCCCTTGCCTTGATCATCGTTCTTTTATAGAACCTTTGGAATAAAGGCAATTATGTGCTGTGCTTTCTGTTAGTACCAATAATTAGAACACAGGCCTAAACTGTGGAATGTCCAAGTCATCCAGTAATTTTGTTTGAAATTAATAAATCCTTTCACTTTCTGCCATACCTCCTGCCTCAGTGCTGGTGGAAGGCAGCAGCTACAAAGAAGAAAGTAATCTGGGCGAGGTAGAGAGTTAGTCTCTTTGTCTGGTATTTTTGTTGTAAGTGATGATTTAAAAAAAAAAAAAAACCAGTGAAAACAGGTTTGGGAATTTAATTTTAATTTAGAGAATTCATAAAACCAGGCAGTGAATATAAAATATACACAGACCCCAAGTTATAAATGGTGTCTTTTTGGCTTACTTAGTAATCCCTTTCATGCTGTCTAAGGTCCCCCAGTGTGCCAAATTTCTAACTAGTCTATGTAAATGACATGGAAAATAGGCCAGGCTTACATGTTATCAAAGGTCTAGAAAGAATTAGTTTTCAACCTGGTGTTTTTCATTTATTATCATATAATTATATTCTTGGAAAAGTATTAAGTTCAGTTGACAGTTAATAAGGCTTGATTGATTGATTAGGTTGGATTTCTATTATTAAAAACAAATTAAAAGAATACCTTACTTGGCTTGCACTCCTCAGAATAGCGACCTAATGTGCTAAAACCACACAGTTGGCCCAGAACTTCTTGCAAGTATAAAAATTCACCCCACTTTTCACTGATACACTTTTAAAAACTCCATAATTTGTCAAAGACACCAACAAAAACTGACTATACATGTTAATAAAAGTTGATAAACTGAGCATAGGAAAGGTTTGGTCAAATGAAGCTCTTTATTACAAGATTCATTAGGCACCTTTGATAAGCTAATGCACATTGCTGTTCACCAATCATTAGATATGCCTCAGTTGCTTCATTTTTTAAAAGAATAAGGTATTTTATGATATGACATGGTTTTAAAATGTGCTGAGCACCCGGGAGAAAATGTTTAGATCAAGTGAGGCTGGAGAATTGTGACACAAATGTGAAAAATCCCCAGCTGAGTCTTTACCAGCCTTCCTTTTCTCAATATTCTCCTGTGTTTGGAAGTCATGGGGAACCTAATGCTTTCTCCTGGCATTTCCCAACATAGTTATTATTAACATAATTAATATCATTATTACTTGGACTGTTGGCCAGAAATCACACATACACACAAAATCGGTCCTACAAATTCTGACCTTCTAGTTGACATCTCAAATGCCCACTGCATGTCACCCCACTATGCCACCGATATTTGCTGAACTCAGCCTTTGTTGTATGCCACTGCACATCCAGAAAGCACTAGAATGTTCCATGTGTAAGAAGACATTGCTTGCAAAGTAAATGAAAAATGATTAAACAGTCAACGAAAGGAAAAGAGTGATGGCAGAATAATTTGTATTAGCTAATAATTAAGGTCCCAGAGACTTTCGAAAATGTTTTATGTGCTGATGCCTTTAATTCTGCCTCAATTAACTTCAGACTCAATTTACAAATGGGAAATGGAGGTACAAAAACATTAAGAACCACACCCAAGACAACCCAGTGACAGGGTCACTATGTGCTATGGCCTCTTGGGAAATTAGAGATCAGACAAGAGTTCTCCTAGATTCAAATTCATCATCCTTCAGAATTGTAGTATGTGGATGGCTTGTCACCTGCCAGTGAATTGTGGCAGTAAATATGCTATGAAGGGCCAAGGCAACACGGTTGTTTTAAGAAACATGCCCAATCAGTTACCCTGAATTAGATAGAATGGCATGTGATAGTGTGACACCCAGCTATCCAGCTCTGGAGAGAAAGTATGGACTTTATTACATTTTCTGCATGGCAGTGCCAACATCAATTTAATCTACTGCTTTTTTTCTGAGCTGGGATATAAATCAAACTTTTCTTCAAAGGTATTAGAGCATACACATAAGATATGGGTTGTGTGCTCTGCATACCTGGATTCAGTTGAATAATTTGCCACTTGTTGGGACCTCAACCAAACTCTGTCACCTCTAAACGCTAAGTGCCTTTACCTCAAAGGCAACATCAATAACAATGACATCAACAACTTAACAGTAGTGATAGCACATGCCACAGTTGGACTTCATAGCACACCCAGGATATCATATGTAGATATGTAGTCCTCATTTCACTTTTTGACTTGTATCAGGTCAGTTTTCTTTCCCCTGGAATTTGAGAGCAGCTGCTCTGAGGTATACACACACTAATCAATAAGTGAGAGTAAGTTCGGTCTAAACATAAAGGTCAGAGGATATTATCTCATACAGAGTTCTCAGTTACTAATGTGGATTAGATGACACATAGTTTTATTTTGTAATGGTTGGCTAGTTTGGTCGAAGTTTCAAATGTCAAGCAGTGGTATTTTATGCTTCTATCAGATGAGGTACTAGGGATTTTGAGGGGAGGGAAGGTTAAAACCGTTGGTTTAGTTTTAATCTGAGAGTGAATTTGGTTAGTGAATGACTGAGCCAATTATCTTCTAATTCAGGTCTGCATTGTTGAATCCCCTCCTACCCTAGACTTGTGACTGAGCATCCCTCTAAGTCACCCTAGACTCTGTCACTCTGGGCTAAGCTCTTGAATCCCCTTGTTCATTTCTTGCCCTACTTAACCAACGTCTTGCTCTGTCTCTCTTTTATTTTAACCAATGCCCCACATACTTTTATTCTGCTTTATAAAACTGTTTTTCCCAGTAGGCAGAATTTCCTCAGTATCAATGCTGAAGATGGGCTTTTCTAAAATTTTGCAGAAATTCTTAACTGAATTGAAAATCACCTTTCTGATTCTTTTGGAACTCCTTGGATCACATGGTATTGCAGTTCCTTTTTTAGTACTTTGCTCTAAGGTTTTTGTATAGGTAGGGATGTGAATTAGGGGAAGGAGTAACATCACCACCCTGCAGTTCTGACTCCATGCAAGTTGGCTGTGGTCCCCTTCCCCATTACTTTCTAAATGACTCCCCACATCTGCAATGAAGAGATCGAGCCAAACAGCAGTTGGGTGCTTATGTCAACCACGCCACTGTTTTAAAGCACGTGAATTTTAGTTTGTGTTCATTACACAACCCAGTACAATTGTCAATATTAAGTAATTTCATGCCCTTATTCCTTTTTCTATGTATTCAGTTGTTAACAAATTTATTTTACATTTTGATTTTTTCTCTAACTACAATTTATGTATTTAATGAACATCATTATTTTATTTTTGCTTATATTAAAAGAATAACTTGACACTGGTTGTCAAAACACTGCCAAGAAGCTCCTCAAATGTAAGCCCGATTTCTGTGCTCATGTTCAACTCTTTGAATCACTTCTGAGATTGCTTCTGAGGAGGTAGAATCTATATTTAAAATACAAGGAGATAAATAAGTCTTTCAAATATGGTCTTGTCTCTTGGATTCAAGTTAAGTTATTCAACAAGATACATGCCCACTCTTCCTCTTTGACACTCAAATTCTTGGCCAATAGAGAGAGAAGGAAAAATAAGATGTACAGACAGTAAATGTCATTAGTGAGAAATCTGTTAATAAAACAGTGGCTTAACTTGATTGAACTTTGAAATTTGACACAATTGATCATGTAAACCCAGTTTAAAGTTAGGTTGGTCAATGCCACAAGAGCCATGCTAGGTTCTGTAGCACCAAAGTCACGAATGAGTGTAGTAGGCTGGCTGTTTCCCAAGCTGCTTTGGTCCAATTAAATTAGGCTTTTTCATTAAATGTTATTGAACACACACACACACACACACACACACACACACCTTTATATATGTATAGACTTACATATTTAAGTAAAAATTAAATAAGATTAAATGATACATATTTAATTTTCCCTAAAACTGACTGGAACTTGTAAGAAATACCAATTCTCAGGTCTCCCCTTGGAGTGGCCAACTGTGAGTATGAGGCTCAGCTGTTCAGCTGTTCAGATTCAGTCCCACCCTCCAGGACCAGAGTTTTACTCTTTAGATCAAAGTCTATGGTTATGTGAATAGAGAACAATTGTGTAGTCCGAACTGATTATGATCAATTTAACCAGTCCACAGGATTCAAGGATAAAGTGTAGCTTCTAACAGGAAAAGTGAGTATCATTTCTAGGAAATCATGACTACTTGTTGACAGGTAAAATGAATAGATGTTTTATAAAAGAAAAAAATCAAAATTTTCAGAAGTAGCAAGTAATGAGATACTGTAGCAAGCAATTCTTGGTAATGAATGCTGAACACTCACCAATTTTATCTTTATAAGAGTCAAAGAAGAAAATAATTTCTTATGATTTGTGTTCAGATTATTTGTTTTCCCTCCCTCCTTCCCTCCCTCCCTCCCTCCCTCCTTCTCTCCATCACTTCTTCCCTCCATCCCTCCCTCCCTTCCCTTCTTCCTTCCTTCCTTTCTCTCCTTCCCTTTCTTGCTTGTTTTGTTTTGTTTGAGACAATTTCTTTATAAAGCTTTGACTGTCCTGAAATTCATTCTGTAGATAAGGCTGGCCTCAAACTTACAGAGATCACCTACCTGTCTCTGCCTCCTGAGTTGATTCTTGAATTAATAAAGTGAATGACATTGCCCTTCAGCTTCTGTTGTCAGTAAGCTCACAGTTTCTGTGAAATGGCATTGTAACCAGCTACCTAGGTTCACGAGTCAGGCAGGTAACTTGGGTTGAGCTAGGACCTCACTTGCTGAGTGAGATCAGATCAAGTGTATGCTATAAAGAGAAGAACAGAATTCAGAAACTCGGAAACATGTTCCTCCTGTAAGACAGAGTAAGGTGGCTGTAAGAAAACAGAGTAACTTTTCCCTTTCCTGCTTCATTTCTGATTTTATAGGTACGATGGTGGGTGACCACACCCGCCTGGAGTTCCACAATATTGAAACTGGTATCATGACTGAGAAGCGCTACATCTCTGTGGTCCCCTCCAGTTTCATTGGCCATCTACAGAGCCTCATGTTCAATGGCTTGTTGTACATTGATTTGTGCAAAAATGGTGACATTGACTACTGTGAACTGAAGGCTCGTTTTGGACTGAGAAACATCATTGCTGACCCTGTCACTTTTAAGACCAAGAGCAGCTACTTGACCCTTGCCACCCTACAAGCCTACACCTCCATGCACCTCTTCTTCCAGTTCAAGACCACTTCATCTGATGGTTTCATTCTCTTCAATAGTGGTGATGGCAATGATTTTATAGCAGTTGAGCTGGTCAAGGGGTAAGTGGGAGAAATCACATAGTGGATGCTGGCTAAGTTTACTGAAACATTTTATAAAATATGGCTGTGAAGAAAACTGTCCATTTTACTCCATGTCCCCAGCCCCTGTTAGTAATTAGGACCCTCCTTGCTAACAAAGGTCCACAAACTGACTAGGGCTGGAAAGGACATGGATTCCTAAGATTATTTAATGAAGGTCTACCAGGTTGATTTTATAAAGATTTTAACTATAAAATGCAGTCCTGTGAAACTATTGTGGGATAAGCTTATTTATATAAAGCACAGCTATGGTGTGTGTTGCACCCAAATTTTGAGGATTACTAAGTATAGTTCGCAGATGCATAAGTAAGAAATGAGATCTAGTTATTTTTCAACACTGTTAGAATTACGATTATTATTTTGAAAGAAGAGCATGAACATAGTCCCCTATAACCCAAAATTATAACATTGAGTTTCCTGAATTTCAGGAAAGTGCAGGGGCCAACATTATAGATATTTAAACTTCTGGACCATCTATTATGCTACCATATATTGGAAAGTATTCACATAAGAAGAAAGCCAGAACTAAGGATGCTCTATCTGATTATCTTGTCTAGCACACACAAGGTCCTGGGTTCAATCCCAGCACTGCATGCACTGGGTGTGATGTCAGACACCTGTAAAACTAACACTTGGTAGAGACAAGCGGATCAGTAGTTGAACACCAGTCTCTGCAGGACAGCAAATTTGAGGTCAACCTGGGCTGCATAAGACTTTATTTTTAACAAACAAACAAACAAGCAAACAATACCCTGATTGATATTCATTGAATTCTATTATTGTCTTCTAGTATTTTGTAGGGTCCTATCTGTACCATTTCCTAGATCTAGATATTACTATGGAGCATTAAAAAAGTAGACTTTGGGCTGGGTGTGAGTACATGCCCATAATTCCAGCACTAGAGAGTCCGTGGAAGGAAGATTATGAGTTCCAGGCCAACTTGTACTATATCGTAAGGTCTTAACTTAAAAAACCAACAAACAAACAAACAAACAAAAAGAAAGAAGACTCTATGAGTCTGTGAATATGGAATTGAAACAATGTATGATCCAATTACTACTGGTGATTATAAAGGCATTTAATTGGTATTTTATGCCAGGTTAGCATGAGAAATTTAAAACCCCTAGGTTTTGATGTGTGTGTGATTACCTTTGAACTACTTCCTGATCCATGAATTGATTGTGTGTTCCTTTGTCTCTTGCAGGTACATCCACTATGTGTTCGATCTTGGCAATGGTCCCAATGTGATCAAAGGCAACAGTGACCGCCCCCTGAATGACAACCAGTGGCACAATGTTGTCATCACTAGGGACAACAGTAATACTCACAGCTTGAAGGTGGACACCAAGGTAGTCACTCAGGTCATCAATGGTGCCAAAAATCTGGATTTGAAAGGTAATCCTTATATCGAATTTGTATTTTAGAGCCCATCTTGCAAGAAAAACTTTGCTTCCACAGGGAAGCTCCAGGTTAGGAATTCCCACCATATCTTTTTGTACCACGCATATTCCATTTGAAAACTATTGATTTATACTATAAGGACCTTTATCCAGTTTCTGTAAAGACCACACCTCAAAAATGCTTGCTGATCTGTGATGATATTAGGAATGTCTTTTAGGGGTCCAAAAGATGAGATGATTAGGGGTCTAAAAGATGAGGTGATAAGTCAAGGATTTATCAAAATGTGGGCAGGTGCTTACTAGAAAGGGAAAAGATCTGGCTAAGTCCTTTCTGCCTGGGTGACATTGTCTCAGCTCTGCTCAGTGCTGTGTAATAATACACATACCAACAGGACATAGTAGTTGTTACTCTCATTATGCATTGTTAAATGTTTGATGGGATGTCTGAAAAACACTCGGCACATTCTTTCTAGCAAGCACATAAAAACTACTCAACAAAGGGGAGACCTGGAAAGGGGGAAACATTTGAAATGTAAATAAAGTATAAAAAAAAAACCCTACTCAACAAATGGCTGTTTTGTTGAAAATATTGTTAATCTTTACTTCATTTAATTTGGTAGAAGCTACTTTGTAGAGTTGATATGGTGATTCAAACATTGTGAGATTTTTTGGACACAGAATGACCTATAAGAAATATTTAGGGTTTTATTTTGAATAATTTGGAAACTCTGGTAGTTATTCTTATTTCAGCTGACCTTCATGCCCCACCCTCATGGTTGCATTATCATCATTTAAGAAATAGTCTAAGGTGTTTGAGAGTTAGTAGACATGGCTGCCACATTCTTTCTCTACTCGGGCTCTTTTACAAAGTTCCTTCCTTTCTAGGTGACCTCTATATGGCTGGCTTAGCCCAAGGCATGTACAGCAACCTTCCAAAGCTCGTGGCCTCCCGGGATGGATTTCAGGGCTGCCTGGCCTCTGTGGACTTGAACGGACGCCTACCTGATCTCATCAACGATGCTCTCCACAGGAGTGGACAGATCGAGCGAGGCTGTGAAGGTAGAGACTCTCTTCTTTCTAAGGCTCAGCCTTGTCACAGCACCGAGCTCCATTGCTGCTCTGCCAGTGCCTCTTTCCTCAGTTTACCCATCATCTGCCAATCTCATTCACCATCCAACAGTGCATCCTCATCAGTGTCCTCTTGTCACTGGTTGAGTATGCTGACATGTGCCACGGGCTTTAGGAAGGCATGCTGGCAGATGTCTTTCAGGGTCGCACACTTGGTGATGAAGTACCTTCCCTGTCATGGGCATCAGACTTCTCCCAATTTGTGCCTTTGTTTTCAGAGTGGTTGAAAGAGCATTAGAGATGCCTACTTCTATTTTAATAATGGTAAAGGACAATGCAAAATGTCCATATCCATGTCACCAATTATTTGATTATTTGATGCATATCTATTGGGAGACAGAGAAATGATGTCACACTGTAAAGATGATGGAAGGGAACTAATATTTATTGAGTACTTGCTGGATCAGGCTCTGCTCCTCAGTCCTCAGGATACTGTCAAGGAATATCCTCAGTTCCCACGTTAGGACGACCTGGATTAAGGTCCAGATGACATTTGGTAATTTACTTAATCATTCAGATCTATCTTTTCTTCCTCTGTAAAATGAGACAACAATAGGCACTTTTAAAAGTAGCATGAAAAAAATCAGAAAGATCAGAAAATGCCTGATACATAGTAGGTACTGGATAAACGTGGGATTACTGTGCCTGGACATTATCTCATGCGACACACATAATGGTACTGCATGTTTACCCATGCTGCACAAAAACCATGCTCAGCCTGTTTCTGTAGATGGTGAAAGTAATGTCTTTCCTGAGTTGTTGGTGACTGTAGAAACAGCTTAGATTTAGCCAGTAGAGGGCAGCAGTATACACATTCTGGGTTCATTCCTGCCCTCAGTTGGCCAGAGAAATAACTTTGCGGGTCATCGGACAGGCAAAGGTGATGCCTAACCAGTCACCAAAATCTGCTCTTCATTCTTCTGGCTGAGCCTAATGGTCCTTTGTGCAATGTACTGGGTTTCCTTGCACCCATCTTTCAGTTTCCATGCCAAAACTGTTCACTTATTTCCTGTGTTCAAGTTCATGAACACTGCTTTTGAAGCAGCTTCCATTTGAGTTATCTCTATCCCTTTAAAGCGGTTTTGCAAAAGCTTCTCAGGCTAACTTGTACTACGAAAGATGTTTGCCTTGCCTGAGTCAGTTTCGTGATACTGGTATCAAAAGGATCATCCCTGTTATCTGCGACCAGGTTTACTTTAACCAAGACGATATTCTGATGGCAATTAAGTATGGTGCGTGTGTGTGTCTGTGTCTGTGTCTGTCTGTCTGTCTGTGTGTATGATGGACAAGAGGTTAGGAATCAAAAGGCATTAGAGGTAGGCATTTTGTGTTTTCCTGAAAATGCTGCACAATTTCATTCAACTTGACCATTTTTTTTTTTTTTGGACTTTCCAGGAAAAATGATGTATTTGACATTCAATTGAGAATCTTACGTTAGAAGGCTTTGGGATGATAGGAGTTGAGCTTATCTCAGAATGTACGATATCAAGTTAAATTACAATGTGAAATTACATATTAAAAGCAGAAAGCAGGAATAAGTAAGATGGTTCAGGAGTTAAAAGAAGTTCTGCTCTTCCACAGGACACATATTCAGTTCCTAGTTCCTATCATATGACCTATAACACTACATCCAGTGGTCCAATATTTTCTTCTTACACCACTGTATTCGTGTTTGTGCTCTCTCTCTCTCTCTCTCTCTCTCTCTCTCTCTCTCTCTCCCGTCTTTTCCTCTCCCTCGCTCTGTCTCTCTCTCTCTCTCATGTGCATGCACACATGTGCACACATGCAAAGACACACAGAGACATACACACAGACACACGTACTTTCTCTCACACAATTGAAAATAAAATCTTTTAAGAAAAGAAAGTACAAGGTACTATTTAAATAGGAAATTATTTTTAATGTGTCTTATGTTATTCAGATTGAACACTTGAGAAGAATCTATTTAACCCTCAAGCTGTATTGACCAATAGAACTGTAGTAAAAGGGATGGGAAGATGACGTGTCAGGTAAAGCAAGTGCTCTGCAAGCATGAGCACTGGAATTCAGATCCCCAGCAGCCACATAAATGCTGAGTAGGTCATCCTCAGTCCCAGACCACAAGAGACAGATACAGGATGTCTGGAGCAAGCTGACTAGGTATATTAGCTGAATCAGTAGGCTCTGGGTCCAAGTAAGAGACTCTACCTTAGTAGAAAAGGGCATAAAGCCATTGAAGGAGACGCCTGACATCAACTTCTGGCCTCTATATGCATGTGCTTGCACATACAGGACCTGTACACATATTTGTACCACACTCATGCAAGAAAAAAGAGAAATGTAGCACGTCACATATGTAATTTAAAAATTTTGAATAGTTACATTTCAGAATATGCAGCATAATAGGAAATTAGTTCTCATTATGTATTTTATCTTAGTTAACCAAATCTATCCAAAATATTAGCATTTCAGTAGATGTCATAAAATGACCCATGGATATTTTTTATCCTTTTGTTTGTATTAAACCTTCAAAAGCTTGTGTAGTTTACCTTTGCAGCAGCGACTAAGTTCAGGCCACACACATTTGCAGCTCTCTTGCCACATGTGTGTCTGGCTGCTGTATTGGAGGCACAGCTCCGTAGAATGGGAAACTTGGAGTTATAGTGAAATGAAGCGACAATACTAGATTTAAAAAAGGTTTAAATTAACTTACAAAATGTAGAGACAGAAGGGAGGAATGAACCCCACTCAGGAGAGCTTTAGGGGAAACAGTGAGAGCTCCAGTAGAAGAAAATTACCCATCACACTGGGGCAAATGTTCTCAGCTCTCCCTGAAGCTCTCCATCAGCTTGGGTGATTCACCACATGCATTATGGTGGACTCCAGTCTTTCTCTAAGTACTCTGATTGTTCAAAGCTGGATACTGCGACTTGATGGCTCTCCCATCCATCAATGGCAAAGCCCCGGGGCCTATTCACATGCACTCTATTGCCATGGAGATAATTATGATGGTTGCCCACTGAGCATTAAGACTTCCCTACTGGGTGGGATGAAGTGGAGGCTGAGTGCCAAGGGAGGGAGGAAGGTCCTTGTTTATTGTACACAAATGACTTAGATAATTAGCTTAAGTGGTGAGGAAAAATGGCCAAAAAGTGGGTTAAGGCATAAATTACTGTCATTGGAAGTTTGCAGCATTGTGAATAAGGCCCCAGAGAAGATCCTGGGCGCCATTTTTAGGATTCTGTGGAAATGACAGGTTTTAGGGTTCTGTGAATGTGTAAAGGAAAGTAGGGAAGTGAAACAATGGATCTCAAGCCTTGTAGAATCTACAAAGGATTCCATTCTCATGAGGCTCCTGCACACAGCATGTGACCTCTAAGAATATCTTATGGTATAATGCACATGGGATGCACAGGAAAGAGAGCATGTAACTTGGTATTATTTCTTCATAGAGAATAGTAAACAAGTTGGGGATAAGATGTCATTACCAAAAAACATGACCTGGTTCTACTTAAAATGGCAAATATGTTATATTTTTATATATTTAGGTTTAGCAGTCTAAGACATATTATAATTTCTTGCTAAAGTCAGTGGCATTAATAATTTAAGATCCCTAAGGAGTAAATGCATTATTTTTCCTTTACCCAACCTTCCAAGAACATATGTAAGAAATTATAAGAATTGGAAATTATTTTTAAATGTGTGAAATTGGCATTCTTTCATTCTCATATCATTAATTAATTTATTTAGTAACTAAGAATGATCTTTAAGTAGGTTTGAATTTATGCCTCTGATTTAGAAATTACGTCTGATTTCTAGTCAAATTTTAGCTGTGATGTTTGGCCTCTAATTTGGGCCAAGATTTTTTTAAAAAATAATACCTTACTTCAAACGAGGCTGATAAATGCATGTTGAGATCAAGCTAGCTGTAGAGGCTGAGGCATGCTGAGCAGAAGTGCTATTGCACAGTTGTAGAGGGTAAACATCTGAGAGAAGACACCACGTGCTTCATTTTGGAACTGGCATGAATCAATAAAAAAGGACATTCATTTTGCCTTTTTGCCCACAAACATTTGCTTATATTCCTACAAATTAAACAAATTAAGCTCTTTGGTGTCCCCAGTGGGTTATCTTGGTAGAAATTCATGACTCTGCTGCCATATTTCTTGGTGGCATTTTCAAGGTTGTAAGGGATTGGGGTGGCCTGGTGACTCTCCCATGTTCAACTCCTAAATGTTCCAAAGTATTTTTGTGGGCTTTGAATGTACATATGTGTCTTTCAGTCTGGCCACATGCTGCCTTTATCTCTAGACTGAATGCCTTGGGGTTGGCTGTGTATGTGTGGGAAGGCTGTCCCTGCCTGTCGCTTGTGCTTTGTCAAGTTCACTGTTTCCCTGCTCCAGCTCTGCTGACTTGGCTCCCAAGAGACCCGCTCTGCCCTGGTCTGTGCATCTTTGTGTCTGTGCTGTCTCTGGTGACCTTGTAGAGCATTTCAAGTGTCTGTCTGAGTGATGTTGGTTATGCAGACTGCATTTTTGTTTCTGTAATGTTAACCAGTTGACTCTACTCTAACTAACCTTTGGTTATTGTTTTCGCTTTTTCTGTTCTTTTGCTAACAAAGTTGCGTTGACCAAAGCTGACCTGCAAGGTAGAGAAGGCTCTTGTACCACTTTGGACTGAAAGATGCCCTGTGTGACCCTTGGTATTGTTACATTAGAGGGTTTCTAGCTGTCACACTTCTTAGACAGCAGCCATTGTTGGGGAGGGGGCTGAAGCCAGTGTTCTTCCAAAAGGATGACAGAAAACCAAAAAGTATTCATGAAATATTATTGTACAAAGGATATATCATGGGGATAAGAACATGACTCCATTCTGGGTAGGACCAAAGAGATTTGAAGCATCCTATGCTATCACTGTCTCCCAACAGGATCCATTCTGGAAATAACTAATGCTTCTCCCTGTATATGCCATGGAGAGCCTGACTCCTTTTAAGTTATTCAGCATGGATAGAAGGAAGAACTTTGAAGAGGAAGAAAGGGCCACTTGAGTTCTTAATTTATTACTCTCTAGGTCAGGAAGGTCATTTTCTAGAGTGGGACATTTAAGTGCTTGGACCTTGTGAACGACCATATCATTTTCTCTCAACTCATTTTAAAGAAATATTTTAGGCATGTGGGAGATATTAATGTCATTAAAACATCACAGAGATTTATATCTCTTTTGGGGGATTTTGGTTGAGTACTTTCATTTTCTATTGTGTGATCTAAGCAGAAAAAGTACTCTTGGGGAAACAGAAGGTCTGTTGGCTTTATCCTGAATACCCTACAAAGGACACCTGCCTGGGTGATGTCGGTGAATATCTGTGGGAGAAACCACTGCTGCTGTCATTCAAAGAAACACCTTGCAAAGTCAATAATGGCCCATCATTCCATTGGGTCAGGCTGCTTTGACTCAAAATAGCAAGGGAGGAACAGAGCATTTTAGATGTCTTATGGTAAGCAGGGCATAACGCCTCAGATGGCCACTGCAGAATCTGTAATCAGGCCAAATTGTGAGAAGTAGTGAAGGCAAAGTTACCTTTTGAAAGTGATATTTCATCTTCAGGATCATTTTCTTTGCTATGACTTCCTTGATATGTATCACATGGGTAGATATGCTAGTTTCTACCTTTAGGGTAGGGGAGGGGGTGTGGATAGGGGAGGCAGGGACAGCACACATACATCGACTAACAGTGCCACTTGATTGGGTGCAGTTCTTTTCTCTTTATCTCTTCCTAGAAAATTAAAATATGTCCTGTTATATATTACAATTAGTGAAAAGAACACATATCTTGAACTTCAAACATGATTTGTAATAGCATTCAGTTTTAAAGCAGGTAGCCCTTTTGGGTAATGCTGTTTTAGGCATTATGCTCAATTGTTGAAAAGGGGACCACCCACATATTTTTCTGGAAGTAGAGGAAAAACAGAAGGAGGAAGAGGATTCAATGTACAGTGTATGATAGTCTAAAGTGATTAAAGCTTCTTTGGACCAGATTTAATAGGTTAAGTGAGAAAACTATATATTATCCTCAATTTTACTGTTCTTCAATATATGAACTATGTAGATTTTGAATTTCTAGACACTAGCTCAGATCTCTCATTAGGGACTCTATATGTGGCAAAATCATCCTAAAGTGTCCATCTGTGTTAATTAACTTCTCTTCTTGCCGTGAAAAAGTATCTGACAAAGCTCCTTATGGAAGAAGGGTTTCATTTGGTTCATGGTTTAAGAAATGGTACAGTGCATTATGGCAGGGAAGATGTGCTGGCAGAGCGTGAGGGGGCTAGTCTCACTGCATCCCTAGTCAGAAAGCAGGGAATGGATGGGACCAAGCTACCAGACCTTAAGCTTAGTGCTTCCAATAATCCATTTCCTCCTGTGATGATCTGCTCCCTAAAGATTCTTCAACTTCCCCCAAACTGCCACCAACTCAGAGCCAAGTGTTCAAACTTGGGGATCAGGGGACATTTCACATTCAAAACACAAAAGTACACCAAGATAGAAGCATGGTATTTGACAGTAATATCAAGGAGTGATTGGTCTCTCTAGTTATCATAAATTGCCTACCAAGTGTATACATATTGGAGGAGAAAAGATATTAAAGTATCTTAACAGCCCCCTTTTACAAAAGCCTGGTCAGTAACATTTAGATAAACCTGAGTTTTAAATCACTCCTATGTTGCCATAAACTGATTTTCTTCTTGTAATGATACAGGAGTCTCTTATTTGTCTCAAGAACTTCCATTCTTTGTAATTATTTTGGATCAACTTACTATTTTCCTGTTTTATAGAAACTTAACTCTAGGGTACACTCATTTTCAATTTTAGTTTTCTTGACAATAGTGGATAGGTATTACTCATAAGCTGACATATTCAGAGATAACATGTGGACAGAGAGAGTTTATAGCATTAAGTACCAAAGGCAGTATAAACATAATAAAGAAACCAGGCAGTTTATAATGCAGAGGCAAAGGGACTCTAAAGTATATATAAGAATGAGCTATGAGGAGTGACATTTGTAGTCTGGGTTAATAATCAATAGTTTGAGTCCTCTTGGTTGTGTTATTGGATTGTGTTTTATTTACTTAATTAAAAAAGAAACTTCCTTAATAATCATGCTGCTTGGTTTAACAGGAAGAGTTTCAGCTGTTTCTGTATATCACACATTTATCTAGTAGTGTAGATTATGCTGTCTACATATCAGAGTAGCCAGGAAAGCAGCCAATAATTACATTGCAGAATGAAAACTGCTATCCTGGAGTTATACATGGTGTCATGTGAACAGGAAGGAATTGACTAGCCTGAATGGTTAAAGGTATTCAAGGTGAGTGTTTAGGGATAACTTCTCAGGCATAATTTTAGCTGAAACTAAACAGCAGGAATTTCTCACGTGAATTTATAGAGGAAACTCATTTAAGAGCTTGGCTGGTACAAGGAACTAAAGATTGTCCAATTAAATTGAAATAATATGCACGTGGAAATGTGATAAATGATTCTGGAGCATTGAGTGGAGATAGAATAGCTGACATTCCTTGTAAGTAGTTGTTCTTATCCTGAAGCTGCTCTGGGGGGGGAGGGGGAGACTGATATTCGGGTCTGATTTGTATCGTGTAAAGATTTCCTGGCCCATTCCTCCAGAGTAGAAACTGATGAGAAGGATAGGAACTGAAGACAGAGAGCAAGATGAGAAGGGAAGGTGCATATTCCAGGGAGAAGGGACAGGTTCCTAGGCTCTCCTACTCTACTAACCAAAGAAAGGAGAAAAGTTCCTTCCCAGAAGATGCTCAGGGTATCCAGGATGAAAACAAGCTCTTTTTCCTGCTTGTACTTGTTAACAGAGACACAGTATGACAAAAGATTGCAAAAAATCTATGACCATCCTGTATTCAGACCAAGCTCTATATGAGCTTGCAGGGAGGCTGTGGGTCCTACTCAGTGGATTAGAGATGCCATCAGTTTGAGAGGTTTTGTCTTGGTCATCCATTCATAGCATGGTCCCTATGGAACACTCAGAAGCATAGTGATCATTTCTTTAGGTTTTCAAGGTAGATCTCACTGGAGAAGAAAAAACTCTATAAAATCTTATCTGTATAATATAGGAGCAAAACAAACAAATAAACAAATAAAACAAAAACCATGGGAATAAAGCAGCATGTGTCTTCCAGCCAGCCAGTTCATCAGAATCACTTCTGCTTTCTGTTCATTGTAGCTTTCCTTAACAGGTCTTATATTTACAATTCAATGTTTTCTTTACTAGAAATGTTAGCTTTTCTTGTTCCCAGTAGTAAGCAAGAAGGTGAGGCATCCACGATTAATTAGCTCAGGGTAACAGGGGTTATATGCTGTCTATAGGTAGAAGGTTAATATTTTGGAGTTTGAATGCCTTAAAAATCTGAAGTTCTGTTAAGGTATTTTCTTTTTAAATTTCACTTTCTAAATTATACTGCATTGATTTACTTACGTAGGTGGGTGGTATGTGAGTAGATATACATGGGTACATGCTTGTGTAGTGTAGTTCAGAGGAAAATTCTTGATAGGAAGTTCTCACCTTCTCTTATGTGGGTCCTGGGGAAGAAACCAAGTGTCGTCAGCTTTGTCCATTAGTGCCTTTACATCCACTAAGCCATCTCATTGACCCTCTACTAAGGCATTCTTAGACGACATTGACATTTACCTTTAGTTTGTGAGGGATATTTTAATTTTGCAATTTTGTTACAAGGAATACAGTTTACCTCATTTTTCCCATAGCTAAGAGCTGAATTACATTCTCCACTGTATTTCATGTAATGAAATGTAGCCCCCGACTTAAAAGAAATCAGTTCTTCAAAGAATAGTTTGCCTTATGGGAAATAATAATAAGGACAGGAATTAAGCTGAACATCCCATCGCAGTTCTTGGTTTTGTCCTTCAAGGATGAGGGATTGTGTCAGTGTGACCCATTATCTATAGAGTATGCTGTGTTAGTGAACATCTCCCCATCTTCATACCCATTGTAAGCATGAAGAAAAGCCCAGTTTTCCCATTCAGGAGAACTGATGGTGTCATGTATTAAGTTGCCAAGTTCAGGAGAATGCTACAGACTTGTAAATTATATCCTGCCATCCAATGGCCTATACTGCTATCCCATTTATAAACTTTACATAAATTATTCCACTTAAGCCTTACCACATGAAGTAGAATCATTTATAACCGCATCATAAAGGTGTAGAAACTATGTTTGGATAGGTCACATTTATATTGATTGTAAATGCTAGAAGTGGATTTTAAAGCTACATTTCTTTTCCTATTGTGTCATAGGTTCTAAGTTTGTTATAAATTTGACTATATTCTAGATACACAGAGTACATAGACAGAAAGTATCTGAATGACTTTAAGCTAGAAAGAGTTTTCATGAAATATTATTATGATTATTTCTAATGCTATTTACTCAATACTCACTACCCTAGTTATGTTTCTTATTGCTGTGATGAAACACAATTACCAAAAGCAGATTGGATAGGAAAGACTTAGTTTGGTTACACTTCTATACCACACTACATCACCAAAGGCTGTCAGGACAGGAACTCAGACAAGGCAGGATTCAGATACAGGAACAGATACAGAGGCCATAGAGGAGTGCTGTTGAGTGGCTTGCTCAGTCTGTTTTTGTTGTTTGTTTTTATAGTACCCAGGACCACCAGTCTAGGGGTGGCACTACCCACAAGAGCCTGGACCCTTCCACATCAATCACTAGTGAAGAAATTGTGTAACTTGCATTCCTAAAACAAGATCTAATGAGACAAATTTTTCAGTAGAGATTTGCTCCTCTCAGATGACTGTAGATTGTGTCATGTTAACATAAAACTAGCTAGCACAACACCTCTCTCTCTCTCTCTCTCTCTCTCTCTCTCTCTCTCTCTCACACACACACACACACACACACACACACTTATTTTTACCTACCCTGTCTTTCCCCGACACAACACTAAATCAGTGCTGAAGGTGAAGAAGTAAAATCTGCAGCAAGGGAATGAGAAGTGGTTAGAGGTTGAGACTTAGATGTCCCGATGAAGCTTTTCTCCCCAGCTGCCTTGGATCCATGGTCTGTGTATAACCAGCAACATCTAAGACAGATGAATTTGCTTCATGTCTTGATTTTAGTGATATATAATGAGGCCTTAGTTTGTGTTTTTAAAGTCACTAACTTTATCTTTGTTATTAAAAAGGAGGATGATGTTATCATTGGTTATCTATGGTTCTGGTACCCCAAGAATAGGGGGATTGAAGCAAGAAGGATTATGATAACAGCTGACTTGTCTTTCTTATCATCCCTCCTCTACCTCAAACAGTGGGAACTCCTGCCTCCTCGTTGCTATGGAAAATTACTTCTCTTACCATTTAAACATAGGATTTGGTTCATGAATCTTTGATGACTTGGGTGTTCTGTGGCCTGTTCCACAACAGAGATTCTTAGCAGTGCTGCAAGCCAATTAACAAGACAAAGAATGAGGTAGCTTCCAATTGATGATGCTGGGATCATTACATCAGCACATCTTAAGTTTCAACCCCTTCTTGGGCCCATGTTGCAGTATAATATTCTCAGTGTATCACAAAGGGGATGAAATAGCTAAAGAGCACAGAAGTGTTACTGACATTGCCACTAACGTGTTCCTATTCATCCCGCTAATTGTATGATTTTCTCAGCTGCCAACTGAGAAGCTATGAGCAACTGAACATCGTTGGTAAGAGAGATTATGATGCCATGTTGAGCACTGACATGGCCCCAGTTCTACCTTCAGGGTAGAAGGTACTGGTCGCTCAGCAGCATTCACCAACAGTAAGTTGGGCCATTGAGACATATGTTTGGTTATATTCTGCTTAGGCAGCGAGAGAGAACAGTCCACCCATTACCAGGGTTATGAGCTTTCTCATTTCAAGGGTCTGTAAATATAAAATAACCTCTGTTAACTTCATTTTCTAGAACATGAGGCAGAAGTGACAAAGTCAGGAGGCATGCACCTCAGAAGTGTATTTGGGGAGGATTGGTTATTCAGTGAGAGCATGGGGCAGTTCTTGGAGAGAAAAATGATTTCAGATCAAGAATCTGTGACAGTTGTCAGATTCTAATCTAACAACAGCAGAATGGAAGAAACAAACAATGTTATGTTTCCTGTGGCAGTGGAAAATAAAGCTAGGAATCAGACAGCAAACCAATAGCATGTCATACGTTCATAGCCACTGTCATGTTTTCTTTCTGCTTTAGTCAAGGTTAGCTGCTATCAAAGGATAAACAGTGGGAAGTGTTGTTGAAAAAGTCCCCCAGTCTAACATCATGACCCACATAGCACATCTCTTTAATTTCTTTTTCTCCAAGAGTTATTATTTATATTGAAAAAATATTGAATGGAACATATGTGTTCATTGAATACATAGCCATAAAATATACTTTGCTAACAAGTTATTATAACTACTATCATTTAGAAATATTGTTCTATATTTAACTCAATTTTTCATTTGACATAAATATTTCTCACTGTACCTGGGTATGGTAACACAAGAGAATCCTATTTCAATATATGGTGAACCTGAATATACCAACATCTTTTGTTTGTTTTGTTTTTGTTTGTTTGTTGAGACAGAGTTTTTCTGCATAGCCCTAGGTGTCCTGGAACTCACATTGTAGACCTAGGTAGCCTTAAACTTTACCTGCCTCTGCCTCCCAAGTGCTGAGATTAAAGGTGTGTGCTACCAGGCTCAGCAGAATGTACCTCATTTTTAAGTTAGAAGAAAAAGCATGGTCTACCATATACTACTTAAAACAAACAAAAAACAAAACAAAAACTCAAACAATAAAACAAACAAACAAACAAACCAAAAATGGGCTACAAGCCAAAATTTGTTTATAAACTAATAAATTCTAGAGAAAATTATTTTTTCAGGAAAAATTGGCTTTAAACACTAATGAAATAAGTCCTCCCCTCTCCCTCTTTAGCTTCGCTTCTTCCTTTTCCCTCTTTCTCTTCTTTCTTCCTCTCTTCTCTCCCACCTCCTTTCTCTCTGTCTTTCCTTTCCTCCTTTCTTTCTCCCATTCCTCTCTCTGATCTTCTTCCACTCCTTTTTGATCCTTCATTCATCCACTACTGACTTATGAGTCCCCAATCCATATATAGTTCTCAAATCCGTGGGTTGCGACCCTTTAACAAACATTTATCTCCAAATGTATTTGCACTACAATTCATAAGAGTAACCAAAATTATGTCATGAAGCAGCAACAAAAATAACTTTATGGTCGGGGTGTCACCACAATATGAGGAACTATATTAAAGAGTTGCATCATGGGGCAGGTTGAGAACTATTGCTCTAGACCAAATGCTTCATTAGAAATACAAGGTATAAATGTAAACCAAATAAGACCATAACATCCAATTACAACTATAGAACCACGAGAAAAAACCAGAAACTCCTTTATAACATTTGTCTTGGCAAAGTTTTCTTGCGTGATATTTAAAATACAGAGAACAAGTATACATTTGTGTAATTATATATTTATAAAGAAATTGGATTGCACCAAACTACAAAATTTTCACATAGCAATAGAATAAATTAATAGCATATGGACACACCCTGTAGATTATGAAGAAACATTTGCAAATCAAATATTTGTTGATAGGTAAATATCTCAAATGTATAAGGAACAGAATCAGTCAAGTAGCTGGCAAACAAATGATCCATTAAAATATGGACAAAATATTTAAATACTAATATGTTTCAGGAATATAAAAATCTTTTCACCTCAACTGATTGAGGAAACAGATGTTAAACTATAACAAGTTCCTAACTCATATCTGTTAGAATGATTATGATGGGAAAAATGATCACTTGGCAGGGAAGTGAAGAAGAGAGAATCATTATATGTTGTTGGTGGGAATGTAAATTAATACAGTAATTACAGAAAACAGTATGGAAGTTCTTCAGAAAACTAAAAGTAGAATGAGCATATGATCTAACGATACTACTTCTGGGCACATATCCAAAGGAACTAAAATCAATATGTCAAAGAGATGTCTTTATTCCTATGTTCACTGCAACACTGTGTATAACAGCTAAGAAATAGAAACGAACTAGGTGTGGTCATCAGATAAATGGATAAAGAAAAACGACTCAGATATACATACTCAACCTTTAGAAAGTGAAGTACTGGGTTAGGGGCATAACTCAGTTGGTAAAGTGCTTGCTATGCAATCACAATGACCCCAGTTCAAGCTCTAGAGCCGTTGTTAAAAAAAGTTGAGGCAGTAACTGGAATAAAAGAGTAGGCAGTGAGTATGATTGAAATATATTGTATGAAAATGCCAAGGTATTAATAAAGACACTACACAGTCACAACAACAACAACAACAACAAAAGCAACAAACAGACAGAACATCTGGGCATGGTGGTGAGTACCTGCCACAAGCTCACTGGGGAAGTAGAAACAAGGAGATTCTTGGGACTCTCTGGTCAGCCAGCTTATTCTGATTGGTGAGTTCTAGGCCAGTGGTAAAGTGCATGACACCCATGGAAAAATATCCGAGACTGATCTCACACCTCTATATGCTCATGCACACATGTACACTTCTACCCTCACACATGTAGGTACCCATGTGCACACACGCATGCATACAGAAAAAGAAGGGGGAGTCTATATTCATGGCAATAGTAAAAAAAAAAAAGGGATTGTGCCAAGTAAAATTAGTAATCCTAGAAAAACAAACATGCAATCATTTTGCTTAGAATTTAAATAATTGCAATGTCAGGCGCAGAGGCTGGGACAAGAGTTGGATGCAGAGGATGGAGATATTGATGTAAGGCTGCAGCTAGACAAGAGGACTAAACCTGGGTGGTGTATTGTACAGACTGGTGATTATAGTAAGTTACAATGCATTGAATGCATTAAAAGTTGCAAATGGAGCAGATTTAAAATCTATTTCTAACCATACAAGAAGTGATCAGCATATGAGGTGATGGATTAGTTATCCCGAGTTAACTGATTACTCTAAGTTGTAAATATATAAACAAAGTAACACATTGTGAATCATAAATATGCAAGTATTATCTATCCATTAGCAGAAATAATTCAACAAACAATTTAAGTAATAGGTCATGTAATTGTTAAGTAAAACAGATAGGAAGACCTGACCACAGAAAGGGGCTTCCTCATAGGGTGGCTTGAAGATGCTTCTCTGAGCTGAAACTTGAATAGAGAATTTGCATAGGTTTTAGAAATCTGCATGAGGGGTTGCTCACCCTCTGGCTACAGCAGAGGCAAAAGAAGTTGAGGATCAAGATGGGCTGCAAGTCTGGAACAATAGACCTGGAACATGAGACAAGGTGTTAGAAACACCTGGAGAGCCTGGTACAACTCAGATTCCTGATCCAGCCTCCAAGCAGTAGGAGCCTAGAAATGTGCTTGGCTTGCAAGCTTTGAGATGATGCTTATGTCATAAGACAGTGATAACAGTCTGAATATCAGCATGTTAGAGAGGAGGGAAGGATGCTGATACACAGTGATCTGGGGACAGCTGTTAGGTAATGTAACAGAGACAGGAGGCAGGAGTCTTGTGATCACAACCTTGAAAGGAACTCCATGTTTGGTTGTAAACTAATGTGAAGTCATTGAACATTCAGCTAGATAGTGATAATACAGTCAGTCATTGAGTGCTACCTGCAAGGTGTTTACCCTTATGGGATGTGAACTAGCTTGGAAGAATTTGGAAATGATCTGTAATTCCCTCTCTGTTTGCTTCCTGAGCAACCTTTTTAATGGATATGAAAGACTTAGTCTGTTCTCTTTGCAGACTAAAGTCTCACTTCATCATTCAGGGTTTACAAGTATGAGAAAAAGGAAACTTATAAACCAAGCAGTTCTTATCAGTTTGTCACATATGGAAACACTTTCTTTGAACGCATGTATTCCTAATGCAGAAAGGTCCTCCCCAAAGAATAATGCCTGACTTCTAAAAAGCATGCAGCAATTGGTCTTTTAATAACAAATAGTTAAAAACAAATACATAAAAATTTAGTTGCTAATATAAGTAGAAGATGGTAGGATGCATAATAAAATACTAAATTGAACATTATCACATGGAGACATTAATGCTGCAGATAACAAGTGTGAGACCACCAAGAAGGGGAAGAATTCTGCTTGTAGTCATTGGAAAATATTTGGTCTAGAGGTGGCATGCAGGCTGGTCTTTAAAAATGGCTAAAATATAGCAGTTGGAAGGGAGGAGAATGGCTTTCCTTTAGATTCAGTAACCATGCAAAGAATTGCTGTGTTTTCTCAAAGTTTCTGCCTTTCAAGGGGAAGCCTTCCATGTGTTTCCGATTCTTGAGCACAGTTGAATTACTAGTGCATTGTCTGGTGAGAGCTGTTTGGCTAGGGAGCCCTGTGGGTTTCTCAGACACTTTTATCCTTTGAAAGAAGCTGTCCTGATTTGCCATTGTTAATGAAACTTGCAGGACACAATGCTCAAGTTTAAGACCCACTGAGAACATGACCATGTACCTCCTTTCATCTCCACATGGGGGAACCACATGGCAAATAGGAGCTGCAAAAGCCCAGCAGTGGCGCTGTTCCCTCAGCGTTAGTAATTGGCTTGAACTTTCTTATGTCATATCCTAATAGCTTTGTCTCATGAGTGATGGCTTGCTCTTTGCTCTGCTTCCACCCTTCATGAATAAATACAAAATGTCTTGCTACCTAGAAGGTGAGCCTTCTTTAGCACTTTATCTCTCTTGAACATCCTGCCTGGTCACATTTAGTATTCTGTGCCTGTGTGAAGTTTAGCTTGGAACATGGAAAAGATGCAGTAATTGCAATAAATATATTTTCTTCACTCTGTCAAGTGCTTTTATGCATTGGTTCGTAAGTAATACATTGGTTGAGCCATAGGACCCATCTCCTTTGCTGAGGATCTTGGGGAATCTGGACTTATACTGAATTCTACACTATTTTTTGCTCAGATATTACTATTTATATTTACCTTGAGGCTAAAGTATAAGCTAAGAATGAAAAGAGAATGGTTAAAGATTGGTTTCAGACTAACCAAAAAGAATGATTTTAATGACAGTCTGTAGGGATGAGATTGCAAAACTTGTATGATATTTTTTTTTACTCCTGTCTAGAAAAACAAATAGATTCCTAGAATGCCATGGAAGTAGATATACTGGCTTGTAAATTATGTACGTGCACCACTATATTTAGATAGAATTAGATAAAGAAACATAAAAATAGAAATAATAATGAAAGAAAATTACCCAGGATTTACTAGTTTCTCCTTACAGCAAAATAACTCTCTTGTATCTTCTAGTCTAGAAATACCTCAGGGGCAGACACACCTTATCATGTATATTAAATCTCTAAATAACAGTGTGGCATAGTGTGGTAGCTTTCAAAGTGTGGGCTGCATTAGAATTTTTGAAGGTTATGCAGATGGGTTTCTGTCTCCTCCAAGTTTCCAGTTCATCAGATTAAGGGTAGGCCCCAAGAATTTGTAGTTCTAATACCCAGATGACTGTTCTAACTCTGGGAATGACTCTGGGAATCTCTGGTGAAGAGGTAGTCTCAGTAGTAATCTCTATAAACTAGGCATTAGTATTCTTAAAGAAATGTGGGGCCTTGGGTAAATTGGTTTAGTGCTATAAATCCATGGAATAGAGTTTATCATAATTACCTATTTGAGCTTCTGGGGGACTTAATAATGCAATTTACATAAACTGTTTAACACCTACAGGACACAGCACACTTGAACTAAATTTCCCTCCTTCTCCCCCTGTCTACTTAGAATTGCAGCATTACACAATGGACTTAGAGGCCTTTAGTTTTAGAATAAAACATTGTTTATTATTTCTTTAGAATTATGAGACTACATTTTTCTACTTTAGCATTATTCAAGTACAAATCCCTGCTCCAAATGAGGTGTCTTTCTTGATAAATGATAGAAAACGAAACTTTTACACAAAGTCTACCTAAAGGAGAACATGATTTCAGCCCTCTCCCTTTTCTGTGTAATCATTGATGATGTGTGGCCAAGTATCTCTTTCTGTCATACTTTGTACATACTGAATTCTGTTGCATGTGATGGAGTTGATATTTTTGATGGTTGTGTCTTTGAATGTGTGGGGGCATGACGGTGATAGATTTAGGTGATGTCTTAGTTGATTAGTTTTTAATGTTTGTTATTTTCCTCTTTCTCACCCCACATCCTCCACTTTTGTGCACTACCAGGACCCAGTACAACCTGTCAGGAGGACTCATGTGCCAACCAGGGGGTTTGCATGCAGCAGTGGGAAGGCTTCACCTGTGACTGCTCCATGACATCTTATTCTGGAAACCAGTGCAATGACCGTGAGTGTACACTTTTTCTACTGGGCATGTTTTCAAGTGGCTCTGAGAAATCTTAAGGGGGGGTGTAGAAAATAATGGTACACATAACTGCCCTTTATATATAAACATTTCTAATTTTTAAGTATGACACACACACATAGAGTATACTTAGTTAATGTTGAGAGTGCCTATGATTACTACTTTGTCCGTTAGTGGTGAAGCAGGTCCATTGAATGATTTAGGTCTAAGAAAGGACTAGTTTCCATGTGATCCAATGATGCTACTGAAGATGTTTCAGTATGATGAGTATCTATCACTTGTCACCTTGTCACTCTACCTCTATTGTGGAATTTTCCTAACTATGGCCCTTTTCAAGATAAGCAAATACTTGAGACTTGTCAAAAGAACCTGACTAACCTTAGATGGCCTTTCTGATTATTTGATCTTTCTAAACACAGCCTTAATGGTAGACTTGAACATCATAACCTAAATTCATTAGAATATTTGGTTATAAAACAAATACACAAGGTTACTGGATTGAAGAGCAAAGTCATACTGAGGAGTACTCACTGGGGTGGGGAGAAATATATATATTCCATTGTATCTACTTAGTTTCACCTGATTCCTTACTAATCAGATTTTGCCATGGGTATAGGCATCTCTTGCAGTTTCCATTTCAGTTTTGTCTTTAGTATGTTTAAGGCAAACAAATGAGAATCTGGCAATCGAGAAGAAAATATTATGTGCTAGGATACCTGTAGAAGGGCTTGGCATCAATCACTTTTGATGGGTACTTCAGTGTTACTGAGAATATGGTTTCCATATTTATGATTTAGAAATGCTATTCTACTCTGAAAAAGACTGTTATGGGCCAATCCCATACCAGGGGGAATTGTGCTATCTGCTTTTTCTTTTCCCTCCAATTTGTCTGTGGAAGACTCACTAGGACCCATTTGTTTCCTCTTACTGGCAGCGTAATGCCTCTTTAGCTTCACAAGCTTATTCCCATTGCACATACATCCAAAAGCAGGTAGGGGCAAATGGCCAGGAAGAGACTGCACACAGAAGAAGCAAAAAGGTAAGTTTCTCTAATGATCGTCGGTGTGCACAACCTTCCAAAGGTATGTATGGATTTTTCTGTCATTGATTTGTTGCTTCGTCATATGGGTCAAGTGTTTTCGGGTAAAGATTAACCAAGGCTCTTCCTAGGTTTCTATGATTTGCTTCTGCTTTTCCCCAGACAAAATTATTTCTGAGTGTAACTTGGGCAATTGGTTGGTGTATAATGAAACATTTGGACCAGAATTGGTAAAATGTTATTGCTTTTCGTGGTATGAGTTACAAAGCATGAATACTTGGAGAAATGTAGTTTAAATGTTATATTATTAAAAACATTCTTGTATCTTTTGCCCATGGAAGACTTAAGAAAGCAAATCACTCACACATTCTAGTTGGCTTGCCCTCTTTGGGAGAGTGTACAAGGCTGTCTGTTACTGGGTGGTGCTACGGACATAAGGCACATAGCATTTTGATCATTGAGTGAGACAAATACCTAGAACCCAGATGCATTCACTAGATATGAATATGAAGTTTTAGCCAAACTCAAGAAAATCTACCAAAATACAAGGTTGACTAAAAGTATCTCAATGGATATTCATTCCTTCATCCAATATTTGACATCTGAACTATTTTTAGGATCTTCTCTTTAGAATTAGCATTCGAACCAGTTTGCTGTACCTAGAACCAGTCTCACTACTTTATCTTATAAACCATTGTTTTCTATATTAAACGTGGTGCTTAGAGTTGTAATTTGCTATGTGTTTCATAAATAGCCTCAAAGTGAAACATACTGTCTGTTATTCTGTGCCCTTTTTATGTTTATAAATTCATGAACTTCAGTCTATGTGAGGAATAGAGGATGCCTCGTTGTTTTGTGTCACTAGAAGACTTCAATAAGCGCATGTATTACATAAACAAAGCTATGGCTTTGTTGGGGAGGGATCAAAAGAAAAAGAAAAGATAAAATGAATTAATAAGATGGGAAGGGTAAAACATATAGAGAAGTGCTGGAATCAGACCATATATAGAAGAGCATAAAGTCCTTTAATAATTAATTGTTTGGGTAACCTACATGTTATAAGAAGCTCATTCTTGTCTAAATTAATACAAATACTCATGGTACCAATAAAATAGGGCCTTTACTTAATTTTTGGAATGTGGGTACTCTGTACAAAATTTTCTCTATTACCTGTCTATTTTATCTATTATTTATCTTCTATCTATCTATCTATCTATCTATCTATCTATCATCTATCATCGTTGATCATCTATATATCTGTTATCTATGTATTATCTAACATCTATATATCTTTTTATTTCTGCCTATAATCTCTCTCTTTCTCTATCTACATCTTCTCTATCTATCTCAAGCTTTCTATTATTTATCTTCCATCTATTATATGTCTTCTATGTATTATCTAGCTTTCTATTATCTATGTATCTATCATCTACCAATCATATCTTTCTATTATCTATATATCTTCTATCTATGTAACTATTTATCTATATATGTGTCATTGCTTTATCTATCTATCCACCTATTTATCTACTTAAAATAAATTATATTTCTTGCAATGCTACTATGATGCCAAGTGAATTGGCTGGATATAAAATCCAATGACAAAAAACACTTGGTGAAAGGGGACTTTGAATCTGATCTGTCATCTTCCGTGAGCCTTGATGAAACAGATTGATCCTTAATTAGTGGAAAGGAAATCATGTCAGTTTATTACTGTATACCTAAGAATAGCAACTTGATCAGCAGGGAAATGGCTAAGTTTCATATTTTCCAAGATAGATATTCAGCTGATAATATCCAAGTGACTTTTAAAGCTTTATAGAAAAGTATAAATGTCTGGGTCTTGGGTCATTTATTCTAAAATTGGTTCTAACACTGATGAACTCTGCATATTCATCAAAGTTGTTTTTGCTGTATAATTTTGAGATGCTAGCACATAGATATCGCTTCCAGGAGTATGATGTACATTTAAACCTTTAATCCATGGTTTGATAGAGCAAGCCTGGGTGTCTTTCATTTTTATTCCATTATCCTTTGTGTTTGCAAGTTGGGTTGATGAGTGTGGTGGCATGAATATCAACTCACAAAGATCTGATCATTGTTAAAGTGTGACACATTTTCAGGAGTTGATTACTGTATGTAAGAGTGACTCCCTTGTGTGAGATAGAAAAAGAAATTTTATGATGAGAAACTCAGGTATAATTGACTTACCAACAGCCACACACAGTTGAAGATATGACCTTCTACTGAGTTATGTTAAGGTACAACCATGAGGAGCTCTTTTTCTGAAGTCAGCCTTTGGGACTGTTTTGATACCATCAGAAGCAATTTTGAATTAATGAGGGTTTTTATGGAAAGACACCGAAGTTTACTAAGTAATATTCTCTGAAGACAGTCTTTAGCTCCTCTGAAAATGTCAAACCCAAGAGGCTGACTTCTCTCAGTGCGTCAATACCATTTGAGGTCCAGCTGATAATACTTCTATCTGAGGATACAGTTAAGAAACAACAAAAGAAATGAAACTTAGTAACATGGTCTTTTTAATATAATGTTTTTGAGAATTTAATACATGCATACAGTGTATTTTGATCATATTCATGCCCAACTGTATCCCCTAACTTGTCTCAGATTCATCTACACAACCTCTCAATTTTGCACTCTCTTTTAACTCATAGTTCAGTGTGTTTAGTTTGTGCGGCCCATGTATTTTATTTTATGTTAGATGTGGGTCCATACACTAGAGTATGATTATAGTATTTCTAATATTCCAGGGGACTGACCCTTGAAGAAAACAGATTCTCTTTCCCCTAGCAGCCATCACTGTCAATAGCTTTCCAGCTGGGGTAGGTGCTTGTGAGCCCCTTTTTTCTTCCTGCTAAAACACAGTGGTTCTTACAGAAACATTCGTGTGTGTGTGTGTGTGTGTGTGTGTGTGTGTGTGTGTGTGTGTGTATGTGTGATTTTTAAGCCAGGACCAGGAGCCTGGGAAATTCTAGCATGCTCTCATCATTATACTGTCAGGAGAATGTAGACTTCTTTACCACAATGTGTGTCAGTATAACTCTCATTGGAAGATTGTTGTTGACTTCTCTCTTCCACTTTGCACAAAATCTATGTTCTCCACACAGCTATATACATTGTCATGTCTAAGAACTTCATGAAAACATCTCTTTCAAACATTTCCCCTCTCCGCTTTACCATATTCTTACCATGGAACATGTATGTATCAACATTTGGAGTTGCAGACAATTCTCAGATTTCGTTATTACTTTTGTGCTCTGGAGATGCACATGTAGGATAACTGAGGCATACAAGCCCTGAGCACACATTGGTTTCCCAGCTTTAGGAATGAGTCACTTGTATTGGCTTTGTGGGATGAGAAGAAGGAAATTAATGTGGGGCCTTGGGTACCCTCAGCAGACAGCTCTCCAGTGCTATACTGTTAACTGTACATTGCAGGCTACTTGGTGGAGAAATTATTGGGTTCACACTGGCATGTGATAATAGATGTTCTTTGAATTCAACAAATCAATAGTGAGCAGCTGTGGATCGTGCAGATTGTGGAGTGTGAAGCACCTTTTCAGACAGTTTTCTGCAGGAGTGGATGTTAAGCTGCACTGCTGGCCATTGATTGGCCTTTTGCTTTTTATTTATCGTGTTGATCTATTTATTTTTTTAATGTCAGTTGGGGTATTGATTAAAACAGTTAAAAAACACTTCCTATCTAAGCTTTAGAAAAATCCAACAATATCTACATTATTTCCTACACAAACAAGTGGGTTGATGTATGTATATTAATTTTGTCTCTAGGCTTTATATGCATATATAAGTATTATACTTGTACAGTACATTTATGTGTTTGGTTATTTGTTTCCAGGCCACTGTATTATCATTTTGTCTATCCAGCTAATAAGCCTTATTTGAGTTTATTTGTAAGACAATTACTTGTTGTCTAGAATATTCCTCATCTTTTATTAACTAGACACATATTTCCTATTCACAGTCATGGTCATGAATAAGACATGACAGTCTCATGGGGAAGACACATATCAAAGTATTTCAGTAGAAAAGAAATGAGCACTTCATGGTCAGGAATCATAGAGTAGAGTAAAGACAACTGGGCAGGGGTTTAAAATTCCATGAGGAAGTGCAGATGCTCTTAGGGACCTTTCTGTTGAAGAATACTCCTGAAAAATGTGTAAGGGTCAAGAAGGCAAATGTGGTGCAGAAGAGGAGAGAGAGCCACAAAGAAAAAAGAGCATTCCATCCAACAAGTGGGATCAGATGTTTCTCACTGTTTATAGTGGACATATTCTTCTCAAAAATGCTTTTCTAAGCATCATATTGTTAAGGTCACACATCTTTAAACTGTATTGTTTGATTTATTTGATTACTATGGAATGTTATATACTTTAAAAATATACATGGTTTATTGCACTTCCTAATCACTCTTATTAGGACACAAATTATATTTCTTGATGAAGAATCTTATTTCTGCTTTAATCTATTACTGTGTCTTAGGTGTATAGGACCTGAATCTTAACTAATGTCATTGAATTATTGATGAACATTGATCTTGGAAATTTATTTGTAATAAGCTAAAATTTGAAGATGCCTGTTAGTATATTTAACTTATTATAAAAGGTACACAGTCATTAACTAATTTGCTTTAGAATAAAATTGACTTGAATACAAGTTGTGTCTCTGACACTGTGAAATATAATTGTTCATTTAGCTTCTTGAAACATTGGTTTTAATAGGAAGATATGAATAATTAGAGGCATGGTGGTAGATTTATTATTATACTAATAAGAAATTTGGCATTAGTTAAGTCCTTATCATATTCTTAAGAATATGATACCTTAGGACATTGATGAAGATTCCCTTATTTCTATAAACATAGCAAGTCCCTAAGAATAGGACATCATTTCTTGACTGTGACATAGAGAAAACTGAAGTATAGGGAGCAGCTGAATGAATTCTTGAATCCAGGTCTGCTTGATATAAAAGATCATATTCTCATTAGCTTTGATTTCATGTAGTAATTATTAGAAATAATAAAAGCTGAAAATGTACATTGATTATTGGGCAAAAGTACTTAATTCCAGGTGAACACATCTTCGTGTTCAACAAAATTATCTAACATGAAGAATTGGCTGTTTCGTGTAGTTTTACTGTCTTCTGAAATTCTGAACCTTGTAAGAGTTTCTGATTTAATATCCAGGTGAAGCATTTGGAATTAGAATTTCTTAAGTTATTATGGGATGGGAAGAATTCTTTATATCCACATCTATTTATACTCATGTTCTCTAGATTAGATGATTTCCATGTTACCTTACTACACTTATCTGTGTGTGCATTTTATGTATATGATTATCTTCATGGCAGAGATACAAGTGCTCATGTGTGTGCATTCATATGGAATCCAGAGGGTGATTACTCTGTGCATTACTCTACTGTTCTCCACTTTTAAGCTTTTGAGATGAGGTCACTGAACCTGGAGCTTACTGTTTCAGCTAGATTGGCTGGCCAGGAAGTTCAATGGATCCTTCTGTTTCTGCTTGCCTGGATTATAAGGATGTGCTACCATGTGGATTGTTACGTGGGTATTGGTGATCTGAACTCAGGTTCTCATGTTTTCAAGGCAAGCACATTACCGACTGAGAAATTTACTCAGCCCCAACTTACCTTAACCATGGAAGAGACACTGATGTGGGTTGGGGACTATGGGGTCTTACCCAACAAATCTTCTGGATTTGTTAACAGAAACTTCCTTATGTACACATTGGAATGCACAGGGCTTTAGGCTCGCATTGGCTACACTAACTACTTTTGTTGATAATCAATTACACTGTATTTCTAGTACTATGTTGTTAATTGGGGAAGGAATATATGTATATGATGTATATGTATTTATTTACTTTATTAGTTTTAAATAAGGACATAATCAGAACTGATTTTCTCAGGTAACAAGACAAGAATTTTCAAATGATTGTCATTCTGAACATTCCGTAGCTATAGGCAGGCAGGGGCTAAGAATGGATTTGTTGAAAGGCTTAGGGGAACCACAAGGAACCATAAAGATAAGATCTGGAATGTTAGACAGAAACAAGAGAAGCATGCTTGAATAGACAGCTGCAAAGTTAATACCCAAAGTCAATCCTTGAATCTGTTATCTATTCATGTTCTCACAAACCTTAAGGTCTTAAGGTAAAGGGAGTTCAGAGAATTCCAGGTCAGCCCAAGAAACTTTTTGATCAAGAACATAAGAGTAGACATGGGCTGGAGAGATGGCTCAGCCGTTAAAGGCTAGGTTCACAACCAAAAATATAAGAGTAGACACACTCAGAAACAGTGCCATGGATAAAGGTTATATTTTGTTGTCCATGACAATCACTTTTGCATATACTTTACCTTGTATCAGTGTCATGGGATGTCATCCAAGTAAAATGTCAACTGATACTAATACACATGCAACATTAGATGTTGTCAGGGTTGCTTATACTTTCAATATCATATAGCCCTCCATGAAAATGAGTAGAGATTAAGCAAAACATTCCTTTTTACAGAGTCCAAATGATAATTACATATATAACTTAAAGAGAAATACTCTTCATGGTGCAGGGTCTGATAGTTTGTCAGGGATTATTATGAATTGTTGGAATTTGTAGCCTCAGTAATTTTATTTCTGTCATCTTCAGCATGATGTATTTGTATGCATTTTGATCAAGTTACTTGCTGACAGTGATGGTAATGGTCTTCTGAAAGCCTATTGGTTCACAGAAGATAATCTTTATATTGCCTTGTTAGTATCATACAGGTATAAGTCTAATGTATCTTTTCAATAGAGAGACCTATTCCTACATTTATTTTTACATCTAATGGTAAAATTATAAAAGTATACAAACTACTTTGTCTTTTCTTTAAAATAGAGCTACCAAATATAATTTCATTCCTAATGAAATTAGGAATGAAATTATAATATTTCATTCTCTAATATTTCTTCAGTATTCTTTTTGTAAGGCTAGTAAAGTCTTTTTTGATTGAGATAAAATTTGTACTCAACAAAATGCATGGATCATACATGCATAATGCCAATAAGCACATGCATGGAACCAACACCCCAGTTAGCCAGGAAGTTTCGTCTTCCAAGAGATTTCCCTTGTATCTCTTCCAGTTAGTCTCATTCTGCTCTCAAGATTTCAGTCTTTAAATTGGTATCAGCATACATATTTTCATCTATTTTTGAGAAGATTAATTTGAAGCTTGCAGTCTGTGATCTTTCATGTGTGTTTTCTTTAGTTCTGTGTGATCTTTCAGAGTTTCTCCTAACTGTTAGTCTTATCTCATCTACAGGAAGCAGCTGGACTCCATCTTAGGACCCCATCTCTGCTCTACTGCACAGAAATTTTCTCAGGAAAGTAATCTGGGAGCAACCTTATGGCCTAGTTCTTTCTCTCTATTTTTTTTGACAAACAGGTTTAGTCTGATGTCAGAAGACTCACAGCACATTATTTTTCCTGTTGTCTTTTCCTGGATCCACGGAATCAATTGTTGAGATCCAAGCTGTTGTTTCATTTAGTTGCAAGAAGATGCTAAGGTTTTTTTGTTCATTCTGCCTTACTTCATCTTCACTGGGACAAAGTAGAAGCTGGGGAAGGGAATATAACTTGCAATGTGCTGTGCTTTAAGCCACAAAACCTCAGAATAATTTCATGCTTCACATCAGCACAAGCGGGTGGTGTGGCATGACCTGAGACCCAATTGATTTTTCTATTGGAAAAGACTCCAATTCCAGTTATAGGCATTCTGATATCAAAGAACCTTCTGCTGCTAAAGAAAATGCTCTAAGAAGCTGCACAAACCTAGTTAAATCCCTGCAAATGTGTCTCTATACAGAGTTTCTCCATCTGAGTTTCTGTTCTGAGGTCCCTAGAGCTTTTTCCTTCCAGTCCTCCAATAATACTTGATTAAGCTCAGTGGGTACAAGGATGGATTTGGCTAGAGCAACTGGTCATTTTTATTCTTTGTTTTATTTAAATTATAGTTTGTTTTCTTCTCTATATTTATGCTGATGGTCTTTGCCACCTGATCAATGTCACCTTGCCAAATGAGATTATAAAATGTTTTCAAACAGAGAATTCAGAGACATCAGCAAAGTAGATATGTTGTGGTTCCTGTGTTTCAGCCATTGATTTCTCTCAGTTTGATCTCCAGGCATGAGTCTATACACAGTATCTTCTGCAAGCCTACAACAGAAAAGATCTTGCATTGGCAGTGCCTTTTAGCATTAATTACATTTTTCTTTACTAATAAAGTTGTACAGGTCAACTCTCCAAAGCTTGGAAAAATATAAAATTTAAAAAGCAATACTTAAAAAAATGTATATTTTTTATAAATTTGACCTTGCTTAGAATGTACATTGTCAAGTACATAACAGATACTCAAAAGCATTTATTGACTAAATAACTGAGCCTGTGTATTTCCAACATCTGCGTTGTGCAAAGGTCCTAGTGTTCTTTTTATGAAACAAACAGTGTTTTCACCACCACTAGGTCTGTTCTTGCCAGAAGGAGTGCATTTAGGCATGCAAGAGTCATAGTGAGTATCTCAATACGTAATTTTGTTCTTCAGACAAAAATTGGAAATGTCAAGATGTTTTCATATTTTCTCCTTGTTCTCCTTCCTTCTCACAGAAAAACCTTTCAGTTCTTAAGCAGTTGTACGCAGACATATTTATACATACGTGAAATGGATATTTTTGGGGATAGCTATTAAAGAGACAGGATTCTCAGAGCACATATATGGAGAAAGCCTCATGGGCCCAAATGTTTTTACTTTTTCTTTCTGCGACACACACTGAGGCTTATTTCCTCTGATGAGATTGATTCTGATAGTCTAGTCCTCTGGAGATCCACTGAGGCAGTAGAACATTTCCATCTGAACAGTGTCAGCTTTTCCTGTTCACTGTTTATGTTGAACAAACCAATATAATACAATTCAAGAAGTTAGATGCTCTGTCGTCTGAAAAACACAGAACATAAAGGCTTGTTGATTCTTGCACACCTTCACTATAAAAACTTTATGTTTCCACAGGACAATCCATCTTAACCTAGCAGGGTCTTTGTAACAGCGTGTAGGATTCTGGGTAGGAAATGAGCGTATCTGACTACAAAGCAACATATCCAGACAGTTCACGAGATGGATGCTCTTTGGATTCAGTCCTCAGTGAAATTTAATTATTGAAAAATTTTCCAAGGTATTCTAACATGAGGAAAGCCAAGTACACATTTATACCAATAAAAATAAGGGCCTATGCAAATACGTATATTATCTACAATTACAAACTTCCTGTATGATATTTTTTCTATGATTTTTCTAATATAACTTCTCTATCCAAACACCTTCGCTTTTGAGTTTTCCTGGCACATACATGAACTTCATGTTGCCTCTCAGACAACTTGAAAGACATGCATTTCCATAACTGTACAGATATATGCCCAAGTGTATGGCACATACCAGGTATCTCCCTGCCTTTAAGGCTGCTTGACAGCAAGCCTTATTCCATCTGAATTCTTGGTATGTGAGGTATAATTTTATCTCTGAGAAAAGATTTAGGCAGGGAGATGTCAACTGGAATTTATTTATGCTTTAGCATATGCCTTCCTTTGTCTCTCCTGACCTACAATTCACCATTGGCCTCCCTAATCTGCCACTCGAGTACATCATAGAGTTAACTCTCACATCAGAATCTTGGTTCTGGGGTGCTAGGAAAAGGGTACTGTGGAAAAAAACCAACTCTTGGGAAAATAATGTGTATGCAAAGAATACACCGAAACACGAGAAGTGCAAAGAATACACCAAAACACGAGAAGTTAGCCAAATAAACTTTTAGCAATGTTAGCATCCCAATTCCTACAAAACACGCCACATATTTCCAACTTCTAACTTAGTTAATTTGCATTTGGATTAATTTAGCATATTTTCTTATTATCTAACACTTAATGAACAATAAACACAGCTATAACCAAATTTCACAGCTATTTCTCAGTGTGGGGTAACATTTTGCATTTAGTTATATTTGGTTTCCTAGGTAATCTGTGATTACAGCTATATTTTTTAAAGCTTGTCTCCTGTCACATAGAATATTTTGGTGGTGGATTCTTCATGCCTATGGCAATGGAGCAAGAACAGTGTTTTGAAGGGATGACCTTGTGAAAACCAGCTGGTCAACAAAGGGTGCTTTAGGATGGCTTTTTCTGCTGTTCCTTATTGTTGGTCTCCGGCTTTTATTTCTGAAACCCATCCCATTTTCCAGTTCTTGGTAAATCATCCCCCCAAACCAACTATGAGTTTTACTGCTTTCATTCAAAGACAGCCAAGGGCCTCCTTGTCAATGTAGGGCAGTCTCTACACTTGAATTTCAAGGTCTTCTATGATCTTTGAAAACAGTCTCACCCTTTTTAATATTAATAGACTGTTCTGTCCTTGGGGAAAGCCAGCTTCCTCACTGTCCCCAGCCCTGGTCTGTGGTGATTATATTTCTTATCCTTACTGTTTAAGTCTGTTTCCTCCTCTGAACCCCAAGCACTCTGTGCAAGTCTCCCCTACTTCCTTGAATTCTCTCTTACTTTTCACATCCACATTGATCTCTCCTTCTATATCTACTGCATTTTTTTTTCATAAATCCTTAGCAGTTAGACTGTATACCCAAAGGGGTTTCGTATGAATTCGAGTGCGCAAAGATGGGGCTTGAAGCCTGTCTCCTTTCCTTCCTAAAATATGGCCTTTGGCAGGCCACAAGCTCATGATATGTGTTGCTACCATGTGAATACACTTGGAAATAATAGAAGAAAATCAGAGCCTGACCTGTGAGAGCAGCTTTGCAGGAAGGAATGTGAGCGGCTATGTTTCACATACAGAACCTATGTTAAAGTGCCACCAAAAAGTAACAAGTAGAAATCTGAGCAGACCAATCATCACTGTTTTCTGCTCCCATAGTCCCTAGAGGCTCAGCCTTAACTTCTATCCTTTCCTCTAATGTTGAGGCTGACTTGTTTGTGGTTTTGTGTAAGTGGCAGGGTTACTGGGATTTGGTTATTCAAAGAGCACTGATGTTCATAAATTCTAGTTTGAATTGAGACACATCCCCAATGAGCCTGTACAATATGATAAAACAGGTTTTGGAGGACCCTACTTCTTTTCTGCAATTGTTTTATATGACCTAATATTTGTATAGTCTTCTAAGCACAGTCCGAAAGATTCTGGAACTTCAGTTACCTCCTATATGATTTTTGGTCCCTGCTTAGAATATAGAATTATTACTTGTTAGTATTTGACTTTTGTCACTTGTAAGACTGAGGTGACAAAAATCACATTCCTTGCTGACAATGTTGTTAGCATATCTTAATACATATTTAACTCTACAGACACTAACTTGTTAATAAGACCACACTCTTAAAATCATGAACATTAACCCACTTTGACGTCCACAGTCATTTATTGAAGATGATAATTTTACAGTCAACTCTCCCCATACCTGAAGGCCAAGAAGGCAAGACCATGTTTAATGTTCATTCATTTGAGCTTTGAACATGAGGCCAGGAAATGAAATGCTCATAGCCATATCTCTTATTCTCTATTTACAGTAAAATTATTCATAGAAAGGGGAAAATACAGAAAAACACAACTATGGGGTTTCTGGCTTATTATCTCCATGTCTTAATGTGCTAATTGCTGCCTGCCATGGGAAGATGCTTGCATATTGATCTCCAGTCGGGTCTAATTGAACAGAAAGCCTTGTCTCAGGGACACTGTTACCTCTGTCTTATCCAGGAGCTCTCCATAATGGGCTCAGCTGGGAACACTGGAGATTAGACCGAAACTTTAATCATGGTGATTTTGATAATCAGTTCCAATGAATAGAATGCTGCTATCTCTATGGAGCCTAGGAAATTGATAGTATCTGAGGAAGGGAAATATGATTATGATTGCTTAATATGCTGGAGAAGGATTGGTGAAGAGGGAATGTGAAGGCGAAATTTCAGTCACCTTAAGAACTGGCAATTCTAAGAATAATAGTATAATATAATACTGGTGTCTAGTTTGTCCGAAGAACTTGAGAATTTAGGTAGAATATGTAAATGATGAAGATTTAAATTCATTATAGAGTGTCTTCATATGGGATTAATTTTTCTTTATATGGTAAGTTTATTCATTGGATGAAAGTGTTTTCTTTTTTTTCTTTTGAACCTTTGTAGAGTAGATACATAGTATTTATTATGCTGACAAATATTTGATGCCAAGCAATGCTATAAATAACTAAGGGATCAGCTTCACATAGAATCTCTGTTAGTTTATGAAATATATTTTTTTCTTTGTGTGAATGAAGTCCTGTATGGGATTCAACATCCCATAGTACTACTAATATAGCATCTCTAGGTAGTCTTCAGTGGAGGATCTTTTTCTTTAACCTTTACTCTTGCTCTTAGAACTTGATTCTATAACCAATCCTTCAGTAATATTTGTTCTTCAGAATTGCCTATCTTTGATGATATGTTTTCTAAGCCTCTATATCAGTATCTACTGATCTTCAGGATGTAAATTACATTGTAAAGCTGACTCAGTGGAATACTAACCTTGCCTAGCATGTTCAAGGCCTTGGATTTCATTCCCAGCAATAGTCCAACACACACACACATTCTCTCTCTCTCTCTCTCTGTCTCTGAATAATAAATAAATTAAAAGATACTCTTAATGGTCTACACATTTTTCCTCCCCCAACCCCTCCAGCCTTTGCACTCTCCTGATTGATTTCATCTATTGTGTTATATGTATTCCTTATTTTTTGATAACCCAATTTCTTCTAACACTGGAGCCTCAGCAAAAAGAATTTCCTTTGCTGTTACCACCTCCTGAGTTCTCTTCCTTGTTCACCTTTAGGCACTACAATACAACCTTCTATTCCTTGTTGTCTTGAAGATTTTATTTGTCTCCACATGCTATTTGGCGTTCCTAGTCAGTAATAGGAAAGACACTCTCATATTCTGTAACTTTTGTTTTAAGACCTGTCATCTCTTACCTAAAGTCAAGTCACCCCTTCTTATTGATTTGCAATCCCCTGCTTCATGGCCAAATGTCATGAGTTTGCCACTTTGTCCAACTGCAAGTCCATGTTCTTTTAATGTCTTGAACATGTTTCATTTTGTACCAATTCTAGCCTTTCCTCTAAATTCTGTTCTGCTTTTCTACTGTTCCACAGTAGTCTTGTTTTCTATTCTTTTCCTTGATTATCATTTCCCTAGCAGGTGTCATCTAATGTGAGCCTTTCTTCATATTTCTTACTGTCAAAATGTAGCATTACATTTAAATACCGTACATCTCTACAGCACAGTAATTAAGATTCTTTAGGACTTTTCTCTAACTTAGCATTTTATTGTAAATCTTCTAGGACATGCTCTCATAAATATTAACACCTGGATGAAACATAACTTTTCCAAATGTGCCAAAACTTCTATGGCTGTTGGACCTTGGTATGGCTCTTGATATGCTCAGTGAGCCTTGAATGAATGGGTATTAGTGTAGTTTTTACATGATTGTTCATAAATGGATTGTTTCTCTATTTTGGATCAGGACTATGTGATTATTTCAGTAATAAGTTGCTTTAGTATAGGGTTAGTCATCCAAATTTTGGCTACCTTGCTCATTTATTTCAGTGAACTAGCTCTCTGTGAGATACCTATCACAAGTGCTCATCTATTATTTTTGGGTGTGTACACTCAAATTTATAAGGTCAGTAAGATTGCTTATTTATCCTTGTGTTGCTGATACTTTATATAAAATCTGGCAGAGTGTGAATGTTAATGCAGTTCTGATAAATATTTGCAGTGTATCACTTTGATGGTGAGGATTATGTTGATTACCATGACATAGCTATGACAGACAGAATGTTTGAGATAATCAACTTGAAAATTGCAAATGTTCATTTTGCCTCAGAGTTTCAGAGGGTTTAGAACATGGTCAATTGGCTGCAAAGCTTTGGTAGTATAATGCACAGTTCCAAACATAGGGTATAGGACAGTGTTTCTAAACATGTAGGTCATGACCCCTTTTGGATTAATATATCAGATGTCCTACATATCATATATTTACATTATGATTCATAACAGTAGCAAAATTAGATATGAAGTAGCAATAAAATATTTTTATGTTTGGGGGTCACTACATAAAGAACTGTACTGCAGCATTAGGAAGGTTGAAAACAACTGGCATATGATACTTTTCACTTTATGGTAGCCAGGAAACACACACACATATACACACACACAAAAAGAAAAAAAAAAAGAAAAAGAAAAAAAAAAGAAAAAGAAAAAGAAAAAGAAAAAAGAAAAAAGAAAGAGAAGGGCCTAGGATCCCCGTATCTCCAAGGTCATAGCCCCAATGATCTAATGTCCTTTCATGAGTTTCCACCATTCACCACTTCTTACTAAAGCTGCAGGCAGACAACCAAATGTCAATGCATGGAACTTCATGGAATGTCCAAGACTTGAACTGTAATAATGATAATAATGAGAGATTATTTCATAAGTGTATAGGGGGTTGGTGTAAATGCTGTAATAAGTCATGCTAGGCACAGAAACATTCATTTATTATGACTAGTCATTATTTGCACTTGTTAGTATTTATATATAAATGTGTAACTACCTCATTTATCTTACATTTTATGTAGAAGTAGATTGTAAGGAAAATACTACATTTCCTAGGATTAGCTAATCAATAACACAAATCAACATTTCTGGGTAGAGTTATGGATGGAGAATTCTGGATAGAAGGTTATGCCCTTCTAGCTCTCATTCTCCTTACAACAGAAGGGACAGGCCAGAAGGAACAGGTTTCTCTTATGTAAGGAGGGGCATGTTGAAGGGAGACCCGAGTACTTAAAAGAAAAAGGGATTTGGAGGGATGCCTACGAGTAAAAATTACAATGCTATATCCTAACGTTTTAATTCTTGTACTCAATTTTTCATGGTTTTATTCTAAGCAAATACTTTTACTCCTCTAAAAAATGACTTTATATTTAAATATTTCCTAGACCATTCAAAAATCAAATCTATCTCAACTTTGCCCACATCACCAGGGTAATGTGGGTTTTAAGTAACCATATGTACCATTTTTATAGACATGAGGTCCAATGTATGTATTATTTTATCTTTATGTCTGATCCGATCCGATCTGCCCAAGCTCATTGTTATGTGGAAGAAACAAAGTGAACAAGAGAGGATGGTAGGAAATTCTTGGAGAATAGAACATTTAATTTTAGTCAAGCAAAGAAGAATCACATCAGTGGTACCCTGTTAGTGAGATCCAGATTAGTCTAGAGCAAAAGGTTTCAGAGGAAAAGAACTTCCCTACCTTTGTTTTTATGTTGCTGTGATAATATTCCTCCACAAAAGCAACTTAAGGAAGAAAGGATTCATTAGGTTCACAATTCTAGACTACACACTACTGGGAAACTGGGGCAGCAGGAATTTAAAGCAGTTAGTCTCATAACATCAGCAGTCAAGAGCATAGAGCAACGAACTGATGCATACATTCTAGTGATTGGCTCCCCTTCATTTTTATATACCCCAGGATTCACTTTATAGGAAATGGAGCTATCCACAGTGGCTATGCCCTCCGTCTTCACTAAAATAATCAAGATAGTTCCCCAGAGATATGCACACAGACAAATCTAGCCCAGACAATCCATCAATGAGACTCTTTTGCCAAATGATTCTTGATTGGGTCAAGTTGACAAATTTAACCATCACAAGTACTAAGGGAAAATTCTGCACAAAGGTATGAGTTTACCAAGACTTGCTTTAGAAGAATTTCTGGCAGGGTGTGAGTGGAAGATGAACCAAGAGTGTAAGCCTTGCAGAGAGTAAATTTTACTCATCTTCTCAGGACAAAGAGCCAAATCCTGGCTCGGTGTCTGAAAGAGTTGATTGAATGAAAGTTTGGAAGAACAGTGAGCGAAAGCATGAGAAGCAACATGAGGATTCTACAGTAAATAGAAGAAATGGCAAAAAGGCATTTCGACATTAGGATTTTGACACTGAAAGATTTAGGTCTAGTCTCAACTTGAAAAACAGATCAAGCCAAACAATAACTGATAGTAAAGTCTAATAATCAAAGGATTGGTAGAGTGGTTAAAATTTAATAAATCTATTCCATTTATAAACTTTAAGATTTGATTATTACTCTTTTTTCCTTTTATATTTGTTTGGATTTATAAGTAATAGATTTTATAAGTTAAAAAATCCATATATAGGCACTAACCATCTTTTTTTGTGTTACTCAGACAGCACATAGAATTCCAGCTATCTATTGGACATAGAGGTATCAGATAATATTTGTTATATGATTTATTGTAAAATGAATTGTAAATTCTCTGATTGAAATATAATTTTAATATCCTTTGCAGTGTAAGGCTGAGAAAAGTTCACTCCAAGTTTGTTTTTTTTCTCCCTGATGTGAGCTAAGTTCTGCTACTGTTGCCAGGCTCTAGGCAACTATCATGAAAAAATTCCAGGGAGCCCTGAGGACCCTTCCTTCAAATACCTGCTCACCTAGAGTGCTTGAGGCATTCAATACTATTAGTTCCTGCATCTGTTTGAAATATTACATTATTGCATCTTTATGTGAACAGATTTTTGACCAGTTGGAGTGTGTAGATAATTTCTCCTTCAGTATAAGAATTTTTTGACCTTAAACAAATATTACAGAATTCTGGAACCCCAAAATTTATGTAACAAAGGCTTGAAGGATGTGTACTCTCATTTTGGGTTTCTTGCTTCCTACTCCTTCTTCCATCTTCTCTTCCCTGTGGCTGCTGTTTTCAGTTGGTTGTAAGAATTCTAAAGGCATCAGCACTCCATTTTCTTGTACCATATTCTCATAATTTTGTTAAAGTTTGTGCACATTGAAACACAAAGCTCCACTTCCTTACTATAGCTCTTGTTCACAGTTGACCTGGGTCATCCTTTCCGACAGTTGCTTGTATTGGACTAAGCTTTCAGGTGGAGTGATGCTAATACAGGTCAGTTCTGTTACATCTGGGAGATTATATCCCAGCAGGAAGCCTTGGCATTTCCTTTTGTTAAAGAACAACAGAAGGCAAGATAAAGTGTTTGATGATTGGATTAAGAGGGATGAACTTATAAATTGTGGCCATCTACCCCCCTGAGAGGTAGGCATACAGTAAAATATGATTCGCTTCTGTGTTAATCCTATGATTTTCTGGGTCCCGAGGCTTAGAAAGTTGAGGATTTGTCAAGTGGCTAAAGAAGGACAATCCAAGGTTATATAGATACTCTGATTTTGTTTAGAAGTTCAGAAAATAAACCCTACCTCTTTTAGATATCTGCATAAGGAAGTATGTTTCATTATTTTGGGGGTCTCAAAAAATTATTTCTCTTTGAAAAATTAAAAAATATTCCTATGAATTAACCCGTTACACCTTGTCACCTAAATTAAAATAGCCATATTATTTTTTTAAAAAGCATGACTTAATTTTAAAATTATGAGAAAGTTCAAATATACAGAAATTAAAGAAAATTGTCTTTGCCTTTGTAGTAAGTGTAAACATTTTGCTTCATTTGATCAATATTTCAATATATGACATGCAGATTATATGCAATTATAAACTAACGAATATTTAAGAGTCAGAATTTACCTCCAGCCCTTCCCCATTTTTGTTTTCTTTAATGAAAGTCCACATTGTGAGTTAAAGTCTTTCCATTGGTGCTGATAGTTCAGGGTGAGTGGGATGCTTAACATGGGGACTTGCTACTTATATGCATGATTAAATTCACTTGTCAGGTTTGGACAGGAGAGATTTCCTCCCGTTCCCCAGGAAGTCTATAGAATGGAGCTTGGATGGAGAGGATATTCATTTTCCAGCTTATACTACAAGGGTCATCCATCATGATCAAAGAAGAATATTTCATGCCATCCACCTCTGGTGAGGGCTGCAATAAATATTCTATCCTCTCCCCCACTTTGTTTCCTGCTCTGACTAAAATTCACCTTATAAACCTATAGGATGGCTTGAGATTATGAAATCAAAACACACAAGAATTATTCAGTCTCTGTTGCTCATTTTCTCCTCTGTGCATAATTTCTGCTGACAGGTGACCAGTGAGGCCATCTGTCTCTTTATTACACAAACCTGTGGTGGGTCTAGTCTCCTCTGCCCATGAGTTAAATGAAGGCTTCTTTGACAAGAGAATAATGTAGGCCAGCAAATGTTATGGGATCTTAAGACATTCTTATTGCTATGTTTTCTTTTTAGCAATCTGAAAATAAAAATTTTCTTCCTAGGATTGAAATGCAAGTGTTTCTTAAAGGTTCAGGCAGATAGATATCAGTAACATAACCCACCCAACCATTCTCCGTATTAGGAAGTCTAGAAAAACTACTAATGCTTCAGAATTTGTAGTATCACTACTTTAGTATTTCATTTATTTCAATCCATTTAAATGCTTCATTGGGGGGGGTCTATGCCATAATACATTGCTTTATTGGTCAACATGGCCTCTAAATTTGACTAGGAAAATGAAATCTTCGAAGTACTTCCAGCTATAGATTTTGACACAATGATTTGGATGCTATGTTCACTTCTCTTTCTACATTAGTTTGGAGGGAAAAGATTTTGATTTTTTGTTTGTTTGTTTTTAAAAACAACTGTAAAACTAACCAACTATTCACCCACCTGCTCTTTACCATTTTGGTCATATCTGCACTTCACACATGTTGCCTCTAGAGGAGATTATCCAGTGCTAATTGGAGAGGAACTCATCCCTAGACTGATAATGTTCTCCAGGTTATTTGTTGAAGTTTGCCAAATGACTAAAGATTTACACAGTCCAGAGAGGGAAGCCACATTTCCCTTAGTGGAGTTTTATTTTTATGATTCTTGTTCTACCATATGAATATAACCAGGTAGAAATTGGAATGTACTAGCTAAGAAATAAAATAAATCTTATAAGAAACACTTAAGGAAACTTTTCTAAGACTACAGACCACAGTGGACTAACATATTCTCTTTATAGTCTTTCATTTGATTATTGCCATTATCTCAACAAGAGAACTGAGATATAGTCCTTGGGATAGCAGTCCCAAAAGTCACAGAGCTAGGAGAAAGGGAACTGAAGTGACAATCCAGATTTTTCTATTAGAAACCAATCTCTGTTCTCTGTGATATTACCTTGCCATGTGCAAGGATACAAACTAGGATTACAACCACATTCCCACAGAGGACTACGATAGAGTCCAGGTATGGTCTAGATGGCCAGACACTCTGGTCACCAAAATGCCTATTGCTATAAGAGCATACTTGGCAAATAGGAGTATAGACAGATGGTACCCAACCCACACATCTCTATTTATGTAGAGGCCCCCAGTGTTTGTGTTAGCAGGTTTGGAAGTTAATACAAGAAATTGTTTGTTCTTTCTTTGTATGCCTGCAATTCATTTTTAGTGTAGGTTTAAAAAAGAAGAATTTGTAAGATCACTAGACACCAAGAGAGACTGATGAACAAAGCCAGAAGTGTATTAGGCTTAAAAAAGAAAAGCCTGTGCATACATATAAATAAACAAATGAATAAACAAATAAACAAATAAATGTTTCCCATTTGACCACTAGAGGGTACTGTGGACTCATTGCTTAATTTAATGGATAGAAATTTTTCTTTTCTTTTCTTTCTTTTTTTTCTTTTTCTTTTTCTTTCTCTTTTTCTTTTTCTTTTCCTCCTTTACCCCATGTTGGTCAAGGGAAAACAGAGGAAATCAGGACTAAGAGGAGTAAATAGTGGATATGTTCAATGTGAATTTTTTCTCGGTCATGACCCTTCTTTATAAGCAAGAAAATTAAACACATTAGGAGATTTTCAACATGCTCTTGTCAGTGTCCTTGTTATAAATGGTATTCATTTATTTTGGAAAAGAGCATTGATACTTGGAATCAGGTAAGTTCATGTGATAAGCAGATATTTCAACAGGCAGCACTTACAAAAATGCCTTTCCTCCTACAGACAATGTGTGGGAGATGGGTGGCGTGAATGAGAAATGACTAAAACCACACCCAACTGAGTCTGTCATTTGAGGTACACAGTGAAGGAAGATCACTTTTGCGACCGCTCTAAGACACATGCATAGCTTAACATGTGCTTTCCTTTCTTAAAAGTCTGATATCAAGTAAGACAGAAAAGGCAAGGCATGATGCTGTAATTACCTTGAATTTGTCCAAAGCAAGAAGTTTCTGTCTGAATACATACTAAGCAAGATTCTGGGCAGTAGAGAGACAGAGATGAAAGATATACTCCATCCTTCAATAATTCTAACTCCAGGGGTATAGCTCACCAGTGGGTTGAGGGACCTTTTGAATGAAAATTACAAGGAGGAAAGAAGCTATTCAAATACTCATCTATAGAAGCTATTATAGCCTCCAGCGTTTGACATCCAAGAGCAGGGGCAGTAGGCAAGAAGATACAGATGTACATGACACATCTAATGTTATACTCATCATAACCCCTTTGACCTCTTACAACATCTAGTTCTCAGCTCTTAGCCTGAGGCTGTAGACCAAGAGATATTAGCAACCTGGATGTCTGCTTGTATCCAAGACTGTGGGTCCCTTCTCTGGCACCTAAGAACCATTTGCCAGCTCTCCACTCTTTTGTCATCTCTACTTCCACTTTCCCTGCAATGGGTTTGATGGCTTTTTCCCTTGAAGCTGCTTCTTCAGTTGCCAGTGACTCTAGTGTGACTTGGAACACCTGCTTTTCTTAGGATGACATTCATTGCACTGGGTATGGCTGGGGTTGCTCAGGCACAAGCTTTTCTTACTGTTGGCATCAGGATCCTAGGTACTTTGAATCCCTGCACAAGATCATTAGGTGGTTTCTGGCAGTTCACATGAGAGTGGCACCACACTGGCATTTGCTGATTGGATCCAGGCCTGAAGATGTTACCAGTGATGGATCTGGGGCTCTAAGGTAGCTTCCCCTTTAGCTTTCAGACAACCACACCAAAGCCTCTGCCCCATTTATTTAGTACTGAAATGATGATTGCTGGTTCTTTGCCCTCAGGTCTAGAGCTGGGCAGCTAGATGCTGTTCTCAAACAAGGCTGTTCAAAGAATCCAGCACCAGGTACAGGAAACACAACGAGAGCCACTGGGACTAAATCCAATGTAGCTGGACCCTGTTAGTATACAAGCCTTTGTAGATGTGTTTGTGCCTGGAAGCCATGAACATATGCTGGGCTGTTTGGAAGCCCATCACTGAGACGCTGAAGCTGTATGAACACTGGTGATACTAGGTAGTGTGGATTTTTAGCTGTCAAGCCACTAGGTAACACACACAATATACGTGCCACATCAGGTTCCCAGAGGGAGCCAAGCTGTTGACTATAATAGGTGTACATTCCACTGTCAAGACACCAGATGCTACACACAGCACCACTCACAAGATCCAGTTTGTTTTGAGCCTGAAGGATCAGTCTGCTGCCCTAGAGTAGGATCGGGTGCCCCATGAGCTGGACACTTACTCACCTATCAAGCTGTCTCCACTGCTACTGTTGTCTTCCCAGCACTCCTTACTCTTCTTTGCTACATCCTTTTTCATGTTTCCAGCTTAGCCTGCACTGCTTTGGTCCTCATACTGTACCATCAGGGGAAGCAGTCAAGCAAGAGTGGCTCCCAGGTGATTCCTGGAGTGAGCATATATAGCTTGAAACGTGGGTGTCTGGATCAGTCACGGGTATTTGTTTGGACAAGCATAGTCTGGCATTTAGTGTCATTCACAGTCGTTAAGTGTTATGTTTTCGGCCAGTCGTGAACTTGCCACCCCAGGGGAAGTGTACCCCTCTTGCCAAGGTAGATGTAGTTCATCTGTGGCTTATTATTGCAAAACATCTGGTGTAAATTGCTTCAAGCACTTTTTGGCTGCCTGCTGATGTGCCTTCAGGACCCAGGGCAATTAAGTAATTCTTTTTTATATGGCTATCTGAATTTCTGACCACTGGTGTTGGCATCAGGGTGGTGCAGCTGCCTGTGTGATGGACTGTGCTTTGGCTCAAGGAGTCTCACACAGCCAGAATATCTAGGGGTGCCTCATTTCTGGTGTTTTTGTTTTATATGCAAGAAAATGGCAGAGAGAGAGAGAGAGAGAGAGAGAGAGAGAGAGAGAGAGAGAGAGAATATAAAATATAAATAACATATCATTTACACTATTAGTGACTGTTAGCAGATTCCTGTGGTGCCTTAACACTGCTTTAAAAGTGCCCAATTCCTAGAGGGTGATGGGTTCCCCAGTCGGTCTAGAAGAACAACCAGACTGCACAAGAAGAAAAGATACGGGTACTAACTAATGTGAGCACAGGTGCTTAAAGAATCCTGTAGTCTTGGCCATGAAAATGTTCACATAGGATGGAGCTAGAAACTGGGGACGTAGGTAGGGTCAGAAACTGAGGACATGTTTGATATGAGCTGTTTTCTGAAATATCTAGTTGAGACGTTAAAGGAAAAACTCACATGTTCTTTGTATAATCCTATACATTCATCACCATTTTCTAGAAGGTGTAACAGTACCACAGAGAACATCTAGACTTCTGTGACTTGTGTCACAGTTTCCTAACCTTCAGGGTGATTGATTTTAGAGCTTGGTTCTCCTTCTGGAACTTTCCAACTTGTTAAAAGAATTGATTTTACAAGAACCAGCAAGCTCCTTGACTTAATTATTTAAGGGTTGCTTGTTATTTTCAACATTTCTTCCAGGTTATGAACAGAGAGGCCTTGTAAAGATTCTTATCATGCTCATTTAACCTCTGCTAAGCATGTTTCTTCCCATGTGTATGTGCGTGTGGGAGAGAGTGTTATATGTATGTGTGTGTGTGAGTGTTTGTGTTTTTCTGTGTATGCTTGAGTTTGGAAGGAATGATTGGCAGTACGAACTTTGCAGGTATAAAATTAACTCAATAAGACTCAGAGTCAAATGTCCACCAAGTCAGAAAGGGCTCCTAAGCTTTTATAAAGTCCATCAGTACTTGTAAATTCCCAAGTTCAAATGCTATTTTGTAGACAGTTAAAAAGAATCGGCATCATAGGAGTGTATTGTAATGGTTTACAAAAGTCATTTAAGATTGTAACAATTGGTTAGTTCATTGTTTTCCTTGGTGTCTGACTGTGGTTTCTTGTACTTATTACAGAGGCAGGGTTTAAAGCAAACCTTTATGATCTATACTTGATTCTCTGTATACCAAAGCTACTTTCACAATGTTGGTATTCAGTTCCTGCTAAAAGCACTAGCCACTTCACTTTCTGTGGGTAGCACTGTTCTGCAAGGGATCATTAATTTTTCCTGAAGAAGCTTTGTGTCTGAGATGCTGAATGCCTTCCTGTTCCTATTCACATTAGATACTTCCAACTGCCTTGATTAGAAAATGCTAAATCATAACTTCCATTAAATGCAGTTTTCCAGTACCTTAATTATTTAGTAGTTACAGAATTTATCCAATTTTACTGACCAATTCTATCTGACTATCAAGTCTTGGGTGGTCTGTAAGTGATCTATTAAATGATCTATGTAGGTCTAAGATGAATGGTGCTTTGGTAGTCAGTGACTTTCTAGATCAAGTGTCTCACTCTTCATTACTTACACATGTCCCCAGAACCCTTTCTTTCCTGTTTACCCAGTGAAGCTGTCACAAGCCCAGCTAGCTTAGAGGCATGTGGCAAGATGTCTACAAAAGCAACTTTGTGTTCTGGGACAAAATTTCTGTGTTATTACCCACAAGGGAGTCATGAGATCACAGTGACACACGTGGTGACTGTGCGTCCAGTATACCTCTTTTCGGTTTAGGAGCTTCCATTCCTATAAAGGCTGCCTTCAACCTTGGGTTCTTTGCATGCTCAAAACAAGTATCTTGTACAAAGGTTTTAGATTTAAGAAACCATTTAAAATGGACAGTTTTTGGATGATTTCTAAAGTGTTTTTCTTGTTCTGAAGTGTTTTCAGATTCTTGCTTGTTTATCAAGTTAGCCCAGAACTTGCAATCTTCCTGTTTCAAAGTTTCCCAGTCTCTGAGAATAGGCTTGCCTTACAGTCCCAGCGAGGTTCCTTCCTTCCTTCCTTCCTTCCTTCCTTCCTTCCTTCCTTCTTTCTTTCTTTCTCTCTCTCTCTTTCTTTTTGCTGTTTTTGTTTATTTAGTTTTGTTTATTATTTGTTTGTTTTGTAACTTTGCTTTTTCTCTCCATTTTGAGCTGGGGATCAAACCTGGAACCTTATGCTCCCTAAGCAAATACTTTTCCTGTGAGCTAAATCTCTACCTGCAAATCTTAATTATAAAAATTTATTATTATTTATGTCACATGTATGTCACATTGCTGTTGTGTATGTGTAGAGTGTATGCATGTGTGCATGTAAGTACACATTTGTGAATTTGTGGTAGCCCAAAGTCAACACTGGGTGACTTTCCTAATTCACTTTCTACCTTTAATTTTTGAGTTTCTCACGGAAGCTAAAGCTCACTGGTTTGTCTGTGTAGAATGGTTAATGTGCTTCAAAGACACAATAGTCTCTGTTTCCCCAGGGCAATGGTTATACTTACCACAATGCCTGGATTTTGTTTTTTTTTTTTTAGGATTTATTTATTTTGTGTATATATGAGTACACTTCAGACACACTAGAAGAGGGTATCAGATCCCATTACAGATGGCTGTGAGGCACCATGTGGTTGCTGGGAATTGCACTCAGGACTTCTGAAAGATTAGCCAGTACTTTTAACCACTGAGCCATTTCTCCAGGCCCCAATGCCTAGCTTTTTAATATGGGTGTTGGGAATCCAAACTCAGGTCCTTCTGATTGTATGGAAAGCCCCAGCTTAAATTTTTAAATAAATACAACCAAAGTTTTGTCCACTTCCCTTATACCAAGTGTGTGCTAGAGGCAGGGACTGTCACAATGAAAATGCTAGACCTTGCCTTAGCTATAAGAGTCTACAACAGTGTGCCGAACACAAGCATCAAATAAATAGCTACAGGAGTGATGAATGCTATGCAAGGAGAGGTTCAAGGTGCTCTCTGTTCATTCAGTTAACGGATTTGACCTCATCAAGGGGATTTGGGCTTGCTGAACTCTGCTAAGGTGTACCTGAATGACCCTGGGCAAACAATTTAACCTTTCTATAATTAGGAACCGTTTTTCTTACTCTTCAGTTCCTCCCACTGCAGCTAAGGCTCTGTGAAGAGAAAGGACAATGGAGAATGTAGTTTACAGCAATAAGCCTGGATATTAACAGCAATGATGTTGAGGAAATGACAGGGGAGGCTTAGAAGTCAATTTGGACTAGAGAACTGGGGGAAGGTCCATGGGCAGATATAAACTCTGTAAAAGATATCCCAGCTATCTCCTTTCTTGTAATCAATAGCTTTTAGAACTATGGCTGTCAGGTATCTCTGGAGTGAATGGAGTGTCTGTCTTCTTGGGCCTTTGGGAATGTAGAGAAGAACTAATGATTCCATGACTGGATATCTCCTCAGACAGATAGATCTCTCAACTCCTTCTTTTACTTCTTCCTTCTTGGGGTCTTGCTACATTGCCTAAGTTAATCATGACTCAACTATTTCACCTTCCAACATATGTGAGATTCCTGATTTGTACCAACATATGATATTCTCATTCACATATTCTGTGAGAGTGTCCCTAGCCCATACATAGTCCTTTCACCTGAGAAACTTTTATATATTTTTGTGCATATAGGTATATAAAGTAGGTACATAAAGCAAACATGTACTGATACCAAATTATAAAGAAATGTATTTATTTGATATATATGTAATTTACCATTTATTAAAGAGGAAAACAAATTTGCACACTATTGAGATTCATATGCTTGTTGGATTCTATATAAAGAATTACATCTTGGCTGAAATTTTGATTCTGAAGACATGGTCTCTTAAACGTTTTTTCAGAGTTGATTGATAGTTTGATTTTATTTTCATCAATGCTGAGAATGCCACTTTGCATAATACATAGTATAACATGGCAGAAGTATATTTAAGACAATTTTAGAAATTATTAGAAATTCTTTCCTAATTCCCAAGATAAATTTAATTTAATATATTTATGTAACTTGAGTCAGAAACCCAAACAGAAATATTTAAATACCAACCACTATTACACAACCCAAAGATATTTTTTGACACATCACAAAGAATGCTGCTGTGAACATATTAAAATATCTCCCTGCCTATATTTAAACCATAGTTTCTGAAAAAGCAGAAAACTTCATATGTGTAGTAAAGCATTGTAGTTCATAACACTCAATAGTTTTGTATCCTGGTCATGGTATGTTAATCAGTGTTCATTGGAATCACATAGCATGATGGTGTACACACCACAGAGACAACCTAAAGTGCCAGGGTGTCGTGAAGTAACAAAACACCATGGACAGGCTCCAATAGAAACACCTCAGGCTCATCAAGTATTTGACTTTTAACTAAGGTTCGGTCATTGCACATCCAGAGACCTTTTTCCTATGGTCTAGTTTTTGCAGTTCCCACATTTAGTTACAAAACCATAATTTACAAATCTGACCTGTGTTTGAAGAGCAAGCAGATTCCTGCTCTACAAGACGTGATCATGACTCCATTCACATAGCCCTGTCACCTTTGAAGAAAAGAATTCTGCCTAACCCAGCTCTCCATCATCATTTTGCTATCTCATGTCTTCCCCCATCAACCACTGTTATCTATAAGTTGGATCCAAACTCAAAGCTCAGGCTCTGCTAGTCTTAGTGCAGGGTTTCAGTCATGGGAGCTACTGGAGTAAAATATGTCCAGGCTGGGGAAAGTCACTTCAGCTCAGAAATAATCACATCCTTCTAGGATAAATTCAGCATCAGTATTATAGGGGAGACTGGAGCACTGGATATTTGGTGTCGCCTAGATATCCTTTTCTATAATGAAATGAGGAAAACTCAGTTGTCATGTTCTCTCTGGATAGTAGGCTAAAGCTTTGGGAATTAAATTGTCATGATCAAGGTGTTGTTGCCTAGGATTTCTGGAAAAGATTATTTTTCATTATCAATTTAAGGACTGAAAAATGTAGGAAAAACAAGGTCTCAGCACACAGCCAGATTTTGTCAAAAGCAAAAACACATGCACATACACACATACACACACCACAAAGCACACAAAAAGACAGACTCCGCAGGATGGGGAGGGGACCTGGAGCCAGTCAGTGCCTGAGTTTACTCTTTGTGTCAGGGTTCTTACATGTTTGGGGGTTGGATGGGTTTGCTTTCTTTGAAGTGGTTGATTTGGACTATCACAGGGAGTTGGGCAATGTGAACAAAGACAGGGAAGCTGGTTGCTTTCATCCACTGAGGCATATTCGTAGAAGAATCAAAAGTCCCACTGAACAGTTCAGGGTGGGAAAAATCCCACCAAGTGATTTTCTTAGAGAGGAAGAAGAAACTGGACATTGGCCAACATCAATGTTTAAGTGAAAAGATTAATCTACTGAGAACCTCTTTTCTCTGTCTGCTGACTGGGGATCTGGCTGACTCTGACATCCCCAAAATGAGCTATAAGAAAAATGATGAGCAACCCAAGTTTCATCCTCACAGAAGCACGTGGATGGATCTCTGCATGTTTTCTACCAGTATATGTTGATGGTTGTCTGTTGTCACACATTATCAACCTCTATGACAAATAAGTAATCAGAACTCTCACCAGCAAAAGGGATCCTTAGATGACACCAGAGTAGATCGTTCTCATAGTTAAAAGTTTTGCTCAAAAGAAAAACATAGGAAATACATAAAAGGCAGATAGAACATGATGAAAAGTGAGTGGTAGAAGACAATTTTCTTCATGTTCCTGCTTTCCTTGCCTCTGCACAGTCCCTCCTCTGCCTGGGTTGCATGGATATGACCCTCCATTTTCTGGTATTCCTCATTTTGTCACAATGATAACATGTCACTGCTATTATCTTTTCACACTAGTCTCCTGGACAGTATTTTATCCAACCCCTTATCCTTTATTCTCTTTTACAGAGTAAGTCCCCAATAATAAATGCATGTGCAATGGATATGTGGTAAACAAACTCAGGGAGACTTTTACCCTAAATTATCACCATGATCTCTGTACTTGCCCCTATGAGAATAAATGCATTATCATTTTAAGGAGAATGCCTGTGTTTCTCTAAATCAGAGGTAGAAAATAGCCAGGTGCTTCCAAGCTCTGAAGCCCTCCTGCCCAGGCTCTCAGGAATTATAGCTGCTAATCAGACATCTGTTTTCTCATCTTTTCTCCACTTATCAAAATCCTATTTGTCAGGACAGGGAATTTTTTTTTCTTACTTCCTTAAAGCTTTTCTTTGTCTAGGAGAGCTAGAAAATGTTTTCTTTGTTAAACCCTATTACAATTAACAGCTACTCATAGACTCTTAGTGGGGAAGAGCACAGTGGAGGGCCAGCCTTTATGCAAGCCCTGCCATTGTTATTCCATGATGTTCACTTAACCCCTCTGCCCTGATTTCATTCAAGATGGTAATAAGCCCTTCCAATAGAATCTCTGGGCTAGAAGGCAGCAGAGGACATGGATATATAATGCTTGTTCCAATAGCTGGCATTTGCCAAGGGCTAAATTAAATGTAGCTGTTCTTATTGACATATTTCATCTCATTGTCTATAAACTAAATTGAAGAATTATGTATCTTTTCAAATAACTTTACATAATTTACTTAAGTTTAGTGTGAGAAACAGTCACTCTGTCTCTCCGACTCTGTCTCTGTTTCTCTGTCTCTCTGTGTCTCTGTCTCTACACACACACACACACACACACACATAATATAATGAAAGATAGTGGTTCATGCAAGAAGAAAAATGCCTTAGTTTCTTTGCCTGTTTCTGTGACAAAATAACAAATGCAATTTAAAATAGAAAGGGTTTAGTTTAGCTTAATGTCCCAGGTACAGGTAAATCTGCCCTGGCTGGAAGTCAAGGTAATAAAACCTTGGAGCATCTGGCAACATCGTGCCCACAATCAGAAAACAGAGGAACAAGTGCATGCTTATAGCTTTTTCCTACTTTCGACAGTCCAGGATCTCCTGCCCAGGAAATGGCTCCTAGCACACAATTAAAACGGATCTTCTAACATCAATATAATCTAGAAAATCTCCATCTCTAGGCATGCCAATAAGCCCATTTTTTAGGTGTTTCTAGAGCCTATCAGGTTGATGACACTAGCCATCATACCAAGTGAAGAAGTGGAAGGCAGGAAGGAATAAAATGTTCTGGGATTCCATGGCTACTGGAAGCTTCTGTGAAGATCAGACATTTGAAAGAGATTGAGTGAACTGATGCATACAAGGGGGGGATGCCCGGAAAGGCAGGATCAGAGGTGCTCAGTGGTACAGAGCCAATGTAGTGGAGTTTTGTGAAGGGGGAAGAATTCTTCAACATCAAGGACAGCTTGGAGGTCTATGAGGCAGCTATACCCTTCCAAGAAGATTAGTTTAGTAGCAAAGCAGGAGGAAGTGTGTTGGAATTAGCCTGAACACCAGATGCAAGGAAACCCTGATTGAGGCTGTGAGAGAAAGCAAGACTGGGCTGAAGCCAGAAGATGGCTTAGGTTGAAGATTGTAGTTTATCTGAAACCATTATGCAGTAGGCAGAGGGTAAAGACAGAAATGAAATGTTTAGAAGAGATAGGACTGATAGAACCTGGCTTGAAAGAAGACAGGAGCTGATGCAAACAAAGGCAGGAAGATGACAAACCCGAGTAAGGCTATTCAGGACATCAAGGTTCCTCATAACATGTGTGATGATTTTCTGCTAAGATGGAATGAGCATGGTGAGAAGATTTAGAGGAGGGAGAGACTTTTGACTTCTGATAATAAGGAAGAAATCCATTATAGAATATTTAATAAATCAATAAAATATTCTTTCTGATCGTGGGTGAAGCAAGCCATTCATTCTACTGACATAATGACAACCTGGAAGCCCACTGTTTGTTTAGTGGGTTTGTCTAAGTAAGGACATTAATGAACTCACCTTTATCTGAAAGGATTCATTTCATCTAGGCACACATTATACCATGCTGTGTACATGTGCATGCATGCACACACACACAAACCACACATGCAAAATACACACACATGCACACACGTACACACACACACACACACACACACACACACACACACACACACGAGAATATACCCAATCTACATCCTCCTCAACTCATAACCCATGTAAAGATGTTGGTGAGCACTCCAACTTACCCTCAATCTGCTGAGAGTCTTGAATATTAAAACTTTTAGTTACCAATATGTGGCTCTCACAGTATTATTTAATAAAATAAGGTTTAGATTCAGGTCATAACACAGTGGAGCCCAGTCTTTACCCCAAGGTGTGATTGCAGCTTTTATAGATAAATGCTGATGGTGAACCGGTGGCCATGCTGGAAGCCTAGCATATATGCTATCCACAGAAAATCCCCGTACTCATCCTGTAAGCTGACAGATGGGAAAACCAAGGTTCAGCTATCTCAAGGAATTTGCTCAGGGTCACTCAGCCTTGTGTGGTCAAGTTTTCTGGTTATAAATGCAATCTTTTCCAGCCCAAATACTCACTGCTTACCCCTAGCTACACCCAGAGGCTGAAGAACAATACTCTTTAATTTGGATCCTGAAGATGATCTCTTCAGCTCATGCTGCCTTGAATTTCCTGTACAGTAAGAAAGAGTGCATTTTAATAAGCTTCAATTAAAATTAATTTCATTTTACTTCTCTGATGTATGCTCTCTTCAAAAATATCCAATTCTAGTGATGTTTATTAAGTGCCTCTATTCACTTGCAAAGTGCGAGGCTCTTCAGGGGATCTACGGATGAGTATGATTTTCGGCCAGTGCTTCAAGAATGTACAATCTAGTGGAGAGGATAGGAGTGTGCAATTTGCTCTAATACTAGATTGAATGTGATAAGCACCACAAGAAGTGGCACCAACAATGGGCCCTTAATTCAGAAATACAAGATTCTGTGAAATTAGGAAATTAGCCTAAGCAGCATCATACAATAGAAGCCCATAAGGGAGTTTATTTTCAAAAAATATCATCCATTTACTTGAATCCCTCACTCTATGACAGGTATTGAGTGAAGAATATATTGATTGGTGATGATATCATTTACCTGGGTGTAAAGGTCACTGATGCCATTCTACTTCTATATAGAGATGTATGATTTTAAATTCAGGGGCTATAGAACTGTAAGAATACAACTACTCCAATAGGAGCTGCCTGGTCAGCGGCCATCTTGGTCCCTTGTATGTTTGGACAACAGGAATTGAAGATATAGAACTACAATTATATAAAATCTATGCTCTGTGTATTAATTGATGTTTATAATTTGGGGACAATTTTTTTAATGGAGAACTTGAACTCCAATAATGGTGTCATTCCTGCATATGTCAAGTTCTATGTCTTTTGGGTAAGCATCATTATCTCAGGGATTTAGAAAGAAGGGCAATCAATATGCAATTCCTTTTCTTGTTTGCTGTAAGCTTTGGATAGAAAAGACTTCAGCTGAAGAACATGAGCTGATGCAACACCTTGTGTGTGAATAGGGATGTAATGCTTCCTAGTGCATCACTTAAACATGTTATATTCTCTAAGGATGTTACATTTCCAAAGCAGGAGCTGCAACAAACACCACATCTTTTTTCTAAGAACGTATACCCAATTAGGAATGATGGCAAGAATGGTCCACCCCTAGTAGGACAGAGGCAAAGTGCCTAGTGCCATGGTTTTGGGAACAATGCTAGATTGTAGGAGTGATGCTTTGTTCCATAATGCTCCAATACTACTCTGTTCCGCACCCTGACTGCATGTGTCTCCCCTTATTTAGCCCAACTCTCTTGCAGTTTTGTTGGCTACATTCCCATGCTGTAGCCGGGCAGTGATTCCCTGATGGATGGCCACAGCATCATTTGGTATTGCTTGGATGAAGTGATGGATGCTCCTCTCCCCTCTCCGGCTGCTTGGAGCCAGAATACAGAAGTGCTGGTTAAAAGGTGATTAATCTTCCCTAATAGTGCTGCACATTGCAAACAGGGCTTCGGCCACCATGTCTTCATTAGCCTTAATCAGAGCCCACATTACCTCAGATCAGGTAATTGGTTATTTGTTATGGAGGAGAAGGTCGAGGACCTTTGGTGCCAGTGTTAACCTCATAAAGTCTACTTGGAGAGGACAGAGTGAGGTCACTGCCAAGAATTCGTAGGGAAGACTGGTGGGTGGTCCTGGGTATCTCACATGCTAAGCACTGCAGTTGATGGAGGGGACAGGAGGCTCTGACATATGAGATGGACACTGGGCAAGCATCTGTTTTCTGTTTGTTTGCTTCATTTCATATTCTGTTATGTTTCCCATGGAAACCTCATCTCATTCTTTGTCACACCTGTTCTTTCTTTTTTAGGTCTGGTAGGTTTCTTCTTGGAAAGTGTTTCCAGTCTACCCCCTAGCATCTTTGCACAGTATCTTTATTCCTTTACACCTCAACCCTTGTGTGTCACTGATACTCTCTCGTCTTCCAATCGATCTCAACATCAACTGATAACATGCACTACTATCTGATTGCCTTAAGCATCACCACTTTGACATGATACTGATGTATTAATGTTCAAGACTTTCCATAGCATAGAAGCTTGGCTCTGAACATTGACTTCCCAGTAATATCATCTCTTCCAGTTCAATTATCTAATTATATTTCAGCCCTGTGGCTAGTAAGTTTACATCTTTTGAGCACTCCAGGCTCATTCTTTGATAGCTGGTTTTAGTGTATGCTCAAAACAAAAAGGGTTCCTCCTTCATGGATTCTAAAAGTTCCAGTTCAATGTCTCCCTCCTACTGGAAATTTATTCTCCTTTCTACTGGCATATTGATCTTTCTCTTCTTGAACACTTTCTCTAAACACCAAATGTCTATAAAATGGTCCTTTTTATTTATTCTTTCAATAGAAACAGTTTATCTTATGGAAGATGCCATTTCCTGAGGCTAGATTAATTTCTTTTGTACAGGGTGACTGTACTGTGTTCAGTGACAGCTAAGAGAAAACTTGCATTGGCTTCACCAAATGGAAGAAAGATGGTTAGGGAAAAAAGACATCTAAAAGCATGTGCTCCAGAGTGGAAGAGCTGCTATTTGGGAGCCACACTCTTATTGCATTATGGCCTCAACACCCTTTGTGCATTGATTTCTCACCTCCTATTTATTGCCTCCTAGTCGCAGTATTATGTCTGTGCCCTTAGACAGAAGGATTGGTACAAAAGAAATCCCGATATGCTTAGCTGATCAGCAATCTTCAGAACTGGTTCACATGCCAGTCTTAGGTGCAAGAGAAGCTGAGAAATTGAGATTAGGATTTAATGCTTCTATAGGAGGCAGAACTGATGAAATGTGATCAAGAAGTGATATTAATCAAGTCAGTTTATGATATCAGCTACATATAAGTAAAGCTTAATGAACAAATTGTAACACTCAGAGAGTGCTTGAATGGAGTGTCAAAGCCATGCTAAGATTGGAGTCAGATTGACTTGTTATTGAGTCATGGCATTGCCACCTTATGGCCATGTGGTCCTGAGAACGTTACTCATATTTCTAAAATGGATTTCATCATCAAACACTTGGCTTGATAATAACACTGCCTGGTAGAGTTATAGCAGTGATAAAAGGAGGTGAAACCCACAGCTTATTATGTCACACAGGAGAGCCCTTAGTAAATGCCAGCTCTTCCTGCTACTCATATGAAGCCCTAAATGATGTAGAGAAAATTCTGAACACAACGAAGAGGAAAATAATTGAATTGAGGGAAACAATCTCTCTACCTGCTAGTCCTATAAACTCTTTCCAATAGTGAAAAATATCACCCCAGGAACAAAACTGCAGATGTTATTTGTCATTTATTTATCTTGTAATTAAGGGCAGAAGGGAAATCTTCTCAGAATGTTTGTGAGCGTGGTGACCCGTAGATACTGAGGTATGTGAAAATAACTCACATGTCTCAGGTGTTTAATGAGGATCAATAACAATTTGTGAGCCTGCTCGACTCTGCAGACCCATCACCTCAAATCATACAAGGAACCCTGCATCTGAGAAGTGAGGCTTCATGGGAGGGAAGGGCAGAGTGAGATCCAATTAGTAAGATTTGAAAGAAAGGCAAATATGTAAGACATGCATGCTCTCAGGGGGAAAGTACATCTATATCTATATCAGATACATGTATCTGTCCATCCACCTGTGTGCCTGTCTGTCTGTTGGTTTGTGTACATTCATAGACCACCCAAATTACCCTTTTTCACAAAAGAGAGCACATGCTTTAGTCTTCCATGTAGTTTACTAAAGTGCTTTAAAAAAAACAAAAAACAAAAACAAAAAACCTTTTTGGCACAGAAATCTGTATCTGTGGATTTTTAAAAGCTACTTATGTATATTTATTTGAAATGTGTTTAAAAGCCATAAATTCTTCTTTTTCTTCTGATAAAAGGCAAAACAAAACCTTGCCAGATGTTGAGAGGAATAGTAAGCAAGTGATTCAATCAGAATTCTCCTGTGGGGACACAGACTCTCTCAGTCAATGTCACAGAATGAAATAGTCTCTGATTCACCCAGCAGTGAGTTCTTCCATCTGGTTGTAGCAATTAGGAGCTGAAGATGACGGAAAGTTAAATGACTATCTTTATGAAACAAAGCAAAACAGAAAGGGGGAACAGCTGGGAGACTGGATGGCTTGGGGATGCAGGACTGGATCTGGATAGCGTCTCTTACCTCTAGTTGGCTGCCTATAATTCTGGGGCGGGTTAATATGAATTGAAGGTGACAAGGAATTAGCTGTCACCTGATTAGGGCTGTAGCTCGTATAGGTCAGTTTGAACTTTGGTTTCTAGAACTTATTAACATCCGTATTAGTGAAGAGCCAAGCAACAAAATTAAGGATATAGGTAGGGGTTCAGAGGACTGTAACTCTGGAAATGGTTGTCACCGTCAAGCTCACTATCAGACCCTGAGCATGGTCAGGCCATTTCTTTGATGTTCTGCAGTCTAAGGAAGATGATGTTTCCTTTTTACTAAGTTCAAGGAATGACATAGATCCATCAACAGTCACTAAAACATGTCAAGAGTTTACTTAGTTTTGTACCTGTCTTTGGAGTTGGGCAAACCAAAAGCAGAGTTCCTGGCTTACCACTCAGTGTCTCAGCCTTGTGGCTTTATGATGTTCCTTCACCTCTGTAAAACTCACTTTTTTAAATGCATGATTTCAGAAATAGGGATGTCAGTATTGTCTACCATGTTAGAGTGTGCTCTTGTTTGTTTTTGACACAAATTATTGCTATATAGCCCAGGCTATCCTTAACTTTGTGGTCCTCCAGTCCTCAGTCTCCAAAGTCCTTCCATGCCAGCATGTGCCATTTACAGTCAGGCGGTGTAGAAGTTTATGAAGAAAATTTCAGAAAAGTATATTGTTTTTAACTATAACATATACCAACTATCTGATAACTGACAGTTTTCACTGTGGTGCTGAGGCGTGTTCTATGTTAGTGGCAGACACAGGACTGGAACCCTGATCCTTACTGTACTACCATGGCTTTTAATAAATATGATGCCCATTTTCTTTCTTCATAGTTGTAATGATCTTCATGTTTTAGCAGTTCTGGGTGCATAAGCCCAGAGTCAGTATCAAATGATCATGTCTGGACTAGAAATGTGGCTCAGTGCTTTAAGAGCATATTTCCTTCCAACATAGGACCTTGGAAAACTTATTGTTGTTGTAAAGGAATGAAATTGAAGTGAACTCCCAGAATCAATGTGGGGCAGCTCACAACTGCCCATCACCCCAGCTCCAGGGAACCCAATCTCTTCTTCAGGCCTCTATGGGCATCTGCATAAGGATGCACACATATACACATATGCATATGCTTATACATACACATATACATATACATCAATAAACATTTTTACGTTTTTCCATTAAAATGATTACAGGATGAAATGGGCAATTACTGCATTCTAGAACTCTCCTTCAGTTTTTATTAAATGTTTGATCCAAACTGAAGTCTCTAACAAGAAATCACAAGGTCACACTTTGGCTCTGTAGCGTTCACAACCCTCTTTGCCCAAGAATAAGCTGGATCAAGATACTCTTCATTAGCCAGGGGAAGTCTTTTCAAACAGTTCCTTCACTGAATAGATAGAGTGGATCAAACAAAAGAGATGACTGATTAGGAACTGTCTAGTGGCTAATGTACTGTTTACTGCAGTATAAATGACCGGTGTTTGGGAAATGACAGATGAGAGAGAATGCCAGTACAGACTTAAATGATTGTCAGGGTTCTACAGTGGGGGAGCGCTATCATTGGCTGGGAGTATGGTGGTGTATAGAGCTATTGGGGGGTTTCAGGTACACTGCAGAGCCTGGAGAGGACTTTTCCATTATTCCATTGATCTAGGAACTGCCGAAGCTTTTGTGTTACATACAGAAGTTGTTGTGAACAGGACAAATTTCTTGCTTGTCGTTATTTTCCCTATGAAGCTATACCCATTGTAATCGTCCCTGTGGCCCATGTGTAGCCATATACCAGAGAGAAAGCATAGTAATCAGAAGGAGCTGTTCCACCCTGGAGCATTCCTAAGGAAACACTGAATAGGAAAAAGAACTACTGGATTCATTTTTAAAGAAGGAATGAAGGCAAACTTGAAAGAGATAGAGAGGTAAGGATAGAAAAAGGAAAGGAGGCTAGGGGTCAAGAGAAAATATACTGAATGATTTCGAGAAGTGTAATGTCTTGGGTACGGAATTGGCATCTCCGTAAAGATAGCCATTTGTTCAAACCAGGCTCATTGCTCATTTGTTTTAGAGAAAGACAACTCATCGGTTCCTCAATATTAATACCTGAGTTCATCCCCAATATTTTCTACTCCTGTTACTTTGTTAGTCCCAATCACTATGCTAGAGATAACCAGGAATGCAATACCCTTTGAACCAGTGACATGGATCTCAGGATTGGTACAAACACTGGACAAAAGCAGATGCAACAAAGATTTGTCTACAATGTGACAAACATGATTGTGTGTGTGTGTAATTTTAGAAAAGCTCAAGTTATTCCAATTATAATGGATAGAATGGATTTTTAAAAATATTTATTTTATGTGTATGAGTCCACTGTAGCTGTCTTTAGAGACACCAGAAGAGGGCATCAGATCCCATCACAGATGGTTGTGAGCCACCATATGGTTGCTGGGAATTGAACTCAGGACCTCTGGAAGAGTAGTCAATGCTCTTAACCACTAAGTCATCTCTACAGACCTAGAGTATCTATTTTAATCTTATTAAATTTGTGGATAGCCTATATTTTCTCAACAATTAGCAAAAGTATAATTGCTATCAGGTAGTTTTGCCCTTTCTCCTTTTCAGTTCAAAAGAATCTTTTCATGTGTGTGAGTTCAAGTGAACATGTAGGGGTCAGATGACACCCTTCTGCATATAGCGTTACAAAGTTTCCAGGGTTCCGAATCTAGGTCCTTACACTTGTGTGTAAGCATTTTACTCACTGAACCATAGGCCCACTACCCACCTCTTCATTTTTGACCTTGAAAGTTACAGTTAAAACTTAACAAAGTGTGTCTGCTCTCTGGTAGTCCTCCACTTTACTGACAATTGGGGATATTAAGAAGAGAGCTAGGTGCCCAGGAGTGCTCAGCTAGAAGCATCTCCTAGGAGGCTGCCCCAGATATCCTTCAGTACTTGCTATCAAACCTTAAAACCACACGGAAGTAGACAATTTTTAAAATTCTGGGTTTTCTGTCAGATGGAAGGGTTATTTTTTTTCCTTGTAAGAATAGATTGCAATATGTTACTTCTCAGCAGGCCATCTATTGTCATTTTGAACCAGATGATTCATTTTAAGGGGAGAATTTTACTATGAATCATAGGGCATCTGGCAATAAGCTTAGCCTCTCCATATAGATGTCATGGGTATCTCCAAGAACTAGTCATCAGAATGATACCATCTCCAGATTTTGCCTAATGTCTCTTGGAAGGGCCCAATCATCTCAAGTTCAGAACCAGATGGACTACTGCTGTGTCTCTCATTGATCCACAGTCCAGGAAAAGGCCTGCACAGCCAGGCATCCTGCTGACTCTAGAGCCTGCGTGGGCAACAGACTTCTCCCACTCATCATCTAGGGCAAAGCACCGTTATCTAGTGTTTCTTCCAAGAGACCTGCTGCTTTCAATCTGCTCCCTTTTTGTGGTAGACATCTTTGTGCTCTTTCTGCTTTCCAAAGTCTCTTCTTAGTTCTTCAAACATCTAGCTCAAGTACATGGCCTATTATGTGCTAATATGCTTATCTGTTTACCTGATAGTTTTTTCTATGGTGTTATTACTTTTTTAATTTTTCTTCCTTTTTTATGTTTGGTATAGTTTTTTTTCCTTCCTTCCTTCCTTCCTTCCTTTCCTCCCTCCCTCTCTCTCTCCCTCTCTCCTTCCTTCCTTCCTTCCCCTTCCTTCCTTCCTTTCCTTCTTTCAATTCTCTTGAAAAGTTTCTCAACTTTTCAAAATAGCTACACAGGTAGCTATTTTGGCTACCTGTGTACTTGATCATTTTAAAAACTTTAATTTTTTATGTGTGTGTGTGTTTGCCTGTGTGTATGTCTGTGTATGATGTGCATGCCTAGTACTTGCAGAGGCCAGAAAAGGGAATCAGATCACCTGAAACTGGAATTACAAACACTTGTGATCTGCCATGTAGTTGCTGAGAACGAGACCTAAATCATCTGGAGGAAGAACAGCCAGTGCTCCTAGCTGCTGGACCAACTCTCCAGACCCTGCTTACTAGTTTAGAATATATCTGTCTTTTATCTGCTCAATCAATATCTTTACAAGTATATCTCTACTGTATTTTATTATTTAGCCTTTTGGCGAGTGTACCATGAATCCGTATTATTCCTGTGTGTGTGTTTTGCCTCTTCTGTCCTTCTTCTGTGGGAGGCTTGGACTTTAGTCTTCGTATTTCTATACCTATTCGGCTATTTTCTTCATGACTCCCTTCAGCTTTAAAGGGTGGTGTTTGGTTTCATATTTGTATTTATGGCTTTATCTTTTTATTTCCATCAAATGTACATTTGATGCCTTCATTTCTGCCTTCATTTTGGAAATTGCCCCCCTGGTTTAAGCTCTTATCTCTTCTTGTCTAAGGAAGTTCCTTAGACAAGCGATGGAAACCTTTTATTTCTGCTGAATGATGATCAACTCCAAGTGGAAGAAAGAAATGGACATTTCAGTTAATTTAACTGAGGCAAATCTCTATATTATGTCATAGAAGTGAAATGTTATAGACCATACATCTAGCATATTAAATATTTCATTTTTTATAAGCTCAGTATTCTAAGTACCTTTGAAGAGGACAGAGAGATGGCTCAGCAGTTCAGAGAACTGGTTGCTCTTCCAGAGGTCCTGAGTTCAAGTCTCAGCAGCCACATGGTGGCTCACAACCATCTGTAATGGATCTGATGCACTCTTCTGCTGTACATGAAGAAAGCACACTCATATACATGAATAAATAAGTAAATCTTTAAAAAACTGAAGTACATTTGAAATTATACATTCTATCTTATAGGCAATTACTTTAGGCAACTATTTGTGATATACTCTTGAAATCAGATCTAATTCTAATTTGAAGGGAAAGAACATAAATGATATTTTGTAGAAAGCATATTTTAAGTGACGTTCAAAAACAAGAAAGAGAAAAAGTCAGGTTTGACAATTTGTTGGGAGATTGTCTTTTACTTTTGTTCCTGCCAAACATCCAAGTCAAGACTAAGGACATTGCAAGCTCACAAGGACAGTGAAGTCATACCATCTTCTCAATTTTCTAAGAAAATGAGAATTGTAATAAACTTGCAAAACAGATTGGAATCCATCTGGTGTAGCCAAATTAATCCTCCTTTAATGATTGTTTATATTGTGTATCCAAAAATCAAACTCAGAATCAAGAGTTAATCAATTACAATTTATATTCGGTTTGGCTCACCAAAAGGAGAGGGAATTGTAAAGTGAGTAAAATTTATTTTATAGTATAAACAGGAGGAAACATGTATCTTAATTGGACCATATGTAAATAAATCAAATGATGTTTCCAATTTTCATGGTTGCTATTGTTTGCTTTATTGTGGTTTAGGGAAACGTAACAGCAACTAAGATTTTGAAGCAGCAGGGGAAGGGCCTGTTAACCCACTTCAAAAGAAGAACTCTTGGAGGGGAACCAGGAAGGGGGGCAATGGTTGGGATGTAAATAAATAAAATATTTAATTTAAAAAATCCCACCCGTCAAATACAAAACCTAGAGTAATGGCAAGGACCCACTAAACAAAGTTGAGAAATATTTTCCATCCCTTTAGTTGAAGACAAATTTCTTTAGAATTCTATTTGAATGTCACTAGCCTTAATTATATATCATTAAAAATGAGCTCTGAGCAATTAGTATTTGGTGAGTACATGATATTTTACACAGGAAATTTGTTTTGTCTGGAAAAGTACGCGTGCTTCTATCACCTTGACAGTTTCTAAAAATTCCCTCTTCTGAAGTTGAACTGTTTAATTCAGTCAAATTTAAAACATCACATATTTAATAGACATTCATTTGTTAATTCTTTGCCTACTACTCAGACAGTATTTCCATCCTCACAGAGGTCTTAGCAGATGTAGGAATCCCATATCTTGTCAGACATCACTAATTTGCCTAAAACTTTCGACCCTCAACAGAAGTGATCTAAAAATGACAAAAAGCAAAGCTGTGCGAGTCCTGGAAGGGTCCGAATCTCCTCTGTGCATCTCAGTGAGGAATGTGACACTTGACTGTCCCTATGTCCCTGAGCTTCTGCTTCTCTATTTCTTAAATCACTCCACTCCCTAGGCCTCTACAAAATCCTAAGTGGCTTCTAAGCCACTACTCTTCCTTCACTTAAGTTCCCGTATTGTAGCCAATTATTTCCAATATCCAGTGCAACTTACTAACAATTTATTGGTTAAAACAATCTAATGAGTCTTTTTGGCATTCAGAGATTATATATATCCTGTGACTGATTTTCAGCTGCACATCCCCCGCTCCCCAACACATAATTCAAATCATAATTCACCTTCTTATCTATCTTTGTGCTCATTTAAAGTAAAAATGAATATATGGCCAAGCTATTTTTTCAATCTGTGAAATGGGGAGAATAGAGTCACCTAATCCACAGGGTTGTTAACAGTGAAATTACTGAATTCTAAGAAGGCGGTATTCTCTGACTGTTAGCTTTTGACTCTGATTCTTCCTCTTGTGATGCACCCCTTCTCAGTGCTCCTTACTCAGCCCTAAGGTGCTTTGAGCTCTCAGTTCTTGTACCCTGCTGCACGCTTCATCTTCGTTGGAAGGCTAATTCATACTTGACTCTCAGGACACAGACTCTGACCTCTGCCAAGAATCATTTCACAACCCTGTGCACTGCAGGTTATATGCTGAGTTAGCCTTTCCTGTAACAGTTCAAGCTTTATATTTAATTGCTGGCCTCTCTCTCCTTCCTCTCACTATACATACACCTTGAGGGGAGAAACTCTGCTACGACTAGATCAGAATAAATTGTCTTTGACGCTCTATTTCCTGGCACGGTGCCTGGGTCACTGGAGGTGTCTCCCGCTTCCACTGAATGAGTAAAGGCAGGTTGAGAATTCACTGAAGGACTAACTTCATGCAGGTCATGTTTCAAATATCTGCATGTTAAAGGCTTATGTGTTTATGAGTTGACAGGTGTCTCATGGAACACTGGGACCTTCCAGATGTTCATAAGGTTGTCTGGGACAGTGAACATGTGGTCAAGTGATATGGAGATTGGGAATATTTCTCTTCTACAGAGCTCTGATTTGGATTAACCCTACTCTAGCTGCATGGGCAAGAAAATACAACCTAAGGATTCCCAAATAGTTTGAACTATAGAATATATCTTTATCAATATGTCACAAAACCCACGAACACTGCCTTAAGGAGCATAATGTGGGAAATACAAAGCCAAACTAATCAAATCTGCAATAACCAAGATCTCTATTTTTATTTCATAGTCTTAGGCCTGTTTCAGGATGTAGTTCTAGTCCCAGTACGGCATTACCTCTTAGTAGAGACTAGTTTGGACTGTAACTTTCAGTGGGTGCCAACTATAGCCAACTTGAATCCATTTTTTAATGTGGAATTCCACCTGGTTTTATAGTATCATTTCTTCTTCCTCAACCAGTGGTACTCAGTGAGCAGAGTAGATAAGCCACAGAGAGCTTAAAAAGACAGGACTCAAATTTTCAGTGGGTTTAAGGACACAGTATGTGTTTCTACTATTTTTTCCAAAATACCTAGGTTTCTTATCAAAATGACTGATTCCCAAGGCCTCAGCTTTGGCCTAGCAAACCAGTTTGTGAAGGAGGAGTGTTTATAGACAACATTTGTAGCAAGTCCTACTGTGACCTTTATGTTTCTTGATGGTGAAGAAGCATGGTTATAGTTACTGTTTTGAGTAGGGGGGGACTTCAAAAAAATATTTATTAGGATCATTATTTCCAATGTGCATTGTCAGTTGTTCATTGACTAGAATCTGAGAAGGAAGACTTAAGAAGAGAGAAGGTTTACTTTGCTTTGTGGTTATAAGATTTCCAGTCTAAGACTGGGGTATTAAAGATGGTCTTGAATGCTGGGCAGTGGTGGCACACCTTTAATCCCAGCACGTGGGAGGCAGAGACAGGCAGATTTCTGAGTTTGAGGCCAGCTTGGTCTACAGAGTGAGTTCCAAGACAGCCAAAACTACACAGAGAAACCCTTTCTCAAAAAAACAAAACAAAACAGAACAAAACAAAAATGGTCTTGAGAGTCTAAATAGGCTATTCATTGTGGAGGGATTGTGTACCATGGCAAAAACCATTTGCATGAGCAGACATGGGGCAAAAAGAGAGAGGCCAGGTTAGGATTCCAGTGCCACCCTGTCTCCTGGAGCTAAGCTTTCAACACATCGCCCTTCTGAGAACACTAACCCAAAAACTATAGCCCAGGTCACCTCTGCTAAGTCACAAGCAATTGTGCGTAGTGTTATCAGTATTGTGATATTCTCTATTTCATACACATATGGATAAACATATTGGAAAGACTAAGGTATCTTATTGTGAGGAATGTTGCAAAGCAAGTAATTTAACTGCCTGAGACTTACCATACCACTGCCAAACAGGAAAGATGCCTTGGTACCTGCTTTTCCTCTATACGTGAGACTCAAGAAAGTTTAATAAGAAGCACAGAGACACACAAGTGAAATATAAGATTCTGGAGCTCAGTGGTTAAACGCAAATACTGCTCTTGCAAAGGAAGAGAGTTGCATTTCTATCACCCACATTGGGTGGCTCATAACCTCCTGCAACTCCTGCTCCAGGGGATCCAATGCCCTTTTCTGCCCTCCATGGGTGTTACGCCCTCACTCATAACCCACATTCACACATACACACATAATTAAAAAAAAAAAAAGTTAAATGTTAAAAACAAAGAAGTATAGGGGCCTGTGAAAAATAAGCAATTATGATGTCTATCTACACTTGTCTCGTAATATATAACAGCATTTTTCTAAGTCAACTACTTTAGTTTATTACAGCTGGCTTAAGAGCACATTTTAAAAATAGACTTTAGTACAGAAAATAATTTCAGACAACTTCACATGGCTTTTGAGAATATGGGAAGCCACTGTGGTTGCATAGAACTGGATCTCATACAGCATTGTCTCTGAATCTCATACTAGCTTACTATTGGGCATCGTTACTGTCAACTCTGGAATGATTCTGTATTCTAAGCAAATGCTTTAGGAAATGGATGGGAGATTCCCTTATGAAATGAACCTCTCTCCTGTTACCATGTAAGATGAGATGATTGAAATCATCTCATGTCTAAGAACTACATGGGATACACAGAGCGCACTCAAACCCACAGGCAAGAGTTACAGGCTTAAGCAACTGACCTCACTTTAGCTTTAGCTGCTTTATACTCTTCCTCTTATCATTATCAGCCATCCATAAATGGAAGCCAGTGTATGAAAAGTAACTGAGAAAAAGCCAGAAGACAAGACACATTTGACAGAAGCCAGGGAAATCCAGAGATATCTTCATGTATAGTGTTTAAGAAGGAAGATCAAGAGGTGATTTGTTTTAAGTGAGGACTGTCCTTTGAATACACTTTGCTCCTTAGGCTTGTCTCATATTTCATCTTCATGAAGGCCTTAATTTATTCTTTTCATTATATAAAGCATGCCATATTTGGCCTTTTCATGAAAACATATATGATATTCTCTTCTGATAGCCATTCATATGAAAAGAACAGGTCCTATTTCTGTCTATCGACTATGTGGACATATTCATAGAAATCCAAACTTTTTCTAATAAAATACATTTTGTGTTTATAATCCCAGAGACCCAAAGTATTTAGGTTAATAAATGTATCATATTCCACTGTCCTCTCTGTTAAGTGACATACATGGAGTCTTCAGTCCCTAGTATAACTCAAATTATATAATTTCTATTTAGATATAGGAGAACAAGAATACATGAAATAAGATCACCAGTCTGTGTGACAGTCACTCAAATTCATCTTAAAGATTTCTCTTGCTCCTTTATATTGTGAGTCACATAATACTGCAATGTAGAATAAAATTTATGTTTCCAGATCCATATTTTAAAAAATCTTTTTTTAATTTACTTTATATCCAATCACAGCCCCCTCCCTCCTTTCTTCCAAGCCTACCCCCACAACTCCCTCCCCCCTTTGCCCCTTCCCCTTCTCTGAGGAGAAGTGGATTCCCCCCTTGGTACCATATTACCCCGGGGCACCCAGTCCCAGCAGGTCCAGGCACATCCTCTCCCACTGAGGATCCAGATAAATTTTTGAAAAGGTTTAGATGAATCTACTTATTCCTCTATTACTATATATTAATATATTACTATATATGAATATATATTACTTATTATGAAGGTTGCATACAAGTGTGTACATGCACATAAATATCTATTGGTGTGATTTTACTACCATAGTAGACTTTTACTATATAGTTTATAATGAGATTGATTGGAATTTAAATATTTCTAAAAGGAAAAAAAAAGGATCATTTTTATTTTGTTTTTCTTGATATAATCACTTTGTGCTTGAACTTTGAAGTGTGTTAGGGTTTTATAGACTTGCCTTCCCATGGTATTGTTGCATGTGCTTCTGGATATGTAGAAGAGATGTAATTATAAAACCATTGAATTAAGAAGATAGTGAGTATTTCATATCATGTTTAGTGAATATTTTTCCTACTTCCCACTTTTTATAACAATTTCAAAGCTCCAAATGATCTTTCTTGTTTAAAGTAACACTATAGCCAATTGATTGTTTTAAATTTGTCTTTCTTTTCCTGAAAACAAGAAAAGTAATTCCTAAAAATAAAATACAAGGTTTTAGATACTTACCTCACAATGGCGAGACACTTGTGGTACATGGCATGAATGGTCTTCTGAATTCTCCATTTCTCTCCAATCTTGCACCCTCTGATGAATACAAGGTAAACATGCTGACAAAGAAAACAACTAAAATGCAAATCATAGCATTTAATGAAAACCACGTGATAATAAAAATAATAATATTCATGTTTTATTGTTGATTTTATTTTGAGTTTATTTTAAGTATGTGACAAGAAAAATCTAAGAGTGGGCAAACAGGCACCAGGTGGTGGAAGCTGATAACTATGATCTCAAAGGGACTTTGATTTCTTGGGGATATTGATATAAATTATATGATTTAAGATATAGACTGAGAAGGATAGAAAATTATGTATATGCAGACACATGACTATTTCATGGTACTTTGACTATTATGATGAGAAGAACAGACAAGGGACCAGGTGGAGTTAAGGGAGTTAATTTTAATGCACATTATTAATGGCAATGTTTCTACTTCTCTTCAAGCAATGGTTGTCAACCTTCCTAACTCTGCGACCCTTTAATATAGTTCCTTATGTTGTAGCGATGCCAACCATAAATTATTTTCGTCGCTATGTCATAACCATATTTTTCTTACTGCAATGAATCATAATAAGATATCTGATATACAAAGTTTCTGTTATGAGGCCCCTGTGAAAGTGTCATTTGAACCCCAAAGGGGTCATGACCCACAGGTTACAGAACACTGTCTTAGAAGGACAAGAACATTTAAAAATATCTCCAAGAATTGCGAGCCATTCTTGCAAAGCTTTTCCCAACTTCCATTCTTGATTTATCAGGCAATATCATACTTACTCATAGTTGAGTTGGGTTGAAGATAGCAGTTGATTTTGAGATGAAGAAAACAGGAAGGAACAATCTAAGCTTCATCATCTAGAAACAGATTGGGCTCATCTGTAAAATCTGTTTCCAGGGAACCCCAACGCTGCTTAGATAGTTTCTCTTACAGACTGGGAACTGCTGAACACACTTTTTCCTCAAAATGCCTTGCAAGCCTTTGTTTTCACAGTAGATGAGGAGCACGAGTCCTCTGAGTCTTCTTCCCATCTTCTTGGTTCCCAGCCATTTATATTTATATCAGACAGAGAGAGGCGAAATGAAAATGATCTCTAATTACTTTAGCTGACCTCCCAAGGTATTTTCATTCTGAAGTAACATGTTAGAGAATAAAGTATCTGACAGTTCCTCTTCTTCCTTTCTCTTTCATGTTCTTTACCATGTTAGAAGGACAGCCACTCCTAAAAGAGCATGTCATTTTATGTTGACTTTCTTGGAGCTCAGCTCAGAACCATTGCCAAGGCCAGTGGGCATAAATTCAGTCCTCCTGACAGGAGACGAAGGGCTGCAGGATTTATGACTTGTTTGAGTTCTCATATATCACCTCCTGTGCTGCTCACTTATGATGGCCCTGCCAAAAGATAAAGAAGTGTAGGACGCCTGGTACGGGTTGTGGTGACAGGCCAGGGACAAATGTCTCTGTTGGGTAAATTGATTTGAATGGCTCTTGTGAAATATCAGGTTAGGCTGAAAATATGATTGGGTTTAATGATCCTGCTGACTTCGTAGACTGCTAAGATTCCTAAGTCTAGACAAGTTAATTAACATACTCTATGATGGGGGTGTGACTGGATATTTGTAAATCTATGTAATTACTAATGTCAGAAAATACCACCATGTAAAATCTAGGCTCGATCTTAGATGTAATATATTGAATCTCCGCTGAATAGTGGGAACATTATTTGCAATTTATAGAGTATTTATCTGAGAAAATTTGTTGGGAGTATTATTTCTTCCTTTATATCCCTAAGTCAACAAACAGAACTCTAAAGGCCTGAACATATGTAATGAAGACACAGTTTTTATATCCTAATAAAATGGAGTAGACAGACTTAATGATACAGTAAGGAAACAGATTTTTTTCTTTTGCTTTGTATAAAGGTTTGGAGTTGGCTTAGGTCACTCAATCAAAGCTTAAATAGATGGATTATTCTTTTCCATTATGAAAAATAGTATCTTATCTTTAGAATGTCTAATCAGCGAAAACATAAAAAAGTTTAGGTTTTGCTCATAGGACCAAATTGTTTTGCAGATCTCCTGTCCTATGCTGAAGTTGTCTATGCATTCTTTAGTTCACTTCCCAGTCAGTAGGATTTTCCCACTTCTTATCCCTAGCTAATTATTCTTGACAACTTATAGTTCGGCTTTATTTAGGGGCAAGAATGACTGTTCTCACCTTCCAAAATCACTGCAAAAATCCAATTATTTATCTGAACTTTACACTTACCTTTTGCAGCAAGGATCCCTATATCCAGTTTTACCTTATTGTTGATTGGTCACAAGAGCTATGGGTGAGCAGAAATCCTCATCTCCCTGGCCTCTATTTTCTAGGTCTCTCTTGAAATTTGTGCAAATTTCTCATGTTTGTTTGACAAAGAGTGTGACTTTTATATTTTGGTGAGTGCCTGAAAGTCCTGGCATGCCTTCTCTAATGTATGCGAATTGAATGTGAAATTGTGGATAGAGAACAAAACCCATTGTTGAATATGTTCTAGTTTTAGAAACATCAACTAAAATACCCAGAAGAAACAAAACCAAACAAAAACCGCAGGAGTCAGCACTTGCACGATATTCTCACTTGACAAGGTGCTGAAGGGAGATATTGCAAAAAGCTGGCTCACCATTGTTAGGAGAGTCACCAGAGTTATCACAGAAGTTGAAACTGTCTTTATGGAATGTAGACGTGTCCCTGTCCTGTAGCTGACCTTGAAGGTGACACATACCTTGGACTCCTCCAACATGTCACCTGCAGGTGTCATCCTCCCTTTCTGAGAAGTAGCCTTTTGTTCTGGTTGATATCTGGCTGTGTTGATGAACCCTGTAAATATTCTGTGAGCCTCATAGCCCATCTCATCGCTACCTCATGATGAGAAACTAATACTAGTTTCTCCCCAAATGTGCACTGGTATATTTCCTTCCATTTTTATCTCACATGTGAATATCAAAGATGAAAGAAAGTGAGGGAGTTATCCAACATGGCACATGTTCCCAAGGAACATGGCAGTTTTTCTCCTTGTTGGGACTGGCTCAGAAACACATGCTCCCCACTATCCCTTGTACTCTGTTGTTTAATATAGGAAGCAAGCAGCTCTCTTTCCACTTTCCTTTCCAGGCTAGAATCTTGCCACTCTTTCTCAGACATACCTACCACTCTGAGCTGATTCCTTCCGTGTGAGAATCATGCAAGGGTTTTCCAGCAACTCAAGTTTGCATGAGCTTTCTGTAGCCACTTTAATCTCAATTCATATGTCTCTCCCTGGAAGTACCCTGTTATTCACAAGTGGGTTCCCTCAATGCCTTCTATTTCACTACTCCAGTGTTCTCTTTCCTACCATGACCACAAATGTGTAATTACTTTGATTATTGATTGATTTATTGTCTGTTGCCTTTATTCCTCCACCACTGAAGTATGAGCAAAAGAGAAAAAAAAATCCTGCCTACTTTGTGGACCCTCATGACTACCAGTGTCCTACAGAAAGTGGACATCATTAATCGTTCCATAAGTGAGGAAATACCTCAATGAATGAATGAATGTATCTGGGAAAACAGAATAGCTTACAAATAGTTCTAATGCTAGAAATTAAGGGTTAAGTGTTCCAGGAAAAAAAAATCATGCTAAATGGTGTGTCTACAGAGAATGATGGGTTAAGAAGACTAAAAATATATTAGAAGCCTAATACAATGTCTGATCTGAGGCTGGGAAATGGTGGGATTTCCTATGCAGAGATGGGTGACAAAGTGCTGGAAAAGCAGACGATCTAAACAAACATGCAAGGATGGACTAGTATGGGATAAGCCATGACCTCACAGTGAACAGAACAAAGGTCAAGTCCCAACTTCTCCTAAATAGCTCTAGATTTTGAACTATGTATTTAATGAATGGATTCCAAGAGCTATATAATTTCCAGGCCCATTACACCATTATTTTTCCCTGACTCTCAGTTTCCTTGGCTGCTAAGTGAGAATATTAATCCATGGTTCAGAGGTTTTTATGAAATAATGGATGTCAACGAACTTGGTTTTTAGCAGGTACTTTCATTCATAGTGATTTTAGCGGAGTTTAGGTGACCTGATATATTTGGAAATGAGTTATTTAAAGTCAAGGAGCAGATCCATTATAATACCATGATTAAAATGGATAATCACACTTGAAGAAAATGGACCATCTGATGAGTAAATGTAGTTTATTAATAAAGTGCTGAACTTTACCTCTGTGGAGGTAAGTTCTAGTCTTAATGTAACCTTAGGTTCTGGGATGTTCTGAGAAAAAAATAAACACTCAATTTTTTCCTTGTCTTAGGATCCTTGTTCTTAGAATTATAATGTTACAAAGATACCTAAATGTGAACTTACTTTCTTCTTGAGGGTTTCAGTAAGGAAAGTGAAGATCATGTCTCTCAAGAGCATTAAGCTTTAGCAGAAAGGTGTCATATGAAGTATGATAATGGAAGGGATGTGAAAAGTAGGTGGGCCACTCAACCATTTTCACCACTCAAAGATGTTTCTGCAAACCATCTATCTAGACTAAATAACGGTTCTGGGGTTAAACAGTTCTCTGGACGTCCCAAGATCTGCCATTGCGAGTTGTGGTGTCACTTAGCATGTACATAGAGAGGAATGAGATGGGAGGGGATATCTGAATAGTGAGCTCTTATGGTAAAGATAGCCTAAAGGAGAGGGCAAGAAAATCAAAGAAAGCATAGAAGCAAAGGTAGAGTGGAGAACCAGATTGGCATAGCCAGACAAAAGTTGAGATTCGTGGGGGGATTCTCAGATTAAAGCAAAGCTTTCTCATTTATCTAGCAAAGCTTGTTCCATTCTTCTTCCTCAGTGACTGCATGTGAAATGAAAGCCACTGTGTTGGGGGACTGTCAGTATTTCTTATATGCAAGGAATTCCCTGAATATCCCACTGGATCCCATGTACCTGAAAAAGCCAAATACTTGACTAGTGGCTTTTCTCAATTAGGCATTCTGCAAACTTGTGCTTGGGGTTTGGGATAAAACAATCTTGATAACAGCATGAATTAAACTAGTACAACAGTAAAAATCTAGGGTTTTATAGCACTCACAATAGCACTTACTGGAGGAATTTTTAACACATAGTTTCCCCGTTGTAGCCATTTTAGAGATGAGATATTGAGGCACGGGTGGGCCTCAATTAAGTAATGTAGTTTGTGAATGATGTGTCTGTACTTGAATCATTCTGATTTCTTAGCTCACACTCTCCTAGTGTGTTTGGCCTGGGTAGGCTAATCTCTAATAGTATTCATACACACACACACACACACACACACGTTATGTGGAATGAAAGTATAGGCATTATAAGTGACTAATTTTAAAAAGGAGACTCATCTTCAAAGAAAGTTGCCTTTTCTGACCCTCCCCCCCATTCTTATTGTTAAACAAGACTAGGGAAGGTGTGATAAGGGCTTGTGCAGAGGTAGTTGAAGTGGCTCACATGAGCAGAAGACTTCTTCCATCTGGGTTATTGCAGATGTATCCTGCTGTCTTGGGAAGAGATCAACTAAGACAGGGGAAACAATTCTAAAATGCATCAAAGGGATTTGGGGGAGGGGAGGATTTTCCTTAATTATAACTGCTGTAGAATGGCAAGCCAAAGTCAGGAATCTTTTATTTCTACACAGCAAGCAACCCAGTAAGGCTGTAGGATGCACAGCCCAAATAAATGCTATTTCATTCTTTTTCCATCCTCTTAAAAGAGTCAATCAAGAACTCATTTTAAAAAATAATCCTGTGTTAAATCAACCAGCAAGACAATGAAATAGGAATTAAAGGAAATGAAGTGATGGGAATTATCATTTAAATATTAAATTTTATCCAAACCCCTTTACCAACTGAATCAGTTTGAGAGCCCCTACAAATTTATGGTCTTCTCAGTTCTCTTCTGCTGGCATCCTTATGATTTATTAGGTTGTTCCCCTTAGTTACCAGTTTCTAATTGTTGACACAAAAGTGTTTTAGATTCTCTGAGTAGCCATAAGAAATTGAGAAAGATGAGCAATAGTCTGTAATGGCATGTGGAGATGCAGAAGGTTGAATACCTGCTGGCTGGAAGCCAGTTATCATTATGAGTTTCCTTCCTATTAGGCAGAATGGTCACTCCTCCTAGCATGTGAAGGACTTGAAATTCCACACACATCCAACAATTCCAATATCACTTCTGGGATAATTACATCATACACAGCCACAGCCTCCTGTCATCTGGGACAGTCTTAACCTTGTTGGTCTTCAGCAGACTTTTCTCATGTGTGGATCATGGTTCTCTGTGAAGGAAAACTTTAGTGGCCAGATTGGAAGTCTGTAAGTATCAGCCAAGAGGCCTCCTTGGTCTCTGATGCATAGAGTATTTCAGAAAGATAATCATCACCACCAAGAGGAATCTAGTTACCCTATGAAGACCTTTTCTGAATATGACATGATTATCAGAGCTCACATTTTTAACCTTGGCATTACTGTCATTTCAACCAAACTAGGTAGCGGTGGGAGGCTGCTCTCTGCATTGTGAGATACTGAGAGGCATCCCTGGGCTCTACCTAGATAGTACCTGTGATATTTTTCTCAGTAAAATAACAGAAAATGTCTCCAGCCATCGCCAGATGCCTTCCCAGGGATGAAATCACACCAGCTGATTATTATTGCTTAGGTTTTGTGCTCTTAGAAATAAGACCATGCTTTCCCCCTTTCTTTTTCGTGCTTAGAAAGCTAAGTCTTCTTCTGAGAAAAAGCTGGTTTTAAGAAAACTTATTGCACTTTAATCTTACAGTGGCCAATCTTCACCTAATGTAAAATATTGCCAACTAGCTAGGTAACCTTGGCCAAGTTAAAAGAATCTTTCATTTCTGAGTTCTCTTGTATGTAAGGAGAATAATGAATGTACCTTTTCATGGTGTGTAGCAATGATTCTATGAACTGAAGTAAAGGTTTCATAGCACAATGGCTGGCATACGTTGAGAATACTCAATCAATTTTTAAAATGATTATTTTTATCGATTATAATATCTTTCAAAGTTAAGAGCCTTGTTAGCAAAGCAGCCCCCCCACCCTTTTTGAATACATTTCATGTATTTGAACTTCATAAAGACTCACAGGTATACATACACATGCATACACACACACACACACACACTCACATACACACTCATTTAACATACAAATATGTACATACATCATCACCCACACACTCATGACACACACACACATCCATTCATGCCAACATACACACACACACACACACACACACACACACACACACACATTTGTCACCTATCACCTCCCCACAAACATGCTCACGCATCATCATACACACACACCCATCGATATGACCCACCAAGCTATCTGGTTTTACATACTATCTTTGGACAAATGTAGCCCATTCTGATTCAGTCTCTAGGCTTTTCTGCTTCTGCTATTATTGTTGCAAGCTTTTTCTTCCAATTATTTCCTTCCAGCACCACTATCAGATGCACTGCCAATCATTCCCTTGATTTTTAAGCCCGTGCACTAGTGAAAAAACTCCTAGAGTAGCTTTTGATTTCATGCTTCATTGCTTAGGTCTCATCATACGCACCATGACATCTTTAAAAAGAGGACAAGAACCACGAAGAAAAGAATTCTTTTGAGCAGAAATATCAAACCTATATCGATAATGGCAGAGAAATATACAAGATGTCAGAATCTTATTTTATTTTATGAATTTATGTATTTATTTATTTAGCCATGGGACTGAAGTGACCTCACAAGAACAGCATCTCAGTCTATGCTTTTGTGGGGATCTTCACACCTTATTTCCAGTTTCTGTTCATCACACAGCTCCTCAGAGAAGAGCTGTCACTCTGTCCCCATTCTCCAAATTTATGATTGAATGGGCCATATACAGAGAGAGCCAATCCCAATCCCAGTGTGGCACTTTTCTGGTTGCCAGAGGTATGACAGTTTGATGGGACCATAAAGAACAAATCTACTCTTCATGCCCTGTGAATCACGTCCCAGGTAGTGACTAAGTACTCTGTTTCAGTGACTGTAGGTGACTCATAAGATAATGGCTGGGTCTCTGTAACCATCATGCACCATATATGTCCTTCTTATGCTATCACTTGACAATCTCCAACAGTCTCACAACTCAGAAGACCTATGTAATTGACAGATCAGTAGGGAGCTGAGTGATTTCTTTTGTCTGGATGAAATAGTAAATGCAAATTCCATTTATAGATGTCCAGAGCATATGGCAGGGGCCCTCTAAAAGATAAGGTACAGACATCTGAGGGGACTCTGACGACACCTCTCACATGTGCATGTTATCAGTATGCGTCTCAAGTCTCACAGTGCACGAGAATCACCACCATATCATCTCATTTCATTTCTGACCCACAGTTTTCAGAATGTAGCCCGAGAGTCTGCAGAACTTATTTATTTTCATGCATTTTATGGTACTTTATCTTATTTTAGAATTGAGCTGAGGGATGCATGTGTGCTCTCTTGTTTTATCAGTAACCCAAGTCCCCAATCCTAGACATGCATTTCTTTACAAAGTCCAAGATGGATGATGCTGATGGTTCTAGGCTGTGAACTCTATTTTGCATAGTGAGATCCTAGTTTTTCCCTCTCCACATTTTTTGTATCAGTGCATTGCTTTTCTTGAAGTAGCAACTATCAGCATTTAAGGGAACCAACAGTCATTGGTACAGTTGGCATTGGATGAAAAAAGTTTTCTTCTATACCCACAGATTATGATTATACATTCTGAAAACTGATGACATACAGTTATCATTGAGCTTAGCCCCCTTTCCTCCATAGAAGCACATTTTAATAATTTGACAAGTGTCCTTCCAGATTGTTCTTAGGTCTCAATGTAATTGATCAGAACCAGCCTATTGGTACATGGAACTGCTAGCTCTTCTGTTACTGAGGTCTGACTTAATGGAACATTCTCAGCATGTCAAAAATATGCTTCTACACATTGGAGTATGACAATTGCAACACCATTGCTTTCCATTCTTCTGACAGTAGTAGCTGCAGTTTATGCTTTGAGTTTGAGACCTACTCTTGGCCCTATGTAAAGACAGAATTTTGAAAGGCAGATTTCTTTATATAGGCTGATATCAGCCAAAGAGTGAATGTTCTTGTGGCTCAAGAACCTTAACTGTACAAAATATTTCATAAAAAAATCCAGATTATGATGACCTGGATCCTATTTTATCAGGTTATATTTAGAAAATAGCAAAAAGGCTGGAAAGTTCTTTTTCTAGAACAAATTTAAAAAGAAGACACAAAAACATTACAATACCCAAACCCAAACTCAACACCATCACTGTCAGCACCTGCCTTGAATCTGGTGAAGTGATTAAGTTGTTTTCTTTCCAAAGTAGCTCCTACCTGCAGAGGTAGATGTAAGTTTTAAGTTATGGCTAGGACAAAAATCAATTTGAGACTGGTTGATCTATATTAGTTTCCATTGCTGTGATAAATACCATGATCAAAATCAACTTAGGGAAAAGGGGGCTTGTTTCATCATAAGAGCTTATAGTCAACCACCAAGAGATGTCAGGTTACAACCTGGAGGCAAGAAGTGAGGGAGAGACAATGCAGGGGTCTGGTTACTTGCTTGGTTTCATGGTTTTCTCAGTGTGCTTTTAAAAAAATACAACCCCAGATTATCTGCCCAAAGGTGGAACCTCCCACAGTACACTGGGCCCTCGCCCTCCCCACTGCAATAATTAATTAAGAAAATAATCCCACAAATTTACCTATGGTCCGATCTGATGCAAGAATTTCCTAAATTGAGTTATTGCTTCCCAGGCTACTTTAGCTTGTATGAAATTGACAAAAACTAAGCAGAATATATATATATTCTGCTTAGTTTATATAATATATATATATATATATATATATATATATATATACACACACACACACACACACACACACACACATACTACACATACTACACATAATACACATACATACATACCTACATTTGTCTATCTTTACAACCTAGAATGGGCATTTATTTCTGGTAAAGAATATACAAGCATTAAACATAAAAGAACATATCAGTATATTGGATTTATTTAAAGTCATAATTGTTTAAGGCAGTGGTTCTCAATCTGTGGGTCATGACCCCATGAAGATAACATATAAGATATTCTGCCTATCAGGTATTTACATTGTGACTCATAACCACAGCAAAATTAAAGTTATGATGTAGCAAAAAAATAATTTTATTGTTGGGGTGGTCAACACAATATGAGGAACTGTATTAAAGGTTTACAGCATTAGGAAGGTTGAGAACCACTGATTTAAGAAAATTTTTCTTTCAGAAAATTAAAAGATATATCATAGACTAACAAAAAATATTTCCAACCCACACCTCAATGTTAAATTGTATAAAATATGTGAATATCTCCTCAAAATGGAAAAGGCAAATAATGTAAAATGGTCAGACATGACTAAATACTTTATGAAAGGAGACATATTAATGGTTGATAGATTCACGAATAGACATATCTATAGTAGCCAAAGAAATGCATATTAAAACCATGAGGCATTCAAATCCTCTAAATTTGCTATAATAAAAAGGATTGGCCTTCCTGAATATTGTCAGTCTTTTAAACTGCTGTGAATCTTTTATTCTGCATTTGGATCAAACAGGTAGAGTTCTCTAAAGTTCTTTGGGAAATTGATGTAGATAAACATGGAGCTGTATGAGGTTTTAGCAAGTTTTATTGTATACACCAGGAAGCTAGAAAGCACATAGTCATTTCTGTTGAAGTTGTCAGTAAACACATTAGCACATGGGTTTTACACTGACTATAGTACATAGACCCTTCAACAAGAACAGATAAGCAAGATATAGTCCTACATAAAATACTAACACTCAATAGGCAAGAATTAAATGCAGATAATACAGTTAAATACAGGTATCTTAAAATCAGTATATTTTGTGAAAGTGGAAGACCAACATGTCATACTGTATAATCTCATTTACATAAAGTTCTAGGACAGATAAAGCTGGGTTAGATATCGGAATGCTAATTACTGTAAAAGAATGGACACTGGCGGTGTGCAGATATTAAGGAGCTTTCTCGGTTGGTAGAAATGTTCTATATGCTGACAGAACTCTTCATTTCAGGGATATATATTGGCTTGTTCTAACGCATCCAATTATATATTTAAAATTATGTTTCATTCTGTGTTCACTTTGTTGAAAATTAAAAAGAATCCCCACTTATTTGAATATCTAGGAAAGTCTTTATGACTTTGGACTGCTGTGCTCATTTCCCCCACGAGCATTTATTCTACTCTGTGGCTGAACACCCTAATCGCCAACAAATACCCTTGAGCTGTTTGTGAGAATCCCTCAGATGCCTATATCTTCCCTGTGGGTAAATTAGTCCATTGCACAGCTCCCTGGGGGGAAATCTCTCACATACACCCTCCACATTAGGCTTCTACTCCTTGCCTCTTCTGTTCCTTTCTTTTTCTGAATTACTTCCAGCAGAATGGAATTGATGGCCTTTTCCACTTCAGTTGGACTCTTCATTCAGATTTTTCCAAGCACATTATAAACTCTAATTCATTAACATCATCACAAATGGTAATGTCCTGTGAAAGAGAGGTGATAGCACCAATTAAAATAATCATCTTGTAATCACACGTCAAATCTGTGTCAGTGTAAGCAGTCAAACATGCATGGATGCACCCCCAGCCCACTTCAAACAGATAACACTACAGTATGGTTGCAGAAATTAAATGGTGATCACATATGGATGGTGCCATGCTGCACTTGGTACATGGCTCTGTAGAGGGAAGGAAGCATAAGTAACAAATAAGGACTGCGTAAGAATCCAGTGGTTCTTCAAACAGTCATGGGGTATTTGCAATGAGTGTTTATGCATGCATGTCATCGGATTTCAGGACCCTGTGAAGCTGATTCATTTTCTTGTTGTCTTAATGGAAACACAGATCAATTCGGCTACTTGCTCAAGGCCATATACATTGGTTCCTCTTAGATCTTTTGACTTCTCTATTCTTGTACTATCCTGTTCTGCTGAAAGTTGTCCATTCTGTAGAGCTACCTTAAGATACCCATTCCTTGGACTTCTTTTAGTTAATATATTAGGTTTTAAATGCATTATTTTACTTGTGCATGTGGTTTTAGGTAAATAATAATTATTCTCTCTCACAGTGTACAAAAATAGGTGATGGTTTTAGAATGAGCACTCTGGACTCAGTACTGTTTTTAATGTTTTATGTGTATCTAGTCATTTCATCTCCCCAGTATCCTAGCAGACATAAGGATTCTGTGATCTACAACATCCATGCTTCAGAACCACATGATTGAGCTAGTAAAATTAACCTAAAAACCCATCATATTTTAAATAAGCTTATGATTTTGCATTGGGCCCATTCATAATTCTCTTTGGTAGCAGGTTGTACATCCCTATGAGGAAACACAATAATGAGTCCAATTTTTATCATGAGACTCAGAATCACAGCATGGTTCAAATGCCTATCTCCAGGCATTCAGTTTGCATGGGTTAGAACCCAAAGCTGAAGGTAAGGACTCAAGTTCAAACAGCCTCTTGGTAGCATCCCTGATCCAAACACTTTTCATAGGAGACAGGGGAGGAATTTGCTTCTCCTGAGAAGGAAACTAAAAATCTCAGTGATGGGAACTCATAGAAAATTTGTGGTAGTTGGTATTAAATGAGCAGTCATCACAGCAAAGTAGTTTAACTTGAATTTTCAGTACTCAGTGAGTAAGAGTGATTATTATTCTCACCCCCTCTTATACATGAAGATGCTGCAGCCGGTAATGGAAAGGAAGGGGTCAATAGCCACAAGCTTGTTCAGTGTACAGGGAGCCAGACTGACTATAGATGGTATGTAGTTTTTTATAGCCCATCCTTAATTGATGACATAGTAAACAGTGTTGCCACTAAATAAAATTTAATTGAAGAAACATTTAATCCTAGTTATTTTTTAGGTAAAATGTGGCTTTGGTTTGCTCATAGACTGCTTTCACTTTTATGAAACTGGCATCAAATCAATTTATAAAAACAAAAAACAAAAACAAACAAACAAACAAAAAACCCCACACTCTTCTTTCTAAGGACTCCTGGGCCGCTGTGACCTGGCATATTCATGATTTAAGCTAGTAATATCCCCCCAAAAAGGGCAGTGGTAGGAGAGATGGCAGCCCCATCTTGGGGGAGGGTTGAGTGTATGGATTGAGGGAGCAGAAAGCTTTTTCTGAAAATGCTGCAGTGCTCGATGACCAGGTGGAAGCCCAGGACTTCCTTTGTTGTGCCCTTTCACCAGGATGGACAGATTTACATCGGGCAAACGGAATCAGTGTTCACATGGATAGCTTACTGTTGTGAGAAGAGTGAGAACCAACTTTCTCCTTCTGAAATTTTGTTGCTTAAGTTGTGTTTTGTCACAGTTTTTATTTAATGCATGTTTAATGCCTCAAAAAAATACAAAAGTTTATTTTGGAGGGACACAATTTTAAATTAAAAGATAAAGATTTATACAGACACAGGAGCAGTGTCCACATGCCTATCCCACTCTAGAAGTGAAGGACACTCTGAACCATTCTGAACTCATCCTCTGTGCAAAGTGACTGCTCTAGCAGACTTCCGAGTCACCATGTCATTGAAAATGCTATGAGCCAAGCAAATCCCAATACTGAAGACAGGCAGGGGACCATGCTTGCATGGCACGGGGAATTCATTCTGAACCTTTGCATACCCAACAGAAGTCACAAGTTTTCTCTGAGGCACTCTTTTGTCTCCTAATGTCCATATGATTGGATAATGGACAACAATTCTGAGGGCTTGTGTTTAAGCAAAAATGGCAATAATTGTCTCTTTCTGAATGATTGTTTTACCAATTGCAGGCTATCTAGGTGTAGGACAAAACTATAAAATTTGCTAGCAATGAAAACAGATGTGAACTTGATAGCTTTTTCTAAGACAAAGGGGGTACGGTTGGAATGAATGCTATATGTAAATAGAGTGGTAATTTGTGAGCTGCAGATGTCTCTAATAAGCATCATGTTGCAGTAGGATGTGAGATTCCATCCACTACCCTAGGCCCACCACAGTGATGTCCCCTGGGTTCCTTATGTTTCTATTCCTCTAGGACCTATAGAAACAGCTTAGGCATTAGTTGTCTCTGTAATTCCATTCCCAAATAGAATTTTATGACTCTTTCTCCTCATCTATTCATAATACTACAACTTTTTAATAAGGTTGTAAGGCAGGTAGATCAAGGTAATGCTAGTCTACACTCTAATAACTAATATCCATTGAAGATCTACTGTTTGCTAGCATTGGAAAAATGCTGTATACAAAACCTAGTTTTGTCTTCCCAGCAGGTTTAGAGGGGAATGCTATTCCTAATGTATAGATAAGGAAATAGAAGCTAAAGCAATCTTTTGCTTGCTAGTGAGGAGGGTAAATAATGTGATTGCCTCATTGTGCCTTGCAGTGATCTAACCTCCTAGGGAGGATGGTGTTAGAATAGATCTAATGACCTTATAAGAAACTTTGGAGGATGAAGAAAGGTCACTGCAGAGTATCTAAGACAACTGATTTAATGTTATATACATTGGCCACACCATATACAGACTTTGTGGAAAAAAAAAACATATCTCATTGGGCAAATAGACAGATCGTAGACTAATTCATTGATGTTCTTACCTTAGTAGGAAAAATGAATGCAGTTTTTTGGAATACCAAGAAAGACTACCATACTTAGCCAATGCAGAGATAACTTGATTCAGGATAAATATCTTTTAGATAGAGAGAAAGTATTTAGTTGGGAATGTCCTAATTCTTGAAACATGAAATGTTTAAGGCAACTATGGGATATCATTTCATTTGGTTTTAACATGGAGAATACATGTGGATGATCAGGGAGAGAGATGTTGGTAGGCTATTCTAGATGGGAGTTGATCTGGGTCCTCAGGTCATGAAAGAAGGAATAGATAGAAGACCAGTTATGAAAGATTTTGATCTGACAGACACCAGAAAGCAAGAGAACACAAGGATCGCTAACATTACAGTATTTAGATTGTCCAGTGAAGAGAGATGCTTTGTTACATGTATGTAAAAAGATATGATAGGTACCAATGTGGAGAAAACCAAAGAGGAGGATATTTTAAGTCTTCTATAATAGTATTGGGCACAATTTCAAAATATACATTCATTATCTATCATTGAATATTTTCTCAGATTTTCATTCAAGACAGATTTATAAATCATTTGCATATGCTGTAGCCTAGGTCACAATGTACATGATACTTAACAGCTGACTGAATTCAGCCAGATACATGTTATCAGTATGATCAGGATTTAGGGAGTGTAATGATTCCTAAAGCCCAAGGAAGTTATTTGTTGTGATGGTGGAAACTGACTGAGGGACTGGCAGATGGAACGGCTGTATAGTCTTTGGGAAACATCTAAGTGGTCCATAGAACATTTAGAATGATGAAGGCTGAGCTTAGAAAATAGACAAGGGCCAGGCTGGAGAAACATTCTGGGGCGCTCTCACTCAGTGTAAGCATGAACCATCACAGCAAGTGTATATGGAGTTAAACAGGTTATGCGGACCACTCAGAGTACAGTTGGGAATGGGAAGGTCTGTGAAAAGTTAGAAGGTAATTACCCTTCCAAAAGGCACCATTACATTTTAGCCCCAGTGGATTGATGCCACTGGCAGAGCTTTTAGATAAAAATAAAAGATTGTAAGGCTCCAGTTATTTTGTTCATACCATGTAGCCTTGATCAAACTATAATCTGCATTCAGATTACCTGCTATAATGCATATATGCCACAATATTAGGACTACTGGAAATAGAAATAAGAAGAAAAATATTTCCAGCCAGCAGTGATGGTCCATGCTTTAAATTCCAGCACTGGGGAAGCAGAGGCAGGCAGATCTCTGAGTTCAAAGCCAGCCTAGAATACAGAGCAAGTTCTCTTCAGATTCCTAGTCATAGAGCATCATTTTGTTTTTCCTAATTTCTGTACAAATATCAGTAAGCTGATTTACCTTGCTCTGCCCTTGCCTTACACGTTTTAGGAATCTCAGGTCAATTGAAGGGTATTTCTTGAGTGAACCCTCAGATTTTACCCTGGGGACTAGCTCCCTTCCTGTTGACATAGTTAAATACACTTAACAACAGAATTGAAATGTGCTTTAGACTCCATGGAACCAGGGAGTTTGAATCTTTGCCAAGGCTTTAGTGACTCTTGGTGTACTTCTGAAGGAGATTGGCACCCCAACCAAAGTTTTATTGGAGGACAGCATCTACAGCAGATAAAAGAACTAAAGTTAAAACAGCCTGGAAATGAGAATGAGAGATTTACCAGCAGGCACTGTCTGTAAGAGCCTTGATCTCATTGCATTAAGCTTCTTTTTCCTGTAGACAATCTCTCCATGACAATTTATTGAGGGTCAATGTTTGTCTTCTATGTCTTCAGGAATTTAGCAGTCTCTGCTCCAATATGTATTCTCTGCCTCAGTCTCTGTCTCTCTGTCTCTGTCTGTCTCTGTCTGTCTGTCTCTCTGTGTATGTGTGTGTGTGTGTGTGTTTGTGTGTGTGTGTTTATTACTCAATTGTCAGGTGGTCAGCTTTCCAACTCTTGCTCAATTCCAATGGTTGCTAGGTAGTAAAGTTTCTTTTGTTTTACATATGTTTCTAACACATCAGGTGTCTTTTTCTTTTTAAAAAGTGCCATGGAATTCCACCAACAAAAGGGGCTTAAGGATTTGAAAACACTATTTTTCAGATATAGTTTAACAGCATATTAATATCATAGGTATAAGCTGCTTAACCTCTCTGTGCCTCTCTTATAAAATTAGAATTGTAAATTCTCACTCTTAGATTGAAGAAAATGGGGATGGGAATGCCCCACTTCTTTCTTTTTGCCTCCCCCAACTCCCATTATGCATGAATGTGATCTCTCCTAGTTACTCATGAACTCCTCCACTAAGTATGGAACAAAGGCCATGCCTATAACCTCTCCAAACACGGTAAAGTCAGATCTCACTGTGCTCCCAATGATGCCACATGGTATGCAGTTGCTCTGTTTATCTCTGGGAGTCAGTATCCTTCACAGGGTTATAATTACTCAGAAAGAGCTTCAGACGGTATCTTGTGGCTTACATGAAGAAGTGGCTCATTCACTAAGAATGTATTAACTGTTCTCTTTGTGGCCAGAACTAGGAACATGGCAGTTCATTGAAAAGGGTACAATCTTTGTTCAAGTAGAACATGAGAGAGAGAGAGGGGGAGAGAGAGGGGAGCATTAATTACTATAATAAGCAAAAATATTTTATAACACTAAGAATACTACCAAGTGGTAGACCTTGACACAGCTATGTAGAGTATGTTGAAAGAATCAAGAAGGATAGGAAGAACTTGTCTTAGGAGGTGAGTGTAACTCGGAAGATAAAGGATGAAAGAATAAACTGGGGAAGGGAGGCAACATTATCTGAGTATCACTTACAGACAGGAGGGCAAAGCATCATGGTAAGCTCTGATGAGGCTGTGGCATGACTGAAGCTAACATAGTCGGGGCAGAGGAAGCAGTGATGAAGATAGGACTTGACCTTCCTTGGGAGCTTAATTGTTACTTTAGTTGCAGTGTAACATTGGGAAATGATGGCTCACCCAAAGAATGATCTGGACTCATAGAACTTGTCCCCTGCCCGCTTTCTCTAGAACACCCTACACCCGTGACAAGATCTATGTCACTGTGAATTACAGCTTTTTCTTTGTGTCAACCAAACTAGGTTATCCATGAATTTTCAGTGTCCTTGTCCCAATTTCCTGAATCACAAAAGAGCACAAAAAAGAGTGCCCCTCCTCATCCCAACCACATCCCCCTGTCTATGTACCAGCACAGCATGTCTTAGTGTCTGAGTGAGCTGAAAGAGTAATGCTTATTGTTTAACTTTACCAAGGCTAATCTATCATATCTCACCCAGAGAACCCCTGATCCACTCTTTGAGCCTTCTCTGTCCTGAGGTAAAACATAACAAGCAAATAAATAAGAAAGGAACTGTGTGGAAATCCTCTTTGTCACCACTGAAGCATGATCATTTATTTAGCAAAATGTCCATAATTTTTAAATTGCTTAATTCAGCCCCTGGCTATTTGGTATCTTCAAGGGGTCCCCATCAGGAATAATACTTCCCCATTACCTGCAAAAAAAAAAACCAAAAAAAACAAAAAAAACAAAAAAAAACCAAGGCAGGCTTTTGATCACTGGAATTAATTACATGCACAGAATTTCATTGCTGGGAGCAGCAAGCAGCCAGTCCCTGCTGGGCTGAACTCTCTTGCCAACTTCCCTTCTATGCTGATCCTCCCTGCACACCTACACCCTTTCTTTCTTTCATTGTGCTCCACGGGTTCTATTCAATGGGGGGAAATTGTAATTAAAACATTTACAAATCTTTCCTTATGACCGCCCTTAAGGCTGTGAACGTTCACAATTCAATCTTTTTTCCAAATAAGGCACAATGAGAAAGTTTCCAGGAATTTCTTCCTCAGGGACTCAGGCCTCCTAGAATGATATTAATGCATTAAAAAAAAGAAAGAAAGAAAAACCAAAAAAACCAACTTCACAACGAAGTATAAGCCCTGGGACAAAAGAGGGGAGCACATTTGCTATTCAAGGGAGGGGAGAATATTGTAATAATGACTAATTATTCTCAGGACCCAACAGCTTCCCTAGTTGTCAGTGGGATCAGTTGACAATGGTTTAGCTTTTCTATCTTCCTTATTTTCCTGTTAATTATTTGTACTTCTGCTACCAAGAGAAGGGTCTTGTTTTTCTCTTAGATGTAATTAAAATAATGAAAAGGTTTATAGTATTTATATATTTTATTTCTAGGACTCTATTCAATTTTATTTTCACGAAGGAATGCAAAACAGAAACCTCAAGTCCCTAGGTTTTGTGAAGCCTTACAGAGAAAATTGGTTTCCCCATAATAGCCATTGGTAGAAATCGTTCTTAGATGAACAACCTGAAATTACCCCCTTAAAGGCAATACTTTATATAGCATTTTGAGAAAGGTAGGGAAGATGAGGTGACAATTTTGGTGTGTTTTATGAGAGTTGATCTTTATATTTTGTGATAAAGAAGGAAGGCAAGCCATTGGTGTTTTCCTCTATAGAGTGCATTTGCATATGGTTTGTCTTTGTTGAATAGATTTTGGTTTGTATGACAAATTAAATCCCTGGTGGTTCCCAAACACTGAGTGCTTTTGTTCAGAATTTACAAGCCAGGACGCCCAAATACAGCTCTTCTTCAAAGGTAACGGGTTAAGCAAACAGTTGCTAGACAATTATTTTCATTTTTATGCTAACAAAACCACCTTCTAGCAGCTCAGAACACAGCAAATGGTGTTTAAAAGGTATTATGCCCCATCATCAGAGGCATTTCCATGGCAATGAAGAGATGTGTCACACACAAACAAGGCCTTACCATTTTTTTTCAACAGGCTGATAAGAATAGGAAAAAAAAAATACCTAGGATAAGACATGTTTTAGGGCTTGGCAACCTATGCATTTTACTTAAGATAGAGGACTTGTCAAATCTTATAAAGAAAGAAAAAAAATAAAATTATTTGATATTTTGGATTAGTAAAATTTGTTGTTGTTTTATGTATTGAAATGAAAATACTGGCCCAGGAAAAATGTTATGAAAATATTTTTCAATTAAATTCAATTTTAAAAATGAATAGAGAGATAAATATAAATAGATGTATCTTGCCATGTATTCATAATGTTTGTTTTTGTGAGTCTACATATTCATGAATACCAATGGGGTAAAGAGGTATAAGTCATTCACAATCATTTTGATCATTCATGTAAAACCAATGAAAATGAGCAACAATTCATAATGAATTCTAAGGCAAATTGCTTATATTATGTCAGAAGATATTTAATCAGTTTTTCATTGTCATAGGCACTGAGCTAGACCAAATGAGAATGGCCTCCATAGGCTCACATGTTTGAATGCTTAGTCACTAAGAAGTAGAATACTTTGAAAGGATTAGAAATATTAGAAGACATGGTGTCTTGAATAGATGTGGCTCCCATAGACTCATGTATTTGAACTCTTGGCCCATAGAGAATGGCACTATTAGGAGGTGGAAGAAGTGTGCCAATGTTGAGGAGGGATTTGAGGTCTTCTATGCTCAAGCTATGCCCAGTGTGGTACACAGTCTCCTTCTCCTGTCTATAGATCAAGAAGTACAACTCTCATCTCCTACTCTATCTAGTACCATGTCTGCCTGCATGCTACCACATTCCCCACCATGATGATAATGGGCTAAACCTTTGAAACTGTTAAGCCAGCTCCAATCAAATGTTTTCCTTTATAAGAGTTTCTGTGGTCATGATGTCTCTTCACAGCAATAAAATCCAACCTTAGAAGGCATAACCTTGTTAGAGGAAGTGTGTCACTGTATGTGGACTTGAAGGTGTCAAGTCCACTGTGATAGGCCAGTCTCTTTTCTTCCCTGCTGCCTGTGGACCAGAATGTAGAGCTCTTAGCCACTTCTCTAGCACCATGTCTGCTTGTGTGCTGCTATTCTCCCACCATGATTATAATGGACTAAGCCTCTGGAACTGTAAGCAAGGCCCCGATGAAATGCACTCCTTCATAAGAGTTGCCTTGGTCATGGTATCTCTTCACAGCAAAGAACAGGTGATTATTATCTGGAAGAAAATTGCATGGTTGAACATGGGACTATTGGCCTGGCATGAACAGAGCCCAGGGCTTCCTCTCATCAATTTTTACCAAATACTACAATGTTAACAGTAAGTGAAGATAAAATCTTCATGAAAAAAAAAAAAAAAATCGGGCATAAGGGGGAAAATGTCTCTCTTTAGTGCTTTTCAGTCGTTTGTGTCTTAAGTACTTTTCTAACACTTTAATAAGACACCCTGACCAAGGAATGAAGAAAATGTTCATTTGGGGCTCACAGTTTCACAGAGTTAAAGTAGGGAGCATGGCAGCAGGCAGGCATGGGCAGTAGCTGATAGCTTATATCAGTTCTCCAACTAGGAGGGCTATAGAGAATGACCTGAACTTCTGAAAGCCTAACTCCAGTGATACCTCTCCTCTAACAAAGCCTCACTTCCTAATGCTTCCCAAAGAGTTCTAACAGCTGGAGAGTAAGTATTCAGACACATGAGCCTGTGCGGGCTGTTTTCTTTCAAACCACCAGTTGGAGAACAGAAAATGTTGCAGAATTTTGGGAGTTGCAGCAGAATTCAGAAGAATGTCGTAGTTCTCACCCTCTCTTCTCCAAAGTCTGGTAGGACGCCTGCGAAGTGAACTACGGACACTGAAGGAGAGAATGTCTCTAGCTGGTTATTCCCCAAAGTTAGTTTTTGCTTTGCATTCACTTTCCTAAATTTCTCCCATCAGGGAATCATTCATTTTCCCACCATCTTTTATTTCTTCTAAAAGAAAAATGAAAACAAACAAAACAAAAACAAACAAAAACCCAAAACAACAACAACAACAACAACAACAACAACCACCAACTCTCTACTTTAATTATTGGAAAAATCCTCATGATATTTTGAAAAGTAATAATTCCTTTTTATTTCACTTTTAATTGTCATATAGTTATTGGGAATATTTATGGAGTATAGTATATAGCATAAGGTACAAAAATATGATAATCATGCCTGGGTAGTTGATATTTCTCTATGTTGGCCTCCTATTTTAGATATTTTCATTCCCCTCTTATTTTAGATACAGAATATAAGGCTGGAGAGATGGTTGGACCATTAAAGGCCAGGCTCATAACAAAAAACCTAAGAGTTATATACTAGTCTCTCCACTACCCAGATTCAACCATTGTTAAAAAATTGATTATTTTTTGTACTTTTTTCTCAATTACAAAAGGATAAGTTAAGTATTTTCCTTTGTTTATGATAAGTTAGATGTTGTCATATAAGTTGAACTTAAGATACTTTCTCTAAGAAGTCAATATTTTACATTTGCTGCAGACTTCAAATTTTTAGATATATGTTTATATACATGCCCATGTAGCTAGAACAAACCAGAATGCCCTGTTTTCTTCTTCTTCCTGATATAGTGAGATGACTTCTGCATTGCTGTCACGCCTTGCTTCTCTTTGCCGTTATTTTTCTGGTGTCTGAGTTCCAGATAAACTGCACATTCTCAAAGAGGGACTATTTGATTTATATCCTAGAAGATAGGTAAAACGGCGCCAGGTCAAGAAATGTATCTCTGTTAGCATCAATTTTGTAGGGGCATGAAAAATACAATGAAGATTCAAGGTTGCTAGAATTTAGGGGGAAGTGGTGAGACTACTGGTAAGTCTAGATAGAAATAGTGTCTTTTTGTGTTGTTTGTGTTTTGTTTTGTTTTGTTTTGTTGAGAAAGGATTTCTCTGTGAAGCCCTTGACTGTCCTGGAACCTGCTCTGTAGAACGGGCTGTCTTTAAACAGAGATCCTCCTGCCCCTGTCCTCCAAGTGCTGCAATTAAAGGCATACAACACCATGCCTGGCATAAGCATGTTTTTTTAATTAGTGTCTCTATTGCTGTTTTAAAACACCATGACCAAAGACAACTTGGAGAAGAAAAGGTTTATTTCAACCTACAAGTCTCCAGTCACCCTCGATCACCTGGAAAATCAGGTCAGGAACTTGAGACAGGAACCAAAGTAGACGCTATAGAAAAATGGTATTTACTAGCTTACCCCTGGTTTGCTCAGTTTGTTATCTTATACACCCCAGGACCACCTGCCCAAGGGTGGCACGACCTACAAAGGTCTGGGACTGCCCATATGAATCATTCATTAAGGAAATGCCCTAGAGTCTTAACTACAAGGAATCTGATGGGGGCATTTCTTTTTTCAGTTCAGTTTCCCTTCTTCATTAACTTTTGCTTGTATCAACTTGATGGAAAATGAAGTAACACAGATAGCATATGTGCAGCCTGGGCCAGAGAGTTTGGAGTTTTCTAAGCAGCAAGAGATATGGTGAATAAATGTGTGATAAGTTACTTTGCTAGGGGTGCTGTAATACATTCTAGCAACCCTTCAGTAAACCCGTAGCCTCATGTTTGTTCTTCCATTTTTGTCTCTAGACATTTCAACTTACTGTAAATTCATTGCATATAAAGCTAGAATTCATCATGTATTTTAAAAAAAATAGGAGTCATGTCAGTGAAAAGTCCATGACCAAAGTTGTTTGGGGCTAGTCCAAGGGCTGTAAAGAGGAATCCATTGCATATTCTCTTTTCAGTAGAAGCTTTGGTCTTCTTTGACTTATAATTACATCGGATACTTACAGCCTTTTCTTATGTAAAAGTCAGTGTCCAAAATTTTCTCTTAAAAGAGCCACCAAGAAAATGTGGGCCCCATTTAAAGTTATTTTCTTTGTAAAGCATCTGTCTCCAAATAAGATCACATTCTGTGGTAACTAGAAATAGAAATTCAATGTAAGAACTTGAGGGATAGCATAACTCAACCCATAACATGAAGAGACAGAAACAATATTTTTACACATGATGAATTCTAGCTCTCATTCAAAGCAGGTTGAAGTGTTGAGAAACAAAAACAGGAGAACAAACACAAGGCTGTGAATTTATCGAAGGTTTGGAAACTATTCAAATATCATCCAGTTTCTGGAAATCCTCACCTATGGATGCAAAGGAGGGCTGTAAGATAGCTCAGTGGTTAAGCTCCTGCCTAGCGTGTCCCATGGCCTCAGTTTAATTTCTGGTAAGACATTAGAACTTGTCCTGTCTTGTCTTCTCTAATTCTTTATTTTTTTAAACCAGGGAGTTATTTTATGTTGAATAAGTTTTCCTGATATAAAATTTAGGCTGGCTGGGTTGCAAATGGCTGTAATCTTAGTACTTGGAATGTGGTGGCAAGAGGATCCGAAGTTTAAGATAATCATTAATTATTTTTAGAGTTTTGAGATCAGTATATGCTAAATGAGATGCTGACTCTAAATGACAACACAAATAATAATGGTATGAATAGCAATTTCTATGTTAGTTGCTTTTCCATTGTGATAAAATATCATAATGAAAAGCAACTTTAAAAAGCAAAGGTTTATTTTAGGTTCCAGTTTCACAATGGTCAGGGAAGTATGGAAGCATGAACAGATCACATTTCATCCACACACAAGAAGTAAAGAGAACGGGAAATAGGAGGAGGTAATTAACTCTTAAAGCCTGCTTCCATAACCATACTTCCTCTATTGAGGGCCCACCTCTGAAAGGTTTCGTAACATTACCAAACACATAGTATACAATTGAGTATCAAGTGTTCAAGTATGTGAGTCTATCAAAGACGTTTCTCATTCAAACTACCACAAATAATAACTATAACAATAATAATACAGAATATACTTTCATTGAAGTATTTTATTATTAAGACTAATTAAGACGTAGGGTTTCAACTTCCTCATTTAGTTAAAAACATATATTCTTAAGACATTTGGGAGTGAGGAGGCCGAAGATGCTCAATGCTAATCATGTTATGATATCGTGTGTTCAAATGTCACTGAATTCCAAGTTCCCTGCTTCATTTCCCAGACCATTCCTGCTACCTCATATTTAGTCTTAATTACATGCACATGAGTAGCCTCACTATTATAGGGACTGTAAATTTGATTTTTTTCCCTATATCTAAAATCTCTACTCGTTGGTTGGATTTCCATAATAGTTTTTATCCTTTCATTTTCTAATGTTGCCAAATATATTATTTTGTATCATTCAGATATTGAAATGAAAATTAGAAAAAGAAGAAACACTGACACAGTAAAATAAATACATAAGTTTAATAATATTCCATGAGTAGTGCATGGGCACCAAAATAAGCATATTCCAGCAAAAATTGATGAGATGCTGGGTTTGGCAACACAGATCAGATAGAGAGTATTTGCTTAGAATACATAGTGTTTCCTGGGTTGAGTCCTTAAGACTCCCTGTGCAAAAGAAGAAATATGTATCTATTTCATATGGATTCTTATTTATGGTCCATAACATGGGCAGCAGGTTCAATGAAAAGACATGAAAGAAGTTTGGGTAAGAGCAGATTTGGCAGTATACCTTTCAATACATTTGAGTTGATGAACACGGTAGTACCAGCAGGCAAGTAGTTTCTTTATTTTCTGGGGATTGAAATACATCATCATTTTATGATTCCTGCTGATAAGGAAAAGATGGGTAGAAATACTCCCTAAATTTCCTTCCAGAACACAGAGCTCCTGCTAAAACTGTTGCTTTGTTGCCTAAAGACAAGAGTACTAAGACCATGGGGCAGGGGGAAACAGCACCAGGAGAACAGCAGAGGCGTAAGGGCAGGGAATCCACCAGTCTTTCTTGGACTAGGCCATTCTTTTTGCTGGCTGCTGCTTCTCTTCTGCCTAGCTCTTCAATGTCTGTCTCTTTATCCTTTTTCTTTATTCTAGCTGGCATGCTACTGTACTTTAATATGATGTATATATCCAGTTGACCCAAAGACATTTGTTCATTCATTCTTCCATTCATCCAGTTATTCCATAACTTTTAAAGGATGAACAACATAGACAAAAGTTGTATATTTGTGGAAATTTCTTTATGGGTGGGAAAGGGCTTAGAAGTTATTAACATAAATGAATAATTATATAATTAACTAGATGTGTTAAGACAATGGAGAGAACTGAGGGGGATGGTTAGGTTGGGAGGCTGGGTTTAAAGTTTAGTCAAGGAAAATACCACTTATCTAGGGAATTATAAATCAGTGACTTGGCGATTTCTCTTGTATTGATACTGTGGCCATTAAAATTTCTGACAACTTCCTCCAAAAGTGACATCTGAATCCTGATCCTGGTCTCTCTGAATATATTACAATATATCCTTGAAGACTTCATTATAGTGTAGAACTAGGATATCTCATTGCAGTGTACTAGAGTTCTAGTTGTCTTGTCACGTAAGACAGTGACACAGGGGTACGTACTCATTGGTTCCTATTCTGGACTTATGCTTGCATTTGTCTCAGCCGAAGATTATGTAATATGATATCAACAGGATAACTTACAGAATAACTGTTCATAACATATTGTAAAAGTCAATTTCTTTTAGATGTTTTCTTTCTATTCTGTCTTGTATTTATTGCTAGAGAATTAGGGTTTGGTGATAGACTAATTCATTTTTGAATTCGCTGTCTCACAAAGCAACAAAGATCTTGATGACCTTCTGATTGGTCATTGTATAGTTTGTGACCTTCCTTGTTTGAACTGAGTGACACTGGACAACCTACAGATTGGTAATCTAGCTGTCATTTTTACATGATGTCCTTGATAATGAAATAAACAAAGCCACACAGTTCTAAGTGGAACAACCTTTAGACTGTATCAAAAGAAAGGAGCATGTAAGATTTCTATCTTCTCAAGAAGGAAGAACCGAGATAAGATAAAATAGATAGAACCAAGATAAGATAAAAGAACCAAGATCAGAACCATTTCTGATATTGTCAAGTAAGAACTTTCACTGAAGACTGACAAACAAATTGTAGATAGAAACCAAAGCTGGGCTGAAAAGATGGTTCAGTGGTTAAAAGAGCTTATTGCGTTTGCAGAGGACCAGGTTTGAGTCCCAGCTACACATGGCAGTTTACAACTGCATATAATTTTGGTTACACGGGATCTGACACCTTCTTCTGGATTCTGTAGGCTCTTGTACCCATATGGTGCACATAAACACACATATGTACACATACATATACACAAACACACACGAACACACACCTCTTTAAAAAAGGAACTCACAACTTGATGGTATCTGGGTATCTGTAGTAATTAAGGATCCTTCACTGTCTTCTGAAATTCTGTCAATTGTCAATTGTCATCTTCTAGACAAGGTTTCCTAATACCTCAGATTTCTGTCCCTTTGTGTTTCTTTGTTGTTTTCTTCTTGGGGACATTTACACTGAATCAGGTTAGTTGGGATTAAAAGATTTGCTCATTCTTTGTCATTATTTCATACCTAAATACAAGTACCCATTTTTTCTCCCTGTTTTCAGACAAGGAAAACTTGAATTTAATTTGAATTTTAAAATTTAAACCTGAGCAGAAAGACAATAAATAACAAAACCTACTCAGTTTAAAATAAGTCATACTGATATGAGCACTTAGTTTAGCATCAACCACACACATGGTTATTGAGGGTAAGTTTAAAACTAATCGTTACAAATGAGAAGCATTTGCAAAAGTTTGTTTTCAGCTTTGGTTTAGACCAGCAGTTCTCAACCTGTTAGTCATGACCCCTTTGGGGGGTCTAATGACAATTTCACAGAGATAGCATATCAGATATCCTGCATATCAAATATTTACATTACAATAAAAATAGCAAATAATAATTAAAAAGTAGCTCATGGTTGGGGGTCACCCTAGCATGAGGAACTGTATTAATGTTTGTAGAATTAAGAAGGTTGAGAACAACTGAGACATGAGGAAATCTGTTGGCAGTTTCTGTGGGGTTAGTGCAGTTTGTGGTAAGGTCTGTTTAAGATTCTTCTACTCCTGGAAGAGCTCCTACTAGTCTCATTTTATTAATATCCAAAGCAGGGTTATTTTCTCCTTATTCCTTCGAGAAAGGACTCTGGGATCTTCAAAAGGGACACTTACCAAAAATTCTATTTTCTTCATCAGTTTTCTATCACTGTGACAAAATATCTTAATTAAAAAGGAAAAGGTTCATTCTTTTCCTCTTACTAATTTAGAGATTCCAGATGAAAATCACTTGACACTTGCCTTGGTCCAGAAGCAACATAGTGAATTGTGTTGGGAGCACACGGTAGAAGAGACTGCTCACTTCTTAGTGACCAGGAAGAAAAGACAGCGAAAAGCTCAGCATCTCAATGTCCTCTCAAGGCCCCATCTCCTGCAGATCCTGTCATCCCTCAGTAGGACCACAGGCTGTTGAACAAACCCCTAATACATGGTCTTTTGGGGAACATTTAAGATACAAGGTATAGTACTTACAAAATATTCCTATGTATAGTTCTGATTATTTCTTTGTTGAACTAATCAGCACTGAATTACATAGTCCTTGACTGTTCCAGTTTGGTATGAAAAACACTAAAACATATTTTTTTAAAAAGTGAACTTTTCGCTAAGGACATTATTCTACTATGATGTGAGAGGCTGAGTCATACAGATTGCAAGTTCAAAGCCATCCCGGGCTATCTATCTAGTGAGTTCAAGACTAATCTAAGCTGCATTAAGACTGTCTCAGAAAGAAAAACATTGAGAAAAAAGTGAACATTTTTCTCAGACATCTGTACTAGCAGTTGAGTCAGGCATGAATGATGAAATTGACTGACAGTCAGTGAAAACAACATAGATGGGTAGTTGCAGATAGATGTGTGAGTTTATGAATGGAATTTATGAATAAATTTATAATTTATGTAGCAAGATAATAAAGTCACTTCTATTCTGTTTAGACATTGCTAGGGCACTGGGTACCATAGTTTGAGACATACTCCATTGCTTTTGGGAGATAGGTAGGTGTTGATGAGAGACTATGATCTAAGATTTCTTTTTAAATCATTGATATCAAATGTATGCTACCAGAGGCAATATGTCTCTGACATCATGGAATTTCTATTAAACTGGTAAACACCAAGTTTAAAGTGTAGTGACTGGTGGCCCATATGTGCACTACAAGCCTCTCTGGAAAGATCACCACTCTCTGTGTTCTAATGAGTTGAGCCTAGGCAGACCATTGGTTGTCAGTGATGGCTTAGTCTGCCCTAGAAGCTTTCATGTTGTGCCTACGCAATATAGAGTACTCAAAGCACATGGCAGATATGTTATTTCTGTTGCTGTTATTTAAACATCCAAGTAAGTCACAAACCTCTGAATTTCAGCCAAGGACTGAATTTGCATTAGAATAAAACACACTATAGCATAACATAATGGAATGAATATAATGTTTGTTATTTTGAATAACAGAAATAAATCTCATTTCTAGATCAGAACCCTTGTAAACTTGAGTGTACCAACCAATCTGGCGTAGCTGATGATTAGGTTTGTTTTATAGGGTGGTTAAGAGAACCAAGGGGGCCAGGTATGCACACTGCTGTGTTTTGTAAAATAGTGGTATAATGTGGCGGAAGGGAGCACCTCAGCAGGCCAGCCAAGGTGATACCTCTCTTGAGGTATCACCACCACCATGATACAGGCCTAGCACAGAAAGAAGTTTATTGGGGCAAGGGAAAAGGAACTGAAAAGGGAGTAGAGGCAGAAAAAGGAGGAGGACAGAGATGACAGAAAGAGAGAGGAGAGAGGAAGAGAGGAAGAGGTTGGCTGAGAGAGAGAGAGAGAGAGAGAGAGAGAGAGAGAGAGAGAGAGAAAGAAGGAGGAGGAGGAGGAGGAAGAGAAAGAATAGAAGTTGGAGTGTGTGTGTGTATGTGTGTTTGTGTGCGTGCGTGTGTGTTTATATGTGTGTGTGTGTGTGTGTGTGTGTGTGTGTGTGTGTGTGTAGTAACAATAAGCCTGGCTTACACCTAGCTGGCAGAAATGCAAGTTGTTGCTGGATAGTTGTTGGGCAGAGTTTAGCAGATTTGTCTGTAAGCCAACACATACATTCTTAATTGCCCTTTAAGACCTAGACAAATGCTCAGTTTCACAGCATTGGAGAGTTTGTCCCTTTGACAGTAGTATGGATGTGATGATCAAGCCTTGTATTCTGACTACCTTTTCTCAGCTTTTTTCCCCTGTGGTCAGTATACTTGACATCCCACCAAAATTATTTACATATTGGATTCTAAGCCAATAGCTATATTGCCTACAATTAATATATTTGATTCTTCTTTCTGGACACATTCTGGGCAGTATAAACAGCTTTAGGAATCCCAAGAGTTGACTTACAGATGGATTTTTAGATCACACAGAATATAGACGTGCTGTTAACTAGTTCCCGTAGGAACTTGCTCCAGATATAAATCTCAGAAACGAATCAGCATGTATTCTTCTCACAGACATTTCATTGGCCTATGTAAGAAAATTGCAGATTAAATCAGCTCTTTTTTCCTGCCGGGTGTGAATTAAATCAATGCTGAAGTGGAAGGTGTAGTTTATCTGGGTGATAGAGGTTACTAGAACCAGTGTTAGGTGCTTTGGGTCCTTAAAGAAGTGGGTGATGTCATTGTTACATAGAGTGTTAACAACAGTCTTTCTTTTTAGATCCATCTATTGGAAAGTATTCCCCACTGTCCTTTAAAAGCTAAGTTGGAACTATATGGAAGTGCTATATTTATACCCATTTCTTTCTATGTGCACATCATGATTGATGCTCTCTCTCTCTCTCTCTCTCTCTCGGTCTATCAAATATCATTCTTTTATAATATGGTATTGTAAAGTACTGAGAGAGCATTTCCTTCAGTCAGATAACATGTGCTCAAATCCCAGTTCTGTGTGTCCTTGGAGAGCAATCTGACTTCTAACCACTCAACATAAGAGAGATCTTAGAGATGGTCAACTGGCTTGGAAGGGAAGACCAAGTTTTAATCTCTGGAATGTACACATTTGGAAGGAGTGAACCAATTTCTCCAAGCTGTCTTCCGACCTCTATATAAATGCCTTGGCAAACATGTAAGGGCACACAAAATAAAATAAATAAAAATTATAAAGTGTAAAAATAAAAGAGGTATTGAAATCTATTTTTATAAAAGCCTTTCTTTGGATGATTACATTTCTATAGCATACTTAGAAAGTAAATAGTCAATAATAAGTTTCATCAAAACTCTTGCTCAAATTAAGGCTTAGCGAGTAAGCCAGTATTCAAAGTATTTAATATATTTTCTTATAGCAAATATGCAATAATTGACTAAATGCAATATATAAAACTAAATAACTTAATAGACCAGAAAGGGTAGAAGACATACAAATTCAAAATCAGTAACTAAATATGTGATCTTTCATATTCATTGAAAACTTTCTTGTAATGGTCATCCTATCTTTAAGAAAATAATGTGTCCTATGTCCTTCAAAAATGCAATTATCAGATTATCAAAATCAAAGAGACAAATATTTCCAATTAGCTCAATGAATTTGAATAATGCCTTATAATGTTGATATTTGTCAGTTTAATAATTAATAGTGAGATTAATTCCAGTGGGGATCAATAGTTAAGGTTTGACAGGTATGCTTGGTCTAGAGTTTGGCAGACATACTAAGCACTAACCAGCAACTTTGCTGCTTGTATGCATGTCTGAGACTATAGAAAGGTCTATCAAACTCCCTCACTCCTGCCCCACTGGGAGAGGAGGAGATATCTCCTTTGCATCTCAGGTCCTCTCAACAATATTTGACTCTATTTTCTATAAGAGAACGTGAACCAACTTTGAGTATCTGGGTTTTCTTTGTCACATTCCTTCAGTCTGTTAGACTAGGCTCCAAGGACAGTGGCTCAAAGCTGTTTGTTTTGATGCTGATGGATGTTGCAGTCTGTAATCCATGAACCGAAACATGGCTCCTCTTCCACTGCTTCTGGCATATCTTGTTGTGTTTATGAGACTGACAGGAAAACACATCCCAGGCATATCTCATATGCTGATCTGTGAGAGAGATAAGCTCCTTGTTTTGCTTGAGTGGAAACAAAACAAGCAGGTGGCAGAAAAACCCTGCATTGATTTCTGCTTGGTCTGAGACTGCTAGGATAAGGTTGGGACCTCTCTGGGCACATTCCAAGCCTGTCATTCAATCATTAGGTACACAAATTTGTAATCTGTAGTAAGCAGTTTCCTTCCTGTTGCAACAAACCTACTTTTAGTAGTTTTTTAATTTGTATTTCACAATCTGATGTCACTGTAGTATGATGCATTCTGTCATAAGGACTGAAAGACAGATATTTCAGAACCTAAGGTCCTTTACAGGTTTGCTTTGTTAGCAGTACATATCTCATTTCTACTCTTCTATGTAGGTCCCTGCCTTTAAAGCATATCCATTTTAATTGAACAGGCCAGCAGATTTTTTTCTACCATAAAATCAGTACCTTGTTGAAGACAGAATGACATACTTAGACCAGTACTAGATAGGATCAGGTGATTCTAATCCAGAACTTGAATTTTGTTTGTTCACTTCAGTCTTGCTTTGCAGCTCATGCTACATAATATGGGCTCCAACACCCAACCCTCTCATCTCAGTCTTCTAAGTATTAAGTTGATAGGTGTGGGCCACTGTGTCCAGACTGAAGCTTAAGCTTCGACGTGCTCATTATTGCTGTATGATTGGACATATTTCCAATCATGGAATGGATCACATGATTCTCCAATTAGGCTGTAAGCTTCTTGGGACAGTCAGCCTTTGATGATGGATAGATACTACTTAGGAAGACACACAAGTGTTTCTTATACTTTAGTGCTTCAGAAGAATGAGTTTGGGATTTCTTCTCCCCTAAAACTTGGACTTGGCAGGCTCATTGTAATACTGTCCTTTCACTTTGGATTCCTTGATTATTAATTGGTTCCAACAGTGTATGTTTCAGATCTTTAATTAAATCCTCCTTTCTGTCTAAGTCCCTGCCAAAATGTATTTTTCACTTTTCTCCTTGTAATGCTCAAGCATCAGTTGATGCCAAGCGCACGCTGTTTCATCGCATTCCACCCAGACTGAGTTGCAAAGTGGGGTAAGGCTGCAGCATCTATTTCAGGCACCTTTATAGGGAGACATTCTTGACCCTCAATGTATAAGACAGAGGGAAATACAGGACAGGAAAATGAGGTAGACGTCCTTCCCAGACGTTAACTAATTTATAAGGAAAAGGGAAAATGGCAGATCAGACGCCACTGGCTCTCTGCCAAACTGAGATATTGAAGTGTTAGCTGAGACAGGATCAATATGGACACTTGGTGTACAGAGCCCTTTTAAGCGGATTCCTGCTTTCGCCAAGCACCTCCTGCAGCCATTTGATGAGAGCCTGCCTCGTGGGTTAGAGTCTCATCTGCTGAGAAGAGAAGCAGTAGAGACAAGTTTTAGTGGATTCTCTCTTGCCTGATCTATCCCTGGATTTCTTCAGTTCCAATGTTTAATCTCCCCTCTCTGTGTACTGACTTCTTAGGTTAGAGAATAGGAAAGAAAAATGGGATTGCATTCACTATCTTTTCTAATAAAAAAATTGCTTTCAAATTTGGCAGCTTAAACAATAGGAACACATTCTGTGTCTCACCCTCTCTGCATTAGAAATCCAGAGAAGGCTTAGATGTATCAAGTTAATAGCAAGGAGACTTCGGATGTAGTCCCTTGCTTAACCCACTAGATATACTTCCAAGCTTGCTTATATGGCTGTTGCCAGAACTTTGGCTGTAACAGACTTCTGACAAGAGACACCAGTCCCTTGCACTTGGTCCTCCCTTTCTTTAGAGAAACTTAGTTTGATAAATATTTTCCTCTTTCAGAAAGCAAGAGAATGAAGAATAAGGAGAGAATGTAGCCAAGGAATAAACTACTATTCAAACTCAAAGTGGTTTCCCAGTGCTTCTGTATTTCTCCATCCTTTCAAAATGCATCAGTAAGTTCAGTATACATTTAAGGAAAGAGAATCACACACACACACACACACACACACACACACACACAGAGAGAGAGAGAGAGAGAGAGAGAGAGAGAGACAAAGAGAGAGGGAGATCACTAGCTCGAATAACAGGGGGCTATCTAATAGACAGACAGATATATACACTTGAAACAAATATTAACATGCCATTCCCATAGTGTTGGCTAAAACTGAGCATAGTAGCTATGACAGTGCCTGCCAGGAAGTAGAGAACATTGTATCTAGATCCCCACTAGCCCATAACACATTGCCTGGTGCACAGTAGACACTGAAGTTACATACTTATGAAATTACATTTATTATATTTAAAAGCTGAGTCTCCCTGCTCCTCAAAAGAGATCAATTTTTGCTGTTTTGTGGGTAATTTTCTTCTTGTGTTTCACTTTTCAAGTTATAATTAAAAGTATAGATTAAGATCTGAAATAAAATCATTCAATATCTAAAATAGGTCTGGCATTGTCTTATTTGTTTTATCTTTAATTTGTAGATTGAAGTTTCTTTCTAGTCAAGGATAGTTTTTCAGTCTGCCAGGATAAAAGAATTACATTCCTGTATTAGTCAGGGTTCTCTAAAGTCAAAGAACTTATGGGTAGTCCCTATATAGTAAGGGAATTTGGTGATGATTTACAGTCTGTAGTCCAACAACCCAACAATGGTCAGCAGCAGCTGTGAATGAAAGTCCAACGGTCTAGCAGTTGCTCAGTCCCACAAGGCAAGCAGGCGAAGAAGAGAAAATCTTCCTTCTTCCAATGTCCTTATGTAGGTCTCCAGCGAAGGTGTGGCCCAGATTAAAGGTGTGTACCCCCATGCCTGGATCTGGGACTTGCTTTGTCCCAGGCTGACCTCAGAGATCTTCTCGCCTCATTCTCCTGAAATTAAGGGGATGTAATACTTTGGCTGGGCCTAAGTTTTTCATGGTTACTATGTCTCAAGATCTCCATGCCAAGATCCAGGTCAGAAATTTGTGTCTTCCAGCCTCAAGATCTGGATCACAGGTGAGTCTTCTAATTCTAGATTGTAGTTCACTCCAGATATAGTCAAGTTGACAATCAGGAATAGCCAATACAATTCCTAAAGACTTAAAGGACAGGTTCTTATCAGAGGACCACTAAACAGAAAGTAAAAAATGTTGTGTAAGTCCTGTGAACCACACATAACCTGGCACCTGAGTATGCAGTTGGGGTGGGCAGACACCCTGTATTTTTTATGAACCTTGGAAGTGACTTTTCCAATGCATTCTGAATTTTTCTATTATTAATTAAACTCATGATCCCTTTTCTCTCAGGAGCGTAAAATACCATTCTCATTAATGTAATTTGTCCAGGATACTCATTAGGTTTCTGTTTCACTTGAGTCTATTCAAAAATAGTGCTTGGTATAACCACTGTTACACACATATTCACACAGGCACACACACACACACACACACACACACACTACTTTTTTCAAATAATTAAAATGCTAATCTTTTATAGTCATATGGAAAGATAATAAAAGCCATAAGGTTAAAAATGAAACTAAAATATGCACTAAGTTCTAGATTTGTCAATTCTGCTGCAAGTTAGCCTGTTATAATCTGTAAAGTTTTGAGACAAATTTTCTATAGCCAGATAGGACATAAACTATGAAATTTATAAGAATTTACTATATAATATGGTAGGATTGTGCTCTATCTGTGTGGATTCAGGCAAAAGGATGATACTTGTCAGAGTTTAGCCCTCTGGGTTGGAGATATCAAGGCTAGGGAAAGCTTTCTCTTTAATTTGAATTATTTTATAGGCATGGATGCTATCTTCAGAGGGTTGTCTTGACATATATGGAGATATATGCTGGCCTTCCAATAAAACTTTCAGAAAATAAAGCTGGTTATTGCACAAGTTGAAACGGCAAGATAATTAGGCTAAAATATTCCTGCTTCAGATGTATTTTATTTAGAAGGAAACTAGAAAAAGTGCCCAGGATTTCTGTTGCTGCTTTTAGGTTCAGAAACTCTCAGGATATAATCAGATGTTAAAGGTCTTTGAAGTCATCCAGCCATAAAGGTCTTTTTGTCAGAGCTATGATGACTCAAGGTAAGCTTTTGGTCAAAGTAGCTTTCGAGACAGAATGAAGTATGAGCGTGTTAGCCACTGGGAGGGTCAGACATTTGACAGCTAATCTATAGTGGCAGACGCCATACTCTCTCCCACTCCACCAGCGGCAGAGTCCCCTTCCATGACATACACTGCTTGATGCCATACATGATTAAGAATCCATTTGACTTGCCTGTCACACTTTCCAGATCCCTAATGAAAAAATGGTACCTAAACCAGTTTGTTTTAACTAATCCAGGTATGAAAGATGAAATAAGATGAAGCATATTTCAGCACGCACATTTTTCTGAGCAAGTGGGAAAGCCAGAAGCAAGAGGTGGTAAAAGTAAAGTATTATTCACTTCATTGAATTCAGTAGCAACTTGGCCCTGATGGTTAATGTTTGTCCCTGCTATGGAATGCATAATCGTGTTGGATTAAAAACCCCCTTGGATATCATTTTATTTACGCCTACACATATATTTCTAACAGATGAATGACCATTCTTGGAAATGCTTAAAGAATCTGAGTTGGTTTTGTAGCACGGCTCCAAGTTCAGCAGATAAACCCCTCTTCTGTAACACCTATAAGGAAAGGGATGACACTGGATGATCTATAAGACCCCCTGTAGCTGTAATGTCCCATTAGTTCATAGTTCTTGTAGGGATGCTAGGACATGATGAAAGAGGACCACACTCTTTTTCTGTCACCATATTTATGATGCACGGCATTTTGTGTTTGCCCTTGAGTCAGCGCTGTTTCTTTTCATGACAAAAGCAAGCCAGCATCTCCCTGTTTCTTGGGGAGGCCACTCTGCTACTAAAGAGCAAGTACCATTTTCTTTCCAGCAGTTTTCTGATTCCCCATTACCTTTGTTAATACCATGTTCTCTTACTGTGAAGGCAACTTTGACTAAAGATTAATATTTTAGCTGAAGTACTAGTCAACAGTTCTTTAAGCCAAGAAAATAGAGTAGATTAGAATCTTCAGGTTATTATGAAATAAATAATGTGATTATGAAGCTTCAGACTGAAAAAACAGATGAACAAAAACCAAACAAAACCAGATCAAAATAAATGGTGATTTATTCAGATTTAAAAATCCTCTGTTTTATATATCAGTAACTAGAAACATAAACATGCTTCTCCCCCAAAAAGGGTATTTATATCAATTAGTAACATATTCTTTGATATATAATAGAGCAATAAGGTAATAGGAAATTCAAACTCTCAGTGAAATAGTGCAATGGAGAATTTAAATCCACATAATTCACACACACACACACACACACACACACACACACACACACACTGGTGAGCACACATGACACACTAGTAAGAGTCACTTGTTTCTACCTTCTCCAAAAATTTTGCTCAGAGTCATTCTAGGAATAATAGATGGACATAAATACTTCTGCTTGGTTTAGTCTTTGAAAACAGTGCCAAGACACGACAGAGCATGCACAGAAGGGGGTTGGGGGGAAGCCACCCTTCCTTGGTAAGGAATGGTTAGTGTATTGCAATCAGAATGACTTTGCTTTAGGTTAAGCCACAGGATATAAACAAAATGCTTTTCCTAATCAGCTCCATATGAGGCCTGCAGGGAAAGATAACTCACAGACCTGGGAATAGTTACTAAGAGGGAATTGTGATTTCATTTGGAGGAAAAGCTGAAACAGGCAGGTGGGAGCCCTAGGCTCTCCTGTGGCTCAGCCTTTAATATGCTTGACCCTTCCCATCTTATCAATGAAGTCAGTTTGATCTTTTGCCCCAGGAGAACCATGCAGGAGAAGCAGACATATTGCAGAATTGAAAAATGCTATTAAGAGGTGAAAGAGTTGTAAATAAACTATTCCCTTCAAACTACTGTTACCAGGTAAAATACATTGTCTTAAGACAGATAATATCTACTTCAGGAAGGGTTTTAATTTATGAGAGACTCCTGCAAACAATGACAGTTTGCATAAGCTGTGGATTAGGATCAGGGAATAAAGGAAATTGCTCTACGCCCACATTTGAATACTTTGATTCTCACACTTCACTTTTTCCCTGGAGTCTATTCAAGGCTGGGGGTTGGGGGTGGGGGGGTGGGGTGGTGGCAACTTCTCAAATTCCTTCCTAGCTCCCAGTCTCTCAAGACTTCTTGCTGTCTCATATGGGTTATTCCTCCTGTGTTCTCCCACACTTCAGAGATCTCTCTCTTGTCTCCTTTCATTACACCACTGTTTCAAATTCTAGATCTCTCAAGTGGTTAAGGAATGAAAAGAAAGGCCACTGGCGAGCTAGAACCACAGGCTCCCTAAGCACGTTCTTGCCATGTGCTTGTCCTGGTCAACCTCAGCAGAGTTGTCATAGCCCTTGTCTTAAGTCTTTTGTTCTAGAAAGTTTTCTAACCTCAGCCGGGTCCTCCTAACCAGTTAGCAGCTAGTGACCTAAGCACAATATTGTGTTAGAGCCCAAAGGAAATATCCTTCCTAGAAATCATTGGCTTGCTTACCATTTTTTTCCCTTGTGTATCACCTTTGTGTTTTACATCTCTGCCTTTCAAGTTTACTTCCTGAGCATGAGAACAGTCCAAACTTCTTGTAATAATTACGGAGGACAGGTCTTGCTCAATATTTTGAAGCAATTTCAATCAATTGATAATTAGAATCAATTTTGAAGCATTTGTAAATATTGCTTATCAGCTCCTCAGAGCAGTCTGGGATGTTATTAGTACTAGCAGATTCCTTGTCTTGTAGATGGTAAATTGCAGGTTTGGAAATGCAGAACTTAGCAGGTGTAATTGTATGTATTGAAAGAGAGACTCGATGAGAGTGGGTGGGTAAGGGATTACCCCCATAGAAGCAGGGGGAGGGGGGGAATAGGGAGGTTCCAAAGGGGAGATCTGGAAAGGGGGAAACATTTGAAATGAAGCCCTCTTCTGATGTGTCTGAAGACAGCTACAGTATACTTACATAAAATAAATAAATAAATCTTAAAAAAAGAAAGAAAGAAAGAAAGAGAGAGAGAGAGAGACTCTACTGACTTCAGACTCTATTCTTATAATGTTGGTTTAAGAATTCTTGTTCTCTCTTTTAGGCATGGTGTTAGATAAAAGAAACCGAAAACACAGAAGATAAGATCTTTCTAGCATTAGGAATCTAGGTATGATGCAAATGTATTATTACAGATGGGTCAGCATTGTCTTCCTGTGGGCAAGAGTGGGAAGACACCACCAGTTTCCTCAAGAAGGACTAAGGCTTTTATGGTACATGTATATGTGTATATGTATATATGTGTGTGTATGTATCTATGTATATGATGCATATGTATATGTATATATATGCAGTATATATATATATATATACAGACACAAGCACATGCACACGCAAATATATATACCATTTGTTCATATTCACAAAGATAAATAATCAAAACAAAATTTAAAAATTAAAGTAAAAATCACAAACTGACTTGTTCCAAAATCCAAAACTATTTGCAACAGTAATAAGATGTCACAAATAAAAATGTTTATACTCTTTCTCACATGACAAATCCCAGTCAAAATACAGGTGCATTGACTACATTATAAAATTACTTTTAGACCTTGAACATATAGTACATGAATAAAAAAACTATATTTACACTTTGATCCCTTTCCCACAATGTATGTGTAAAATGCATATATGAATATTTTAAAAAGTGAAAAAATATTGAAGTACTTTGATGCCCAGAGTACAGATAAGAAAACCCCAACCTTTGATCCTCAGTATAATATATTCATATGGATATATATATATATATATATATATGTGTGTGTGTGTGTGTGTGTTAAAATATGTACAAATATTATCTTTATACATAGGTATAAATATATACCAAAATATTTATAAAAAATATGTACATTCATATAAAACAGGAATACATATGTTTGTATGTGTGTATGTATGTATGTATGTATGTATGTATGTATGAATGTGTACATATCCCATACATTTTAGGAAGTGGTAACCATTTTTATATACATTAAAATCTATGTGTTTTATAATCATATTTGACAGAAGTACCCAAACACAGACAGTTTACCCAAAGAACAATGGATGAAGCAATACTTAGCATTCGCAAAAGACTTACTTACCTAGTGAGTTTTTTTACCTACTTCACCATTCATTTCTCTTCTGGCAAAGACATTGGAAATCTTGTTAAGCTAAGCTAAAAGAATTTACAGGTGATAATCAGGCTGAACCAGTTGAATACTCAGGCCACGTCAAACAGGAAATATAGATCTACTTCTCAAAAACTTATTTAAGAATTCCAGGGTACCTAGTTTTCTAGTGCTGTAGAGGGCAGATATCCTTTAGGGTAGACTCTGTTGGTGAGTCCCAGTCTCAGATAGATGAGTATTTCTTTCGGGGAGACTACAGACTGTCACACTACATAAGTGCCATTTGCATTCATGACACGGGAGAGGACAGAGACATTGACAGAGTGTTTTTTCCCTGCCTCTTTCATTTTTAAATGGATGATGACATGCTTCAGGGAAGCATCCCCAAACAAAAGTTGACAAATTCCCATTAGTTTTCCATCAATGGCGCAGTGTGAGAAATTGTTCCAGCTCCAAGTGTGCTGCTCCTGAGGCCAAGATGTTTATGCCTTCAGCTCCGTGGGTCTCCTACAGAACTACCATCCCAGTCCAGTCACTTGGTTGGGATGATTGGCAGGCTGAAGGAGTTTTATCTGATTTCACTAAAGCCATTAGTTTGAAACTCCGATCTGAAAGTATTGATGGGAAACACACAAGGGAAAGATGTCTACCAGAGGCAATGGCTTTTGTACTTTCTCAAGAACAAAGTGTAAAAACACTGCATTGAAAATGGAGCCCTGGAAATGCATGTGAGGGTGGAGGGGGTGTGCATTGAGCTTCTGTAATGTCCCTGGCACCCTACCAGGCTATTTATATTATACACTTGAAACAGTATGCTGCCATTGTTTTTTTCTCTTTCCCTGTTTCTTTTTATCCAGCACTCATGTACATGAGTTTTAGGAAGGGCAGAACATTGTGGATACACTGGAAAACAAACCAAAACAACAATAACAAAATGGTTATTGTTCTTCCAGGTTTAAAAAGGGGGGAGAAATGTTAATTATAGCTTATTTAAAATAAAAATATTAAAATTAGGATAGTAGTGTGCTATTTGTTATTAAAGGATATTTCTTTAAGAACTCTGGGGAACTTATATAACTGGAAAATGTTTCAAAGCTTGGAGGTAGAAACAGGTAAGTATGCAGGACCATGTCGGAACAGTCATTAGGGGTTTTATGTAACCAACCTTACAGACTTCCTCTTTAATGGAGGAATTTTAACTTAAAGAGCTAAGTTCTATGTGATAAGACAATGACAATTCCCAAAGGACTATCATGGGAGAATCTGGGAAGTGATACAAATCTACCTTTTTATCTGCTAATAGTGGGGTTGTCTACATGAACTTGTACATATGTTAACATCCATTGCATTGAACAGCAAAAGAAAGCATAAATCCAATTCACTACACAAGAATTTTAAAATATAACTTAAAAAATTAAAATTCCTATAACCCAATATCAACTGTATACCAATAGTATGTTAGTGGATGTCAAACTGAAGAGCTAGTACATAATTTATGCAGCCAGCTGCTCCAAGAGCTTCCTGGATATAGAAGGGACTGTCCCTCCTCATACTCATCACTCCTGTTGCAAATCTGTTTATTAAGGTCATTCCTTTTTAGTATTGATCAAAATCCTTTGATGTCTTGTACCTCACAAGTTTTCATAAAAAAAAAAAAAAAAAAAAAAGGAGGCTCCAGGGTGATGGGCAAAGCCCTAGTGGTGCCTTCCAGTAGGTCACATGCTTCTTAACCTTGTCTTTCTTCTGTCATCAATTCTCCTATTGATTTATTTTTTTTAAACTAAGGTCAATCACATGTTTGTAGGTGACACCAATTGCTTCCTGGAGTTTGTCCCTTCTCCTTACTGTTCTGGTTTAAACCTCCTGTGGCTTTTTTTCTACTGCATGGATTCTGATAAATGAGGTTGAAAGTGACATAGAAATGAACTCAGAAGTGAGTTTATAGCACTGCTGGGGACCATCTGTTAATGTAAATGTTTAAGGTAAAATGCATTAAGGCTTAGGAGCTGACGAGACATTTCATTTGCTTCCTGCCTTCAGGATGGATTACATGGACTGCTGCCTAAGTCTGGAGAGTTCCAAGTTAAACTTGGGATGTCGGCTTTTATTCCTGTCTGCTGCGATTCATTGTCAGAGACAAAATCTTAAGCACATCTTAGGGTTGTGATTGTTAGAATAACTGGGTTAAGCCATAAACCGGAGGAGTTGTTTGGGTTTTGCTAAGTTCACTACATTTAATACGGCTGAGAAAGATCAATGGTTATGTACAGTTAAATTTGTTGTTTCTAGTATTAATTAATTTAGCTGTGTCATTCAGGGCTATTAATGCCAATCAAGATATAAAAAATAACTTATTGAGTGAATGATTTGGTATTAAAGTTGTTGTTAAAGCTGAGTTATATTGTAATTTCCTTACCATCTGAGAATAGAGAAATTTAGAAGAATCTATTTCATTTTTAACCCTTGAGAGTATATTATTGGAGAAGAAATTTAAGTTAAGTATCTTCCTGCTGTTCACAGGAAATAGCATTCTTCAAAGAATCAAATTCAGCTACCAGACAGAAGTCAATAATTTTCATTTTCAGCTTTTCCTTCATAAGTTGGTGACTTGTGCTTATAGAAGGTTTTACGATCCTTGCAGACCTAGCTAAGCAAAAGAAGGAAGGGAAAGTAAGCATAATCAGAAGAAGGGAGAGAAAACTTATCTGAATGTAGTTCTGTTTAAAGAAATATGTAACTGGATTAGGGGAGATGACTCAGCTGGAAAAGCAATTAGATCCTCAGAACCCATGTAAATGTGGGGTGGGAGAGTGAGTTCAGCCTGCAGTTCCAGCTGTGGAAGGCAGAGACAGAAATCTTCAAAACAAGAGACTTATAGATGAGCTCTGTGTTTGCTTAAGAGACCCTACTTTAACAAATAGAGTGGTAGAGAAATCTGGGATGATCTGACACGAACCTTGGGTCTCCAAATGCGTGTACAGTATACATGTGCCTCTAAAACACATGTGAACACATTGCCTCTTCATCTGGATAAAATTCTACAAATCACTCAGCCTGTTTTCTCTGTTACATAGAGGTGAAGCTGCTCCCAAAGCAGTGGTTTTCTCAAAGTTTGGTTGAAATTCATCTGGTCAGAGGAAGAGGCAAGATAGAAGAATCTCATTCTTCTAGTCTCAGGAAGTTATCCCTCCACTAGACTGCCATCCCTTTCTATGGAATCCTAGGCTCTGTTGAGAAGTAGGTGTTAACTTTGTACTTTGTGTATTTTAGAAAGTGTACAAGTGGTAAAGCTATAAAAGTGACAAAGTACTTTCTCATCTGCATCATTTCTCCCATTTTGAAAAGAAAGCACATGTGAAAGATACGTAATTTTGCACAGGAGACGTAGAAAACCTCCTGCTTAGTTGGCTACACTACATTTAATTGGATACACACTACAGTATAATCACAAATTCTTAAGTCACAAAATTCAAATGAAAAGGTGGGAAAGGAAGGGTTTTCTTCAACTTCCCAAGACCCATAGACACAATTTATATTCAGTACTTCATTTTATATTTGTTTTCTCAGTTAATGTGGAAACAATTAAGCTTTACCTATAAGAAGAAAAATGTTGAGGCCAGTTCAGACTTCTGCATGAGAAGTTTCCTGTTTTGACTGTGACCATACAACATTGGGTGTTCTCCATGGAGATGAGTAAGCATCTCAGGAGCCATAGGCAAAGGTCCTTCTGAAAGGCTACAAGTGTACAAAATCTTTCATTTAAGCAGAGAAAGTCAATTTCCTGATAGAAAAGGGGAGCGAAAATCCAGGCAAGATGGTTGTCCTAGTCAGCTTTCTATTCCTGCACAAATGTCATGACCAAGAAGCAAGTTGGGGAGGAAAGGGTTTATTCAGCTTGTTCTTCCACATCGCAGCTCATCATGAAAGGAAGTCAGAATTGAAACTCAAGCAGGTCAGGAAGCAGGAGCTGATGCAGAGGCCATGGAGGGATGTTCCTTTCTGGCTTGCTTGCTCCTGGCTTGCTCAGCTTGCTCGCTTATAGAACCCAAGACTTCCAGCCCACAGATGGTACCACTCACAAGGGGTCCTCTGCCCTTGATTGCTAATTGAGAAAATGCCTTACCGCTGGATCTCATGGAGGCATTTTCTCAACTGAAACTCCTCTCTCTGTGATAACTCCAGCTTGTGTCAAGTTGACACAAAACCAGCCAGTATAATGGTTAAGAGAAATCATACCTTGACATGTTTTCATAGGAAGCCCAAACCCTGCTAGAACCTGTGGTCTTTTCCTTCACATTCTCATAGCATCCTTCCAAAGAAATGTACATACAGACCTGTGAACAAGGATATACATGCTCATCTTAAAGACTACTTGAAAAATTCTCCTGAAGAAATGATAGGATGCTAAAGCTTCCCTGGAAAAGAATGTGGGCTGCTAGGTCATCTGCATGCTTGCTAAGGAGAGCTACCCATTCTCTGTTGAGAGCATCATGAGGACTCAGTGAGTTGGAGCAATTTTACGTCTGGAAATTTCCCAAGGATAATTGCATGTGAAATGAGAAGTAAACTCCTCAGGGATTCCTTGTTATAGGAGGCTGTAGGGCTCTGGATGGGTCAATGAGAAGAGCATTGTTGGGTCTTGTGCCTACCTCTGCCAAGTCTGCTGTGGTGTTTCCAATAAATCACTTTAACCACCCGAACTCCACAGGGCCCCGGCTTCTACTTAATAAGAAAAATTGCTTGAGTCTCTGTCATTCTACTCAACATTTTACACTTCTGCCTAAAGATCAGCATGGATAAGGTGACCTAAAGCCCCAGGAGAAATGGGAGCCTATTACTATCACCATTTCATATGCAGCCAAGATGAAGAAGGATGGCAATAAAGATTTGCTACTTTGAAGAGCCCCTCCTGTCCTCTAGAGTTCTGAGTTCTGAAATTATCTATGAGAATGTATGTAATATTCTACTATATTATAATGCAAAACTGATATTCATCCAGGAAAACATATTTGTTAGATTTTTCCTCCTGACTTTTTAATTGAGGAACTCTCTTAAAGGACTGTAGAGATGGCTCGGAATATATATTTTTCTGTTGCAGAAGACCTGAATTCAGTTTCCAGCACCTACATAAGATTGCCAGCTCCAGAGGGTAGAGTGGTGTCTTCTGGCCACCTAAGGCACCTGCACTTACATTCACATACCCTCTTAACCCCTGCCCCGACTCCTCCCTGCACATAAAGATGCACACGTGATATAACTAAAAATAGATCCTTAAAAGTCTCAAGTTTCACTGTTATAATTCCTCTAGAAAAGAAGAATTATACTATATTCAAAATTTTGTGGGAAAGAGGGCAAGCTTTTAAATATATTATAATGTAATCCTTCCTTTTGATGGGAATTACAATGGGAAACAAGACTTTTCAAAGACTTATTTTATTGTTTTTAATTTAAATGCAAATATATTCTAACTGGGTTGGGTTAGAAATTCCTCAGTTTTTCTTTGCCGGGAAGGATTGTTTTGTACATCTTGTTGATGGCTACTTAGACATAAGTCAACTTGAATCACAGAGTACTCTTTACTTTTAGAAGACAAATATTCTAATCTATGTAATTTTCTGTGTTCTCAGTAACACAGGCTATTTCTTTGGAATTTTGAGTACTTTCTGAGTGACAGACTGTTTTATTGATAGTCCTATAACCCCACCAGAGCAAATATGGCATTCTGATCAGAGGAATTTAGACTCCTTGTACTGGCTAGTTTTGCGTGTCAACTTGACACAAGCTGGAGTTATCACAGAGAGAGGAGTTTCAGTTGAGAAAATGCCTCCATGAGATCCAGCTGTAAGAGATTTCCTCAATTAGTGAGCAAGGGCAGAGGGCCCCTTGTGAGTGGTACCATCTGTGGGCTGGTAGTCTTGGGTTCTATAAGTGAGCAAGCTGAGCAAGCCAGGGGAAGGAAGCCAGGAAGAAACATCCCTCCATGGCCTCTGCATCAGCTCCTGCTTCTTGACCTGCTTGAGTTCCAATCCTGACTTCCTTTCATGATGAACTGTGATGTGGAAGTGTAAGCTGAACAAATCCTTTCCTCCCCAACTTGCTTCTTGGTCATGATGTTTGTGCAGGAATAGAAACCCTGACTAAGATACTCCCCTTTATCTTCCACCTGTCCTCACCTGGAGCACATCCGCTAATTTGAGGAAACTTAGTGACTTGCTTTCCTAGGCCAAGCCTTGACAGAATAAAGGTGCAGTAGTTACCACTGACTGTAAAGAATCTTTAATTCTTATTAACAATTTTAATGAATAAAACTAAAAGAAAAAGGAAGAGGAGGTGGAGAAGGAAGAAGAGGAGAAGGAAGGAAAGAAAGAAAGAAAGAAAGAGAGAGTCTAGGGATTTCTAAAAAAAAAACATAACTGGCACAAAGAAATGAAGAGGGGACACTGGGAAGATGGTGGTTTGCTCTGATCTTTCATGGATGAGAAAATCCTCAGATAATCAATGAAGAGTAGATATACAACTGAAATGAGAAAAGCACAGTGAACATTTCCAGGTTGGAGGTTTCTCTCTTTTCTTGATTCCATTCCATGCATGACAGGAAGACCAAACAAGTGCTTGTACTTTATTATCTGTCTCTTCGAATTCTCAAGAGACACTAAACTCACACCTAGGAATAGTTTGGCAAGCTCAGAAACTTTTATTCAGGAAATAACTTGTGTGCATGATTTGTTGCTAAAATCAGAGCAACCCCCCTCCCCAGGGGAGATGATGGATACGGAAGTTTTTATTAATGTCCCTTGACTAGTGCTGAGAGAACTTAGAAGTTTTATTTTTATATTTTGCTCAGTTAACCTCTGTATACCTCTTGACCTGTTTTAAAGATACTCATTGGACCAAAATTAAGACACTGAAATTCATTTTGAAAGCAGAATCAAATAGAAATTGTATAACAGACTTGTTATTTTTTTAAAAAAAAAAATCCTAAAATGCCATACAAGCCTTTGACTTAACATATTTCCGATTTTTTTCAATGATGAAACAATTTTCACTTTGATATATCAATGAGTACCTCCCCAGGTTCAAAATTTGGTGGAGATTCTAGTCTTGTTATAACTTTAGAAATTACTTTGTCTTTTAAATATTAAGGAATTTTGGCTTGGTTTCTGGTAGCTGATTCCCAGTTAGTGTGACAGGGTAATTACTCAAGACTCTGCATGTGCATTTCTGCATGTGTGTGAAAGAATTCTGTATGTCTTAATCAGCTTTCTCTTCCTATAAAAAATGCCAAAGGAATCAAGTAACAGAAAAGTTAATTTTAATACTCAATGTTGGATGTTGGAGTCTATGGTCAGTTGGCTGCAGTGGTTTGGACCCTGTGACAAAGCAACACATCATAAGAAGGCTGTGTAACAAGGAATGTTGCTTGCCACATGGCAGCCAGGAAGCAAGGGGGGAGGGGGGGCTTGGAGTCACAATATCTCTTAAAAGCAAGCCTGCAATGACAATGTCCTCCCACTAGGATCTATCAGCTGAAATCCCCAGTGCCTCCCCGTAGTGTACTGGCTGGTGACCTGAGTATCACTTCTCTCTTTTCACTGTGCTCCATTTGCACCTCTTGGGCATCCTGTTTTCTTTCCCATCTATCCTTTATTGTCACTAGGACTTTATAGTTGGTCCCCTTTCTCAACAGAGAATTGCTTTGCTCCACATCACCTTATTTTGCCATTCTGTCTACTACTGAAAAAAGAAAGAAAAAGAAAAAGAAAGAAAGAAAGAAAAAATAAAACCCAAATGCCAAAACCTTCACCCTGAACCATCTAAATATTACAACAGTAGGAAACAAAATTACCTCTAGTCTCTTTAGGACACAGGCTTTATCTACTAGTCTGCATAAAACATTGCAGGCATTTGTTCAGTAACGCATGACATGCAGGTATCCATCTATACATGATACTGGATAAAAACAAAGCATATAACTGGAATTGATTGATAGTTTTTCATCATGTAGAACCTTAGAAGGAACACAAATCCCAAGATTTAGATAGAACATAGCAGGGGAAAACATATCCCATTAGTCCAACATCAGGTAATGCTCAACAAAGCCCTTGCATTGCTGAGACTTATCCCTTTTTCCATTTTAAGTAGAAAATAATAGCATCTTATTATGTTGTTTTGGGAAAGAAAATGGACCAATACAGACAGAATTGGCAACCATTTTCCTCCATCACTAACAAAATTCTGTCTTAATCATCACCAGTTTTATGTCATAGTGAACTTCCTGTTATTAAAATCATCTAGCTTGTTTCCCAGGATATAGTTGTTATTTGAAAAATATTGACCATAATAAAGACGCTGAAGAGAGCAAAAAGTCTTGAGTGTTTGCACTAAAAGCCCATATTAATGTACTGGGTAGCAAGAATGTTATGCCACATTACTTAAAATACTATATTATTTTTGTCTGTATGTAAAAAGCAAGAAGAATTAATAACAGTAGCACTTCATAACTGAACTGTAAGTTGCAACTCGCTCCGATTCATTTTTCAGGAACTGTTCTTACTCTTCTCCTATTCCTGTTTCCCAGCTGATTTGACAAAAGACAGAGGGATTAAGAAATGAAGTAGTTTAGCTGAGAGGTTCCCCAAGGGTACTTTGTCCCCACGTTCTCACTTGTGGTTTGTGTAATGAGAGCTTTCTGTGAGTTAAGGTATTACTAGGAAGGTGATTGTTTGAGTCCGTGGGTGATAGTGTTATGATAATTATAGCCAGGTCTGTGTGATCTTAAAGACCCAAGTTAGTCCTGCAGGAGACCTAGACCTGACTTCTCAGACCTTTGTAATCACACTGCCAATGCAAGGTGGCTCCACTTACCAAGTAGGAACAAAGGTAAATGATTAAGGGGGACTGTGTGTACCAGTGCTTTGGGGGTAGCCCCAAACAATCCAAGTTAATCTTTTCTAATGCACCCCTTTGTATGCTGTGTGTATTTTCTTGGGGTTCTTTTTTCCACTAAAAAGAAACCAAACCACATGCATTCTAAATGAGTATGTTTCCCCCCATGTCTTCGAAGAAAGACTAAAGTTACTTTTAGACAGGAAATGCAATGAGGAATGAGTTAGTTGAGTTTTGTTATCTTTTTAAAGTTTTCCTATTGGAAGGTTACTTAAAATGGGCAATTCTATGTCAAACTTGAGAAGAAATGGAAGTTGTGAGGAATTTATGGTATATGTTCCATTTGTAACTACCAGTCCTAATAACTAACACTTGTTTAAAGAAAATCTCAGCAGAAGATTCAGGCATGAGGTAGTCCCTGTCTGTAGGATGGAAGAAATGGATTGGAGGATCATTTATTTCTTTCTCTTAATTTTTTTTTTAAAAATAACAAGATGACCACCTGCTATTTAAAAAGATTTCCAAATATCTTGAAGAATATTGAGAAAAAATAGGGGTCTTCTCTGACCATCTTTAACCCTCCTCTCCTTCCAAGTGGAGACACAGCAGGTTAATATGCAGATGCCCAAACTTGCTCACTGTTAACAAGCAGGAACATGTAAACACACACACACACACACACACACACACACACACACACACACGTACACGTACACACCCAGGCATGCAACCCCCCACATGCACACAGGATATTTTCATGTAGGATATCTATATCTTGAACATATCAATTGCTCTTTTGGTGTCTGTAGAAACATGTTGGGTCTACTTAAAGTCAACAGCTGATCAAATTTGGGGTGGTTGATGCTGCCACCTCATATGTGCTTTTAGATGGAGGAGAAGGAGTAGTGACCGAAGTTACCCAGCTAGTGCCTACCCAAGTATTACCAGAGAATGGAAGGAACATTTTAGTCCTTGGATAAGGTGACCCAAGGTTAGGCCCACACCCCATAGAGCATCTTCCCAGGCAAAGAGCCAAATGGAGATGTGAACAAAAGTTAAGGGAACCATTAAGACGGAGTGCAGGGAACGGGTCCTCTATAAGAAGGGGCAAGCTTTAGAAGAAACAAAGAAACAGTCATTTCAAGTCTTTGTCCCTTAGGTTTTTAATAGAGTGGGCACAGAAACTTGTGAACTAAATGTAATGCTCTCAGTTTACCTGTTGTTAGTCAAGAGCTAAGAAGGCACAGCTAATTGTATTTATTTCATCAGTTTACCCTTTAGCTCTGTGCTGTGTTGAAAGCCCCAGACTGTTGATCTGGCTGTTTTAACTAAACAGTGACAAGAAGTTTCAAGATTGCCTGACGAAACGTTCATATTTGAAAGTTTTAAGTAGCCGTTTTGAGAATCCACCTCACTCTCCTAGTGTGTAAGTCTTTGTGTACTCTAATGGCAGCATCATGGCTTGGTTCTGCAGTTAAAGGAGCCCTGTAAAAGAGCACAGCTTACTGTTCCAGCTTTAGGAACTTTTGGCTTCCTTCTGCTTGGATTTAAAAAGATCAAGTAAAAAAAAAAATGTTCCCCAAAGATTTTTATTCTGCTGTTGTGTGGGCTTGCAGTCTGGAGTGAAATGTTATGATGTGTACAGAAAGAAGTCCAGACAATGTACCATTTAGATTCACTTATCATTCATCATTCATTCATTCATTCATTCATTCATTCATTTATACTAAGCAGATATCATTTACCATTAGAATATGCCAGATACTGAGCACAGACTTGTGAAGCCAGCAGACATGGGATACCCATTGACAGAGGACTTTGGAAGTCAGTAAAGGAAAAGGGGCAAGAGGTAATTAAGAATCTAAATAGCACATTTACTAGCTAAACAGAAAAAAGCTTCTGAGCAAATTTTGTGGGGATGGGCAAAGTTACTGGATAAGAAGACATCTAAATTAAATACTTAACATTATTTACAAGTTAGCCAGGTGAACAATGTGGGGTGGGAGGATGAAAAGGGAGGACTCATGCTAAAGACTATGTGGAGCTAGTGATGCTCTAAGCAGAAAAGAAGGAAGATCACTGCCTTAAGCCTTTGCTGTTTGGGTACGGTGAAGCAACTGAGAAATTCTGAGATACAAAAGCGTCAGGGTTTTAAAGTGTATAGGCTGGAGAACAAACAGAAAGGAGCAGAGGCACCTTTAGTGTGCTGTGGGAGATGCTAGGGGGACTTGGGGTTGGAGAAATATATGTGTTTTCGTGGGACATGCCTTGATTCCTGTGAGTGAGCTTGTGCAATTGCGTAAGCTCTCAAATTGAATTTGGCGATACTAAGAAGCTACAGAAAACACAAACAAAGCTGTTAACTCTGCCATTGTGAAGCTGAAGGTGAGCACTGCAGAAGTGAGATGAGTATCTGTCTTCAAGGGGGTATATTCACATGTGCATTTTTTATTTTGGTTTGTTTTCAAGAGATAATTGCACCCGAGGCTGGAGTTTGCTCGCCCTATCTTTTGGACTCACAGAACAGTGCCTGGTCTATTTTCTACATGACTGGTCTTTACTTCAGAGCTGACGAGTCATATATCATTCAGATTGATTTTCTTTTCTTTCTTTTTTTCTTCTCCCTCTCAAATAAAGGGGGGAGGGAGAGGCAAAAGAGAGATTTCTTTGAAACACCATGGATATCAACCCAAATACATAATCACTGGGAGACCACAAGTGTAGCACTGCTTTGTTGCTCTTGTTTTTTTTTTTTTTTTCCTTTGGGGGAGGGGTGCATTTGAGACAAAGAGATACATGATTGAAGGATGTCAGTCCCAGGGACATGGTGGGAAAAGAGAAGCAGCCAGGGCTCTGAGTGTTGTGAACTCTGCTGGAGGAGAATGGTAAGAAGAGACATAGTAGAAGTTGGCATGCCCAACCACTGTCTTAGCTGGGGAATAAGGCTAAACTCTTAACTGTCTACCAAAGCTTTCACAACCTCTGACTCTTACACTTGTTCTCAGCCACGTATTGTTTAAGCATGCTTCCTTTTTAGTGCTAATCCAAAGAAAGGCAAAGACCCATAAGAGTCAGACTTACTTGAAACATTTAAAAGATTGATTTTGTATTTACTGGTTTTTAAAGATTGATTTACTTTAATTTTATATGTATGAGTGTTTTCCTTGTATGTATGTATGTGTACCATGGCCTGGTGCTGGTGGAGTCCAGAATAGTGTATCAAATTGCCTATAAATTGGATTACAGATGGGTGAGACCATCTGGTGCTGGGAACCAAACCTGAGTCTTTTGCAAGAGCAACAAGTTTTGTTAACCATGGACCCATTTCCCTAGCACTTAGTTTTTAATTCTTTGAGAATGTCATAAAATGTATTTTTGATATCATTGTGGCTCTTCCCCCTAACTCCTTCTTCTTTCATGCCTCCCCTCAACTTTATGTCTTTTATTAAAAGTAATCTATAGATCTAATTTGTGTTTCTCCTGTACTCATGAGTGTGGGAGCATCTACTGGAGCATGGTTGAACTACTCTTAAAGAAAAGTGATTCTACTATCTCCAGAAGCCATCTACTGTCAATAGTTCCCCAGTTAGTTGTAGAGTCTCATGAGCTCTTCCCCTTGTATGGTAGAATGTTGACTTACTTGATAGTGTACAGGTGTTTTTTCAGGCTACCCAAGGTACTGGTAGTACATCAGAGCAACTGTTGTGTTACACCCAGCAGGCACTGTTTAGCAACTTCTGGCTATTACAATCTTTCTGTCCCTCTTTCTGCCATGGCCCCTGAGCTTTGGAGTGTGTGGGGGGACAGGGGTAAAACAGACACACAGAGACACACACAGAGGCACACTAACACACACACACACACACACACACACAAAAGCATGCACACACACAAATTCAGATGTTCCATTTTGGAGTGAACATTCCATTAAAACTTATTCTCTGTACTTTGACTAGTTGTGCATGAACCTGTCTTATGAGGTCTGAGAACCACACTAATACCTTGGTATAGCAATATGAATTTAGAGGGCAGTTTTGTACAATATGTACTTAGCATAACAATAGTTGTAGGTTCACCCCTGGGCTGTGTAAGCTCCTCATCTATGGTTTCTTAACCTTATTTGTAGTACCAAATATATATTTATTCCTGTAGCAAATGCCTTATGCCAAAGTGATTGCTGACCAATAACTACCAACACATCTGTGCCATGATTGAGCCCATAGTGGTATCTGTGGAGATCAACTGTTAAGAGAGCAAGTATTAACTGAGCATCAAAAAAAAATAGCATGAGTAGAGACAGAGTAGTGACTTAAAACAAGGCTTTCAACTGTCCAAATCATGTGTCATGTTTTTGAAAACATGGTACATTAGAAGCCAGGTGTAGTGGCACACCTTTAATTCCAGCACTTGGAGGAAGAAACAGGCAGATCTCTATGACTTCAAGACCAGATTGGTCATCATCATGACTTATAGAATAGCCAAGATGACATAGTGAGACCCTGCCTCAAACAAAAAACAAAAAACAAAAAAACAAACAAAAAAAACCACATTAGAAGAAACTATGGAATATGTCTAAGTATGTGAATACGGGAGTGTGGGTGTGTGCGTGTGTGCATGTGTGTGTGTGTGTGTGTGTGTGTGTGTGTGTGTGTATAAGACAAGGAAGAGGAGTGTTTATGAAATGTGAGTAAATACCTGTTCATTTAAGTGGATAGGCTTTTGTTTTATAACATAACTAAACTCTTGACATTTAAGAGATGTGCGGCAGTTATGATTGCTGGTAACTGTATGCCTTACACCTTGCCTTCCCACGTTTCTCCTACCTAACCATAGCCCTTGCAGCTTAACTGTGCCTCATGCTTTTTCTTGCCTTCCTGTGCCTTGCAGTGCCCGTGTCTTGCCTTGCTCTGCCACATGCCTTCCCTTTCCACATCTTCTGGCATCTTTCTGCATTCCTCACTGTACCTTGTGCCTTGACACTCCATGACACATAGCCACCCAGCCTCTGTTGTGTGCTTTTGCTGGGACTGCCCCATTTCTCCTACTTACCTTTCTCTCAAGCTGTAGTGGTAGAAGCTTGGGTAGCTATAATCAGCTTTTACTAATTTAACAGGCTACATTGTAGACCTAGTTCCTATCTTTGGTTATCATTATTATTATTAACATCATTCGCTATAATTAATTTCTTTCCTTCAGGTTCTATAAAATTTAGTTATATACTTAGTCCTAAACTAGTTTTCTGTCTTCCTTCTAATAAATCTAGTCATTTGCAATAAGCGAAGATGTTATATACTAAATGTTGGGGTGACCTTTCCTTACACTTTATGAAGGTATGTCCCTATATTTTCAAGTGGATTGCTGTACCTGCAGAGAGCTAAGGACTGGCAAGATATAGGTATCATCATTTCTATGGCCCATCACCAGTTTTCTGTTTGTAAATGCTTGTCCTTCTTCACCTGCCCAAAAGATGAAGGTCAGGTACCCCTCTCCCCCACTGTACCTAAAGGCAACCCCAGAGATGGAGCAGGCATTATCTTGCTGCTGATTGGTTCAAACTGGAATGTGGTTTTTGTGTAACTGGATGGCAGAGAAGCCAAAGTTAAATAGCTAGCTGAAAGACTGCCCCAGCCAAAGGCCAACAGCTTTAAACTATATAGAAGTCTCCATGTCTTAATGAAACCATCAGTGGGATCCACAAAAGCCCTACAATAACTAAAGGCTCAAAGCTCTTGCAAGATGGACTGGTCAGATATCAGGGAAATCCCCCACACGAACTCATTCAGTTACATGAGCAGTAACTCTTTACTGAGCATCAACTTTGAACCAGTCAATGCTTTTGGTGCAGAAGATAAAAATAAGCAGTATGGGGGATTAGGTTGGGGCTTAGTTGGTAAAGTGATTGCCTTTCAAGCACAAAGACCTGAGTTTGATCTCTAGCACGTATGCAAAACACCAGGCATGATGGCCCGTATTTATAATTTCTGTACTGGGCAGTTAGATACAAGATGATCCCTGGTACTCAGTGGACAGCTTTTCCGGTGAGCTCCAGGCCAATAGGAGACTCATCTCAAAAGATATAGCATGGAGAATAACACCTGAGGCTTGCTTCTTGCCTGCATGCACACATGCAGGTATATGCAGACTCACCCTGTACTGTACATTACACATACAGTAAACACTCTAGATTAATAGAGAGTGGGATCCCCTAGAATATTTAGAAACTGGTAATTTGACTTGGAGAATAAATGCCACTTCATATTTATATTTTCAATGTAGTTTTTCTCCCAAATTGTCTATATATCTAAAAGAGAGCTCTTGCAAAGTTTTTTTTTTTTTTTTTTTTTTTTAAAAAATACTGTCTGCCTTCAGTATTTTAAGAAGCTATCTTTGCTTTCAGTACTTTATCCCTAATGTCTTAGGGACAAAATTTCCTTCCTTCTTCTCTTCTGGTGATTATGAAAATTATCATTGGAAATCAGTATATAAAAATTTGTTACAGAAATCCAGGTATTTCTGGACCAATTAAAGGTATTTCCTGTTCTGGATTCTGGATTCTAGATTTAAAAACCAATGTTTATGATTCCTACCATTTTTCTAGCTGTACTATTATTGGTGGTGGGTTGTTGGATTTTCTTTCTTTTTTCTGAAATTTCTCATTTCTCAATCATAAGTTACTATGGATCAACATCCTGGTTATGACTCTGTTCTTCTGTTACATCATCACAGATACTCCTTCACTTTTAGAAGCATGACTCTGTGGCTCTCCAGTTGTTCTATACTTGCTGTGCATTGATAATGTATGGAATAACCGGTAGCATCATTTTGTCTCCTTTGCCAGTATCACTCCTACATGTCTTCTTGAGGAATGAGTGTATCTCGCTGCCTGCTTCAGACCCCTGAGGCCATGTTACCATTACTGCTATATATATATATATATATATATATATATATATATATATATATATATCCCTTCAAAGGAGCTGCTGGTACATACATTGAGCTTTCTGTTCAAGTTTTCTCATTAGCTTTTCCTACTTTGTAGTTCGTCAGGCATTTTTATTTCTCTTGTTGACCCTGCCATATCAATAAACATTCTAGGACTGATAATAACTAATTGCATTCCTAAGAAATTTAGATTTTTTTTCTTTTAGATAACTTTGATACATGGTAATGAAACTCTCAGCTTGATGGCACCTTCTCATTAATCATTCATGGTGCCTCCTTGACCCAAATGGTTTTTTCCAATTTCTTACGTCTTAGTCCCCAGTATTCAATCTTAACTCATTCCTTGACTTTAGAAACTTTCTTGACTTTTCTTTTTAAATTTCAAATTCTTTTGCTCAGTACCATAACTGATCAATAGCCAGCACCTGAGATGGGCTACACTGAATTCAAGTCTTAAAGAAAACAACCAAACCTGAGTTGGAAAACAAAGGAAAAGGGAGGAGGGAAAAACCATACCGAGTTGATTTCATGACCAGTCTTCCCAGAAGCACACCTGCCACACATCTGGAAGTCCGCCTGTATTTGTCATCTGGAAAACCTCTGACTGTGTAGCATGGCAAGAGGATGAGAAGGGTTATTATGTGTTGCCTGCTTCCTCCTGGGCACAGCCAACCCGGAGGAAGCTTCATCTTGAACATGAAGGAATGATTTAGCATCGAGCTCTAGGAGAGGAGTACTGATGATGTAAACTCTGTTGAAGAGTATGAAATCCCAAAGAAAAAGGCCAAATTCTCTGACTGAGTAAATTATGGCAGAAGTATGTGAACTAATAGCATTTCCTTACTGGACGTGTGACTCTGCTATTTTTCTCCTCTTATTTCTAAAGCTGCACATCGACGGAAGTGCCAGGAATGAGTAATTTTTCACACCGGTTGTGATTGTCCAACACTGGGACAAAATGCCTGAAATAGTCAAGTTATGAGCAGGAAAAAATGATCTAATGATCTAACTTCCTTTCAGCTCTCCCTCTTAAAATGTCTACAACCTCTTAAAACCATCAGACTGACAACTAAGACGTTAGCATATGAGCCTCTGGGGGCCATTTAATATTCCAATAGTAAGCTCTGTTATTGCAGGGTGTCATTTTTTCCTTTAAAAGGTAAAACTTGTCCACATTATTTTTGTGAAGTCTTTGCTAATCAGTATAATACGTATCCAAGTGCTAACATTTAGAATTTTTTAGTTTGTATTTCATGTTAGAAAGTATACATAAAAATGCCATGGGGAGCAAATAAATAATGTGAATGCAGATTCATTACAACTGTTCAGCAAATTGTTTGGATTTGTGTTCTTTTCCTGTAGCTGCCTCTCAAAAAAGGATACCACTGCAACTTGTTTGTCACTACCTCCCATTCCAGCCTTAGAGAGTTCTCCTGGGCCAGTATGTGAGCCCACACTGTCAAACAAAGTAGAAAAAGGGATCCTTATCAAGACATGTGAGAAGATGATTCCCTATAATACTTTAATTGGTATACAAGTGATTTTACTACTGCTGAATTAAATCACTGAGCCACTCTGCTCTGTATGTGTCCTGTCTAAGATGTTCTCTGGTGTACGGTGTGAGGAAATTCTCAATTAATCTGATTTTAAAAATGCAAAACATATCTCTATTTCCTTGCTTTAAATTTATACCCATGGACCCTTCAAAAATCTATACTTTATTGCATATGCTTCTGAAAAGTGTTTACTTAGCAGTTCTGTGTTGTTTGCAGCCTGCCTGCACTTTCTTCTCTAATTGGCAGTCATGTGTATCATCAATATACACATGACTGCCAATTAGAGAAGAACACATACACCCATTGGGTGGTTTCCTAGGAAAGGAGATCATGGCGTCACTCTGGCTCTGGGCATGCTACGTATCTTCCCACACATTTCCACCCACTCCAGTTTTCTTGTAACGTTGCTCAGTCTGGCCTATTTAGATCTTTTCTCTAATTTAAGTTGCTTTTATTTAAGTCGGGTTGAAAATATATGATAAGCTCAGAGCTGGTGAGGCTTTGGAGCTCAGAAGAGTGCTCTCCCATTGATATTTCTGGATATGAAGGTGGTGCCTATCCGATTGCCATCTATAGTGAGTAGCTGGGATTCCTGACTGCTTATAAGACAGCATGCCTCCTACTGTTCAGATGCCTTCACAAGTTGATATTCAACAAGTTAAAGGAGGCAGAGTTTCCTTGTATGTTTCTGGCTCTTTTATGGAGAAAAACAATTTTAGGAAGCATCATACCAACCCCTGGCTTAACCCCAACTGAGTGACCTTTATAGCCCATTGTCAAAATTAAAATGATGGTCAGCAGTTACAGAGGGGAGGTCTCCATTAGAATTAGCATAGGTTGTCGTGATGCATGAACTCAGGGGCATGCTCATCTTATGGGCACAGCCCCATATACACAATACTGGACAAATATAAAAATACTTTTAGTTAGCAGGTACAAGGGACTTTACTACTGCTCAATTGGTGTGAGTGGTGTGAGATAAGCTACAATATAATATATAAAGGTTTTGGCATAGGAAGAATCACCGGGAAGTTTCTGGTACTTTGTATACCACTTGTGAGTGTCTAAGCAGATTTTACTGATTTGTCTGGGTAAGTTTTCTGTAATTTCTATGTGTTTATTGAAGTTTATCTGAGACCCAGGTTCCCTCACTATATAAGGACAGGAGACTTAAGGAAATACAGGTGAATCACAATGTGTGCATGCTGTAGACAGAGAAATATCCTAAAAAGAATCCAGGATGAGCAGAGTGATCCTGTACTTAATAATGTAAGTCAAGATACTTCTGAGAATAAATAAATGATTATATTAATAGAGATAAATGGCTCTAGGTAAACTAAAGTGTGTGCTAGCAAGTTATATAAGGGGATGCTTTTTTAAAATGTAATACAGAAATATTTTTTTCTCATAAACTATCTTAGGTAGAGATATTGGCATACTTAATTATTTTAGTGAAGATCATCTTATTATAAAGAACTCGCAAATAAAAAAAATCAAATAGCTAAACTAACATTACCCGACAAAAAAAGCACTTGCCCAAACCTTAAGCATATACGACTCAGTAAATTTCTGTACTGATAGAACCATTTGGATTTACATTTTCACATCAATTACAGTGTTAGGAACTTTTCAACCAATGGTGAAGGTGGGAGAGGAAGAAACAAAAAATTCATGACAGGGTTAACTCTGAAAAACAGCGTTATAATGACTCAGATGTCCCTCTGCGGCGTACATTCTGTCCTTCCTCATCCCTTAAATTACACTTTCTTCTTCTTTTTGTCTACATGATATATTATACCCATGTGTACATTTGTTTTATATATATATATATGTGTGTGTGTGTCACGGACTAAGACTGAATACGCAGTAGAACATGTATTCTTTTTCTTTGTGAGCTAGGTTACCTCATTTAATATCAATATAGTAACATACTATCCCGTTGAAACTCACACAAAACATTCAAATTACAATGAAAATATTTTAAGGACTGCTTTTGTTTAAATCCAAAGACTTATGAAACAAGAGAAAGTGGGATACAAAAGAATAGTGCCTATTTTAAACACCCTAGACTCTGGATTTTCTAGAATAAGTTATGAAAAATAACGTATTATGTAGTGTTTTGTGTTCTCTGGAAAACTACACATGTTTATCTTTTATCAATTATTTTTCTGAGGCTTCCTCTTGTTTCTTCAAAGATTTTGCTGTTGGGGATAATTTTGTAAAGAAAGGATCTTTTTGGTCTTGAATTCGGATGAAACTCAAAAGAAAAAAACAATAACTTTCTTTTGAAAAGAGTAAACTCTTTCTTCAAACAGTTTAATCTTTCATGGACAAGAATGTGTTCAAGTTTATGAACATCATATGTAATAGATAAACATGCCTGGGGAAGAGGAAAACCAAGGGGTCTCCCTTAGCGAGAACATTCAGTGTTTCCTATATGAGCTTTAAACACCTATTTTGCTTCTATATTCACACAGCATTCTTTGTTAATCACAATAAAAGAGAAGATTCATTGAAGGAGAACACTGCATCTGTTTTAGGGGTGCAGCAGATGATCTGTGGCTGTAGGTCTCTGAAAGAATGGAAACCATAAGAAAATTGTAAGCACATTCATATGTAAGATGAGGGTTTTTTTTTTTTTTCAAATTGAATTTCAGTTGGTATTGAGATACTAAGAGGGGTTACTTCCACAGCACCAAATCATCTTTCTTTCACTCAATTTTAAGTAAACACTAGCACTGAATTCTATTAATAGTAACGTGAGTCACCCTCCCTTGGTGCTGTAATCTTAACATCTCTTTCACAGTACTTAAAAACAAGGTCTAGTGTCTTCCTTTTTTAAGTTCAATATCCTTCCTAGAACAGTCTAATAAATCATAATTGACACTAGGATTTCCATTTTATATGTTCAGATTTTGAACCGGAGAAGAGATTTTATTTCTCATTTTTTGATATAAAATAATTGGGTATATTCGTAGAACATGTGATAATTTAGCACATGGATAAAATGTAAAGATCAAATACTGGCAGTTAGTATTTGCATTAGATAATTATATATTAGATAGTTCTAAGTGTTTCCAGCCAACAATTTCTTCTCTTCAGTTCTTCATATACAACATAATAGGTCGTTGTGAATGGGAGTCATCCTATTTTGTTTTAGAACTCTAGCTCATTCCTTGGTCTAAGAGTAATTTCGTCCTAATTATCTATATTCCTTCTATCCCCTTTCCTCTTTACTCCCTTCTAGTAAGTGAGAAAAGATTCTACCCTCTTTTATGAAATGAACTTTCTTTTCATATGAGTGATCGTTGTTTGTATTTCTGTGTCTGGTTTATCTTACTAACATAATGTCCTACAATCATAGAGATCAGTCTTCTAGAAGGGTTTAGAAGAAACCTCAAATGTCTTAGGATTTTATTGCCTTGGGAACGATATAAAGAGCAGTTGATCTGTGATAGGTGACCAGAAAGAATGGGTCACCAATTAAGACTTGATGATACTGTTGTTGTCATTTAGATGGCCAAAAAGGCATGAAATATCCCATCGCCGAGTTCGACACCCACCAAAGGGGCCCATGAAGGCCTCCACCTTTGGGCAGAGTGTGAGACTACAGTGTTAAATTGTGTCATGTGTTTAGTATTCCTGGTCTGATAAAGGTGGGTGTTTTTTTTTTTTTTTTTTTTTGTTTTGTTCGGTTTGGTTTGGGGTTTTTTTGTTTTTTTGTTTGTTTTTGTTGTTTGTTTTTTGTTTTTGTGGCTCCAAGAGAATGTGTCTAATGAAAAGCTGCAGAGATTAGATGAATTCATATGAATCTTGAAAGAAAAGGTCCAGAATTAATGCAGCTCTAGTGGTACATGAAGTATCATTTCCTGATCTTTATGTTGAACTCCTAAGGGATAGAGAAGACTATATGTACACTCTGTACTTAAGGAGAGTAACAGATCTAACTCTATAACATCCTTGAGCTAGACAAACTGGCTATTCCCCACATCTCACTCTTGATAGACCTCCAACAGCCCAGCCAGTAGCAAAGGGAAAAAGGAGGTAGGCTTTCAGAGATGGAAATTTGTTTGTTATTGGCTTTATTCTTGATGGTGACATCTCCACGCCCATATTTATTGAATGAGTCTAAAGTGGTCATACTACTTATGTGCAAGAATTGCTGCTTCATTTTTTTTTCCAGTTATCTTGAATAGTCTCAGATTCCCTCACCTTCTTTACCAACAACAAATTAAAGAATTTTCCTTTCTCATACCAGAGTCATGCATTAGTTCTGCCTCAAGGTGATAGTGAACCCTGGTGAAAAATGTAGCCATTTATTCATGATATGTGAACTTCATTGTCCTCCTCTTGGTTCTGGGTGTTCTTAGCTCTATTCTCTGTCTCAAACACTACCACACCAAATGTGGTCAGTGGCATATGAACACTAATGTTTGCAATAACACCCACCAGATCCCACATACCTTTCTTGTATTCTGACTGCTACATGGAAGCAGAACTCTGGTCTCTTTTATCATGATTCTCAATGTGGCTTACATTGAGTTCTTCAAAGCTACTTTGAAATCCCAACTGTAGTACTTGCAAGTGGGACTCTATTTGAAAATACGGTTTTTCCATATAAGCAGATTTGCTTATATGGAAGGTTGTAAGTTTAGACAGGGTTAGAAATACAATGGGATGTGGCATGATATCCTAACCTAAACAGCAACTTCATAAGCAGACAAGGATCATAAACAAGCACAGAAAGCCATTCCCTGTGAGAATACCAAAACATATAGATCAATGCGACATTACAATAGGTCAGAGATTAGAGTCACGCATGTGTGTACCAAAACATGCCAAGAATTGCCAGCGGTACGAGGAGCTAATAGCAAGGCACGGAGACAGATTTTTCTCTGTAGCTTTCAGATGCTTACGGCTCTGATGATATTTTAATTCTAGGCTCATCTCCAGTATTGATAAAAACAAACTTCTGTTGTTTGAAACCACCCAGTTTGTTAAATCATCACTAGGAAAATATGTGATAGAAACACTAGTAAAATAATCTAGCCCCTTGCTCCCCTTTTGTCGGCTCCCTTGTCGGCAGGTCCAGGTGAGAGGAGAGAACCGGGACCAGCTGAGTCTGTCTGGGCCTGAGCAGGATGGTAAGTGTTGATGCCAGGTCGGGAGTCTTGTTGAAGCAGGGACTCATTTTATTAAACTAGGCACTTGCTTGTATAGAGAAGGCAAGGAGGTGGGCACTTAGGAATGGGGAGAGATGACGTAGGAGTAGGGGAAGGGTGACGGAGGGTAAGGGGTAACTGACAGGGCCCATGGCAAAGCTTCACGTCAGCAATGGCAGGGCAGAGGCAGGGCCAAACAGGTCTTGCTGAGTCACCCGGATATGAAAGTGACTGAGACATGTCTCAAAACTCGAGTCAGGCTTAGGCTCTCCCACAAGGCTGCAGAAACTCAAGCCAGGCTCAGATTTGCCCTCAAGGCACAAACCAGGGCCCAAATGGGGCCCAACACTCTTTACTATCTTACTCAAGACCACTGTGACAGTTTTAATTGTCAAATACATACAATTATGAATATTCACAAGTCCCTTGTGAATAATATCTCTGTGAAGAATTTTCTAGAGAAGTTTGGCTTATGGATTTCTCAGTGGTGGTGGTGGTGGTGGTAGCGTGTGTGTGTGTGTGTGTGTGTGTGTGTGTGTGTATGTGTGTTAATACCCAAACCATTGTAGGCAGCACCAATTCCTTAGACAGGGGATCTTAGACTGTGTAAGTATAGAAAGCAAGCTGAATACCGATGGGCTTGCATGTAGTCATTTCTTTCTGCTCCTGACTATGGGTGCTACTAGCTCCTCTAAGTTCTTGCCTTAAGTTCCTCCAGTGGTGGACCTGATACTGTATCCCAAGCAACTCTTTTTTTTCCCACTCAGTTGTGTTTTGTCATAGCTACAGAATGAAACTATGATTATCCTTTTCTTCTATTTCCCCGTCAGTGTGGTCATTTAACACAATACCTTTCCATTGAATACTTGGAAACAGAAGGCTAGCTACCTTCCCAGCATTGAATAGGATAAAGAAAATATCGTTACTGTTTTGTCTTTTCAAGTATGTCTCACTCCTTGTGTTGCCTTATATTTTCAGGAGTCAAAAACATATTAATAATTCCCAGCACTAAATTTCCAGGCTTCCTGACCTTGTTCACATTGGCATGTTCATCAATGAGTGATTCGTGGAAGTCAGTCTTGTCAGTTATTTTCAGCAAATGTGACTGAATTACCTACCATGTGAGAACCCAAAGAGAGAGATAGCTTTCAATGAGCAGCCAGTCTACAGAGATGTAAAGACTTACATAAACATTTATAAAGCGCTACAGTATCACACTAAAGGTATTCTTAGTAATGGAGTGGATCTCAGTTACAAAAGTCTTCATTTACAAGATATTCTGAACTTTATTGCTAAGAGTGGGTAGTAAAAATTAGTAAATTAATGATAGGTTGTAAAAGTCCTGGTGAATGTATGGGCTAGGTCTTGTACGACATGTTTTTCAGTATCCTCTCATCAAATCTGAGTGCTAACCACTTTTATAACATAGCTGATAGACCTGAAAAGAAAGCATAGAGAATTTGTTCAAGAAATTCATAGGGAGGGGTTGAGGCATTAGTTCAAACCAGGCCTACAGCATTTTGTTCTTTCCACTACAGTGGCCTAATTAGGACTAAAAGGAGGAGGGGCCGTTGTTAAATCTTGCAAATGAGTGACAGAGGCTAGATTGAGGCCTCATTGTGTTTCAGAGATTGGATACAGAATGACTGGGCACAACAAGAAGGATCTGCTGTGGGAGTAGAAGGAGAACTCCTATAAGAAAGGCAAGACACCTTTTTGCAAATCAGCGATCAGTTTGTGAATTGATGGGTGAAAAGAACGAGAAAGAAGAGTAGTGACTGCAAGATAGCTGCCTTGAGTAATGGTTTGAGAATACTGCCGCTCCCCAAGGTGGAGGAGCGATAGAAGGACACCTTCTGGAGAGAAAGATAATGAGTTTGTTTATAGCTGCTTTGAGTTTTAAGTGCCTGGTGGAAGTTGTCCAGCGAGCAATTTCAAATGCTGGTCTGCAGCGAAGTCAGAGCCACAGATCCATTTGTGATTCATCAATAGAGTGGTGCAGCCAGAATGACATTTTATGAGACACAAATCTCATTCTTGTGTTTCCACTAAGTCCCTGTAACAGTTACATGAAACTCTTAGGAGAAAAATGTAGGGCTTTATTGTTGACACAGCCTTCAAGACACTGTTTTGTCTGGTTCTGCCAAGTGTTCAACCTCTTCCTCATGTTTTTTGGTTTTGTTTTTGTTTTTTCAAATGCACAGGATCTGTATTTCAGTTCCCAGACACATATATAGAACTTCTCTTTGAGTCAGTTCAGATCACACCCACAAATGAGTATGCAGCTCTGTAGACAAACACATGCACACACAGATTATGTATACCTGAATATATATGTATACATATTTGTATATATACACATATATGCAATTGTTTCCATTATTGTGGGAACTATCCCATTAGTTGATGCCAGTGTTCAGATATACACACATGCATGCACACACATATATACCAACACACATGTGCAAATATGAATACATACATGAGCATCGTATGCCTGTATGCACACACATATGCTTAACTTTTAGTAAGTTGGTATATAGATATCTATTCAACATAGTATTGTTTTTTTGTTAGATAAATCTTCTATGGACTTACAGCAGAGTAAGGTGCCCTGAGCCTTCCTATTCATGGCACATATTGAATTGTCCTGAATGGTCTATGATTTAGTTTTCTCTGTTATAAGTTGTTTATTAGCTATAATGGTTAATTTCATAAACTTGGTAGGCCCAAAACAAAACAACAACAACAAAACAATTCTTGGGCCATACCTGGAAAGTATTACCTTCTTTGAGTAACTGATATGGAAAGATTCATTCCAAAAGTAGGTAGGACAGTCCCTAGCCTGCAGTTCTGAACAAATTATCTGAGCATGGACATTATCAGTTCTCTGCTTCATGATTATTGATATTACATGCCCAGCTTCCTAAAGTCCTACCACCTGACCTTCCTCTCCATGAAGGGCTCTGTTGTCAAACCATGAGCCCAGATGATTCCTGTCTCTCTTGTTGCTTTTGTCTCGGAATATTGCCACAACAGCAGGAAACATAATCAATAAAACAGCAGAAGCTAGCTACATTTTCCTCTTTCATCTGGTACATAACCTGTCTTGAGAGGCAGAAACAACATGTAGACAATAGAATGCATGAGTGAATGAATGAATGAATGAGAAGAATGAATAGAAAGATGAGGTAATGAACGAATAAATAAATGCTTAGATGAATTAGAGAGTATTCTTACAGGAAAAAGACAGGCATGGTGGTCAAGTAGAAGAATGTCCTCTTTATTGTGGACTTCAAACTTATTCTGTTTTTCAAATAAGAATTCCTGATTTGGTAAACTTTGAAGACTTTTTCAAACTTTTTGACTTCTAAGATGAAAGTAGAATTTTCCATGTGTGCCAAAGTCAGGCTCTAAGGAAAATCAAGAGGAAAAGTCTGCAGTTCTTTCCATTATTGTGTGAGCTATCTCATTAGTTGATGCCAGTATTGGGATAATTGACTTCTCATTAAGATCTTTCATTAGATAGTAACTTCTCTCTTTTACCTGCTGGCATAGAATTTAGAATATTCTGTTCATCATTGCTTTTTTAGTTAACTCTTAAAAGAAATCCACCTTCCCTCTGGTTATCACATTGTAATTTTTTCCAATTTTCACAGAAATTTTAATCTTATGCTAGCATTTTATTTTTTCCCTTGGGTAAGCCTTTAGCCATTGTTCCATCAGGCATTTAAAAGGCTTTATATTTAGTGAACTGAAGGAACCATTCATCAAGATTTTACTTTGCCAGCACTCACTCATTGCATGGAAGATTTAAATGGCTTTCATGGTATTTCAGGTCTGAGCCTAGATGTTCATTTGATCTTAATAGATGGAGAGTGAAAAGGGTTTGTTTATTATTAAGTGATATGATTTCCCACATAATTATAATTGCAGGCATTTTTTATTTAATCCCAGGCAACCAGTTCTAAGGTATGTGTCTTAATTATAAAGAAATGGTGTGAAACACATAACTTGATTGTGTCACATATATTTAAACACCAGAATAAAATGACACACAGTCAAATTTTCAGTATCACTCTCATTTATAAACACATAACATTTTAACAGCTTACACCCAGAGCTTACTATGTCTAACAACCTCAACCAATAAAATAACTTTTACGTTTTCCATAAGTAGCCGGGCAGTGGTGGCGCACGCCTTTAATCCCAGCACTTGGGAGGCAGAGACAGGCGAATTTCTGAGTTTGAGGCCAGCCTGGTCTACAGAGTGAGTTCCAGGACAGCCAGGGCTACCCAGAGAAACCCTGTCTCGAAAAACCAAAAAAAAAAAAAAAACAAAAAAAAACTACTTGTATATTTTCCTTCATTTAAATATTATTTATTATATCTATGCTAAAGAAAGTACATTAAACAAACAACATTCCTAATCACATTAATATAATTTTCCTGTTGGAGTTTTGGTGACCATTCATTTCACTTTCCTTACTCCTCCTACGTTTTATATGATCAATAAGTTGTTTATTCCCAAACATCCATTTCAAAATATTCATCCAAGTATTCCTCCACTTCCTTCTGCTTTTTTTTTTTTTTATTCTTGGCCATCTCAGACAGAGCTGAGCAAGGGAGTCTTAAGTACTGAGAGAAACAGAAGAGGGTTCAGGAGCTATGCCAATGAAGGAGTGAACAGGAAAAGCTACCAGAGAAAACCAATAGAAGGTTTATAAATGGCAGCAAAGAAGATACCCGTGGGGCAAGTCGATCGTGCCACCAGACAGAAGAACTGATAAGGTTGAAGCAGGTTCAAAAACCCTGGGAATCTCAGAATTGAGAACCGTAGGCATGGAACCAGCAACCTACCAAGCTCTACCTGTCCTTGAACAAGGAACCATAATGCCCCACCAAGAGGACCATGACAACCAGTCACATAGCATAAAAACCCGGAGTTCTCCATGCTAATAAGGTATCAAGATAGACCTCGTGTGCTTAGTCAATGAGTGTCTCTTCCTGAGTGTTCCTTCCCTCAAAAGGTATTTAATCCCCAATTCACCCAGATTAAGACGTACTCACTCACATAAAGCATAAAATACATGTTTGGATAGGCAAGGACTTTCCTTTATCAAGGATTACAGGCAGTAAGGTATCTTTGTCATGAAAAGCCCGTCAGTACTTTCTGCTCTCACTCAGAGCCAAAACAGAATCTAACCTGTCCTGGGCTCTGTGGCCAGTTCTCAACTCTCTGAGGTCCCCAGCCACCATATCTGGATACACAGGAGATGGAGAACCACTGCACGCATCCCAGATTTTACTGTTTCTCACGCAGAAAAACACTGGCTGTGACCCCTATCATGGACTGTGTTCTGCTTCCGCTGAGTGGCTTGCAAACAGTGCTCCAGGACCCCAGCAGCAAGGCAGATGTGTAGCTCAACAGACACTCGGGGATAAATCTAGGAACAGGGCCACGATAGTGATGGCAAGGGATTTAGAGCATTATTTGCTCCTGATGATAACGTGTATCTCAGATCTTTACCCGTTCCTTGCTATCGACCACTGCTATTCAGTTTCCATCCCCACATTTCATTCTCTAACCTAGACTTCAGGGGACTCCCTGAAAACAAGAGTCCATTTTTTCCCCTGATCACCACTACATTACCTTTAATTACTACATAATGGATACTAAACATGAATCTTTGAGTCTAGCATCAGATAGTTCTCACCGGAGTTTTAAGCATTTTGAAATACCTCCTTGGTTTCATGAGTATCTTGCTTTCCCCCTCTCCTTCAGCATGGTACCACATATCTGTCATTCCTATGTCCGGAGGGTTATGCATTCCAGGCTTACAAGCTCTACATGCATATCTTAGATCTCCAAGAAAGCATGATTTATAATCTCCCAACACTATGTCATCTGTAACAGTCTTGGGCACAATGTGAGGACGGATCATAGAGCTGAAACGTAACTCAAGATCAGGAATTTGTTTTTCTGAAATGTTGATATTTTATCTTGGAAAATTAAAAAAAAAAATTCTTTCATTTCAGTGGAGTGAAAATCAATTGGAAGATTTACTTATATGATGAGGTAAATAGCCAGACTTGGTAAAAGTTGATACCTCTGGTAAACAATATGCAATTCTAGTGGCAATAGGATAGAGATAAGGGAATGACATAACCCAATGATAAGTATAAATGTAGATGCACGCTGTGTAGTGAGAGGGTGGGTGTGGGGTCGGGGGGTGTGCATGTGGGTCCATGTGTAGCTATGGTATACATGTGAATCTACATCTTTTGTGTCTGTAGAAGCAAGAGGAGAGTATCAACCCACCATTTTTGGCAAGACTAGCTAGCCAGCAAGTTCCAGTGAGCCTCCTGTGTCTTCGACCACAGCACTGGGATTACAGCCATTAACATGGCTATGCCCAGCTTTTACATGGATATGATGAATTTAATTCAGGTTCTCATGCTTGTGTACAAGTGCTCTTAGCAACTGAGCCATCTTTCCAGCACCCAATTTATATTTTCAGTGAGAATATTTGTTCCTTTATGAAAACTGATTTATAGGGAAGGAGAGAGGAAATCATGTAGGCAGCCTTGATAACAGCAGTGGAGAAAAGCAGGTGCATTGAATGTGGTCTTGTACAGAGAGAAAAACCTTTCCTGGCTTGTAGATACAGAACTGGGAGAGAATGAATGGGAATGGGGAAACTGAGGATGGATGTCAATTTAATTTCTGAGTGGACAAAGATAGTGCTCTCTGAGATGGACAATGTAGGGATGGAAACAAATATAAGTTTTATTTGAACTGAATTGCCTAATCCGACTAAAAAAAGATTAAGCTTCACTTGGAGCCAAACACATATTTTGCTTTGTCAGGACTGAAATGAATTTGGCAGAGCAAATGTTAAAATATGGATGGCATCTTCTAATATCACAAAAGCACAGGTTTCAAAGTGGTCAAAGCGATCATGGAACTGAATGTGGAGTGTAGAATGTGTAGACATGAGAGGGAGGGTAGGTATTGTTGCTCTGAATGCTGTGCGTGCGTGTGTGTGTGTGTGTGTGTGTATCTGTGTGTTAATGTGTTTGAGTATAGAGTGTCCCCAGGATGCCCTTGAGTTGAAGGCAAACCTATATTTTCAAGTTTAATCCATGGGAAACCTTACTCATTTTTCTTCAAATCAAGCCCTAATCATTTTTCTCTAAAATACTGCCATTTTCAAAAACAGTATTTTACAGGAATACTCATCAAGTTGCAGACAGACCAATTCTCTTTTACTTAAAATGAAAATAGTCTGTTATGTATCAGCCAATGTTTTTATAATCCCACGAATACATTTCACCTCCCAGGTTTTGTTCCTATCCTCCCAAAATAGAGAGCATGCCTGTTATTTTCAGACTTTGATACACAACAAATATAATAAAGCACTAGTTACAAACCATACATTTTCTTTATATATGTATGGGATATATATATATATATGACATACAAACAAAGGAGTCATATAAGAGCTTTGAAGGAGATAGCATTTTTTTTTTTGATGCTGAACATTCCTGAAGCCTATCTGAAACTTGATCTTGAAATTCAAACTAACAAATAGTAATCTTAAAGTTTTCTACATCCTTGGAGATCACAGTACAATACAGTGTATTTTTTTTTTTTTGAGTAGCACCAAATTGGATCAAATTTTTCCTAAAATGAATCAGTTTTCTGCTTTTAGTTTAATACAAAATAAACAACATCCACACACTTCAAAATCACTTAAAAGGAAGAAAGAAACTTGTTTTTGACCTTAAGGAAGGGAACGTCATTGGCAGGATAGTATAGAAGAAAAGGAAGTGGGAAAATCAAACATGTTCCTAGGCTTCCCGAGATTATTTGGAACATGAGCATATTCATTAACTTTATTCTGTATTAATTGTGTTTCCACTGCTGTGATTAACATCACAAATAAGGCAACTTATATAACTGGTTTTCAACCTATATGTCTCAGCCTCATTGGAAAACACAGATATTTACATTACAATTAAAAACAGTAGCAAAATTATAGTTATGAAGTAGCAATGACAATAATTTCATGGTTGTGGATCACTACAACATGAGGACTGTATTAAAGGGTCACAGCATTAGGAAGGTTGAGAACCACTGGACCGTTAGAAGGTTGTGAATTCCTATAACATAGAAGAAAAGGTTTATTTGGGATTATGGCTCACATCTTGAATAACAACCACAAAGCAGAGATAGCAAATTGGAAATGGCATGCATTTTTTAACGTCTCAGTACCCATCTCCAATGACATCCTTCTTCCAACAAGACTACAGCTCCTAAGTCTCTTAAACACTTAATTATCTGGGACCAAGTGTTCAAATGACCAACACTATTAGGGACATTTTCATTCAAACTGTCACAACCAGTCTCCATCAGATGAAAGTAACAAAACCTGGTACTATAATCTCAGTTTTCTGGAGATCAATGTCTTTGAAACACTTATTCTCACCATTTTTAAAGAATAAGCATCCCCTAGTGTGGACACCATGAGAATTTCTTTTCAGAGACACATAATATTTCAATGTATAAAATGTATTACTAATGCATATAGGCGTTATTGGTATTCAATTTACTTCAATTATTTTTCATCTTTGGTGTCTCATTTATGGTAACTTTATTCTGTGCTCTAACAAAGTGTGGACTGGTTGGTAGCTTCAGCTCAACCACTAAGGATATCTGTTTATTGGCAGGGTTAAATGGGATTTGATATCACCATGATGTTTATAGATTAATAAAATTAATAAAATTAATAAAATTAATATTATCAGTTTGCTGACAGATTAACCAAATTTAGAAAATTTAGAACTAGATATGTCTGTCTGTCTCTCATGTATGTGTGTATGTGTGTAGGTATTCATGTGTACATGTTCATGTGTGTGTGCACAGTGTGCTATGTATAAGTGGAGGTTAGAGGCTGACATCAGGTATCTCCTGTTCTTCTTTTAAAAATGTATTTGTTTCTTTACATAGATTCTATAAGTCATAGTTTGGGAATTCTGTTCTCTAAAAGCCTGTGAGAGATAAAAACAAGCTTCAGCAGAGAAAGGAAAGCAGGGACAATTGAATTGGTAACTCAGGGTCATAATACTTGAAAACTCTGCTTTTAGTCCCATACAGGAAAGAGATAAATATTTAGATAGATTTATTTTGGACTTCTGAGAGTTTAGCAGCTTTGTGTTCCATGACAAGATCTGGTGGAGGTGAGAATCCTGTTGCCTATTGATTAAGCATTTCCTTCTCTTTTTTCTCTGTTATATATTACATATTTTTAGGTAGCTCTTTTAGCAACTACACCCAATGTTTTGAATATTAAATTATTTGTCCTCAGTTTCTCATAAGGAGGTTTTAAAGAGAGTAGAAGGTGTAATTGAAAGTATCAAGAATCATGCAAATGCTAACTTGACCTTGAAGATAAGCATTGGCCCGCATTTTCAGTGCCTGAAAATGGCATCCTGGCTAAGTCTCTATACTTTATAACTTTCAGGGACAAATAATATGTGAGGGAGCAATGGAAATCAGAGAGCTTAGCAAATTTGATATACACAAAATTAACAATTCTAAAATAAGAAATGGCAATTTTCCTTACATAAATGTCTTACAGTTAAGACACATTGTAGAGCCATGAGTGTTGAAGGAACACATATACACAAATCCTGAATAACACAATACATATCATATCATAATACATAATACATACTGAATAACATAGTACATAATAAATATCTGGTGTTGTGATGAATGAGTAGGATATGGACTATTTTGATGACAAGTGATATGGGCCAGAGTCTAGTCACTGTTGTACTTAGGTAGGTTAACTCTCTTGTTTGGATCACTGTTCTATGGCTTAACAAAAAGAAAAAGAATGAGAGGTGTACAAGAAGTTTGTACTATTTTTATAACTCTTCTGTCAAACAAATTCTATCCCTTAGAATTTATTCAATGAATAGGGAAAGAAGAATGGAGTAGAATTTGAGGACCATGAACTCCAATAGAGTGTAAAAGAAGTCTGGATAAAGGGCAAAAAGATATGCATGGTGTGCACTCACATATAAGCAGATATTACCCGTAAAGTAAGAATACCCACGCAACAATCCACAAACCCAAAGAAGTTAAATAAGGAAGAGGGTCTAAGAGAGGATACTTGAATCTCAGAAGGGGAAATAAATAGTTATCAGAGGTAGATAGAGGAGGGAACTGGGTAGGAGGGACGATGGAGAGGAACTGGAGGGGGACAGATCAGGTGTAGGGAGAGCCAGGGAGAGAGGGCCTTGAGAGAGAACTGAAATTGGTGGCTGGCAGGGGATAGGTGGGTGCATCTTCAGAATCTGCCAGAGACCTGGGATGGGAGAGGCTCCAGGGAATCCATGAGTATGACTTAGCTGACACTCATAGCAGTGGGGGATGTGGATCCTGAAGTGGCCACCTCCTGTAGCTGGGCAGGACTACCAGTGGAGGGATAACGTCAGCTACCCACCACAAAACTTTTGGCCCAAAATTTGTCCTGCCTACAAGATTTGGAGAGACAAAGACGGAGCAGAGATTGAGGGAATAGCAAATCAATCAATGATATAACTTGAAACTCATCCCATGGGCAACAACCAATCCCTGACATTATTAATAATACTCTGTTATGTGTGCAGACAGGAGCCTCTGTCCTCTGAAGGGCTCCACCCAGAAGCTGACAGAAGCAGATGCAGAGATCCACATCCAAACATTAGATGGAGGTGGGGCAGTCTTGTGGAAGAGTTGAGGGAAGGGTTGAAGGACCCAGAGGGGATAGGGATTCCATTAGAACACCAACAGAGTCAACTAATCTGGACCCTTGGGGGCTCCCAGAGACAGAACCACCAACCAAAGAGCATACATAGTCTGGACCTAAGTTACCTGCACATATGTAGCAGCTGTGTAGCTTCATGAAGGACCTCCAACAAATGGAATAGGAGTTGTCCCTGAATCTATTGCCTGCCTGTAGATCCTGTTTCCCCTAACTGCACTGTCTTCTCTGGCCTCAGTGGGAGAAGATTTCTCTAGTTCTTTGATGACTTAATGTGTCTATGTGGGTTGGTACCCCTGGGGGGGGGTGCTCCTCTTTCTCAGATAAGATGGGTATGGGTGAGAGGCTGGGGGAGGGGGCTAGGAGAAAAGGAGGGGGCTAGGATTGGGATGTAAAGTAAATTAATAAATAATAGGTGTATGGGGGGGGGGGTGAAGGGCTAAAAGAGTAGAGGTATATTCCAGCGGCAAATGTCTCTGGTAAGACAAGTAGATGTGATCTGTTCTTTAATATCATCTTTAAGCCCTCAAAAGATCCTGAGTTAAAACATGAAATGTTCACTGCTGAACATGAAATTTCATCACATGTATCTTTCCCCAGTGCATTTTTATGTCCCCGTGTCTACTGGTGCTAGGAGGATATACACCAAACTGATCTGCTTAAGTTTTTTTAAAGGTATTAGGTTATTAGAACTCAACTGCATAATCAGTCCAATTGATGTTGGATTGAATATATCAAGAAATACATTGTATACGTGCAAAAAAAATAAACTAAATCATTAGAAATAAACAAAAAGGGTAAAAGCAAGCTTTGGCGAGAAAACTATGGATAACCATAAATATGACTTATTCTGTAAGTATTCTTCCCAGAAGCCTGCTTTCCACAATGCAAAACAATGTACTGCATGCATGTGAAAGTTAACTACTCAAAACTTAAAAACAAAAAGAAGCCCGAAAAAATTAAGCAACATTCACAAAATCTAATATAATCCTCTTCTGAGTAATCATGTAATTATGGCATTTAATAATTTTATTTTTATGTAATACAGTAAGTACATAAAAGGGACTAAAATACCAGCAGATTCTTACTTCCTACACCCTCCCGTTAATCTTGAATGTTCCAAGGGAGGATATTTAGAAGGAAGTACTTTGCAAAACTCACCCTTCTTAGGGTTGCCAGCCTCTTTCCCAAGCACCTACTTCAGCCTTTCATTTTATCACACCAGCCACCTTGTGGTCATATGAATTTCAGTATGTAGGAGTGAGCTGGCAGGGGACAAAAGGAATAATATATTTTGCATTCAGTTGAACAGCAGCCGTGAAGCCTGGCTGGCGGCAATATTGTGAACACTAGATCTTTCAAATGAGCAGACCCTTGTCTGTTCCTGCCTTCTGTAATTGTTGGCAGACTTCTCTGTTGTGGGTCTTGCTTTTTCAAACTTACAATGAATGAACTAGGATACAGTATTAAAGTAGAAAAATGGGTGTCTTTATTGACTTATTCAGCTGACCATGAGTACTTAGAAAAGAGAAGCACTCTCAGAAGTGTTGTGTAGACATAATTGTAGAGTTTAGAAGAAGTAAGATGCAGTCCTTAGATAGGAACCAGGCTAGACTTGGGTCTTTGTCAAAGTTTGCTTTCTGCAAAAACATAACCTACTGACACAAGCAGATAAAGTATGAGTAGTGACAGTAGATTGGAAACATTAATCTATGGACCTAACACAGACCAAAACATACAGCCATAGAACTAAAAGAAGCTTAGGAGATGGCTTAATGGGTAAAATAGGCATATTTGCCAGTGTAGACACCAGAGTTCATATCTCTAGCACCCATATAAAAGACCAGGTGTGGCTGCACCTGTTGATAACACCAGTACTGTTTTTCCATAGTACGAAAAAGATACGCGATATGTATGACAGACGGGTCTCAGGGGTTCATGGACCAGGTAAGAAAGCTGAAACAAGGAGTTCCAGATTCAGTGAGACAGTCTCAAAAAAAAAAAAAAAAATCAGGTGGAGAAGCAATTGGAGATAAAATCCTGATGTCTGCCTCTGGCTTCCATATTCATCCTCATGTTGTACACCATCACATGCATTCACACACATACACACACACACACATACATATGTTCACACACATACAATACATATACAAACACAAATCAAAGTTAAAAATAAATGTCTTGAGCTGAATTGAGAAGGAATTCACAGATATCTGAGATAAGCAACTTTTCTTAAATTATTTTATGTATATTAGTTTTTTGCCTGCATGTATGTCTGTATGAGGATGTTGGATCTGCTGGAACAGGAGTTATAGACAGTTGTGAACTGTAATGTGGGTGCTGGGAATTAAACCCGGGTCCTCTGGGACATTTCTTCAGCTAAAAGCATCTTTTTTTAGTAGAAGGGCTGTGATGGGAAAGACTAGGCAAAAGTTAGAGACTTGAATTCCAATCTGAAAAGCTTATTACTGTTTTCTAAAGTGTGTATGATAGAGCAAAATATCAGTTTGTTCTTCCAATAGAAGATTCTTTGTAATCCTATGAGCAATTGATTTTTGAGGTTAAATTAGTTGTAAGGGTCTATTTTGAATTATAGGATATTTGATGTCATCCCTGACTTGGATCCAATCAATGTCCATCTCACTCTGCTTCCACATGTAAAACCACAAGTATCTCCTGATAATGCCATTAGTCTCTTGGAAGATCCCATGATTGAAAGTTACATCAATAGGCCAATGTATAGCCCACACTCACCAGAAGAAAGTTCTGTATATTTAATTGAAGTTTATTTTTTGTATCAAACCTGTAATTAATATCCCAGAGTAGTCTACCTTCGGGCTTCTTTCTTCATTAGATATTTTGAATGTCTTAAGAATGGAAGAGGGCAGAACAGTGGTTCACTGCTTGGTTTATCCACCAGTCACACCTGCCCTCCCAACTTTGAGTCTTCCTGGTCTTACTCACCAGCAATTTCTTTCTGTTAGCTATGGAATTGACTATCTCCTTTATTCTGAGAAAAATAAAAAATTTCTCTTGACAAAGTATTGTCTTAAAATTGCTATCTTTCTCTCTTCACACATCTTAGTATGGTAGTCTACAGTGTGACTCCATTCCTTCATGACCCAAAGTTTTGTGGTTCCCCTGACTGCTGCCATCCAGCATCCTAATAATTATATTAACTGACCTTTCCTAAATGACATCAATGTAAGACTGATCCTGTAAGTCTCCCAATGGTATGATGTATCAGAATCATTGGCAGGCTTCTTAAGACAGGCAGTTCTGGGCCTCGAACACAGAGTTACTGATTCACCTGCTCTGTGCTAGGTTTTGAAAATCCAGCTCTTAACAACTTTAGAGGTGAGACTCATTCTACAGGCCTGAAGATGATAATTTAAGAGCTGCACTTTTGTTGTTATTTTTGAGTGCTTCATTTGGTCTGATTGATACCAGTTTCTTACTTTTATGTCCCACTGAAAGTTTTAATCACATTTTCTGGTTCTTTCTATACCTTATAACTAAATCAGTAGTTCTCAACCAGGACAATTCTGCCCTTATCCAACAAACATTTGTTAATGCCCACAGATGTTCTAAGTTACCAAAGAAACGTGGGAAACAAGGGGAAAGAGTGGGAGTTACATGATCAGTGGCCATTAGTAGTTAGGAGGTAGAGGACAGAGACAGTGTTTGACATGCTACAATCCACAGGGCATTCCCTTGCAATAAGATTTGCCATAACAAAATTCTAATAAGGCCAAGATTGAGAAGTACTCCTCTGAATGCAGCCATTCTCCAAGGAGAATGGTCTTGTATTCTCGTCAGGATATAAGTCTCTTGTTGATCTCAGGCACGCTCAGCTTCAACTCTCACATCTCTGGAAATGACTCCCTGAGGTATTATCTTTAAATAAGACATTACTCTTGCATCTGGCCTAGATTTCCAACTGCCTGATAAAATATCAACTGAATGAGCCACCAGCCTCATATGTTTAGTTTGCACCAAACTGAGCTGATCTGTACAGTGGGAGACTTTATTTCTCTTAGAGTTATTTGATAAGGTATTTCTTTACACTGTTTGGATTTCATTACTTATACAAAGGATTAAAGATAATAGTTCTAAAAGAGGAAGTATAAAATCAAATTATGATTCAGAAATATATGTCTGGCAGTAATTTGAGAAATTCACACATATTCAGCAAAATTTCTACCTTGTGAGATATTATAACAGGAAAATTATACCCTTGCATTCAAAGGTAAGGTAAATGTATCAATTTGCCTAGACTTTAATACAGAATTTTTGGATAAAATATTAACCTCGTGATTTAAGCTCCAAACTATGATCTTGTATAAGAATATGATATCACAAATAGAATGATTCTTTATTCTCTTTGGTTTATAGGAAGTTATCATATAGTTTGTTGTTTGATGGAAATGTTATTTACATCATCCTTATTTGCGGGTGCTGGTACCTATACAAACAGTAGTTACCACTTAGCACTTACTAAGCATGAGCAGAAGCTTTGTATGCTATGTATAACATGTACAGTGAATGTATATGGTAGATTTTATCAACATGCCTCATATGCACCTGGGTACTTGATTATTAAAATGACAGAGAGCTAAGGAGACAGTCTGGCTAATAAAATGTTTGGTGACCATGCATGAAGACCTATGTTCAATTTCCCAAACCCACATCAAAAAAATGCAGGCATGATGCTGGATACTCTTAATTCCAGCATGAATAAAGTGGAGAAAGGTAGATCACTCCGGAGATTTGGATACCCAGCTTTATCCAGTCAATGAGTTCCAGGCCAATAAGAGACCTCAAATCAAAAACCAAGATGAACAACACATGAAGAACAATACTGAAGTTGACCTCTGACCTACACACACAAGAACACACTCATTCATTTATACCCAAGCCAACATGTGCACCTGTGCACACATGAACTAGCACACACACACACACACACACACACACACACACACACATACACACACAAATAAGGATGGAATAAATGGCATCTAGATCACAGCTGGTCTAATTAAGTAATGTATGAAGACAGATTTTAACAACTAAACTCCTACTTCAAATCACTGCCACATTGAAATGAGGTTGAGTTGCTCTGGGAGCATGGTTATCAGAACTTGGGTTTCTCAAATAACAAAACACATCCTCTAGGGCATCTAAGACCTGGGTGGGAAGAAGGGACTATCCACATTATCCCTGCATCTCCAGAGAATGGTGGGTGTGGTCTGCCATTATACCATAGCTGTAATGTCCTCTAGAAGCCCTGCAGCTGGCTAATGGAAGTAGACACAGGGGAGAGATTTTCTTTGTGGGAGTTCATTAGAGAGACATCTGCAGACTGCTCACTCTCTCCTTCATACCCTTTCTCTTCCATAGCTTCCATTTCTAAGTTATAATGGATGCAAAATTACAGTAGCATTTTGTTCTGGCAGGCTGACCCCATTACTACAGCATGCTCATAAAGCCCTGGCTTAGTTACTATTTGCATGTTCAAAACTCTTTTGAGACTGGGAGGTGTGAGGTTTGGCCACAATTCCCATCAAAGTGAATGGCTGCATCATTTTCAAAACAAGGAGGCAAGGATGCTTTGTGAAATGGACATTGTTTTGATCACTGACGGAGTGATCCCTGCTTATTTCCCTCTTAATGGTAATGTTCCTCTGGTCTTGGATGCTCATTAAATGAGAGCCAGGTCAGAAGTACCAGGAAAGCACCATTTCCCATGTAATAGTTACAGGAACTGGAGGAGACATCATCTTCACCTTGGTGTCTCTTTAGATTGATAACAATGCTGTAAAGACACAGCAAAAGATGTAAGAGGATAAGAACATTAATTTCTCAGGAGAGAGTAATTTGGGATGGTAATGATGTCAAATTCTACTGTGTTAGGTCATCTCGCTTTTCTCCATGCCTTCTCAAAACTGTTTGCAACTCCTGTCCCACCCCATCTGGTGATGATTTTTAGTAGAGAATATGAAGAAATTGATGGGAGCAATAATTTTATTTCTTTATCTACTGGGGGAAAGTGTATTAATTTATTTAGGTTTTTTTAAAGAAAATAAAAAACAAACAAACTACTCTCTGCTTAGTCTGTTGTCCTCCCCATTGGAAGCACTAGACATACATTAGTAGAACAAAATGATCCATGGCTTAGAACTTGTATCTTAGCAATATTTGCCAGACAGCAGCCATATATAAAACGATAGGCTTCCCCAGGTCTTTTCTTTATTTCCAAATTCTCACTATGTCTCATTGTACTGTTCCACACATTTCAGAAAAGATCCTGTATATCCTGGGTAATGGATTTTTTAATTTTATTTTATTTTACTTTTTACCAAAAATGGTATATGTATTAAAAATTATGATGTTATATTTTAAAGCACATGGACAGGTATGATGGGTGGAGATAACCTGTGGGTGTGAATGGGTAAGAACTACAAAGGGCTAAAAGAAAAAGCATTTCTAGTCCTGAGCAACACTTCTGTCGATCCTGACATTTGTCAGACTCTACTTATTAATCTGTCAGCATCAGAGAGATAGGAGACACCTCCTCTTATGGTACACCCTAAAGAAAAGGAAAATAAAAAGAAAGGCATTGTTGGGGTTGACAGAGAAATGATCCCACCACATCTGATCCCCATCCCAGGAGAGAGAATGACACTACGCCTGGCAGTATTTAGAGAGTAAGTCATTGTATACAATAAGGATGTAGAGGTGGCAATAGCAGAAACAGAAGCATTGTCTGAGTTTTCTTGTGCAAAAAGGCAGAGCCATCTCAAAGATTCAGAGCAAACAATCGTGAAAATCTCTGGAGCAGGCCCATGCTGAGGCCCTGGCATTTGAGTAGAGAGGGGAAATCTCATCCCAGTGGGGAGCAAAAATCATCCAGATTCACTGGATGGAGAAAACAAAAGCAATAACTCTTTCCTCAACAAAATTGTGTCCTTATCTCTGAATTTGGTATCCATTTTTAGAAATTGTGGATGGTTTCATTGCTTTATTTTACTTGTGAAAGTCTGAGCAAAAACAAACTTTATAGAGTATTTCTGCCTGTCTATGAACAGGGCACATAGTGAGTTTCTAGGAGCCATGTATTTTTTTCTAGTCAACAAGAGATGAGAGGAGCCATGCACATTCCTTCCAAACCAAGCATTTTAGTGCACATGTGAGACCTTCTGAAATGCTCTTCCCTCCCTCACTTTAGCAGAATGCAGATAGTGGCCATTTAGTCAGCTTTCCTTGGTGGAAGGTAACCATGGCAACACCCAGCAAAGCCTCCAGCCCACCCACAGTAGACCAGAAAGAACTTTTGCTGTTTTAAGCAAGTTGAGACAGTATAACCTGACTTTTTACAAGGGACTCAGTTAATTAGTTACAGAAGAAAGTCATTTTAATGTTTAAAATAAATTCTTGGAAAGTATTTATATCATATCACAAATTTTATTTTGCCACCTTTGTAATAGACTTTATTGGATGCACTCTCCTAAGATTTTTTTTTTCTCTTTTCTTTTAGTTTTGGAAGTATGTAATGCGACTTTCAATAGGCAGTATGAATAGAAACACAATAGACTGGAAACTCAATGGTGGAGACTTTGGAATCTGAGGGATGTGTGTGTACAGGGAGAGAGGAGATTGGAACAACCTGCCTGTTTGTCAATGGTCAACCTGTTTACACCGTTGTGTTAAAAAAGGGCATCTTTTCTTTAAGAAAACCTTACAAGGATGATAAATACTTCTCAAAAATTTAAGTTAAATTCCTAATTGGAACATGGCTAAGGTTTTTGGTCTTTGTTTCAAAATGTTCTCACGATGTAGTGTTGGCTAGCCTAGAATTCACTATGTACACCAAATTGGATTCAAATTTACACAATCCACATGCCTCTACCTCCTGAACTGCTCAAAGCCCCACATGGTGATATCATATGATTCATGTTCATTATTAGATGTTAACATTTTATTTATCATTATTAAAAGTATATATTGCAATTAAAAAAAAAACAATAAAAATCAAAGACTCTCTGGAAGTTTCATCTCCCCATGGGTAAGGAGGAATCTAGTAGCCATCATTCCTTTTCCTATGTTTCAGTCAGTGTTTATCCTAGAAGGCTGTGCTGAGCCCTTCTCCTCCAGGCTATTAGCTGTGAAGCACCACTCTGACCAGATTCTTCTCCTCCACCTTACCTACTATACTTTGAAGACAATGTCACCATTAGTTTCTTTCATTTCTCTGTACTCAGCCATGAGTTTCTAAACAGGCACCTACATAAGGACCAAACTAAAACATACAGGCCCACATATTTTCTTGGTGCCCTATATATTAAATTCATTGACAATTAAATATATTCTTTCATATTGATAATCCTTTCATTGCTGTATTTTATGGCTAAAAAATATACCTAATAGTCACTTTTTGGAGCAACACTAAGATTCTTTCATGAACTTTATATATGTCAACCAAATGAAAAGTAATGAGTGATTGTCTTGTTAATCAACCAACATTAGTGTTCATTATCAGTGATTGGCTAGTCAGATTTCCTTTAGATGGCCTTTGAAACTTTGATATTTATGGACTCATTTTTTCCTTAGGAATAGTAGGCACCTTATGCTCATGGAGAGGCTTTGTGTCCTACACTGTTAAAGAAAACTCCGGGTATTTTGCATGTGAATGTTAGCAGTAGCCATGTTGTTAATTCTGTTTAATAACTACAAGGTTAAAAAATACATTTCTTTCTAAGGTCATGAGTTCACCCTGAGTTTTCTCCAGGAGAAAGGCACAACTTTAGGTAATTTCTTATAAACTGCTGGCTGGTTCCACCTTATGATTTTTATCTAGCTGGGCACTATACAGTAAATACCAGATTTTCATAACACTGGCTGATGGGAAAATCAAACTATTCAAGAGTAAACCTAGGGGATAAGATTACAATTTACCAAGTACAACTACATATCCAGAATTTACCTAAATTGATAGATCCTCCTCTCTGGGCATTTTAAATTTTTAATACATTCTACCAATTCTTCTGTAAGTATATTTGATTTTTTAAACAAGGAAAAATGAAGTGCCAACATTTTAAGTAGAAAGAAAAATCTCTGCCATGAAATAACTATATATTGTTTCATATCCTCCTTGAACCTGTATATACAGCATATTGATACAATCTTCAAAGTGACTGGTCCTTTACACTTTGGATGTATTTTCCTTTTATTCCAATGCATTCCCTTTAGACTAAGGAGGATTTAGGGTAATAGTATTATGTCATATATTTGCTCAGTGCACTGCACTCTGGGAAATGAACAGCAGAAGACTTGTCACTTGAGTTTGCTCATTACCTCAATACTATGTATTTTATGGGTAGAATACAGCAAAACAGAGGCCCAGTTTTAAGGGAATATGAACATGTAGATCTTTCAAAACAACATTAGGAAAAAAGTGTTCCCTTTATGCTGCTAGGGAGCATGCAAGATATTCAAGTGTGTGACCGCTGTCAATTTAGAGATCCCGTTCAAGAACTGAGGAGTGGAACAATATCCCAAGCAACTTGTCAAAGTAACTGAGAGCTCCTGCTTCCAGACATCCTTCAGCCATGCTAACATGTGTGTCATACAACCATGGGACCACAACTTGACAGATATAATCTAAGGAATGAGACCTTTCCTTACTGCTGTAAATAGTAGATGTATGAATGTTGACTTGTAAGTAAGGATCAAATCTGAATTTCAGAAAAAAATATTTTGAGTAAACCTAGATCTTATAGCTTCTCATTCAGTCATTCTGCCCTGCATAGTTATAATCTCAGTAAGTCTGTGTATCTCCGACTTGAGTTTTCGTTTACGGTTTTCCCTTTCTCTGTCTTTGTGGACCACTTCTCTGCTTTCATTTTCCACTTTTATAAAATGTTAGAGGAGTTTACCTCCGACAGAAAAAGATACCCTGCTGACTTTGCTGTGCCCGAGTAGGTGATTATTTCCTCACAGGTTTTAAAATTTCCAACTTGACTGATCATCGATCATAATAAGTACCTGGTATATATGCAGAAAGTGCAATGGAGAGCTAGCAATTATGTTCCTACTTCACAAATGCACTCAATTCCTACAGTGTAGTGACTAAAAATCAAACCTACCTGTTGTTACCCAAATCATGATAGATGAAATCCTTACGTTTTAGACCCATTAAAAAATGATTCTACCGGTGGGTATGTGCATCCTGAAGATTTTGTTGTTGTTGTTGTTGTTGTTGTTGTTGCTGTTGTTGTTGTTGTTGTATCTGCAGCACACTAGACAGCACACTTAGTGCCCCCTATACTTCTATTGATTATGTTCTAAGATAATCACATTGACAATATATTCCAGTGTAGCTTTTTGTCATATGGTGCATTCTGTGTTGTGATAAGAACTTAGGACCCACAATGGCAGCCAAATATGTGCAGCAATCACACACAGAAGCATAAAGAGAATTTCGCTGTAGCTGTTAATAGGATAGTTTTTAGGGGTTAGGGCCCTGGCAGAGGGAACAAAATAATGAGAAGTAGGTGGGGACTGACAGAGACCTCTGACATGTTGAAGAATTTCCTTATACCTTACTGCAGCCTGCAGGGAGCTTGGCTGAAAGAAACTGGCCAGAGGCATGTTCTGACAATGTAAGGAAGAAAAACCTAGTGCTATTAACAGTGTGCAAATACTGGGCAACATTTCTCCCATTGGAGTGAGCCTGTGGTCCTGTGGGCAGCGCTGTTCCAGTTCCCACTCCCATGCTCATACCCAAAAAGAATGAAGAAAGATTTTCAGTTTTATTTAGAAATTGCTTAGTGTTATTTAGAAATATACCTGTGCTAGCATGACAACCTGAATGAGTTGGTGTGGAATGGAAACATGATACTTACTTGAAATAAGCAGAACTTAGGTTTAATTCACAGTCCAGCCAATGAAAGTGGTGTTGACCATGCATTAATAAACATTTTCTCATTTTTCTTTCAAACATTTACAAATTCCAGACAGCAGGGGTAACATGGAAGGCAGCTTGTAGTCCCAGACAGAGAATTACATCCAAGGTTTTTTACCTGTGAATTTTGTAGATTTTTCTAATTATTTTCCCCTAAAAGATACACCTAGTCCAATGGTAGCTCCACAGTTTGAAAATGTTTATTTGCCTCTTTGTCTCTTAAAGTCAGGAGTGACTCTGACTTCGTTTCATGGAAGTAATGGCAACACAATTTTTAGGGACGGAGTTCACAGTTTAAGAGAGGATAAAGTATTTTTCAGTTCATTTTCATCTTTTTTTTTTTTTTTTTATCACCGTACTGATTCCAGTAGCAAGGAGTGGGCAATAATTTACCTTTATTTAGAAAACAAGGTAAAGAGTACCCTCCTCATGGTTGTAGCTCTGGCTGTAATCGAATGACTTTGTATGATTGTGTGTGGTGAGGTGCATGTATATATGTGCCCATGAGCCCTGGAAAGAATAGCCCTCACATTTCATCTATTATTTATATTCATTTCAATGTTTACTGTCAAGATGAGTTTTCCAATTGTCTATTGTTTCCCCTAAATGGAATCTCTCATGTAGAGTTTAGAGCTGGGCTGGCTGGTAGGAAATAGCTCTATAATAAAGCAGCTATGTAATAGCACCATAATTCATGTTATTCGTACCTTCCCTCAACAATAGGTCCTAAAAGGCATCAGTATGTGTAGGTTTCAGTGAAATTCATAGGACAGTTATCGAGTGACTACTTCATGTGGGCTAAAAGACTGCAGCTGTGGAGATGGATCTGAAAATGTCCTCCTCTCAAGTAGCCTGAAATTTACAGATGAGATAGATGTATCAACGTGCATTGTCTGGTGTGATTTCTAAGACAGTGCCCTTGGGACTGGAAACTTGGGCAGAAGGGAAGATTTAGTTCTCTGAGGCTGGGATAGAGCCAGAGAGGTTGTTTTGGTGCAGATTTAACTTAAAGTGAATGTAGAAATAAATAAGCTGGGCAGGCCAGAAAAGGACGGCTATAGATGCAGAAGAGCACACTCAAGCTAGCATTTTGACTCATTGAACAACTGCTTTTTCATGTTTATTTCTCTCTTGCATTTTAATTATGTCTAATATGTGTTATAAAGATCTGGTCAGCAGAATGGGATAGCTTTTTTCTCTCCCTTTCCACTCCCATATCACACCATTACATCAGCAATACATCTTTGTCCCTAACACAGATAGAGCCTAGCTCCAATAAAAAAGAAAGAAAAAAGTTCTGCATACAGCTCAAAAGCAGGTCTGAGACTTTTTCCATGTTACTTGAACTTTGTATTGATTGTTTTGGCTCTAAGCACAATGCCCAAAGGGATATTAAAGACGAGGAAGAAAAACATGCTAAAAGAAATGAAGAGGCAGAAGTAGAATCAAGAAAGCCAACGGCTTCCAGGCTTGTTGTTAGGGGTGACCAGACTAAGAGGTTCTCTTGCTGGCCAGCTCAGAGGGTGGCAAAGGAATATAATAGAACTATTCAGGGCCACTTTGTTGTCCTGAATGAGAGCAGCATGGTGCTTAGCGTAAATCATATTGTTTGCTTGTACTCTTCTTTTCTGGTCTCTATGCTAGCAAGTAGCATCTTGCTGGGAGCTCACCAGGAGATAGACTACCCTGTGTGTGTCCAGAAAAAACTGCTAAGAGAATTAGTCTCTACACTCTGAGTGTAAACAGTGGGGTTACAATTAAAGTGACTGTAGTTTTTCTCCAAACCAGTCTTAGTATTCATTCTTTGTGAAGGAAAATCTCCAAGAAAATTCATATAATATATTATATATAATAGGTATATATAATATATGAAAGACAACCCTGAAAGTAGGCTAAGAGTGCAGGGAATCAGTTCTTGCATCAGTCCACGAGTCTGCAGTCTTGGCAAAAACTTCTGATTTAAGTCACCATTCCTAAAACTTTTATTGAAATCCAGGATGAAGGTCATGTATCACACATAGATCTCTCACATGCAGATATTGGAACTACATAGAGTTCCCAGGAGCCATGGTTCCCTATTCAAGATAGCATAGCAACTCAGACTAAAACATATGTAAGAGCAAAGCTTTACATTTGATTATTCAGCACTTAAATTATTTAGTGTTTCAGCTGTTATAAATGGAGCCCTCCCTCGCTACCTGGCACATACAAATTGTCTTCCTCTGGTCACTTACAGTTATCATATAGATCTTAGCTTACCATCTTGTCTTTAGGGTTACCTTTCCTGGTTACCATTGCTGAAGAGTCTCATAGATGCATGTCATGTTCTACGATGCTATATTTATATCATGTACTCAGCATGTATCACTACATATAGTTCTTTATTAACCAATGAGTTTATAATATACATTCTTCATTATGAGAAACTAAGAGTACTGAAAGATGACTTAATGGGTAAAGGTACTTGCTGAAACACCTTAAGATCCAAGTTCAATCCCTGGAACCCACTGGGTGAAAGCAAAGAAAATGGCACACAGAAACACACACACACACACACACACACACACACACACAAATATAACAGATGAGTATTAAAAAATAAAAATGAAATACTAAAAGCCGACAGTTCTATTTTGTTCAGTAGTTCACCTGCTAATATTTAAAAACTAGTAAGTATATTCTAGATACTCAATAAACATTTGCTTGTTTCACTAATGGAAAATAAAGCATTTTGTATATATGTTCACTGAACATCTTTTGCAACAGGCCCTCTATTGATTTCATGCCTTTTGAAGACAGACAGGCAGCTTATTAGCAACTCCAAATCTTGCTCTCTCAATTTCACTACTAGACTAATGTGTAGAGGGCTCACATAGCCCTAGAGCAGAGGTTCTTAACTTATGGGTCACAACCCCTTTGGCAAACCTCTGTCTCAAAACATCTTTACATTATTGGTCCTAACAGTAGCAAAATTACAATTATGGAATAGCAATGAAAATAATTTTATGGTTGGGGGCCACCACAACATGAGGAACCCTATTGAAAGGTTGTGGCATCAGGAAGGTTGAGAACCAGTACCCTAGACGTGGACTCAACTTCATCTTCCGTCTATAATAGTTCAGCATTCTTTGCATTGTGTTTGGCCTATTACCCTCTATACTTAATCTTCTTGTGAAGTAGCCCTAACTTTGTAGCATCCTGTACCAAGGCTGATTATCTACTTATGCAACTTTGTATTATGTATGTGAACATATGCTCATTTCTCCTCACTGATAATCTAATATTTAAGAATTTCTTGCTGATGATTGTCAGTGGCAAAGATGTGACACTTTTATTGATTACAAGATTTATTTGTTGTCATCAGGAATTGCTGTTAATGCTAAGTGGATGGTTCCATAGGCCTGTGCAAGTAGTTTCATTAAAACACATCCTCACACTTTGCTGCCATTATTAAAATAGCTCCTCATTCTCTTGTCTTACCACTTTTGTATTGATTGACTCTTAAAAGTAATCTAATAATCAGAAATAACCCAAGAAAATGAAATGTAGCATATGTCAGTATGATCAAATACATATACATTTTGTCCATACATTGCTATAGGACAATTGAAATATGATTAGTCTGGATGAAAATCTAGATTTATAATTCAGTTCAGTTTTTACTTAACTGAAATTTTAAGTTGATATGCAATTCAGTTACTTGAAAACACTTAAGAATATGTAGAACTCATTGGGAGATATAAAGTATTTTCTCAATCCTAAATTTTATCAAATTCCTACACAAAGCATTTAACAAAAATTTAATATTTGAATGGAGATGTGCTTTTAAAAAAGTGCTCGGGCTGGAGAGATGCCTCAAGGGTTAAGAACACTGTCTGCTCTTCCAGGTGTCCTGAGTTCAATTCCCAACAACCACATGGTGGCTCACAACCATCTCTAATGGGATCTGATGCCCTCTTCTGGTGTGTCTGAGTACAGATGCAGTGTGCTCATATAAATAAAATTAATTAATTAATCTTTTTAAAAAGGTGCTCATCAGATTTTGATACTTTGTATAAATATTAGAATGTAGATGTACTGGTTGGTTTTGAGTCAACTTGACACAAGCTGGAGTTATCACAGAGAAAGGAGTTTCAGTTGAGAAAATGCCTCCATGAGATCCAGCTGCAAGGCATTTTCTCAATTAGAGATCAACGGGGGAGGGCCCCTTGGGCTGGTACCATCCCTGGGCTGGAATTCACAGACACCATTGGACTGGGTCCCAGATGGAGAAGTTGGAAAAGGGACTGAAGGAACTGAGGGAGTTTGCAGCCCCATGGAGGGAGCAACAGTGGCAACTGGCCTGACCCCTGATGCTCCCTAATGCATATGGAGGGACCCATGATACTGGCCACATATGTAGCAGAAGAGAGCCTTGTGAGCCATCAGTGGGAGGAGAGGCCCTTGGGCCTGAGGGTGTTAGATGGCCCAGTGAAGGGGAATGCTAGGGAGGGAAGAGGGGAGTGGGTGGGTGGGTGGGTGGGGGAATACCCTCATAGAGGCAGGGGAGGAGGGAGGGGATAAGGGGTTTCCAAAGGGGGAGACCTGGAAAGGAGAAAACAGAAATGTAAATACAGTATCAAAAAGAAAGAAAGAAAAGAAAGCTGAGCAAGCCAGGGGAAGCAAGCCAGTAAGTAGTATCCTACAATGTCCTCTGCATCAGCTCCTGCTTCCTGATCTGCTTGAGTTCCAGTCCTGACTTCCTTTGCTAAAGAACAGCAATTGAAAGTGTAAGCTGAATAAACCCTTTCCTCCCCAACTTGCTTCTTGGTCATGATGTTTGAGCAGAAATAGAAACCCTGACTAAGATAGTAGAATAGTTTGATTTTGATAATGTTTCAAAATAATTGTATCTAATATATTAGATAATTAGGTAAAAGACAGGGTTTCTCTGTATAGCCCGGATTATCTAGAAACTTGTTCTATAGACCAGGCTAGCCTCAAACTCACAGAGATCCTCCTGTTTCTGCCTCCCAAGTGTTCCTACTGCCTGACCTTTAAAATGTAATAAGTAAATTATTAAAGTTAATTTCATTTGTTTTAATCTTGGTACAATTTCTAAACATATTTAAATTATATGTTTGTCTTACCTTTTATTTCTGAGGGTCATCACTGCCCTAGACAGTTTGTTGACTTAAATTTTTTAATACTAGTCTGCATGGGAGTTGTTTGCTTCACAAAAATGAAGTTGAATAAGAAGCCAGCTTTTGTCACAGGTGGGGCTTCCAAATAACAGAATTGGAGATGGAAGCTACTGTGCCAGGTGATTTTGAGGTGTTCTTGGGAGAGAGGAAGGAAGTAAAACCCTGTAGAAATTGAAGCTAAGTACCATGCAACGATAATCTCAGCTAAGCCCATAAGGATCACAGAGTCTACTATGGCCTCTGTATTGTCCAAAGTTTGGTCAAGATGGTCATTGTTCCACACTTATGCATAAGCAAGTTATTAAGTATGGGTCATTGTAATAGAGTGTGACGTTTGATAAAGTTAGAGCTCTGTGGCTAAATTCTGAGGGATTTGACAGGTGAAGGGCTGTTTATTGCAGCTCTCTATCCTATACAGCTCAGACAGCAAGTACACAGGGTAATTTATCAACATATTATAGTATCTAATACATGAACATTCTTTCATTAAAGAAGGCATATGAAAATCAGATTACCTTTTTTCTCATATGTATGTATACGTGGTGTGCACATTGGTATATGCATGTTAATTTGTATGTGGACATGTGTGCATGTTAATGTGTACATGCGTGCATGTAGAAACATGACATTGAAATTAAGAGTCTTCCTTAATTACTTTCCACCCTCTTCTTCAAGGAAGGGTCTCTCAGTTGAGTCTAGACATCACAAGTACAATTAGTTGAACTAGGCAGCACATTCTGGGGATTCTTTGTCTCTGAGTTCAGATTACTGGTATTATAGATGGGCCAAAATTTCTAACAGTCACATGAACTGTGGCCATCCAACCTCTGCCCTTCATGCTTGCATAGATATTAGATAAAAGACAGGGTTTCTCTGTATAGCCTGGACTATCCAGTAACTTGTTCTATAGACCAGGCTGGACTCAAACTCACAGAGATCCTCCTGTTTCTGCCTCCCAAGTGCTCCTACTGCCTGACCAACTCCCAAATATACATTAGATATGGTGAGCTAAGCTAATCAAATCTAGTATGAACGTTTTTGGTCCCCCAGCTCCCCTTGATCTCTCTGGTACACACTGTACATGTTTCTCTCTTGACTGGCTAGGTGGTTTTTCTCATATTTCATTTATTTATAGGCCATTTCAGAATCAAAAATCCTTCATCTTTTTAAATGGGAAGATGCAAAGGCTACAGTATTTACTAAAATCTGCTAAGGCCTCCTCTGCTCCTCTCCTGTCTCCTAACTGTAGCATGTTAGCATTCTTTCTTTTTTTTCTTTTTCTTTTCTTTTTTTTTTTTTTGGTTTTTTTGAGATAAGGTTTCTCTGTGTAGCCCTGGCTGTCCTGGAACTCACTCTGTAGACCAGGCTGGCCTTGAACTCAGAAATCCACCTGCCTCTGCCTCCTAAGTGCTGGAATTAAAGGCATGCGCCACCACCACCCAGCACATGTTAGTTTTCTAAATGGTTTTGCTCTTCCCATTGTTCAAGAGGCTCTTGAAGCTCAATGGTTAAACCCAGAAGTCTTTTATACTTTGTAGAGATTCATCAGTAACCTGGTGAGACCACAGATGAATTTATTTTGAGCTTCCATGATAGACTAATAGTAAATAAATAAATATGTGAATATTCAAATTTGACTGATCATTTTTCATCTTAGATTATCTAGGCAATCAAGAAATTAGCATCTCTAAATGCTGTCTTTGATGTATCATTCCAGACCAGGGTGACTGGAACTAAACTCTGACTGGAAACTATGTTATGTGCTTTCTATTTAATTTCCTTCCCTGTTGCTCTAATGAAATACCTTGGCAAACACAATTTCTAGAACAAATGGTTTATTTTAGCTCTCAGATCTGATATACAGTCCACCAGGGTGGGGAAGCCAAGGCAGCATGAGTCTGAAGCAGCTTGTTACATGATGTCTGGAATCAGAAGACAGCAATGAACACATGCATGCTAATACTTTGCTTACCATTTCCACTCATATACAGCCCAGTATCCCAGTCAAGGAATACTACCATCCATAGTGGGTGGGTCTCCCAACTCAATTAGGTTAATCAAGGATATCCCTCACACACATGCCCAGAAGCACATCTTCTAGGTTATTCTGGATCCTATCAAATTGACAGTTTGTACTATTCATCACAGCATGTGACATGCGTCAAGCTTGATTACTTTTGTCCATGAATGTTTACCAGAAAGATGTGTTGGTTATGTCAATTTTACTGTTTAACTGGTCGATACTTATCATTTTCTAGAAAACAGGAGCCACATCTTCCCTCCCCACCTCTCTGGTGTGCAAATGTCTTATTGGTTTATATAATGGTAGGATTCTGCTTCTTTGGCTTCAATGAAGGCCATGAGATATCTATGTCATTTCTCCGGTAGTATCTCTTCCAGTAAAGATAAAACGTGGAAACTAAAACCAATAATGAGTTAACTGTATACCCTACTTAAGTGTAGATAGGAAGAAAATATCTGGGTGGAATAGGAAAAGCAATGCAGAACGTCAGTGGTCAGCTTTGTACCTGCTGTGGAGAAAAGACACGGAAAATGTTGGGATGGAAAAGCCTAATCCCCTGCCGCCAGTCTGCCTGCCTGCTTGTTTCCTCAGTTCTTTACACTGCTGTGTAATTTTATGGAATATGATTCTCAATTAGGAAAGTTTAACACAGACGGGGGGGGGGAGGAAAAGACTGTCTTCTAAATATATCCTTTGTTCTTCAGGCAGCAATTTAATTTCAGTTAAGAGGAAGAACAAAGCCACGCCAGTATTTTGGAATGAGGCTAGCTGATACTTTTGGAGAGGCCCATTTTAGCAATGGACCATGGGGCCATTGCAGAATTACATAATGTTCTCCTCCCCATCACCAGAGAGAAGTTGCAGCTGCTGAGACTTTAGGGAAATGTAATGACTTGAATTATGCATTGCTTGTGTCCAGAAAATTCTAGGCATTTTATCAATTTTTTCCTCCATTTTCAAATTACTCTTTTGAGGGAGATATAAAGGAATAATCTATTCATCTCTATTTTAGAGATAATTAAACTGAGTTCTATTGGGATTTGTTGTGTTGTGCTGTTATCCATTTGTAGAAAGGACAGAATCTTACTTCCAGTTTCTCAGACCTACAGCATTCCAGCTTCTCTGTTAACAAAATATTAAATATTCCTGGATACAGGAAGTTGTAAATCATATATGAATTTTGCTATATTTGCTGAATCCCCCGTTCACTAATGAGTAAGAAAAAAATTGAGATTTTCCTTTGGAATTCCTAGTGACTATTGAGATTCAGCTACCTAGCTCACGCATGGTAACTTATTGCTTTGCCTTACATATGTATAATTAAGTAAAACACAATAAAAGGAATCCAGGAAGTGTATATGGAATTACACACATCTTGATTAAAATGTTTCAACCCTGGGACAGGCTGTAAACAACAAATTTGCTCTTGATCATGGTTTGCCAAAGGATTATTTGCTTACTTACATCCTGACTTATTTACCTACTTACTTATAGGGCATGGAGTGTGTGTGTGTGTGTGTGTGTGTGTGTGTGTGTGTGTGAACAGTGATAAAAGAGAAAGAAGTTTGACTTTTTCCTTATTGCTATGACATCTTAACTGCAGCAAACTCACAAATCATGCATTTCCATTCTTCTCCCTCTTCTCTTTATGAGCATAATTACTGAGATACACCCTACCCTTCTTGCAAAGAAGTTTAAAAGATGGAGTCATAAGCATTAAGAAAGATGACACACTACAAATAAATGACAATATCATTTGCATACTCTTCTGGGAGCTTGATACACAACACCCTGCACACAGATTCTGTGTAATGTGCCTTTATTTCTGTCTTAGGACAGTGTGTTGTGGTTATGTTGACCCCCATCATCCTCCGAAACCCTTCTACCTTTTGATCTGAACTTCTTCTTTCTCAAACATTGTTCCCTAGTGACTATGTCATTGGAGAAAATGACCCTGCCAGCTACCATTAATGGTCATTTTCTCCTCAGGAAAAGATGAGGCATCATGGATACTTTGTCCACCCGTACTGGAAACTTGAAGAATGTAATCTTGTTCAAGTGTTCATAATTGCTCTGTACTCAAGTTACAGAAGCATACAGCATATCTGAATTGCAGTATTTCATGATATGCATGCTCTTCTTCTGGTTCTGAAATTCTTTCATTCATCTTTTCTGTGTTGCCTGGGTGGGGTGATATAGGTACCCTGTTGAAACCTCGTGCTCACCAACCATTTATTCCCTGTCCCTTGAGTACATATGAATCTCTAATCTAACAGTGACCATCTGTTAAAAGGGACCTTTACTACCCCAGACTGAGAGCCATAATAACTAGGACTTTAATTTAAATATTCAGAAATCATTTTGATAACATTCAGGGAAGCAGTAATTCTTCCTAGGGTCCCTGCCCTCCCCAGCCATAAGCTTTTGACCAGGTTGATAATATCCAAGTAACATTTCAAGGTCAATTCCAGGCTAACTTTGATGTAGATACCCAGGTTTACTTACATAAGTGAAGCACAGAAAGATGATGGACTTCTTAACCATCTACTGTATCCCTCCTCCCATGAAAAAAACAGCTTTTTAATATCAAGAGGATAATTATCTTGCATCTGAATTATTAAACCAAATAAGCGGTCATTAAATTCAAAGAGAAAAGATCTGAATACTCATTAACCATCATTTGCAAAGATAATTCAGTTGTACAGGTGTTCTACATCAATCATTTCTTTTAATTCCTATGAAGAAACATGTATGAAGAAGATGAGATTTGGAGAAGACCTGTCAATTGGCTGACATCACACAGCCCATTGGGTGAAACAAGAGAAGAAGCCAATGATCTATTTAAAGAGCGAGCTAAACCGGGCAATGGTGGCGCATGCCTTTAATCCCAGCACTTGGGAGGCAGAGGCAGGCGGATTTCTGAGTTCGAGGCCAGCCTAGTCTACAGAGTGAGTTCCAGGACAGCCAGGGCTACACAGAGAAATCCTGTCTTGAAAAAAGAAAAGAAAAAAAAATTAAAGAGAGAGCTATTTTTACTGTATTAGTTTGTCTCCTCATTATTTTCCCATACTCATTTTTAAATTTTATCCCCCATATTATTCAATATCTAGTTGTCTTTTTCTCTTCCTGTAAGGGTACCCTTGCCAGTCCTGTCCAGTTAAATTTATAAAAATGTAAAGCAAGGGAAAAGTATGTTTCCTAATGGATGACACAGCTTTCCAAAGACCTAAATCCTAGGATTAGTAATACCCCACATAAAATCACAGATAGATGGTGTCTATGGTTATTTCAGTGGCTTCTATGTTACTCCCTACTGGTATAATTAATCCCATAGTCTCAGGGCACATTTGTGTGCTCACACTAGAGTAGAATGCTCTTGCATTTTCCAGAAACCTTTCAGCCCCGCCATATAAAACCATAGATCAAGACCTGTCAGCCCAGCCCATGATGGGTCCTTTTCAAACCTCATAGCTACTAACCTCAAGATGATGTGGGTGTTGTCTCCTGTTTCTCTTTGATCCCTTTAATGACTGACTTGATTAGCATTCAAAATAATAAGTGGGCATTTCTGTTCTACTCCCCTGCTTCCTATGGCCCTAGGAGGAAAAATCCATTAAGATAAGTTACATTTAGTAAAAGATAACAAGATTTGAAGAACAGGTCTGGTCAACCATGAATAAGTGCATGTCATTCAGTTGTTAGGCTGCTGAGCCCAGGGTTGCCCCTCTTACAATTGAGCAAAGGTCTGGACAGTGGCACAGAGTGCTTTGTAAGGGACAATCAAAAGAGAAAATGAGGATTCCAGTTACAGATTCAGAAGTCAATAGCACATTCCCCAGAGACTGGTGGTGTTTATGTACCAAGATTAGAAAAGGAATTCAGAAGGTTATATAGGCATGCAGGAACACTGTAAGACAAGACAGAGAACACTAAGCCAGTAATAGCCTCTTGTCTTCTAGACTGCTCACTAATACTGTTGCAAGATGCTTAGAATTGAGATAGAGCAAAAAGTCTCTGAGACTGAAGGAACAACCCAAGATGGAGAGAGCATCTCCAGTGCTGAGATGTTTTGGTAGAATTACATAGGTATGCCTGCTCTTTAATATGCTGTTGCCTTTGCTGCTATTTGGAGAACACAAACTCTGAAGAAAAGGCAGATATCCCTCTAAAAAGATACGGCATCAATCTCTTGTTGCTATGCCTCTGGATTCTGCCTGCTCCCAGCTTAGAGAGGAAGGGCTTATTCTAAAGCTCTAAAACATTTGCTGCTTGTCTCAATAGGTAGATTTTCAATTAGGTCCCAGCTTCTCACCATCTGTTATTTCTGCAGTATTTTGGCCTTCCTCTGGAGGAAGGTGACAGGAGACTATTCTGTTCTTGCAGAAAATTTGCTTGTCATCAGAGTCACTGCGTGCTGTTGAAACAGCTACTGCCTACATTGCTCTGCCTCTTGAAAGCTAGCATTTGGGTGTGAATCAATTATGAAAAGTGATGCATACCACCCCTGCTCATGAGCTTACATGCACACCCCACCTGAGAACCAGAGACATAGCGCTAATGTCTGGAATCGGGAACATTCATGCCAAGTACTTCAAAAGATACTAAAACCCAGCCACTTGCAAAGAGTGAGTAATCACACAAATCCAGTCTTATATAAACCAGTTCTAATAAAATAATTCAGATCCTTTTAGTGTTTTACAGTTTAACAACAGTGCTTTTATATTTATTTTCCCTTTTTCTTCTATAAATACTACACAGGCTATTATCTATTTTTCTGCTCCAAGAAAGTAAAAAACCAAAGGTTTAGCCCGTAGTGTCATAGTCCAGAAAATGGCAACACTATTAAATTCATGCTTTAAATTGCATTTTTCTTTTCTTTTTTTCTCCCCATTTTCTGCCATCTATTTTTGTAGACATCAGGGTATAGGTAACTTTAATCCCTCAAAGGAGCAGATCAAAAGGGCCCGTGTAAGTTTGACCCTTAGAAGTTCACATTGGCATTTCATTATCATTGGAGAAGGCCAACCATTCTTAGTGGTAAGCCTTGTGTTAGGGACCTCTTACCCTCAGTCCAAATATCTCTCTAGAAAGTAAAACAGTAGCATTCCTGTGAAGCAAAGTACTTCAAAACAAAGTACTTAGCAAAGCAGATACTTTGAAAAAATCTAGAAATTGTCAATAAATGATACATTTAAATGTTTTATTTAATACGATATTATATTATTCTTGGAGAATTTGTTATAAGTATACAAAGTATCTTGACTATATTCATCCCCTCTTCCCTATCTCAAAATACTCTTGGATGCAACCTCTCCCAAGCTCCCCTCCCAAGTTCACATCTTATTTTTAGTATTAGTAAATCATTGAGCTCAATTAGTGATACTCACATGTGCATGCATGGAGGGCCATCTACTAGAACATGGTCAACCTACCAGAGACCACACCCTTACATACCACTGACTCTTCCCTAGAGGTCAATAGCTCATTTCCTAGGGGTAGGGGGTCATGATAGTATTTTTAAAGTTTTTATTGTAAAGAATATTCCTTGATTAAAGCTTGGAAAGAGAAATACAGCTTTGATATGCAATGTTGTATTCTAGCTTCCATGGCTACTGTGCTGTAGAGAGGACTGAAGTTGTTGAAATTAAGTTCCTAGGAGTTCTGTGGCATTTGAAGGATGGGGTATGACCGAAATGTAAAGCTTTATGGCCGAAATCATTAAGGTCATTGTCTAATTGGGATTTATACAAATAAGGCATAAATCATTAGGCAGAATTTGAATGACTAATTGTACATCCTCTTAAAAAAATCACTAGGAAATGTAAGAGGGGCAGAAGGTTATGGTGGAGGTGGAACTTCTCTGAGACATCAAGACAGAAAATGTTCTCGATATATGAAAATGTCCTGAAATGGGAAGCAAAATTCCTATTGTAACACTCTGGTATATATAAGTTAAAGAAAATCAAAAGATACTTCTTTTAAAGCAGATGCAATTAGAAAAACCATCGTGGGAAGAACTTCCTTTAGAGAGGGTCAGAGGCCACCAGTAGTGATCTTATGAAGAATTTTAATAATCCTCAACGTCTCAAAGTTCTGTCCAACCCATTTACTTAGTACTTTTTATCTACTGTCGAGGCCAATGACTTCATCAACACCAATTTAATTGTGTCTCTGAATGAGTAATGATAAACTGTGAGGAGAACAATATAACACTTCTAGATAACTGTCTAAAAATCATCTCTGAATCTTCCTTGATATATGAATGTGACAAATGATCTCCATGTAAGGGTTCATCTAATGACTTTCAACTGTGAAGAACAGAATTTTATTTGGGTCTTTGTAATGTTCCACTATCTTGTCATAGGAATACTTCAGGATGTCTCTTGGTCAGGCAGTCAGTAGAGACATGTGTATGTCTATTTCTGTATACAGTTCTGCATAACACATACCATCATTCCCAGTATATTCTGTGGTAAGGAAAAGAAATGGGATCTAATAAATTAAACCATCCATGTTCGAGATAGAAGTCTTTTGATTTTACTTTCATCCAGTGAAGTTTTAAGTAAAAGTTTATTCTTATGTCAGACTTAATACAAATGTTCAGTGTCATGCTTGTTCTATAATTTTGTAAATATCAAATAGCTTTCTAGAAAGTCTGTGATTTGTTTTTAATGTCTCACTTAATCTGCTCATTAGCTGGATCCCTCTTTAGCCTTTATTTTAGGTTGCAGAAAATTTCATTTTATGTTTGAAAGTGCTTAGTTTAGTGATTAAACTTTCTATTTTCCAATAGTGGATGCTAAATGTCCTACGACTTTGGATAAAAGTCTAGCAAACCTTCAAAATAAAATAAAAATCAATATTATTGCTTTTTCATATCACAAGATGAATTTGAGTTTACTTTTAGAACTAAACACTGCCAGGATTGAACATGCCAAGGTTTTCTTTGAAATATGGCTTATACAAATGATATATGCATATATGCAACTGGCAGTGGAAACACGGGAAATGATGTGAAGAAAACCTCTTTTTGTTCATGTTTGAAAGCTACATTTGTTTCCATTTTCCAGAAGATGCTAAAATTGTTTGTCACTCAAACTAAATCCATTTGCTTCATTATCTATTAGTTTCAGCCTCTTCACATTGCTTGGATTGGTGACAGGGGAAACAGGCCATGAAGATGCAATGGGGAAATGATCCTTCTACAGTCTCCCTCCAACAGAATTGAGAAACTAATGATAGTGCTTTGTTTGGGCATGGGGTGCTTTCATGAAATGGAAATCTTTGATTGGGTCTGAATCAAATTTTAATGTTCTCTCCCTACATATATCTTATTGGACAGATGCGTGCTGGTATTTCAGAGATTTGAAAGCAAGGCCTCTTCTTTGCCTTTTCTGAGCAAGGTGACAGTGGTAGTAAGTACTCTGTACTCTTCAAGAATGGTTAGCAATGAGGTGAGAGCCTTTGTAACTACTAGGACACTTTTAATTTTGGATCACTCTCATTGTGCTTCCTGATTATACGTGGATAATCATTTTTCTTAGCATTAACTGTGTCATGTAGCAACTGTCATTATTGGGTGGCAAGGAGGATGGGAGTTAAGTGATCCTCAGTAGAAGTGTGTTGACCAACAAAAGAAAAAACAATGGAAATACAAGTCACTTAAATTAGCATGAGTGTCATACAGAGAGGTATGAATATGGAAGATATTTCAGAGGATAAGAAAACTTGATATGTCATTCTTTCTCCCTTTGGACTCTTAGACAGATCATTTCAATCAATAAACACTTTGTATTATTAACTCCTTTAGAGTGCCTTAACTTTGCTAGGATTTGGCCTTCTAATAGCAATGTCTTATGGGTCTATAACAAATATGCAAACCTAATCATATAAGCACACACTAAAGTATACAGAAATATTATACAATATGGGCATCTGTATGTACCAGTATTTTCTAGAGGAACAGAACTGATAGAATGAATCCAGATTACAAAAGACATTTATTAAATTAGCTTACCTAATTTGAACTCAGTAGTCTAGCAATAACTGTCTACATGCTGGAGAGGCTGAGGAGTCAGCAACTGCTCACTCCTACAGATTGGATGCCTCAGTGGTCTTGATGTAATCCTGGTAGTTTGAAGGATTCCAGGAGAGCCTACAGCCTCCAGTGTCCTCAATCCACATTAGCAAATGGAAGAAGTTCAGTTTTGAAGTCAGAATAGACAGTGATGGGGCTGCGAAGGGTACATGCATTCACCAGCAGTTCACTGCAAAATCAGCCAGGAAAACAGCAGCTTCTCATTTGGACTTAAAGAATTGCCTACTATAGGGAAAGGTCCTTCCTATGCAATTACTCCACCTGGAAATGGCCTCATTGACCCATCCAGAGACATAGCCGTTAGTTGATTCCAGAGGCAAACACTTTGATGAGATACTATCTGAACAGTAAGTGTTTTTAAGAAGACATTAAGCTAAGGCAAACACTGAGGTGTGAAGAAAATGATCAGTTGTGTAACATGTACCAATCTCACCTTATCATTTGGAGAATTTTCCTCAGTGTAATGATCTCAAAGATAATGAAATAAAAGTAAAGCTCATCCCAGGGGTAGATTCCTACAGCTACAATGGTCTCTAAGATGGTTTCAGCTGTTCCTATTGCTTTGAAAGCATGCTGTATCTACCTCCACCAAATTGTCCTTTCCTGTCATTGACTGTCCCTTTAACCCATGTCACTGTTGACTACCTCCCTTAATGTCACTAATAAATGAGCTTATTTAATGATTGTGCTTAGCTTTCTAGGCAGCTCTTTATAAGCACTCGATAAAGGAAAGCTGCTCTGGTTATTGCTCTTTGATCCTTGCACATCCCTTGGATGTATTTAGTGCAAATAATTTAACCCCAGTTTTATTACTGAAACTAACAGAGGTGAGAAGGTTATCTGACTTGATGTCAGGCTTTCTCAGGATTAGTGAACGGCATGATAGGTACTGGAACTAAGAAATCTAGTCTTTTGCTCCAGTGCTTGCTCCTAATAATACTTTGTTCAGGTGTTTAGGTTTTGCTCCTCTTTGTCCTATGAAATACCCTTGTATAGTCTCTGAGTTTTAAGCCCATATCTTGTCTTAATGTAATAGCCATATATTTCTTAAAGTTTTTTGATGTCATTGAAGTGACAGCCAATACATAATCCTAAATGGCCTCTCTGGAGATCTAGAACTTTATATATATATATATATATATATGTGTGTGTGTGTGTGTATATATATATATATATATATATATATATATAGAGAGAGAGAGAGAGAGATTCAGTATAGAATATATATACATATTCAGTATATTTTATTAGCTACAATCATATGAAGGTGTCACAAACAAATCATTCACTACTGACTTAATTTTCGACTATCATCAGCATCTGTTGAGAATCTTGGCAATTAACCTATCTATACCACCCATCAATGAGAAACACATAAAGCACTATATGAATAGATAGGAAGAACTACTTTCCATGACTCTGTTGTTCAAACCTAGTAGAAAGTGATGGGTAGTCCTGTGTCCAGAGAAGAGTCAATAAAAAGGGGATAGGTATGGGGGATGTTCAGACTGAAGGATACATGTGAGCAAAGATACTAGGTAAGTATTGAATAATCCAAAATAGACTGAGCTGTGGCCAAAAAGTAGCTGTTGTTGTCAGCCTAAGATATATCTTGCAGGCCAGGTTAAGCAGTTTCAAAAGAACTGGATGCTATTTGAACATTATTAGAACCATGCTACGACCAGATGTGTGATTTAGAAGGACAATTCTGTCAGGAACGTGGTAAATCAATGATAAGAACTGTGACGGCTGTCAAGCTAGTTCTTGAATTTAGGATGAATATTGACACTAAGGAAGTGACCACCGAGGTGAGAAAGGGAATAATTGTTAAGGCCTAGCAGCTGATAAAACATACAGAAGACTGAGATGGAAGAGCGGGGGATTCGCTCAGACAAATGTGTTGATAAGTAGAGCTATCATTAAGACATATAAGTAAATTCCACTCTTGAATGTAGATGAGATGGAGTAGATGAATCCCATCTATTCATCTGTCTCTCTATTACAGTACAATGTGTGTTTTCATGCAAATGCAGTTCTGTTCATCTTCTGAATTGTCTTGGAGGAGTGTCTTACCATCCTCAGCTTTAAGTCCCTTAAGGACAAAGCCTGCTGAGTCTATTCAACTTGTCATATAGAACTCTCAGGATCTTGGTATGCAACATAGAGGAGAACTTCATACACATTTGAATTGAAATACACTTACAGTGGTAGAAAAACTTAAAAGATTTCTTTGCCCATGCTTGAATTCTTTGGTTTAGCTCAGCCTTTTTATTTTGGCTTCTGTGAGCTTTGTGGAGTGCTGCAAACACTTCCAACTGACAGGAAAGAAAAAGAGAGTGAGCGAGTAAAGCAGAGGAGGAGGCATTGTGGCTTCCAGATTGAACTCTGCAGGTTTGCCTTGCTAGTCATTTTCACCTTTGATGGGGAACTGTCCCAGACTTCGTCCACCAGGCTAGGGTTCTGACATGGTACCTTCTTAAATCAAGCTTGAAGGGAAATTGATTGAAAAGAAAACACCATTATGGGAAAACAATTTATTCTCTTCCCCTTGACAGAAGGTAGACTTTTGTCTATACTGTAGAATAAATATTAGCTGGCTGATTGCTTTAAGATCTAGGAGATGGGAGCAGGCATGATGGCTTTGCTCATGGCAGGGCTATTTCCCTCCATTTTAAAGACATTTGATACAAGGTTTTGGTTACCTACCAAGAAATAGTATTTTTCTACCTATGTAATTATTTGTATTAACTAAATGGGAATGCATGAAAACGCTTGCAGGTGTTTCTAAGTGACATGGTGTCTCTCCTGAAGGATACATGTCTCTAGGCAGAGAATACATTTTTTTGTTATTTTGTTCCTATTAAAGTCTTAATATAACAATTTGCCTATGTTTTTGTTGCTGGATGCCCATACATCTTCTTGACTATTTATTTTCTAGTGAGTTGACTTTTCTCCCAAGCCAGGGATATGCCGATCTTCTTAGTTGATGGATTTCTCCTCCCTCCTATCTCTATTTTTTCTCCCTTTCTTCTCTCTTATTCTTTTTATCTACCCTCTTTTTTCCTACCTTCTTATTCTTTCATTTCTTCCATCCCCTCATCATTTATTTCTTTTAGCTTAGCAAGAGTTAATGGATGTAAAAAGTAGGTTATTACAGATCTATGTCATAAATTCTGGAGAATTGATGTTTGAATTCTCCTTGGCTTGAGTCAATCCTTTATCCTTTTTAGGTAAATGAATTAAGTTTCATGCAATTTCCTGTGTGGGAGACTCTTTTTAGATGAATCATTTAAATTGAAAGCCTGTCTCCTCATCAAAGGGCACGATTCAGAGTTCTCCTGAGTGTTACAAGCACACTTAGTATAGTCATTGAGACTCATGAGGCAACATGTGCCTTAAATCTATATCAAGTCTTGATTCCTGTGTAGTTATTGGGGAAAACGGTAGAACTGAGTTTTGAATCTTTGGATCTCTTTCTAAAAATTTCCTTGGCCAATTTAACAATAACTCTCAGTTGCTTTTCATCATGAAACATTCACATTGGGAAGTTGCAGACTTAAATTTGGCATCGCACCAAAGTCTTTTTTTTACTTATGTCTACATTCTATAATCTAGTGTTGATTTCAAAGTGGATTAAATAGTAAAGAAGCTATTATTCTCCCTCCAATGCAAAGAATGCTAAGAATAATGTGATCGGGCTTCTTAACCATAGAGATATCTTAATGAACCTTTTTAAGAGACTATAGGGACATATACATGTCCCAAATCAATTTCATTTCAGCCTTTTACGGTGTTCTGTGGAAGAATACTCTGGTATATTTATTTTTGAGTCTGCTGTATGGTTCCTGTTAAATCTGCTTTCAATTCTACTCTCCTAAATATAGAAATGCTCCTAGTAAGAGAAATTAAGAGTCTCCTTTGGTCTTAGATAGGCTCACCCTTGTACTTATGTGTTTATTGCATTGTCATTAATCATTAACGAGTATCTTTGTGTTTTGAAATTCCAAAATTCCCTTTGGAATCTTGTGACAGAGGTTAAGAAGGAGAAGGTGGGGAAAGTCTGTTAATCCCTTCACAGTGCTGTTACATAGATAAACTAGTAAATCTCTTTTCTGCTGTTAGAGACAAGGACACAGAGACATGCAGATGTTGCTTCACAGCTGCAAGTTCATTCAGCTACTGAGCCATGGAAATATATTTCGAAGCTGTGTTCTTTCCTCAGCAAGTTGCCTAATTTAACTTACACTAACTGCAGTTCCCTCATTGGCAGGGCCTGCTAGATACAACAGTGGTTTGTTCTGACTTGCACCTATCCCAAAGCTTAAGTGATTAGTGATTCCCCAAGTATTTCTGTTTATATTATCTATTCAGAGCTTCACTGCAATTCTTTGCTGTCTTAATGTTATTGTTGATGGTGGTGGTGGTTTAGAAAAGGGGGTGGTTATTTGCATTGAAAAGACTGATGGAAGGATCAGGGCATTTGCAGGGGTAATTTTTGTCTTGTTTTTTCTCTGTGTCTGACGATAGATGTAGATTCAGTCAGATAACAGGTAGTCACTTCCTACTGTGTGCCTGGCATTGAAGTAGACACTACTGTGATAGAAATGCTTTTATTGTGGCAATGTTTTGTATAAATTGTTTTATCCACTCTTCTAGGCTTATGATGTACACACTGTGATGCACCTGCAATTTTCTGCTAAAGAAACTGATTTAGCCAACCATGATGGCATAAGCCTTTTATTCCAGCATTCTGGAAGCAGAAACAGGCAGATTTGAGTTCAAAGCCAGCCTCCTGGATATAACCAGTTCCAGACTGACAGGGGCAAAACCACCAAATAAAGAAACAAACAAACTATAATTCAGGGCTTGTAATGTAGCTTGGTTGGTAAGGTGCTGCTAGCATACATGAAACCTGGAGTTTGATCGCACTACCACATTAATTGAACTTGGTGGCACATATTTGTTTTGCCAGAATTTGAGAGATGGAGACAAGAGACAGGAATGCTAGTTGAAAGTCATCCCTAGCTACATAGTGAATTTGACATCAGCCTAGGCTACATGAGAACCTGAAAAGAGAGCAGATGGAGGGAAGGGAGAAGGGATGGAGGGAGGAGGGGAGGGAGAGAGGGAGAGAGAGAGAGAGAGAGAGAGAGAGAGAGAGAGAGAGATCAGGACTCAGGTAGTTGAGCTCCAGAGCCCATGCTCTTGACTATTACCAAACTTCAGAGCATAGCTCTGCTGTACATCATTAGAGTACAGGTGGTCAGATGAGACCAATACAGAAGTGGAAAATTTTGAAGAGGTATATCTGGACATTGAACAACGTGGTAAATACAGGGGCAAGAGCCTGGCATGGCCATTCAATTCAGTTTTGTTTTATTTTTCATTCCAGAGAGAACTGTGGTACTCAGTGCGCTAACATGGGCTTGCCAGGAGTGGACGTTGGGAGGGTGGACATCTTCTGGCGTGGAAGACTTTGGAGGGCAGGCTTTGAAGAACTTATGGATAATAATGTTATTAGCAAATCTGTCACAGACAGCAAAATCACTATCTGGGTAAACTGAGGCTGCTGTACAATTCTGGAAGGATCAGGGTATTAGGACAACAAAGCAAGATCCATCCCTTTTGGTAGATCTCAAAAAAGTCCTATGCATGTTTAGAGAGTGTAAAAGTAACCGTTATTTGCCTAAAGTAATTGTCATCTCTGAGACTTACTGCTGAATAAGTTCACCCTTTCTAGTTCCTTCTGAGCGCTGACTGGTTGGTTCAACTCAGCTGTTCTGGCTCAAACACCTCAACAAGATGAGTGACTACTCTCAGCTTCTCACTGAAGTGCTCTGCTTGGCCTCAAACTAACTCTGGCAATTTATTCTAATCTTCTACCTCCTTCTTATTCTGTGGTGTCACTGTCTCTGCTGACCTGCATTAATCTGTGTGAACTCACACACAAACTCAACTTCGCTGCACTGACTTCCAACTGACTGCACTGAACTCAACTCTACTCAACTGGACTGACTGAACAGAACTGACTCCTGAGTGCTAGGATTAAAGGCTTGTACCCTTGTACCTTGACCTAAGCTCTTCTGTGCCTGGGACTTGCTCTGTACCAGGCTGGCCTTGAACTCAGAGATCTGCTTGTCTCTATTTTGTGGAATTAAAAATGTTTCTGTATTGCAGCCAGAGTAGCCATGTTGTTTCATTAAAATGCCTCTACAAAAGGGAACTCCCAGGACTCCAGCAATTTGGGAGAAAGAGGTAATTTGCCCAGGGAGGAAGAGAGGTAGCCATGGGAATTCCACAGGAAGTTTGTCACCACACATTTCACAAACTTGCCTATGAGCACCAGTGATTAGCCAGCAACGTCTGAGACTGAGGGGAACAAAGACAACTGAGCAATTAACCTTTAGTGATGGGTGTGAAACTCTAATTAAGAGCAATCTCTCTTGTGTGGAGGGGTTTACAGCAGGAAAAAAAAAAAAAAAAACGTGAAGGAGAGGAAATAGATCAGTGAGTTAGCCAGCTAGATTTAACGAGCAGCCACATGGGTGTAAAGAGGTGAGAGCAAAGAAGGGGACATGACCAATTATCTTTCCATTTCCCAGGATCCCCATCTTTTCCTACCACAGTAACTGTGCCCTGACTGAGATGTGGAGAAGGTGGCAGCAGCTCTTTGGGAGGGAGCTGACTTTCAAGGCTTACACGCCCCTTTGTTGTAATTCCTTCTTTCATTTGCTGAGTATCATTGGTAATTTCCATGTAAATTTGCTCAGGGTAGCAATTTAGCAGCTTCTCTGTTGACAAATGAGGAACAGCTCACTAGTCAAGTGATGGCATTTCATCATTTGTGCGGAGGTGGAATTGGCATTTGGAAGTCTTTGGAAGGGTGCAGAGATTGATGCTGAAAGTGGGTTTTCTTGGGAAAGCCACATTTCCTGCGTACTCTGTTTAATTTTCTATATTTTTAGATTGGGAGGAGATACACGGGATAGAGTGTTTTCTAGAGAGATACTGTTCAAATGTTCTTCCTTCTATCATGTGCTTAGTAAAGGCGATTCAAAGACAATAAGAAAGAAGGACCCTTTAAAAATACGTGTATAGCTTGGCCAAATGTCTCTCATAGTCCATTCTTGCAGAGAGACTTTAGAATTCTGTCTGAGAGAACTAGAGAGAGTTACAGGGAAGGCAACATGACTTCATTTACAAGACCCACTATTTTTATTTTACGTTTGTGCGTGAGTGTGTGTGTGTGTATGTTTGTGTGTATGTTATGTATGTGGTAAGTATGTGTACAGATATGAGTGCACAGATAGGTGTTTGTGCATTGTAAATGTCTTCCTTTTTTATTGTTCTCTACCAAGTCTGTCACTGAGCCTGGAGCTCATTATTTAAATAGCAAGCTCCAGGAATCTGCCTCTCTCTGCCTTGCCCCTGTTGGAATTACAAGAACATATTGCTTCTGCTGGCTTTGTGTGTGTGTGTGTGTGTGTGTGTGTGTGTGTGTGTGTGTTTGTAAGGGAGATCCAAACCCAGGTCCACTTGCTTGAGTGGCAAGGGATTTATCAACTGATCACCTCTCTAGCCCTCTTGAAGCCACTTTTTTTCTGCATGAATCAATGCCTTTAGCTTTGATCTAAGCTCACTCTGAGACAGTTCATCTACATCTCCCCTGCACCTTATCCCTGAAACTGGACAGCCTCCTACACTGATACTGCCAGTGCAAAGGCAGGCAGATGGAGAGGTTTTTAAAAGTCCTGCTTCCAGGGTGCCTGGTACCTCTTCATCACAACCAGTGATTTTTGTCCATTATGCATTCACAATAGGGCTGTGAATATGTCCCACTAATTTATAGTGTTCTCTGTTCTAAATGCTGGACGCTCCTAACAATGTTAATATGGCAGGGCTCTTACTTTTAAGGAGCCCTTAGTTTAGGGAGCAGGAAAGAGTCAATGAGCAAATAAACCATGTTCTGTGTCAGAGCACCAGAAAGACCATTCTCATGTTTAGAGAAAACAGTTAAACAGAGACAGGGATGACTAGAAAACAGTAGCTCTTCACAGATCCAGGGAAGAATATTCCTGTCAGAAAAGATTGCTGAAACAAAAGATTGCTGAAGTTGGAAAGCACTTGGCAAGTTGAAGAATTGGGCACAGAGCCAGGTGGCTGTCTACAAGCGAGACTTGTCCAGAGTGGGAAGAAGATGCTTCAGTTTTAGCTGTACACACTAACTCTGGCAGAGTGGGCTTCATTGTGAAGTTCAAACTGACAGGATAAAGAACACCACAGCTCCTCCATTGTCCCATGTATCACTTTCTTTTCTTCTTGTCTTTTTTCTTCATTCTTCCCTCTCTCCCTTCCTTTCTTTTTTGTTTGTTTGTTTGTTTGTTTTCAAGAAGGGTTGTGTAGCCCTAGCTATCCTGGAACTCACTCTGTAGACCAGACTGGCTTTGAACTCAGAGATCACATAGACTCTCCAGCCTGCCTGACCTCTTAACAACCTTCTCAGTCTTTTCCCTCCATAATCTGCCATAAAGAATTTCTATCATTGCAGAGTCTTTCTTTTCCTATGGCTAAAACCAAAGCCAATGTCTTTGGTTTTGTTTTCCTTCTTTTAAACTCATTTTATCCACTTGGAAAACACAAAAGTTACTAATTTGGGAGGACTAAAAATGTTTTCAGTTCAGAATCCTTTTACTGGCTTTAAAATTTATACACATACATACAAAGCAGGCTGAGCAAGCCAAGAGAAGCTAGCAAGCAAGGCAGTAAGTAGCATCCCTCCATGGCCTCTGTATCAGCTCCTGCTTCCTGGCCTGCTTGAATTCCAGTCTGACTTCCTTTAGTGATGAACAGCAATGTGGAAATGTCAGCTGAATAAACCCTTTCCTGCCCAACTTGCTTCTTGGTCATGATGTTTGTTCAGGAATAGAAACCCTAAGACAATACATATATACGTATATACATACATACATATATACATATACACATACATACATATATACGTATACACATACATACATATATACGTACATACATACGTACATACATACATATATATGTATATACAGAGAGGGGGAGCTGTATTGTGGAACAGACCAAGAACTTGATAAGAAAATCATTTTCTGGCATCATCTTGATCCACAATATTTGGACTGGACAGTAAGTAGGTTGGGGCATAATAACCATATCTGACATCTTTCCAGAGCAACTCAAGTGCCCTAAAATAATACTATATTACTTTTCTGTTGCTGTGAATAAAATACCATGACCTAAATTGACCTGCATAAGCATCTATTTTGCTTATGGTTCCAGAGGGAGAGTCCATAATGACAGAGGAGGCATGACAACAGACAGCTAGGGCAGGAAGATCATATTTTCAACCACAAGCAGAAAGCAGAGAGCACCAACTAGAAATGGGGCCAGGCTATAAACTCTCAAAGCTTTCCTTGAATGATGTGCTTCCCCCCAGCAAGGTTGTACCTAGGAGGTAAGTCAGGTCTCTAAACAGTACCACCCCCTGGGTAACAATTATCAAATACACAATCTTATTGGAGACATTCCTCATTCAAATCACAACAGTTGCATCCCCCTTTTCTACCATTTTTAGGATTAGCCAAAGAGTTCTCACACAGAACACGGGCAAGCAGATCTACTGCTTATCTCTTGCTCTACTGCTTATCTCTTGCTCTCTCGAGTATGGTTACTCATGAGTATGGGTGCTCATATCACATAGTGAGAATCCTGTTACGTGAGTGTCGCTCCTGGATTAACTTACAAGCTTTCTTACTGAGCCTAACATTGCTGTACAATGGGAACTGGTTTCTATTAGACAGGGTCAGGTTTAACTTTTGAAATTATCTAGGTAATAAAAATTGGGTGTTTTCTATTCTGATACTTACAAATATTTCACCCCTCCCCCACTCTCCTTCCTTTGTCCACTTCAATGCATAGTATAGGAAAATTTGCCTTGTAGGTGTGGAAAATGTGGTGGTAGAAGACTTTGAGGAGCAGGCTTAGAGGAAATGTGACTGCCACCCCTTGAATCTCATTCCTCACATTCAAACCAAAGTCACCACTTCCCACTGCCAGCTTGAGTTTACCTCCCCACCTTCCATGTGAAGTTGCCATCTGACCTGGCTATGGAGGAGATGCAACTTCTCTGCAGGAGATCTACCACAGGAGCTAAAAATAAGGGCTGCTATATCTCTGTAGACACTGCTAACCCAATTAGAGCAAAAAATTAAAGGAAATTACAGCCTCATTAAATAGAAGCAGGAAAACTCTAATAAGGCAAACTAAATCAGTTACACAAAAATCAAAATAATTTGAAACCACTTATCACTGAAATGGAGGCAGAAGCTGAATTGCAGTCTTTACGTGAACCGGTAAATCACATTACATCCAAGATTCTCACACAGCAAGAGGTATCAAAAGCCATCCTTCATGGAAATCCAAAATTAACTGGAAAGAGATTTCTAGAAATATATATATATATATATATATATATATATATATATATATATATATATCTCCTCTCAATGGCATTTTGCTTAAAATGTGATCAGGCTCTGGAACCATTTTAAGTCTTTAATATTGACAAAAGGTATGTATTTCTTGAAATATTTTATCAGAGAGATGTAAATGGGGGTCTGAGTGATTGGTGTCAGGATTTGATTTATCCTCAATTGCAGCTGCCAGGCTATTAAGCTTGTACCACTCAGCAATAACTGCCTTGCACCTCATTATCTTATTATTTGCATTATTAAAATTCCCTTCTCTGAAGAGATCCACAGTCTTCATAGATTTATCTTACTTTTAGTTGATAAATAATTTTATGTGTATATGAGATATGATGTCATCTCTAAATATGTGTATACATTGAAGAATTATCAGGTCATGGCTACAAAGTTGCTGTTAGAGATCCAAAATAATTGTTTTTCTTTGCTTTTTTTGGTTTTTGCATTGGTTTGTTTATGTTGCTTCACTTGATAGCCAAGTGGAAGCAAAATGTACTTCTTTAAAGAAATTTGTCTTAAAATAGCTTAAAGGAATTTCTACCTGTCTGTAATAGACTATAACACACACACACACACACACACACACACACACACACACACACACAATATGAATTCAGACAAAATATTTTATGTTGTGGTGAAAACACAGGAAATTGCACACACAGAATACAAAATGGTTTCATAAGTCAGGCAAAGGTGAAAGACACTGAAATGTCCCTGTGGGGTTACAGCTTGCTTTGGACCATGACAAAGTCATTTCTCACCACTTCCTATTATCTTACTCATAAAATAAAAGAGTTCACACAATTAGATCCATGTGACAAGAATTCTGCACTGATTTAGGGAAGATGGGCAGTGAGGTAGAGACTACTTTCCCATGGCATATTTCCTATTTGCCAGAAAAAAAATAACTTTCTTAAAATCATCTGGCTCATACATTGTTTAACAACTGGCTTGTGTCACCTGGACTTTGTATTGCTAAAGCTATCTAACTATAACCATTTCCAAAATATTCCTCTGTTCTTATAAAAGATTATTTTTAATACAAGTTAGGCTTTGAAAAACTTCCGCTTTACATTTTTGTTGCAAGTATATATGCATATAAGGAAGAGTCTCTATCAAACAGAAGACTAACGATCATTCATTGTTACTTAAAAGAAAGAATTTCCATACAGCCAGAGAAGAACATTCATGTCACATGTATGCTGACCTAATTGAGCTATTGTGTTAATGCTTAGAGTAATGTCACTGAGGTCTCTGATCTGTCATCCCTGGTTACCAGTCACCTTTGTTGAAATGTTATTGTGAAGAAACTAATGCTGGATCAGATGATCACTGGTTTGGGAGAAGTTCCAGAAACACTTAGACTTGAAAATCTCTAGTCATTTCCTTTGGCCCACCTCTCCTCCCCTTGACATTCCCCGAGGTGCTATAATAAACTAGTCCTTGGAGTCTCTCATCTCCAGGCTTCCCAGGTTGTCTTTTGGTTTATCTCAAGCATGCTAAACATCAAGACATGGGGAAATTAAATGACCAATGCAACTATGGAGCTCAAAAATACTGATTTAGAAAAAGCAGTAGATGAAGTCTAATGGCGTGGCTTAGCGTAGATAGTCTGGGCTTTTCCTGAGTTTTCTACAAAGATCATAGAACTCATCAAAAACCTGTGGAATTTCCCATCTTTGCCTTTTCCAGTGATTGCAACTCTTCTATCCTTCTTATGAAACAACTCCTATGCTGTTTGTTTTTATTCATCAGCAATACTAACTAGGGTACTCAGGGGGTGTTGTGGAAGCTTGTACTCCCCAGCTAGACTCACTACATTTGGAATGTGAATGGCTCTTTTAGAAACGCTTAATTCACAGCCTGTATAACTATATCTGATCGTTTGCTGTCAATGTCTTAACTGGAATTTAAACATTTAGAGCACAGAGATTATTGAATACACACAGTGCTCAATAAGGCTTCGAGGAATCCGATTGAGCTGACAATGACAGAGACTTGCTCCACCTCTGACTGCCAGGAAATCAGCTGAGTTTCTCTAGTGTAGAGCCTATCTGCAACCATGTGCTGTTTAGGGAACTAGATTCTGAACATTTGAAATCATGGTGCATCCTGTTTTCCCTTGTAACCCTAATTTCCTCTCTTATTATGGCAAGACTATTCCTTCATTTGTATATGTGTCAGGCTGCTATAAGAGCTTGATGTGTGTCTTGCCCTTCTGGGCCTCACTTAACCGTTCTTGACTGCAGTTTTCCCCTTGCAAAATGATCATCATCCCTATCCTGTGTGCACCACAAGATCTTATGATGATCTAAGGAAGTCATTCCATCAGGGATGCTCAATGGTAACTGGTTCATATTACCACTAATTTTAGCTAATCATCTCATGAATTTTGTAGCATTTTGATTATACGAAAAAAAAAAAAAATCCAAGCAAAAGATCAAAAGTGCCTTTCAGTGTACGAGAGAATCTCGCTAAACTTCATCTCATAACACTGGGGCATCATCATCTAACTGAGAGACAGAAGAACACAATGAAGCTTGGAGGGTCTTGAGTTTCCAAACACGTTTTCTCCTTTCTTTATATTCCCCTGGGGATCACTTGTGAGTGTACAGAGATTTGGAGGCCACTGCACAGGTTACCCTTCATTCAGAGGTTGTGACATCCTATTCATGGCGAAGCCTTGGAGCATTTTTTCTCCTCATCACAGGAAATTGGTGTCACCTGGAGCATCTCTTGACTCTTGCTGCTACTAAGGTTGAAGCAGCCTCTGAAACCTGACAGGTTGATATCCATAGCTGTGTGTCTCAGAGGAGAAGGATCTATCAAGCGTGACATCCATAGATGGGTTCTCCAGTAGACATCCGTAGTAGAATCAGGAGACACTTTCAACCTGTTAAAAAAAATCCAAATTTGAACTAATCAAGTCGTGAAAAAATACTAAGTAAAATGACAGGCAAATTATGTATTTGTGTAAGGACCTATGGAATTGACAAGATTCAAGTCCTCCCTCAAATAGAAGTACAGGAAAGGGCAATGTGGTATGTATTATCCTTGTCATTTGAACACTACCTTCAGTGAATTTTGTCAAAGATATTTTTCATTTGTAATATTTATTCAATGCTTTCATTGATTTATTTTGCTTTAAAAGAAATACATTTGTTTGAAAAACAACATACATAACATTAAGGCAAATGGGAAGTCAGTCTCACTCTGTATAAATAAAAGACAATATTAAAGATAAATGCAATATAAGCAAAGGATGTTATTAAGTCTCAGCCATTTACTAATATAAGGTGACAAAACCCAAGGTTTATTTTCCCTGCCCCCATTAAAAAAATAAAAAAACCAAATGACTCTAAGTTTTAAGTTTTGTTTTTGTTTTTGTTTTTTTAAATTTAAGATCTATAAGTACCAGTTTTCTGAATGCATAAAGATAAATCAAAAGGAAGCTTAAGGTTAGTCATTTTCTTTATGCATTATTTGGTATGATTTATCATTTTCTTCATTTTGACTTAAAATTGTTTAGTGGATCAAGTGCAGTAGTCATAAACATTAGTGAATTCATAGGTAGATTATGGGAAATCTTATCTTTAGCCATAGATGTTTTAAATAACATAACCCAAATTCTTTTGTATTATAAATCTTAAATATTACTTGAAACTCTACCTCTCTTCCCTACTTCCTCATTAAAGGAACATGAGGCTTTCCTTATTTAAGTCAGAGTCATACTGTGTAAAATAAATCTATGCCTATAGCAGAAACCACTAAACTGTTCTGCTTTAACATCCATAGATATTTTCTCTACCTATCCCTGTTTATTTGCTATACCAGCTTTATAAAGACAAAGTCTTAGTCTTCTTTTACAGGTGTGGAAAACACAGGTTACAGGACATTTCAGTTTGCTGCAAACACACAATAAGTAATACTGCCCATCCTGAAGTCTGATTCTACATTCTTCCTGGGATGTTTAAGAGAAGAATAACTAATTGTGAAAAAAAAAAAAAAAACCAACCTAGTTTATTTAGGAGGGAGATATAATAGTATACCCTAATGAATATAGTTAACATACTGAATGCTTAGAATAATTGTATTTTATATTTTGGTTTTTGTTTTAGAAGCAAGGTTAAATAAAACAGAAACTGTAACAATAACAACACCAACAAACAACTTTTCTGATCACAGAGAGGTTAATTATTTTATTCATTTCATGATGAAAATTCGATGTTTCTTCCTCCTATTGTATTACTTCCCTTGATCCTTAATAAAATTTCATTTTAACTGTGACAACAAATTTAGGGGCAATATTCTAAACGATTTTGTAGGCTTGTGAAAGTACAAGATTCTGGAAGTCTACAGGACACAGATTTAAAAGGTTTTTGTATAAAATTGGTAGTACCATATGGGCATGCTAGTGAACACTTGCCATCGGCACAGTTGACAAGTAGAGAACAAAAGGATCTGGGGTTTAAAGCCAGCCTGGACTACACAGCAGGTTCCAGGACAACCTGGATAATGTGAGACACTGCCCTAAAAAAACAAACTAACAGCATCGATGCGTTAGTAACCACTTTCATCTCAGTGGTTAGCATTCTGTCACCACCTTGTTTGTATTTCCAGCTCTTCTCTGTGCACATTCTGGGTCATGTTCTGTGGTTCTATGCATGCAATGAATTTTGACATTCCTAGGCTCAACCCATGGCATACCAGAAACACTCTCTACCCAAGTTGTAATCATAAATTCATGTACAGGCTTTGAAAAGCAGTTTGGATTAACCAGGGTAGGGACACTTTTCTGCCTATTCTTCTCCTAATTGGTACTGTGACTGATGGTGGTTCTATTATTTCTTTGCCATTTACTGAAAGCTCTTTCTCTGCTTAGAGAGGAGACATGCTCAGAATCCTTAGGGTTTCATTTAAATAAATATCCGTTGCTTTCCAAGATCTAGAAGTGAGGTGAAAAATTATTGAATATCAGCAAATACACACCAAGTGTTTTCATCAGTGGATCGAGATGTTTCCATTTGTCTTCCTAAAAGTGGGATTTTCTGAGGGTGTGAATCAAGCTGGATCATTAACAAACAGGTGAGAATCACACCAGATTAGGTCACTAGTAAGTGTATGGGAATATCTTCAGCCTCAGACCACTCAGGACACAAAGAGGAAACTGAGCAATGCTAGGATTGCTTTTGCTATAAGAATAGGGCTTCCAGAATCCACAGTCCTTTGGGAACTAGTTGACCTAGTGTTGTACTTCTGCTGGTACCATTAGAGGAAGCAGAAAATGATGTTGACATGCCCCGTCATGTCCTGAGCCTGAGGGTACCATATCCATAGCCCCAACTCCCATCTTTGTTACAGCAACTCCCCTATCACTATTGGAAGGAAACATTCTAGAAAAATCATAGAGGCCTTAGGAGGCTGGACACCATCATTTAGTGAGTAAATGATTCAAAATTCATATCGAGTACATTGTTTTAAAGTCTTGCTTGTTAAACTAGTGAGAGAACCCCAGGAATTCTGTCGGGAAAGATAATAGAGATGAGGAACATGAATGTCTGAGAAGTGCTTATAACAGAAGATCAGAGAAGCATTTTAATCAGGACATAGACTTTGTCTTGGGAAGGTATTAGTGACAGCATTTTCACGTGCTGCTTCTCACACTTTGCTCACCTCTGCACACTTCCTATTTGCATATTTTTACCCTTAAGTGCAGGTACACTGGGACTAGGATGGGACAGAACTCCTTTTCATCTAGGAAAGTCTGACTTTAGAAGCAGAACCTCATTGGAAAAGTGTGTTTTCATTAATATCATGAAGATAGATTTTATTTTGTCTCCCAATTAAGCCATTTTATGTCCCCTTTCTTGTCCCAGAAACAGTATACTAGGACATGATTTTTTTCTACTCATGTAGAATCAAAACTGACACTCAGCTAATGTTAGCAAAGATTCTGACAAAGTACTTCATGCCTTCCTAAAAGACATAAGTTAGTGTTTGGCGAAGCCTTGAAGTTTACAAGCTGCCCCTCTTGAATATCTGACATGATTTAGTGAGGGCTCACATGGTGAATGCTTCTGGGAGAACTCATTCTGAGAATACCATTCAATGCCCACTGTTACCATGAGGGAAGCTGATTTATTTTCTGTTACAATTCAAAGAAATACTCCTTGGAATGCATATGTAGGTGTCATTATTTATTAAAAATTACTTGTTTATAAAAATATCACAGAAGAAGAGTGAGTATGAAGCAATAGTAAGAGGTCTGAGAAGACGAGAGGGAGGAGAACAAAAGTGCTACAGAGATAAGGACAAAGATTATTTCATTCATCTTCATATCTAGGTATAAATATACATATTATTCTTTATTTACATATTTAAACATAAGTCAAAAGGGAAAGCCTTTGGGCATTGAAAGGGGACCAATGAGGTGGGAAGGAAGGAAAAGGGACAAATATGAATCAGGTCTAATGATACTTGTATCTGAACATTTCTTAACAAAAGCAGATGTTCTGTATGCTACAAAATTAATTAAACACTCACTTGCTTCACTTACCTTTAGCATAAGCACACTTCTCTGTTATTGAATTTGCTTGCATGACTTTGATATGTCAACTTAGTTTTGTGTGCATGTGCTCTTTTGATTTACATTTGGTTTTGAGGCATGTTCTCATATATCCCAGGCTGATCTAGAAGTCACTGAATCCCATTGTGTTTGAGACTCATTTGAAGTCTTAATCCTCCTGTCTCTAAAACATTTGGATTACAGGAACGAGTCACCTAGGCCTGACTTGGAGATACACTATTGATGTTCAGAGGCTTTGTGCATAATCAAATAGCTATATATTTGTACATATCTCCTTTACTATATTTTAATATTTATACTGGGAACTGAGGACATAGCTTACTCCAGTGAAAAGTATCTGTGATTAATTTTAACTAGATTGGAGAGTTCAATCCTTGCAGAAACAATAAAAACCCTTCTATGGGGGGTTTCAAAGCAAATCCCTTTAAGAGACGTTGGTTGTAGACAAATAATGCCTCAAGCAACCAAAACTGCTACTCACTCAGATCTCTTCAGAACATTCAAATAATTGAAGGCAAATCACTCCAAGGAAATCCCAACCACTGGTTGAAAGAAGGTAAAGGGTCTCTCTCTCTCTTTTGCCTCATCATTACCCAAGGTATTTCCTCCTGGATCTGTAACATCTGCAGCAGTTATACCTTTAAAGGGGCTTTCAAAACAGCCTTAAACTAAAATACTAAAGGTCTATAAGTGGCCTCCTAAATTTTAACAGATAAGCCAATGCTGGAAACTGTAAGTCCACAATTAGGAATAAAAATGTACATCAAATATGAGAAGCTTTCACAGAAAATATGTTATATGTGGCTGGAAACTAGTGGTAGTGACTTAGTCCTCTTCTCTGACCTGTCTTGTTTTCCCAGGTTTTCTACATGAGTCCATTCTACGTTTGTCCGATCATGATGAAACAAACTGTACACCACAAGGTTGTCTTTTATGCTTCTTGTATGGAGGGTATAACCCAGGGCCTTGAGTGCGCTAACCACTCATCATCCCTAAACTCCTGCCCCGATTCACTTTTGTTTTGTTGGCATCCATCTCCCCCACCCCCCACAAAGTGTGATGGTGATCACTGGGCTCATTGAACTCCACATATTCCCTCACTGTGAAATCTTTTCAGCTACAGCCCTTCCATCTTCTGCTGAATGACTGGCTGACACAGATGCTGTGCTTCTGCACATGCTTCGTGTTAAGTAGGTGCTGTGTAACATCACTTGCTCTTTCTTTAATGTGACTCATGGCAGAATTACCCCAGCTTTCAGTAGTCTAAAGGAAAAAAATAATCACTTGCCATCTGCAATTTACTATTTTAACCTGAAAAAAAAAAAAGGGAACTGAAATGATGCTCAGATCCTTAAGACACTTAGCGTGTTGGGAGAAGCTGACAGATGGCACATGTGGTAGGCTGGCACAGCAGAGGGAGAGATGCAGAAACAAATAGATAGCAGTGTGCGCAAGCCTCTTGGAAGAAGGTCATGGCTACCCTTCTACCAGATATAATACTGATTTCCTGTAGTCTCCAAATAGCTTGTTTATGTGATATTTTATGCTGATGACTTGGTAACACATTTCAGTGAATCTAAAGGAGGGAACCTTAATAGGACAGCAGAACTTCCCCGAAGTCTGTTGCTTAGGAGAGCATCCTAACATCCAACTTGAAGTGATGCAACTTAAAATGTTGACTCAGTGTATAGAGGTCTTGTTATTCCTCCCTTTAATCCATTCCTTGGATTGATACCTCCAGAGTTTTCATTTCTTCTTTTAAACTGACACCTTAATTTGCTTTGGAGCTAGGTGACCAAGGAGGATATAGTGGATGTGTTCTTGAAACTACATCTTCCCTGGGATATATTCCTACTCACTGAACATCACAGATTTTCAGGATGTGTTTCTAGAATTGATACTGGGACAAGCTTTTCTATCTTTAATCTCAGGTTCTCCAGACGCCTACAGTGCAGGACCTTGGAGAATATATCTATTCTGATTTTATTCTGATGGTAAAAGACATTTGTCACAGATTGCTCCAATTAACATTTTTCGGTGTATATCACGAAAATAAACATAATGGGAAGGGTATGTTTGATACATAGTGATTAGTTGAATGGATTTTGGCATGACCCATTTGGAGAGAATTGACATAGAGACCACACACAGCACGGTGGAATGTGTGGTCCTGGATGTGGATCATATTCTCTCGATGTTGAAAAGGCTCTCGGCTGAATAAAGATAAGTATCTGCTTTGCTCAAAAATGCATCCCTTGTGAGAATAAAATAGCTCTGCCAAGCCTGAGTAGATAGTCTTTGGGAGAATGGAAGCTATCCATGGTACTGAATGTTTTCTGACTAAGTGCTGATAGAATTATCAATGAAGGAAACAGTTGAAGTCACTAGAACAGTAAAGTCACACTGAGTTTAGCAAGAAAGAAAAAAAAGGAGTCTTATCTACTAAGAAAAAAGGCAATCAAGTCTTCAGTTCAAAAGTCAGCAACCTTTAAGAGAATATTCAGAATATTAGGGCCCTGTGTCATATCTCAAGGTAGTATTTTCTAAAGGGTATTTGACATAATCATTTCAAATTCAGCTATATCACATGAATCAATGATTTTGCCAGGGTGTGGTTCTGAGGTCGTGCCTTTTACTCTCCCTAGTTGTCTTTCTCTTCTCTAGCCAGCCTTTCTTTATCTCCTGTCTCCTCTCCCTTCTCTTCTCCAATATGTTTCCTCTGCTCCATCCCTCAGCTTCCCCCTCTCTGTTTCTTTCCTTTTATTTATTAATTTAATTTTTTTTAACTTTTTAGGGATATGGGTCTTTATGGTTTTCAGGGCTGGAGGATATTTCCAAGAGAGGTGCTTGTGAGTGGTGGGTCATGAGGCTATTTAGAGACTGCCACCTGAGTGGCATAGTCTACCTTGAATTGGAAGCCATTTAACCAATTGTTTAACCCCACTCCACCCCATTTATTAACTTTTCTGTGAACATTACATATGCCTCTCTGATAGTACATCAATAGAGTTTCTTGTGGAAAAAATGGCATCATAAGAAATTTGTTCCTTCAACTAAGAAGGGAAACTTGGTATCTTTTAGTTTCAAGTAGATTATTTCATTTGTCCCAAGATGAAAGAATGTAAACATAATTCTTTATTGTAAACACAACCTAACGAAGGTACTAGCCATTGTATTTTCTAATTCAAGAGTGACTCAAATGGCAAAGTTTCTATCTTGACCTCAATATGACAAATGCAGAGTCTACCTGTGAACCCTGAATTCTTGGTTGCCCTTGGTATAGTTTTTTACTCCCATTTTAAGTTTATCCCTTCCCCACTTCCCCATATTATTTAATTGTGTAAGGAAATGTCCCCTGGTATAAGCTGTGTAAATATTGTAACTGAATTACTGTCTGTTTGCTTAACTCATTACAGAAAACCATGATAAGCTTTTTAATTACAAAATTAGCTCTGCTGAATCAATTTCTTCCATTTAATGAACTGCAGAAAATGGCAGAGTGGGGATAAAATCATGCCCCTCTACCATCCCTCTTAATAGTGCTCTTTGTCAAAAATTAATTGTTATAATAAAAACTAGTGTAGACAGTGAGACTGTTTACTTTATCTGGTCCTATGTGTTCTTTAAGCTGATAACCTAGTCTGTACCCATTTACTCCAAGATGTGCAATGTGCTCTTCTCTCCACCTTACTTTCAACCTTCTGTTGAACATTTGGCTTTTACTTTTCTGGATCTTTGTTTGCCAATTTGATTCTGATCACCTCATAAATCTTGAGACTACATTTTCTGTAGTTGCCTTGTGTAACCAACCTGGATGCCTGTCACTCATCACTTTTAAGGGTTCTCAAGTCAACTATAGCTTACGTATCAGCTCTCAATGAATAACAAATCAAGCTCAAGGAAGTAAAGCGTGTCAAGAAAGCCATGGAACATTTATGCTTACACAGATTCTCTTAACGTCCTCCATTATCTTTCTAAGCTCCAGAGTTACTCCATTTCATTAGTGTGTTCCATTAAATTATTTTTCTTTTTATCTAATTAAGACACTTTTGGAAGTTTTGGAATATGACTACTTAAAAGATCATTAGTATAGCAAAGTGTTTCCAAAATGCTTCCCTTAAAGACAACTTTAAATGGTAATATTTGTGAAAAAGAAGCCATCATTTATATACATGGGAAACAATATAATTTTGTCTTACTTTCTCTTCTCTCTTCATACCAATGAAATTATGCTGTATGACCAATTATACTTATTTAATAATATAAAGTTAAGATAAATCAATGGATCACTATTCAAAAACAACTGGATAGTAATCAGGCTTTCCAAGATTGCCAAATATGTCAACCAAAAGTCTTTTATATTGTAATGTTTATGGTTTCATTTCCTGGACATAGCCAGAAGTATATAAAAATAGATTTAAATATCTTTGCCTATAGCTAGGAAATAAAGAGAAAAGATGAAAAAATGATGTACTATTTATGTTATAACACATTAATTTAAAAACTGAATCTTGGAGGTGAGACATTTTCTCCCACTAATGTACTAAAACAAAATCCCTCTTGATGTGTTTATAAATACATTGACATTAATTATATAAATTCTTTTCTTTTTAACATTCTTAATTTTTTCCAAATCCTTGGTAGTTGGGTTTTAAGTTTTTACTGCCTAATGAGTGATAATCTTTGGAGAATTATACATGTATAGAACCACTCTCAGGAACACAATTTTTGCATGGTCCCTTATGCTTTTTGGTATGTGTTTCTGTTGATGTATATGGATGTTTGTGTGTGTGTGTGTGTGTGTGTGTGTGTGTGTGTGTATGCTTATGTCAAATGTCTTCTTTAATTCTTTTCTACCTTGTATGTATCTATTATCTATTTGTCTATCTTTCTATCTACCACCCACCTATCTATCTATCTATCTATCTATCTATCTATCTATCTATCTGAGAAGAAGTCTCTTGCTGAGCCTGGAACTTACAAATTCAGCTATAGCTACTAGCTATACAGTCCTGGGTATCCAAAGCACTATAAATAAATCACCATGCCCACTTTTTGTGAGGGGATGCTAGGTATCAAACATGTCCTTAGGCTTTGCAACAGGTATTTTACTTACCTGGGGAGAGATTTTTGTCCCCAGTTTGTTTTCTTTCGCTGCATTACCACTGTTTGTTGTTGCACTTGCTATTACCTAAGGAAGCATAAAAATTAATTTAGAATATTGTTCCTTCCCGCTGGGATGGTATGGAATAGTATAAGATAATTAAAATAATTATCTACATGCAATTACAGTTGCATGTCATTTCAGAAAAATCCCACTCGTGTTCACTTTCCAATGTCTTCATCCAAGAACAAATCTGAATGCTTGAGTTGGTTAGTGGAACTTCACACATATAAACAAAATTCAATATTTGGAGCCTCTGGCAATAAAGTATTTATGGCATGAGTCAGAATACTGCATGAGAAATTTCTCCATGAGTAGTGATCACTGCTTTTGATGGTTGCCTTTTCTACCACGATCATGGAGGGACAGTGGACTGGTAGCTGTGTACCTGTGGGGAAGCAGGTCTCCATTCTCTGGAACCATCATGTTTCATACTGTCAAACACCAGTATCTCTTTGTGGCCAGCTGGGTACCACTTTCTCTCCAAAGCACCTTCCCTACTGACCATAACTGGTAATATAATCCTGCGTCTTCTATCATCCTGCCTGCTGATCCATGCCTGATGGCTATGCCAAGTCTCAAAACACCACAGGCTCTTGATTGCTATGCTCTAAGCTGCTTAATAAGACAATTAAAAATGATTTACAAATGGGCACTGCAATGTGACTGGGAATGGAGGCGAACACATTCTATGGACTGTAATATTAAAACTGGATGCCCTTACACATTCCCTTTGCAGCTGCCTTCAATTCCAATACTGGTTTCTTTCCTGAATGTTCTTTTAATCAAACATTCTAAAATGCCTATTGATAACTAATACCTATCTGGAAATGGTTCAAGGTACATGGCACTGGTACATGAGTCATTACCAAACTTCTTCCATGTATTAGGGACAGGAGGGTGAAACTGCCTAGCATCTTGGTGTAGTCAATAAATGACACAAATGTTCATGCATCAAGCTGCCTTATTCTTGGTCTGAGAGTCAAACCTAACCTAATCAGTGACATATCTATCTTGATAATTTCCTCTTCCCTCTACCCTGGTGTTGTTAGGATGATCAGAATGGGCAAATTTCCCGAAGATTCTATTGTGAGTCACATGTCATTATTAATGACCTGGAATCTTGATTATGATAGCTAGGAAATGGAAGAATTTCATTTGTTCTTGTACATGTTGAAAATGTGTGTGTGTGTACGTACGTATGTACGTACGTATGAATGCATGCATGTATGTATGTACGTACGTATGTATGTATGTATGTATGTATGTATTAAGGTTAGAGGAATGAGAACCATTATTGGAATTAATATTGAGAAGATTCCCTATTTTAAGTTAAGCTCAAATAATGAATAAGATTGGCACTGACTGACTTACAATAACCTTTCTTAGGATGCCCCAACTCTGTAGAATAGATATTTTAATCAGAAGAGGGCAGAGGAAATAGCTCAATGGCAATATGCTTGGCAAACTTTAACAAAATCCTAGGTTTAATGCTCAATAAACTGAAGGGGAGGGATATAAAATAGTTTGAGAAAGAAGATATTTTCTTTCATCCTTTCTTCAAGTATTTAGCAAAAGTATAAGCTTTTGAGCTTGTCATCACAAGGATAGATATACATATATATTTCATGTCATATATATATATATATATATATATATATATATATATATTTATAAAGCCATGCCATTATTCAAAGCTGTCTATATGAAGTGTCTGGACCACAGTGGTTATTCAGGATTTCCTCTATTTTGTTCAATCATCTACTTTTCAAAAGCATAAATAATAAAATGTATATTATATTTGTAATGTTCTCTCTGGGATAAGCTGACAGGAGCTGTGAGATATGAAACAGTTTATGGTGACCTTATTATTTTTCTAGACCACAATAATTTGTGATCTCATTTGAAAATTAACCCTTCTTATGTGTACCAACAATCTAGTATTGTGCTCTTTTCAAATGATATAAATGCTACAGTAATGGGAGCCACATATCATGTTTCAAAGGATGTTTTAAAAAACTAACTCAGAACTTCCCATAATATTCTGTTATTGAGAAATAGAAAATAAAACCAATAAATGTGCTATTGGAAACCATTGACTCAGATATATTTACAGAAAGTTCCTGTTCTTGTAGACAGTCACTGACAATAAGGTAAAATGCAGGAAATGTGACTTCTCTCAGTTTCCCACTGGACTCAAATTCTTTCTTCTCTCTCCTACCTGCTGAGATTCATGTTCATGCTAAGGATCCCTCTAACTTGGTCATTCATGAAAAATGACCAGCATACAACACTGTTCAAAGGCCCAGAACTCAAGAATGCTTCTGATCTCAGCTGTATCTTGCTTTCACCTAGCCTTTATCTTCCTTAAAGTCAGCTAGTAGGTCCTTTCTATATGTTTCACACCTCTGGAGATTCCAGAAACTCACTCTTGCCCCTATCTACCTATTTTAATCACATTCATGTATAAATGTACTGTGTTGTATTGTGTTTCATCTTTCTATACAGACCAGGCTTAAATGTACCCTTCTTTACCTTCAAGGGCATTTTTCTTTCTCATAGAAAAAGAACTGATGAAAAACAACCCCTGACATGACTATCTGAATTGAAACAGAGATGATGGCCATGGTGGAAAAGCACCTGATGGTTTCAAAAGGCCAGTATATACACATCTGTACGTAAAGTCCTCATATCTCGCTCATGAGTTTCTGTGCCTTACCCAAGTCTCAACATGCCATGCCAAGGACAATGGTATTCCTTTAATTTACACGTATCAATTGGACATTTGTTATGGGAAACCTACTTAGAAAGGGCACACAGAGATGCAAGACTAAGACTTTTATTCTGCATCATATATGTCTACAATATAGGTCCAGAGGAAAAATCTTCCAGTGATAGCTGCTAGCACACTTTGCAGATTATTTATGTCATAGTAGAGGCTCTTCATATGCAAAAATTAGGAGATATAAATTAGTCTTTTTAAATTGTTCTTGTGCTGGAATTCTAAAAAACATTAGACTTTCATGTTTGCATAGTTATTTCAGGTAGATACTAGCCATGCTAGGTGTTAAAGATGCCCTGGAAGAAGACACCATTTTGTTTACAAGATAGGTATTTAAAAGATAGATATTCATGAGTATCTCAGTTATTTCCTATTGGATGGCAAAACACCACAACTCATGACCATGGCAACTTATATATATATATATATATATATATATATATATATATATATATATATATAAAAGCATTTAATTTGGCCTCATCATTTAGGAAGATCAGAATCTATGAGCTTCACAGAGAGAAGCATGGCAGCTGGCAGACATAACATCTGACCCACACATGGGAGGCAGAGAGAAATGACATGAACTTTTGAAACCTCAAAGTTCACTTCCAGCAACATGCCTGCTCTAGCAAGGCCACACCTCCTAATCCTTCCCAAACAATTTCACCAGCTAGAGACCAAACATTCCAACATATGAGCATATGAAAATCACTCTCCTTCAAATAACCACAAGGAAGATATTAGAATTTTAACTGATATTTGAATGATAGATCTGGATAGGAAATTTCTTTTTCACTAATGAACAGCATGAACAAAGATATTGCGAGTTTACACTTTCTGATAGGAAAAAGTTTCATCCAGAGGCATCTAGAATTGCTCTGCCCTCCCTTGCCCCCAGGCATTTCTTGTATATTTTCAGGATCTAAGTATTTGAGAAGTACTAAATATATTAAAAGAATGTGGGTTCATCAAGATATAATACCTGTAGGAATAGGAAGTGCTCAAGATTTCAAGATAGAATTGTGCTTTTGGTGCCTGAACGGATCCAGCCTCTAGGGTTTGGGATACTAATCGATGCTTCCCTAGATAAACTCTCTGACTCTGTCAAAAATCAAGAATTGTCACATCTCAAAATACTTTTTCAGTGGAAGGATTATTTCTCTTTTAATACATTGTTCTGTTGAGGTGGGGAAATGCAAATAACACTTTGAGAACTCTTTGAGATAATGGACTCCTCACTTAGGGCCCAATTAGTAGGAAAAACCCACTCTTATATAAGATTTCTCTGTGCCCTTGAAATTGCACTTCAAAACTTCATGCACTGACTTCCCCCCAGGCAGAGAATCAGGCTCCATGTTTTAATCCTGACCTTAATTAAATCTCTACACATAATGTCTATTTGAATCTCCAGTGACACAGGACAGGCAGAGGAAAGGTAAGTAACCTACACTTCTAGTTTTATTGTGTTGCTATGATAAAACACTATGACCAAATGAAGCTTAGGAGGGAAAAGATGGTGTTTTGGCTCACAAATCACAGTCTATTTTTGAGAGAAGTCAAATCAGGCACTCAAACTGGATCAGGAAGCAGAAATCATAGAAGACCACTGCTTCCTGGCTCACTTACTTGCAAGTTCATGCTTCATTAGCTTTCTTAAACAGCCCAGGGCCACCTTGCCAGGAAATGGTACCACCTTCTGTGGACTAGGCCCTTCTACATCAATTAACAATCAAGACAATTCTCCACAGATGTGTTCAGTGGACAATCTGATCTAGGTAATCCCCAAATGGAGATTCACTTCTCAGGGGACTCTTAGCTGTGTGACATTGACAGTTAAAGCTAAATATGACCCCTGTCAAATTTCCTCTCTGTCTCTCGATCCTTATCTCTCTCTCTCTCTACTTCTCTCTCTCTCTCTTATAATAGAAAGAATTAAACGTCAAGAGAATATCCTCAGTTGTGTTACAACATTACAAGTATGAGGTAGTTAAAATCATGCCCAGAGTCATGCAGGTGTCTTCTCTACTGCTCATCCAGTCTCATCTAGTTATTACACTTGATCAAACCAAAGTCATTGAAAGATGCACTGCATGGGCTTTTTTCCTATGGTTGATCCTAAGCCAATTGCTGGAGGGCTGTTGAAGAATGATAGCATTCTTTGAAAGTCAAGGAAGGGAAGTCATTGTGGCTGTAGACAATATTTTCAGCACATGTCTGATGCTGTGGTGGCTGTGGTTTGTGCCAGGCTATGGTTTTCACTGTTCTATCTCCTTTCATATTTGGTTGCTGCTAGCATGTCGAAGTAAGCTTATAGCCAAGAGAAACAAACACCACACACAAAAGCTTCTGGTTCTAGAGCAGAAGCAGATCTCTTGTGTGTCTGTCTGGTTTTGCTTGATTTTTCTGTGAGAAAACCCTCCCAACAGAGATAAGACTCAGTGACCTAGAATATGTGCAGCCCAGATTCAGGAGTGAGGTCTCCCCCTCTCTTGGCATGCTCAAAACAGGAAAGAAGTGTTTTACTTTGTCTCACAACAGACCTACAAAAAAATGAAGACTACATTCTAGATGATATGCCCAGTGCAGAAAAGACCTCTTTTGTTGATGGGAGCAGAGTTTAAGTTATTTTTATCCCTTTTGGCATTCGAGTTCATTAATCTAACGAATGCTTAGGTGGGAAACAGGTGGGAAGTGTAAAATAACGGGAAAAAGTACCCTGAGAAAGGCTGAGAGGAAGGCTGGAGGCTTCAGCGCTAGTTTGAACAGTGTCTTTGGTGTTTGGTTGGCCTCCGCGCTGGGCCTTCCACTGCCTCTGCTTACAATGGTTAGAGAAAAATCTAAACAAAACAGTTACTTCCAAAGCTTCGATGAAAAGAGGTGAAAATTACCCCCCATCCTGTCCATTTTGTTTTATATTTCCATTCTATTACCTTTACCAGTTACATATGTATACATGAACATTAGTAAAAGAAGCCAAGGGGGGAAATGAAGCTAAGGGAAAAAGAGAAAGGGATGGAGAGACAGTGAAAAGAGGGCAGTCAAGAAACAAAGAAGGCTGTTTGATTGCCTTGTCTGGGACAATGAGATGTAGGAAAATGATAATAAATTGAAATCTAAAGTACCTAAGAATGCAGTCAGCAAGAGCCCCTGTGCTTTCTTAATTTCAAAATTGACAGTATGGAGTCAAATGCAAGCCTGGTCTGAAGGAGCTGACTGAATGATGGTCTTTATCTCCTGTACTGCCAAAGAAAATCATCACTGGTTTGTTTCATTGTCCGATGTGATGGTAACATTCACGTGGAAAAATAAATGTCTTAAAATAATCCAGGGATTAGAGAAGATTTTGAAGATGGACCATCTGATATAATTCTAATATAAAACCATTTTTAAAAAGGAATCATAGATGATTTTGATATAGAGATGAGTGAATTAATAAAAACACTGAGAGGAATGCCTCCAGAACTGTCCCTAGCATATGCGGAATTTGATATTTTACAAAGGTCTTGTTATAATGGAATGATGGAAATATTTATTCAACAAATGGTAAAAGTCCACCTTTCTATCCATATGGAATAAACTTGCATTAAATAAGCAGCTCACCTCATAATCAAATTTCAAAAGTATTAAAAGGAATAATATTAAAATAAAAATATTGAAGAAAAATCTATGTTACTTGCATAACCTAGTGATTGACAGGTTTCTAGCTAGTACAGAAAATCCCAGATGCCTGCATGTTATACATACATACATGTATGAGTGTATAATTTACATATAGAGCATTTAAAGTAAAATCTATAATAACAATTTGTTTTTATAGTAAAATATGCCCTTAGCAAATTTAATGTGTAAGCAATATTAGTAAAGAATGCTGTAATAGAATATGTTCATGAGGATTGTAAGCAGATTAATCACAACGTGCTTTCTTTCATCTCATGTAACAAGCAACCTGAAGATAAGCGACCCCAAGCTCTACAGAAGCTGCATGCGATGTCCCAAGATGCTTTCATTTATCTCTACATGGCAGGCCTCACTGCAGGCCTTCATCTTCATGTTTATCACCTCAGGTACAAGCCGAAAGTGCTGGCCAAATGTGCCTTTTTTTGAAGGTGGGGATACAGAAATTTCCTGTGATAGCTCCAGGTATAAGAAATACTTGCTAACATCTGGGTCTAAGGATCATGACCCATTTGTACCTTTGTCACTATAGTTCCTTAGCTATGGAGAAGAGGGGTACATTAATGCTAGATAGATGGGTCAGAGTGCCTGCTGTGTAAGTGAGGGAAATGTCTAGATTCTTCCTAAGCCATCTTCAAACTGATACCTAAAGAAAACTCAGTAGAAAAATAAGTGAGAAACTCAGAGGAGAAATGTTGCAAGTGGCATATACCAGGAGGAGAGAAGCCACGCTGCCTTCAAATTCATTAAATTGTGCATCTAAGGAACAATGAGATTGCATTTTATAGTCATCTTATCCATGCAGGTTTTATGGTGGGCTAATTCCTGCTGTTGTTTGGAATGTAGGAAAGAAATTACTATAGCTTCTTTCCTTCTTTAAAAGAGCACCTTTCAAATGGCCATTTCACTGAACTTCAAACATACAATTATGTGTATATGTGTATATCCTTGACCCAGAAATCATAGACATGAAACTTATTTCATCAAAATAAAAATATGATTATCCAAACATTTATCCCCAAGGGTTATAGTGTCATTTTTTTTGTATTGCTTAAAAATAAGAGTAAAGGTTAAGTAAATTTTCATAATGAGAAAAGTAGACTTCCTAAGTAAATTATAGAGAATATCAATGCTGTTATGCAGTTGTTTGGTCACACAGATTTTGGTCTATCTTGATCTATGCATAACATAGAAGCATTTTTACAATATATTATTAAATTACAAAGTAAATTAACAATGGAGAAGGAGAAGAATGATAAAAGTTATTAATCAGGGTTGCCAGGGCTGGGAGGAGAGAAGCTACTGTGAAAGAGGGAGGAAGGGAGCAAAAGAAATCAAATTTTACCTGTACATGGTACAATGATTTAGAATTTTCTTTTAAATGAGGGACAAGAAATCACAGTATGGACAGTATGCAGTGAAATTAACAAGGATAAAGAATAGTAAGCTGAAAGTTTGCGTGCACCTGTTCCCCATGAGATGATAAAAGAAATGAACAATCAAAGGTTCCTTTTCATAGAAAAATGAATAAATGACAAAAGATCTATGGTGAGTGCTTTGTATAAGTAGTAAACACTATGGCATTCTCTTTTACAATAAATAGATTAAATATCTTCTTTTTAAAGCAGGTGGTAAATGTATGTTTGCACATTAAGAAAATGAATCGTGTCTGCAGGAGGGATAATGAGAAGGCTGCGTGGTTTCGATGCACACGTGCAAAGTGTGGGCTACTTCAGTGCTGAGAAGATTCCTCACTGCTCATAATTGAGTCCCAGAATGTTCCGAGCCATCTGATTCCAAGCCCAGAGTTTTGGCTCCTGGGCTGTGTTGCTGGCAGGGAAGAAGTAGGGTGGCATGTTGTTTAAATCACAGCACTTCTCTGTTTCCTGGCTAAGTTACAAAACAACGCTGTAGTCGTGAAACTGAATGTCATCAACATGCAGTTGTGGCATGTACAGAGCACGCACGACACTGTAGTAGCGCTTGAGGCAAGTGCGCGATTCCATTTGAAAGAGGTGTTGTTGCTTCCTGTAGGAAGTTTACAAACTGAAGGAAGACAAAAAAAAAAAAATCACGAAACAAAACAGCCCAATAGAAAGCAAGCCAGTGGATTTTCCAAACTGCGTTATCTGATTCCAGAGCTTAGCTCCGGGCTTTGCACATTTTAAATACTCAATAGCAACAACTGAATGGCCGTAAAAATCATCTCAGTTATAAGGTGTAGGGCCATTAACTGCAGTATTTAGCTGAGTGTTTTGTCTTTTGCCAGAATCCACCTAGCTTGTAAGCAGTTAAATACAAATATGATTTCCCCTACGATTTCCAGTTCCTTTGTAATAGAAAGGGGCTCTGCATCTGGTTGGTACTCTGTTGAGATGAGTGAGTTTTAGCACATACAGCCGGTTTCTAGCATGGTACCTCTCCTCTATGGAGAGGTATGTAGCTGAGCCTGCTCTTAGGGAAAGGCTAACCTCAGTACAGCAGTCTCCCCACGTCAGTCAGAGCTCCACCCTTTGCCCTGTGCAGTCAGCACTCCAGTCACAAAGGAGACATTTGCTGTTTTCTAGGGCACCTGTTGGTCTGGGTCTCTAGACATATGCCTGCTTCTTGCTTCCACTGAAATGCCAGTCCAGTCCCGTTTACATAGGCCCTAGACTCCCATGTTTGATTAAAGAGTCCTTGTTCTTGACATGTTTTTAATTAAAGCTATCTGGAAAAGTATTAAATGCTCACATCTTCATTATTCTGCTTATTTATCATTCGTGGGCCTTTTCACAATGCTATTTATTTACTGACCATTTGCTTTATCATAGGACCTTTGTAATGGTGTCTCTTAACTGTTCAATGGCTGTGCGAACGAGTGACTGAATGATTGAGCTAGTAAAGAAAACAAGGGATATGAGACATTTGGAAAATGGGAGTCGATTTTCCTATTTTAAGTAGATTTCGTATTTTATTTCCTATTTTAGAAACTATTTAGATATCGCTAAGGAAATTCTTTTAAATTATTTTTAGATTTATTTGTCTCATTTTATGCGGACGAATGGCATGAGTTTATGCCTACATACCACATGCCTACTTTGTATCTCCAGAAGTCAGAAGAGGGCATTGGACCCCCTGGAGTTATGAATGGTTGTGAGCCACCATGTGGATCCTGGGGATCAGCCCTGGGTCCTGTGCAAGAGCAACAAGTGCAGTAAAGCACTGAGCCGCCTGTCCAGCCCCAAGACAAGTGTTGTGAATAAGGGTTTTATAGATATGGTAAAGGTAAGGAGAGTTTCCTTCCTTTTTAGAAATTATGGGTTACCACTTGTAAGTAGGAGGGATATTTTGGACACAAAGTGCTGCATAACCACAGTACACTTATTTAGGCTCCTCCAAAATAGTCTCTTCCTTGGGCATGCTTAAAACCTGAAGTCTGGTTGGCTTTATAAATATGCATGAGCTGTTGGGGAAAGAGAGCCTAGGGTGTGAATCACACTTCAAGCAGACCCACCCGCTCGCTCCTGACTTCAAGTTTTTCAGAAGTGTGAAATGAAAATGTTTTTAAAATTAGAAAATGTGCCATCGGAACTTTATCAGCCCAAAGAGAAAATAAATAATCTTTTTAAAGGTGGGGAGAGCTGGGGATATTTATTTAGTTAGTTTCACAGCTAAAATGCTTAGATAAGATTTCGTTAGAAAATGCACAAATTAATTTTAATGAGTATGAAATATATATATATATATATATATATATATATATATATATATATTCCCTAAACAAACTGGCTACTGAATGCAGCAATCCAGGCTTTCTGAGGGATTGTTTACACCTAATTTATGAGCAAATTGTTTCATGGGAGAAAAAGAAACTCTCAGGAGGTGTCTTTGTAAGGTCTATTTGCATTTGAAGAGGCACCCGGGAGCATTTGAGGAGTGGGTGATTTCTGCAGAACCATTTGGATCTTAAATTGCTAAATGTTAACAACAAAAATGAGGTGAAAGTAGTATTGTTTGCGCTCAGGTTTGTGGTAGGTGGATTTTGTTTTCCATTGTTAATGTTGACTTTTTAAAGTAGCTAAGATTGAACTGGGTTTGCATATACAAGAAAATCATAAGGGATAAGATGAAGGATAATGATCTGAGCTCTCTACTGTTTAATCACTAAATCACTAATCACAGAATGTAACTTCACCCCATCCACCTCTTAACATCAATGCATCATGCATCGGCATTAAAAGGCACAATGGAAAAGCAAACACCCAATGGGAACAGCACAATGGGAATGATGTAAAATGCTACTGAAAATGAGCCAAACTGAAATATGGAAACATTAAGATAAAATCCATGAAACGTTATAAAAATAAAATATTGAGGTGGATGTGTTACTTGAAGAACAGTTTGCCATTTCTAAAAACTATTGCTACTAAAAACAGTCTGGTGCATTAAGGTCTGGAATGGAGAACGGGGTAGAGGGAGGAGAGAAGTGTTCACTGAAACAGGCTTCAACATGGGCTACTTTGGTACCAACTAGCATGCTCCATCCATCCCATACTTCTGTGTCCTGCCCAGGGTTCCTGATGTGGTAGGTGCAGGGAGATCCAGATAACTGCATCTTCAATAAACTTCCAAATAATAGGGACAGGGGCTACATGTGGAAGGACACATTAAGAACACTGCTGTGTTACATGGGTAAGATTGAACTTGAAAATACTATGACAACCTGTAATTAAACACAGAGCTGATTTCTTAAGTGTCTAGTGCTCCCTCTCTGTCCCTCTGTCTTTGTCTCTGTCTCTCTTTCTCTGGGGATGTGTGTCATATGATCATTTAAAATGCCATGCCATTGTTTTTAGCCTCCTACTGTAGAGACTGAAGCTCTTTTAACAGATGTTGCCATTGCTAACCAGTGTACATTTTCTGAGATCACTTGAGACAGACATTGTTTCTAATGGATGTAAAAGAAAATAACATTTACTTTCATAAAGCCATAAAGTGGTTGTCTAGCTTCTTGACACAGCTGTAGAGTTTGACACTAATTTATTACTATAATTTGACTTTTCTCCCATGGTTGAGATTGGGAGTAAATTTCCAATGATGAAACTTGATGTTAGTAAATACTGCCAGAACCTGCCCTTAGGATATAAGAGAAAAACAAAAACAGGAACAAAAACCATAAAACTGACAATTGTTTATGAAAGTGCATATGTGCAAGTGCACTGTTTTGTTTAATATCTCCCCAAAATATGTTTCAGTCTTCCCTTGTCTTCTTCTCCCCTCCTGTTTCCTTCCCTCCATCCCTCCTTTCTCTATATGGTGTATGAACATGAATATATATATATATATTCATATATATATGTATATATATATACATATATATATTAGAGCTTGGCTTGGCTTTATTGCTTTCTATTTTATCTGCTCATATGCAATGGTTATTAACTTTCCTAAAGCTGTGACCCTTTAATATATTCCCTCATGTTGCAGTGACCCCCCCAACCATAAAACTATTTTTGTTGCTACTTCATAATTGCCATTTTGCTACTGTTATGAATCATAATGTCAATATGTACATTTTCAATGGTCTTAGATGACCCCTGTGAAAGGGTTGTTTGACCCCCTCCACAGGGGTCACAACCCATACATAGGTTGAGAACCACTAATATAAGGTCTCTGATTGAGCCAGAAGCTCACAGACTAGCCAGCCTAGACTGGCTTGCCAGTGAACCTGAAGATTTTTTTTCTTCATTCCCACTTCTGGGGTCATAAGCCACTAGGGTTATAGTAGATGCTGGGGACTGAACTTGGGTCCTCATGTTTGCACAGCAAGCACGTTATGTACTAAGCCATCTCCCTGTTGCTAAATGCATGTGTACTGGCTTAGTACCATTCTAGACCTTGGAGCCCAAAAGCTACAATGACTTTATCCCTAGACGTGAATGTCATTAAGTCAGCAGCTCCTGGAAAGTCATTAATCTCTGCTCAGGCCCAAGCTGCTTCAGTGATTTTCTCTCACTCAGCAGTGTCCTTACAAAGAGGTCCTTCAGACTCAAGGCTGCTGCCTGCTTTCTGTTTACTTTCAACAGGACAGAAGGCTTCCTTCACCAATACTTCCCTAGTGAGGTCAAGGGTAAGCATTTCTCCAGGAAGAAATGCAGCTCTGAGCTTCATTATCCTTAAGACTTCACTCTTGTTTTTGTAACTACACAACCTATGGTAACAATTTTTTAAAAAGCATATTCCATCCTGTTTGGTGCTGTTTATTCTTGACTCATTTTTGAAGGGTTCTAAAACTAAGCAGGATACATATCAAAGGTGAGCAAGCCAAACTGGTCTTCCAAGATTACGGATGGAGGACTTTGGGCTAACATCAATCATCATCACAACATCAGTAGAAACCTTCCCCATCTTTGCCTGTTCTCTTCTAAAACATCTGCCTTTGAGATGTACTGCAAATGTACTTAGGGAGAGCTGATATTCATTTTTGAAAGAATAAATATCTGCTGAGATTAATATCAGTCAGTGGTTCTTAAGGGGTGGACAATAACTTCCCAGGCCCTGTTTCAAACCTCTTGAGTCAGAACTTCTCAGGGGTGTCATCCAGTGATTTGCTTTGTAATAAGCCCTCCCAGGAGATCTTGCTGAGTATTCCAGAGTAGAGTGCACAGACATATTTGTTTCCTCAGCCCCTTTGTTAGAAAGCTTTGTTCTAAACTCCTATTCAGGTGATTCTCAGGCAGGGGGCTAGTGGGTTATTTTTCTTCCAAAGCATTGAGTTCCAACTACCAACTAATTCTCTTCTATTTCCTGCTCAATAATTGCCCTTGGCCACTGAGACTTACCCATTTGTGTGAATGATTCAATCCCAATATTTCAATTCAGGCTTGACTGCCTTCCCTTCTAGCAAAATGTATAGATTACTACAATAGCATATGTCTGCCTCAAACCACAATTATATATATAAAAAAAATAACAAATTACCTTTCTGTAGGTCTTCTTTCAAGCTCAACACGTGGTTTGTAGTTTATGGGATATTGATTGTGTATTATCAGTTTAGCTCACGCACTGACAATTACATGTAGTGCCAAGGTAGCCATGACAATGGAGTCCAGTTGCCATAGCAATGAAAGAAGTCCTATAGCTGCTACCTACAGCCTGCTTTCCAGCGATAAATGTGCTACTCACTCTGTTTTAATTGAAAGATGAAATTATAGACTCTAGAAAGAAATAAATAGGACCATTCTCCATTTTCCTCCTCGCCACACAGATACAAGTATAAAAAGGAAATATGTAAGCATTTTCTTAAAGGTAAATATTGAGAATTTTGAGACCATATTTTCCAGAAGTCTTGTAGACCCAGGAAACAAATATGCAGTATGTTGCTGAACAGACATTGAATTAGCGCCCATGTTTTTACGTTCTTAATTAGTTAAGATTCTTTTTGTCTCAAGTCCCATGTCTTAACTGTTTGCACTGCATGGTTTACCTTCTCTTCCACAGTAAAATCTTTATGGGGTTTACTTGCTGAGTTTAGTTTATGTTTAAAATCTCATGGCAGATACCATAAATTATTTTACAATAACAGCAAGTAGCACCGTGGAAATTTTACATAACTGAGAAAAATCAGTAATGATAATAACTATCTAATCATGTGAGGTTCCACTTCAATGCTAGTGCCTCTTGTACACTTTGAATCTACCAGTGTTTGTGTGCTTGCACAGCCATATGCTATAATCGTACAGAGTCTGGAATGCTTCCCATAGCACAGAGGAAGATATACATTGGGCACTCAGAAATGAATAGACTTTACTCTTACAGATTCCCTGTTCCCAAAGGAGAGAAAGCTAGTACAGACAGCAAAGTAAATGATTAACAAAATAAGAAATAAGATAGTGACTGAAGGAAATTACAGGTACCAAATGGAGGCAGAGAGACAGACAGGCGGGAGAGAGAAGGGCAGGATGGGAGAAAGAGGCAGGGTAGTAGAGAGGGAAAGGGAGGGAGGTCTTTAAAACTCCTATATATGTGAGTAGAAATCTCAATCAGTCTTTTCCACTATAATTTAGAATTTTCTTTTACTAATATGGCAAAATGGCCCTTCTCTTGCCCCCCAGATCACTTTTGAAAACCTTCAAGATGTCACATGCCAACTCCCACCTCCTTTTTCTTCTTCGGGCTTTTCTGCAAGTCAGGTGACTTTTCTTTCCAGAGACACCTGTGAACTCTCTTAGTTTCTGTCATGTGGAAGAAATAACTATATTCAGGCAGGGAAACATCTAGGACACTTTTGTGGGGTGATGCAATAAGATATTCATGGGAATAAAGATTGTAGGGTCTTCTTGGAAATTATTATTAATGAAATGATCCCAGAAATTGTGAATTCATATTGTTTGGCTTTATCCTTGGTGTGTGTGTATGTAGGTAAAGTATCACATGTGGAGGCCATTTCAATCATGGATTCCACAGTTCAGCTTTTAGAGGAAGAAAAAAAAATGACTTGGGGATTAAATGGCTCTCTCGATAACAGTGAATTATTTATAGATTTGTTTCTAAGCTACTTGGGCTATAACACAAAACAAAAGGTTCTTTGTTTGATATTTTCAATCATTGATCTTACCTATAGTCATCATCTTTGAAATAGGTTGTTGGTGGAATAATCAATTGATGTTCTTCTTTTAAACTTTTTTATTAGTTCTTATTATGGTCTATGGCTGTAACACCATGCATACACACATTCTCTTCTCGTATCTGTGCTTTGTAAACATACACAGTGTGTGGAAGCCTTATTCCAAGTGCTAAGACAAAGCTTTCAGACATTTTCTAGCGCCATGCTCCTGTTTTCTAGAAGGATTAGTGTGGATTAGCCACATAATTACACACTAAGTGATTTAATTTCCATAGAATGAAAAGAAATGATGCATCTTACAAGAGAATTCCTAAAACAGAACATGAAATTATTCTCCCCCACTTTTCTCCCTCCTCCTCCCTCTCCTGCTTTCTCTTCCTCCTTTTTAAGATGGGTTCACCCCAGGTAGCCCAGACTAGCCTCAACTCATCATCTTCCTTTCTCCTAAAGCTAACCCCCAAGTATTGGGTTATAACCATGTTTATCACACTTAATTAACAACAAAATCCTAGAGGGTTAAACAGTTTACTCACCAAGAAAACCTAGTATAATAGATTAAATAAATTTTTAAATGGGAAGTAACTTTTGAGTATACTCACTAAAAATAAAAGCATAAAAATTGGGATACGGTAAACACACACACACACACACACACACACACACACACAATTAGAATGAATACTACCATAAGATACATTTATTTACTATTTTGCTGTTGATGTATTTTTCTCTCCATGCCTTTGTTACATTTATAATTTTATTAGACTCTAAAATCCATAGTCTTTATCTTTTTGAGTTACAACATTGTAATTATTAGTGTCACTATACTCCTCTGTTTTTTAAATTTTTATAGGAGATAGTGAGCTTTTTGCAGGAACCTGCCAGTTCAGCCTAAGTCAACAAGCATGCTACTTAAAATGTAAAACTTCAAAATTCTAGCAAAATGCTCAGTCATACCAACTTGGATTTAGAGTCACAATGCCTTTTTCTTTCTTGCTTGATGCTCACACAGCCGCTGCATCTCTCATTAGGAAACTCAAGTTATTTCTTTCAATGCCTTGGTTTATTTATTGATTTATTTATTTTTAAATTTCCTTTCTTTTACAACCTAAGACTCAATGAAAGCCAAAGGAATTCTAACGTCAGGCAAACCCCTCCAGATTGTTTTCCCTACCTAACCAGGCACATCTGTCTGTGGATAGATCTGGAACCTTCTAATGCTTTGGCAGCCATTAGTAGCAGAAGGTCTGAGATTGTATTAATTGAGAAGAAAAGCTGAGGCTGGGGAGCTACAGCGTCTCCATGTATTTGAAGTAATATCAAAGCAGCGAGGGGTGCTAAGAAGTGGCAGAATGGAGGCTTTCTGATAGCTAGGACCACAAGCCACCTACCCTGCACATGCAAACCCTGTTTCAGGCTTCAGATCTTTAAATATGCTCAGTTTGTAATTAAGTGTCAAAGAATTGATTAGGAAAGCTCCTGAAATGTGAGCTCATTGATGGAGCTGCCTTTGTTTTGGTTTTTGGCAGACTTCATGATATAATTAGTCTAAACAAGAGGTAAAGTCTGTGGTGGTTTGGGCTACTGGCCAATAATTTTAGTTTTGTAATAAAAAGAGAAAGAAACAGCAGAAGATCATTTATGCTAATCTGTGAAACAAATCAAAGGAAAAAGATGCTAAGATATTGTTTGCTGAGAATGGAAGGTAGTTTTAGCTTCTGGTTATTCTTCTGGGAGAGTTGAACTTAGAAAAGTTGCATAACCTCTAACGTTGTAAGTATTGATGCTACGTCAGGAGTGGTGTCCTGAAGGCAGCTGGATTGGTACAATGATATGCATCTGTAACCCTGGCTATGGGAGGCTGAGGCAGGATTATTTGGAGACTTGAAGCCAGCCCAGGTTGTATTGTAATATCCTGTACCAGAAAATCAAGGAAAGAATTGAAAATTTTTAAGATGTAGGATACCTCTCCCATTGGAATACAGATATTGGCTAGAGATCACCTGGGGCTAGTCTACTTGTCTTGAAACTAGACCCATAATTTCCTATCTCTCTCCCCTATAGTTGCCCTTTGTAAGGTGGAAATACCATGAAAAACTGTGGTAATGCATTGAAATTAAGCAGCATTTGGCTCACATACATTAAGCATGCAATAATGTTTTTGTTTCTGTTTCATCCCATGCAATTTCAGTGGGTAAACCTAAAATTGAAATATTTTCCCCAGTATGTATTTCTGCCAGGAAGTCAAAGTTATTACCAGAAAAAAAAGGTAGTGTTTGTTAAATGTATTTGGTAAATGTAAGGTGGAATATGCATTTAATACTTTGGGCCAGATGTGTTCAGAATGGCTGTGTTCCATATTTCTCTACCCTATTCAAATACCTTTCATTCTCATGTTCACCTTAAACATCTCTAGTGAGTTAAGTTTGGGAAGCAATAGGCCAGCCAAGATAAGATATATTTTTGAATACCTCCAAGTTAAACTTTTCATGCATTCTGTGGTTACACTGGGAAGAGAAACAGGAAAGATACCTATTTTTTCTCCCTCTCTCCAACCCTGCCAAAAGACCTTGTGGGTCACTGAATATTTCGATGGGGGGGGATGTTTTCTTGAAGGAAGCACCACCCAAAAAGGAGAGTGTCACAGGAACCTATTGCTTGTTGGCTTGTGAATTCCCTTCTTGGTGCATCTATGGTAAATCCATGACACAGATTTTTCTGTATTCAAACTGGCAAAAGATATAGATCAAATGTTTAAGGTCATTAGAAAGAAGTTAAATCAGGGACAAACACAGATACAGCAGCATTAACTCAGGATAAGAGTGAAATGCATTGCAGCTTCGATTCTGGCATGTTCTTCTGTTCCTAATGGCTCTAAGCATTTGATCTATATGTTCTATGGTCCTAAATGAAGTGAAATAAATGTCTGGACAGATTCCCTCTGATCGAGTTTCCTTCTTACCACTTTTCTACTTGGGTAGTGAGCTAAGGCTACAGCTTCATTCACCTAGAACCGCTATGAAATTGAAGATGCTGACCAGGGAACCAAAGTGTGGTGCTTGCAGTTTTCAAGCATGTAAATAACTTCCCTTTGAACAAATCCAAACCAGTGTACCATGAGCAGAGTTGGAAAATCTCCTTAAAGCTGATAGGTAAATTTCCAAAACCACTTAGCAGTTTTCATAGGTGGCGGGGTGTTTATTATTGTGAGCTAATGTTTATTTCTGAGAACTAGACTAAATCATTGAAGTCCGTTATCTACCCTAGTCCTCATAATAAACCTACAAGGTAGAACATTGCTGCTTCCATTTTTTAGAAGGATCTAGAGTCAAGCTAAATCAGATGGCTTTCCTTTTGGGTATTAGTCCATGTCGTGTTATCTCCAAGGTCATGGAGTTCTCAGGGATCATTCCTCTTAGAAGATGTATAGGATGAGGTTGCTATCATTGCAGATGGTGTTACTGAGCTGTCTGCTCTTGACAACATGGCTCCTATCTTGGTGTACACTACTTCCCAAATCTCTTAGCAAAAGACTCTCAGTAAAGCATGAACTTGGGAAGTTTCTGTGCTTGTATGCAGCTGCTTTCTCTATTACCTAGCAGTCTATGTCTTGGGGGGAATATTAATGGGTTGTGTTTTTCCTTCATAGATTATTACTATATGAGGTCAGCTAGAATTTTTGTCTGGCTGGTTACACAGAAATGAGCATATATAATGTATATATAAATACGCAGACCCATAAGCATCCATATACATCATTATCCTTTTAGTCAACACTACAAAGAAAGTACCTGTAACATGCTTTGTGTCATAAGTAAGATGAGGAAGTGACATGGATTTGTTAAATTCTTTCATTTTAATAATGAACTCAAATGAATTGTGTGTATGAATTCAAAGTAGTCTTTGTGTGTAAAATTGGGAGTAATAACTCCCTATTTAAACTTCCTTAAACCTAAGTCTAAGAAGCATCTTTAACTTCTTTATTTCACATGCTTCAGATGTCCAAATTAGAGCTATAAAAAGCAATGCAAAGCTTTGAGGAGCCAACATACACTGATGCTAGTCCTATAGCTTCTACGGTACATGGTTCTTTCCAATAGAACCTATTTGGAAGATGGAATTTACAATACTCTGCAAGTGCAGAATAGCATATACATAGACAGTTATTTTTCACAAGGCAAACAGGGGCACCCATGTACATATACCTAATGGAGAAACCAATTTTCTTTTCCAAACAAAGTCATTAAGAAAAAATGAGTCAAATGACTATTAATTCTCTAGAGGAAGCAGTAACTACCCCTAAGTCCATTTCACTTGAGAATCACCAGAAGTGGCTATTCCACCATGGCAAGTGTGCCATTGCTCTTAATTCAGGGCCCATGGGATTGCTTTTGGGTGCAGTGGCAAAGGATGTTAACAGGTAGAGATATGGAAGCAGGCATTTGTGTGGCAGTCTTGGCCATTAGAAGCAAAGAAGACTCCAGAGCAAAGTTCAAGTCATATACAGACAAAATTCTTTTGGTTTTCTACTAACGACTTTTCTAAGTCTCTTCTAAGCAAAACACGTGCTATATAGGCCTAGATATAATTTTCTGTGGTGACATAGAACAGGGGAAACTCTACTCAGTCTGTGGTGAGTGCTGTTCCAACTCTACCACACACAATTAAAGAGTCATATGACTAGTCACATATAAATTTATTTCGTGGTAACAATAATAACATATTTATCAATTCATCTAAAGGAAGACAGGTTTGTGGTATCTATCCAAATAGAATATGCTGTAGATTTTTCTCTTCTTTCAAAAAGATTTCCCTGAAACCTTTATGGAAGGAGAAAAAATATTATGAAATATTTGGAAACCTTGTTTCTTAATTTTACAGACATTATGTATCTGAAGTGCAATATTTATGGACATTTAGTTATCTTATACACCATGGATCAGAGCTGGCATTTGGATATCTTGATAGTTCTGAGATGCTACTGAAAATGAATATTAGAACTCAAATGATACTCAGTTTTTCTTAATACTGTTAACACTGAAAGAATCTGCAGTATTTCTTCTAACCAATCCAGACAGTCTTCCCCAAAAGCAAATTATTATAGATGTCCCCTGGGTTTAAAAAAATTGAAACATACCATTAACTTTCTACTTATAAAAACCTATAATACATGTAAGTCTGTATATAAATATACATATATAGTTTCAGTGAAAACTTTCCTATCAGGACTGAAAATGTTCACCCTAAGAGTCAATGGCCAAGTAACAAAACCCCAACAGCAGGCAGTAGTAGCCCTCTTCAGAGATCAGAATTGTCTAAGAGATTTCCAAAACATCACAGGCTATTGCTATTGGCCTTGATTGGTCCCAAAAGGAGGCAGGTAAAGTCCCTGTTGCTGAATACACCATATGCTTCCAGAAATAGGGCTCAGGGAGCCCTGTGCTGGTATTGATTTGAAATCCTCCTCTCTGAGTGTTAGCTTTCATGACACCAAACAGTACTTTGTAAACTTCCAATGGAGGGAAGGAACCAACACTCCTATCCAGATATGAACTATAATGAGTATGGCATAATTACTCAAAGAATGCATTAGTAGTATGCATATGCTAGCAGTAAGCAATGGGTTTCTAATTGGGCTTTAGACCCACTGAAGAAGAGCTAAGTCATGCCTGGTACTGGAAACCTAGATAACTACCCAGAACTGCTGAAGTCATGGATCTTGGAGAAGAACCTACAATCATCTGGGGTTTTGAATCTCTTGGTGCAGATGCATAGAAGAGAAAGGGAAACTCAACTTAGTTTATTCTAAAACTCTTCTTTGTCATCTTGGTCATTTACTCAATCAGATAGAAACCAGGGACAATGAGAGCAAATAGCCATTGTAGCAGAAATCTACAGTATCAAGGATTCTTTAAGATTTCAGTGCTTCCCCTAATGAAAAGTGCACCCAATAGAGGGTGTCAAAAAGTCACTATGAACCAGACTCATGCATGCATGACTATGTCACTTACCATCCTGTATTCCATTTCTTCAGTGAGTTGAGGTCACTTTGTACATCAGGTATAGCTATTGTGGACAAACAGAAGTTAGCAGAGAGCTCCATAGCAGGGCATAGTTCCCAGTGATCTAGAATCTAAGGCCTGTGTGTCCTTTGGTGGGGGGAAGGTCTCAGGATGCTACTGTGCCTATCACATGACACAGCTGAACTGTGCAGAAGTTCTTCAAGCCAGTATTTCAGAACTGATACAAAAATGTATTTCAAATACCAATAAGATATATTTTTGAAGGAAAGGGGACAGATATCGATAAAGAGACATAGCCAGCTGCCAGAGCCAGGCAAACCCTGATTCATGACATATAGAGATAATCAGTATGTCAGTTGTCCAGATGGCAGGTGGTTCTTGAGAGGCAGTCTTTTGGTGGCACTCATTCAATGTGTACTGCACATACCTGTCCAATCTTGGGATCATAAGCCAATGTAATTAGTGTTCAGCCTATGTTGTGATTTCCAATGTCAACTCATGTCCACTTACATTAAGATATTGCTGTGATTATCTACTGCCACTGAAAAAATATAGAAAATTCCCCAGTATTACAATGCTTTGCTATAGATGGGTTCAAGTGAAAACTATCCTTTTGTCTTTATTCACTGTAGACATTATTTACTGACAGTTATCAATTTGGCAGGAAGACTATGAATACTTTAATCAGTGAGATGTTAAACAACTTAGCAAGACTCAAAGGAGTTAAGTTTGCTGAAATGACGCAGTAGCTGATTAATAGAATGTGGTTTTGGTTGTTATAGTAACTTATAATGCTATATATTACCTTTGCATTGTTAATGAGTCAGACTGTCTTCCTATTTCTTAGATTGAAAAGTAAATCTGCAGCTACAGGAAAGGAGGAAAAGATGCCTCTAAGATCCTGGTTATTCTCTATATTGTAGCCATAGCAAGAAAACTTCAGAACTGCAGTAAGCCTAACCTGAATCAGGGTTCTGGTCCTGTTACTTCTCAGCTGTGGCTACTGAGCTCCATTCAGAACTATGACTCACATTCTGTAAAACATACTTGGCTCAGAGGATAAGAGCTCTTGATATTTAAGCATAAGGACCTGAGTTTAGGTCCTGCATAAAAACCTGGGCATGTGCATTTATAGTTCTAGCATTATGCAAGGCAGAGAGTAGGGAAATATGGCTTGCTGGCTAGGTAGGCCAGTTGAAATTATGAGCTCCAGGCTCATTAAGAGATCTCATCCAAAGGACATAGTGGAAAGTGAGAGAACAGGACATCTTCCTACAGCTTTGGCACATGCATGTGTGGGGATTATACCTGTGTAAGCATAGGAACACACATCACACATAGATACTCATCCAATTAAAAACAAAGTAATAGTTCTCAGAATAATATGAGTGCCCCTTTTAGATACTTTTGTCAGTTTTGTCTGTTGTTTGACAAAAGGGAAAAAGGAAATAGATGTTCATAGATATCTTCATCATTTCTTTCTGTCTATGAACAGGCAGGAAGAAATGACCACATATAGTCTTGAAGTAGAACATTTCCAGTAGGGTATTGAACATGGGAGGGACTGTTTGGAGATGGCAAAACTATTGTTTCTAGTAGACATACAAGATGTCATATGCAACAAGACAATGCTATCCAACACCTAATCCCGTGAGCACAGCCTAAAAGATAAGTTACTTCATCTCCCTTGTCCTTAGAATCACTACACAGATATCTCCAAGCTTCTTGTCAGCTCAGAGGGTCTGTGACTATTCTTGGTAAGTACTTACTCTGGGTACCTTATCAGAGCCAGGAATGGAGTAGGCAGACTAAGAGCAGTAACAGGAAAAAAAGCCACAAACCATTCTTGTGTAGAATTAGCTTAAATGTTAAACTTACTTTGACCTTGTCATAGAAGAGAATAAGAATGAAGAAAATACATGAAAAGGTTTAGATTCTGAGAAAAGTGATAATATAAATATATACCATGATCTAGAGATAGGAATGACAATGTTCAAAGGAGATAAATTCAAAAGAAAACTAATGGCAAAACAGAGAGATAGTTACTAACTGAATCTGGCTTTGGTTTTAAATTGTACAGGGAAGAGATCAGTAGAGAGCATTATTCTGGCCTTTAGTAGCACATTACCAATGCCACAGAGCAAAACATATAATTAAGAGAGAGAGGAGAAGAAAGTATCTTAGAATCTAACATATTTACATTTATATTCCTGCTGTTAAATTAACTCTTGTATAAATCATAATTTTAAGCACTTCAAAAAAATCTTATACTGAGCTTAATAGGCAAACATTTAGTTTGTCAATTTTACAACCTTTTAGCATATTAATTATTAGGAGTTCTAAATGCTTTTTTTTTTTTTTTTAAAGAAAAACACCAATCATTAATCTAATGAAATTGAGGTTCTTATTGGCTAAAGTAAGAAATCAATCCTGCTGATATGGAAACGATATGAGTTGGCAGAATCATAGTGCTAAATGGGTACATGTTTTCCTAGTGTGTATTCCTTGGCTGAGATCATCTAGGATTCCTTATTAAAGAGAACCCGGTTTATTTGTAATTAACAATTCTCTGTCAACTAATTTTAGGACTGCATTTTTCAGAATGCAGATGTGATTAATACAGTCCAGATGGGGCATCCTATCAATGTATAAACCAACTCATATGAAGTTAAAAACAGAAGTGTTTTAACTGTTTTCAAACCCTTAAGCAATGATATCTAAATAATAACCCAAAATGGTTAGTACAATGTTCAGACAATACATTAATAACATCAGTAATTCTTTGAGATTTCTGGGTCCATGGATAACCTGCACCCTGTTGTTTTATTTGTCCAGGAATCCTGTTCCTCTTACTTTGGGGCTACTTCCAACTTTTGCCAAGAGTCTCTTAGATCAGTAGTTCTCAACCTTCCTAATGCTGTGACATTTTAATAGTTCATCATGTTGTGGTAACCCCATTCATAAAATTATTTTTATTGCTACTTCATAACTGTAATTTTGCTACCGTTATGAATCAGAATGTAAGTATCAGACATGCAGGATATCTTATATGCAACCCTTATGAAAGGGTCATGCTCTCACTAAGGGTTATGACTCAAAGGTTGAGAACTGCTGTCTTAGATGATTGCATACCTTATTTTTACTGTGACACTAAAAATTACCCAAACTATCTTTTCACTCTCTATGTTCCCAGAAAGAAAGCACAATTTAGTCTTGGGCTCAATTGCAAAATGGTCGTTTTTGCTCTAGGAACTTTCAAGTGAACATATTTTATGTTTCACTGAGTCATCTCAGGGACAGGATTCTCCAGTGTGAAGAAGAATTTGACTTCTGGGAATTTCTAACAAACCATAAGGTAGATGGAGGGTGACTTGCAGGTCAGTGAATGCTGCAGGAGACAGAAGGAAACAACAAAGAGACTCCTTTGAAGACTCCCACAAAGACACCAAGAACCATGCAGTTTTACTGTGGAGGTGGGATAGGCAGGCAACCTGTGAGATCTTGGTAGCTGTGTGCTTGCTAAAATGGCTGCTTGTCATCAGTATAGATGATGGCTGCTCAGGCCATGGCGTAATGCATGCATGAGCTTGGCTTTAGTCTTAATTGGTTTTCAGAGATCATCTTTCTAGACCTCCACCCAAACCCACCCAATTCTCATAGCTATGCTGGGCCTCCCCGGAAGCATAGACCCTGAGCTCTGTGTGTTATTTGTAGTTCCCAACTTCTCATATTCTATTTGTAAGGCATCTGTGTAACCAATTTTTATTCACATATTTATTTGGTTTATTGGTTTGTTACTCAGAACATACATGAATTTGTTCTACCTAATTTAAGGTACATTTGTTTTCTTTGTAAGAAGAGATTCTAAAGTGGCTGTTTCAGTTCCCCACTCTTCCATAATTTTCTTCCTCCCAACTTCTTTCCCCTCCTGCTTTTACCTACCACACTCATCACTGTCAAGCCTGGTAATTAATCAACACTCAGTCATAGAGGGCTCCAATTTCCCTCCCCTTTCCTTCATTTTTCCCTTTCCTGCCTGAATGATAAAGAGTGATGTCTGCTGTCCTGAATTCCTGACTCCTTATCCTGGGAGCATTCAAGCCAGGTCCCATGATGAGCCGTTCAACCAAGAGGAAAGCACTCAGATGACAAATGTGACTCTGAAGGCTAGGCATCAAGGGGTGGACCTCATGACCCCCAGCAATGGGCACCATCTATCTCTTCATGTCAGGAGGCCTTTGGGGAAAAGCAGATACTAGCCAGAAAGAAAAGGTTCTCATCTCTGTCTTTTCTTCGTTCAATGACCTGGGACTCACCATCATAAGAAGCCTCCAGGTACATTGGCAGGAGTTCTAGGAATGGATGGTTTTGATTGTATTCTAAGGCTTAGATATTCACTTACCCAAAAGAACATATGCCATCACATTTTTGCTCTCTGTCCTTTCTCCAGTTATGTTTTCCCTAAATGTCTATAGGGAAATTCATGATTAAGCAAAGATTCTCTTTTACAGAATTATTCACAAATTTCTTTTTCCATTCTATGATCTGTTGAAGAGTCAATGTCTGGTACTATTTAACTGACATTAAGGAAAAATTTCCACACCCATCACAGAGTCCGAAGCTATGCAATTAGACATGCACACCCTCTGAGTTAAGATTTCACATTGCCAGTAGATTCCATGGAAACAGAAATTATCTTAGGTAGAATCAATGCAAAAACATGACTCACTCACCTATATCTTCCTACAAATTCTTTTAATGGATATACTACAAAAAACATTAATTGAATGTATGTCTTCTAGGCAACAGAAAATTTTTAAAACATCACCTCAAATTGGGTTTTTAGGAAACCTCTGAGAAAGAGTGTCACAGTGCCTGGACATATTACTCTAACCATCTGAAGAAGGACAATGTGAAGGAGCTATTGGCAGATGGTTGCAGCTGAATGAAATGATTTAATGGCTGAGGTCATATGTATCTGTGGTCATCAAAGAATTGCCTACCTTATAAATAGATAAAAATTGGCCTCAATGTGTTATGATGGCTTTTGTGTTTTTTGTTTTTTTTTTTTAATCAGTGTTTTTTAAGAGTTTGATTTGGATCTTCTTTGCTTAAATTATTTTTTATAAAAAGAGAAATACACTGTAATAATATAGAAGTATCTTGTGAAATTCATACTAGGCTCTGCATGTTATTGATTTAATTTAGTTACATATATACACAACCTGCTGTGTACAAATAGGTCCAATAATCTCAGCAGTATTGGACAGTTAACATTTAGTTTCCATGGATCTGTGGGACAATGAAAGCTCACTTACTGTATGGAGGCATAGTATGCCATGTGAGTCTTTCAGGTGAGCTCAGTCATGGGCCCAGCTTTCAAGTAATAGGATTTTCTAGTGGGGAACATCATATCTTCTATCTTCTCTCCTCCTTTTCTGAGAAGCTAACATAGACATGTTTCTTGGGGTTTGAGTATTACTCTTTAATGTTTTCTGGCACATATGCTTATATGGTAATATTAACCCTGAAGCACAACTCATATGCATTTACTACAACAGTAAGATTTATAGTGTAGGGTCTCAAGGCAACATCCTGGTGAAAGTGATGTAGAAACATGTAAGTCAGTGAGTGAGGTGCTAGTAGGAAAAGGTGACCCTAGACCTGTTATAAGCATTTAGAAAGAAAGAAAATCAGGGTGTGCAGGAGACAAAGATTATGCAATGCCATGTTAGTGACATGTTATCTGAGTTTGTTGATTTTGCCAAAGGCAGAGATAATGAAGAGGTAGTTTTCATTCACTGCTACACAGAACAGGATTCTACCTTAAGCGATAATTAAAATCCTTTGTATTTGATTCTTGGTAAGAAGACTGTGGATGACTTGTTAGAGCACTTCCTTGTCTTTGTCAGTTGTGTTGCTACAGCTGAGACTTTCATTTTTTTGTGATTCATATTTTACTAGAAATCCCTCAGTTTGTTTCCATTAACTAGATACTCATTTTCCTTGCTGTTGATGACACCATAACCAGTGCCCGAACCAGTCTTTAACTTAGGATGATGCTTTAATCTAATTCCATTCTGTATTTCAAGTTCATCAGAAAGAGGTCTATCAACATTAGTATTTCTCTTTTACATCATTTTCTATTTTACTGGGGATGGCCCCCTCAGGATCCCATAATTTTCAATCTGTATTCTTGTCTATGCTTTAAGGCTCCCAGCAAAATTGTCCTCTCATTTCTCCTGAACACTGGTTTAAGCTGAATCAGTGTCTGAAGCTCCATCTCTGGTCCCCTATTCTCCAAGGCTATTGATAAAGTTGACAAACATTGCTATTAATTACAAGTTTGATTTCTCCACTTACCATTTCTGTTGCAATACTTTTAGATAATACACATAATCCATAGAGCTTTGCATTCTTCTGTTGGTTTCTGTTTACATTGCTTTATAGCCTCACATTAGGCTGTTTAATCCTGTGATGTTTTGAATAACAATGGCCCCTAAGGTATCATCTATTTGAATGCTTAGTCACCAAGGAATGGAACTGTTTGAAAGGGTGAAGAGGTATGGTATCACTGGAGTAGGTGTGACCTTGTTGGAGGAAATGTGCCATGCCTTTGAGGTTTCACAGGTCCATGACATGTTCAATCTCTCTCTCTCTCCCCCTTTCTCTACTCCCCTCATCTCTCTCTCTCTCTCTCTCTCTCTCTCTCTCTCTCTCTCTCTTCTTGTGGATCAGGATATAGCTCTCAGCCATGTCTCCAGTAACATGCCTGCCTGCTGCCATATGCCCTAACATGATAATAATGAACTAAGCTTCTGAAATTGTAAGCAAGCCCCCAGTTAAATTCTCTTTTATAGAGTTGCTTTAGTCATGGTGTGTCTTCAGAATAATAGAAAAGTGACTAAGACAGTACCAGGGACTAGAGTTTTTCTGTGACAGATCTGACCATGCTGCTTGTTGGAGGAATGTGGACTTTGGAATCTGGACTAGGAAAGAGAGTTAAGCAAGGCTTACTGTACCATCTTAACAGGAGCAAGAAGTGGTGCTGATTATGATATGAACTTTAGGGGCACACCTCAAGAGGTCATAGGTGAAAAACATTTGAAAGTGACCTAAAGAACATTTTCATATTTTGACAACAAATATTATTTGGCTGCTTTTCACCATTGTTCTAAAATCTGTATGATAATAGAGTTTTAGATTAATGGCCTTGACAGAGGAGAGTTCAAGACAGTCTAGTACTGACTGTCTTGTATGGTTGTTAGTAATCACTCTTATAGATATCTATAATGAAAAGGAACAAGCTGAACAAAGAAATTCAAAATATACAGTTTGGGGGGAAAAGGAGAACAAGAAAGTGTAATGGATCTAGGTTCAGTGCTTAAGGAGATAAAAAGTTTAAACCAAAGCCTTATACAAAAGACACTAAAGCAGGGAGTGGTCAACTCAGGCCAAAACCACACAAGGATAAACTTCCAACATGTGAAATAGAATTGAAGAAAAGTTTAAGCAAAGAATAGAACCATCAACAACAGAAAGCTCCTGCAATGTAAGTGGAAGAGGGGGCCCAAGCCCTATCAAGTATCAGTACTTGACAACTTTGGCCAAGTGGCTTTGTTTTTAGAGTCATGAATTCAAGAAAGGGCTTGTGGAACCACCTGCTGAGGCCTGTCATGTGTCAGGCATATCACTGCATGGAAGCACATAGAATTCATTTCATGAAGCTCTGAATATGAAGACTTAACTATATTAAAGAATCTAAGATGTTGAAGATTCCAGAGACATGGTGTACCTGCAAAGGGAAGCTGTATACTGGGTATGAATCAAAAAAATAGAAGTATGTTGTAGTCAATAAAGCAGAAAATAGTCAGGGATCTGAAGAGTCCTATGATATATGACATAGAGATGTAGAATGTAGAATTTGCCTAGCTACGTTTTGGTCTTTCTTTGGTCCAGTATTTTGTTACTGTGCTCCATTTTGTTTTTTCCATTTTGGAATGGTCATGTATATTCTGTGCCATTGTATGTTGCCAGCATGCAATTGTGATCTGCTTTTTGATTTTGACATTGCAGAGGGTTACAGTTATGAAATTGCCATGAGTCTCAAAAGAGACTTTGAACTTTAAATTTTTAAACATGTTGAGACTGTAATAGACTATGGGGACTATTAAAGTGAATGCATTTTTACATTATGATATTGCTCCAAGCCTTTGGGGGCAAGAAGGAACATGGCTGTGTGACTAAGAATGACCCCCATAGGCTCATATATTGACTGCTTAATTACCAGGGACTGAGACTGTTTAAAGAATTAGGAGAATTAGAGGATGTAACCTCATTTAAGTAGGTGTGGTCTTGTTGGATGAAGGATGTTACTAGGGGTAGTTTTTGAAGTTCCAAAAGCTATGATAGGCCCCATGTCTTTCTCTCTGCTTGTGGATCAGGATGTAAGCAAGCCCAAAAGTAAACGCTTTATTTTATTAAGAGTCACCTTCATCATGGTATCTCTTCACAGCAACAGAACAGTATCTAAGAAAAATACTTCCTAAGAGACAAAAATAAATAAATAAATAAAAAATAAAATAAAAATTCAGTACTTCCTTCATGTTCCCTGAGAAGTGGAGACAGTGCCATTTGCATAGTAGGTTCTTAATAAACACACATTAATTATTTGGACATAGTGTCCTTATTAGAATCTCAGAATGGTTATACTAAAATCAGAAGGCCATTTGTCATCTTTTATTGAATGATCCCATTTCCCACTAAGGTTTAGTGCTCAGTCTTTATAATTTTCTTCCTAAAGATCATTTTCATTATCAGGGCAATTTCTGGGAGTGGGAAACTCTTCTGTCACCTGGCCATGAAATTCTCAGTGAGTATGGTAGAATATGGATGATCCAAATAACTTCATTCTAACATGATTTATATGGCATTCTTTATTTCCTCCTTATGGGTTTTTGCTTTGAATTACAAATACTCTGTTTCACATATATTTAAAAGTTATTTTGACAGTATGTAATGTAGATTTAAAACATTCTGAACTTGGTTGTTTTCCCTTGATCAATTCTTTTTTTAGTAGAAACCCTGTAAATACACCAACAAGTGTCAGAACATACAGTATAGTGAACAGCCAAGGACAATCTGTTATGATGTTCTGTGTATTAAAGATGAATTTGTTTATGCCAACAGGAGGGATTTATTTTTAGTATTTGGATTTGATAGATTTAGTGAGAATGATATAATTTGCTTCAGTAGACAACAAAGTCATGGCTGAAAGATAAGTGATGGTTTTTATTCACTGCTAAAGAAAGAGAAATTTAAAGCTAGAGTTAAGTCAGCTAAAGAGGCAGTACCCTTAGAATTTATAGGAGGTAATCCAAATATGGTGCATAGAAACTGAATGTCAGTTGACTACATTCAAATAGATCAGTGGAGTGAGGCAGGAACTTGTTTCATTGAATCAATGAATGTGTTGGCTGTATTACTTGGGAGGTATAAAACTGAGGAAGAGTTCCCAGAGAGTAACCAATGTGAGTTCTAACCTTCTTGACTGATTCTCCAAAATTAGACTTAAGCTGTGAGATGAACCATGACTAATTTCTAAGTTGGCAAATTTAAATGAAGCAAAATATAGGGACTACATTCTCTTCTTTTCTTAATTTTTTCATTTTCATTTTCTGTCTATTTCTTCCTTCTCTTCTCATTCCTTTATATTTTATATCACTAGGTAAATGGACTTTTGAGGGATATGATTGAGTGCTTCTAATCCAGTGTGGATAAACAGCTAAGTGTGCTGGATTTTATTTGTGTCTGTCCTGAAGACAGATAAAAGAAGCAGCACTCAAAATTAAAAACAAGAAAGATTAACTATGATCAATATTTATTTACACTGCTCTTTAAATAAGACACAATGGTATAATATAATGCAGTAATAATCTGTAATCATTAGAAAATCTTTAAAAACCCATATGGTCAAGTGATAGTTTAAGGTGATGTCTTTTAGGAAAATTAATAGAAGACTGGATAAAAAATACAACTGCTAATTACTTTGGTGGTTCAGGTAAATTGTCATAAAACAGATTTTGAATACTACTGTATAAAATCCAAATGGGCAACCGAAAGCTGGGACTGAGTTTAAACAAAGAGTCAAAGACAGGTCATAAGAGTATGCCCATTTGGTCCACATAGAATGATTTCAAATAACAGGTAACTGTGATACATGACTGGAAGCCTGTTTGTAAAAGATCTTGGAAGCTAAATTGAAAGCATAAAATTCAGCATAGACTGGCAAATGCTTGACAACATGAGAGCAAAATGTGGAAGCATGAATTAATAAGTGACTAACTGGTGAAGTTGCCTAAATCCAGAGAAGGGCAAAACAAGTACATTTTGAAGGCTGGCGCATCAAAAGAATGGGCGGATTCATAATTTTTTAAGCCAGTGGGAAGAGATGAAGGCAATAACTCAGAAGTTTGGATGAGTATGAGAACACTAATTGGAACTACCCAGTAGTCCATATGATATTCTGAACAAGAGTTAAAGCGTGACTACTCAGATGACATTGTGACCCATACATTATCCACTTAAAGGCAATAGTTCACTGCACATAAAAGGCTGTTACTTTCCAAATAAATAATAGTGTTTATAGTTTGGAATTTCTATTATAAGCACCTAGTAGTAGATAGCTAACAGAAGGGAAAATTTGCAGAACTGGAGGACTAAGACACTGTGAAGAACAGCAGGTGTCATAGAAGCCAAGGAGGTGCTGGGAGTCATGTTGAGACTAGAGAAGAAAATAGATCATTTGTGAGGAGGAACCAAAGATGTGAAATGTGTTTTTTGCAGAGATGATATATTTATCTGTGGAGTTACAACACTTGGAAGGAGTGAGTTAGTTAGCTTTTGAGTACTCTTTCTTATTATACAAATAGAAGACAGGTAATGAAACAAATTGGAAAACATTGTATTCAAAGCTACAACCCATAGATAACAAGGATTCATACTCTTTGTTTCCTGATAATGTGACCCAATAGTTTGTATCATTTGTTACCCCAAGAGATCTTTATCAATGAATTATACATTGCTCTCATTTAAGATATATTTCTCTGACTTTCCTTTGTTTATTGTTAAGGGACATGACAAACATATAGTAACTATCTCCCAATAAATAGGCCTTCAAATTTTTGAATTAGTTATCACAGATGACTTTTCATAATCAATCTTCTATTGTTTGAGCTAAATAATATTGAAAATAGTGTCCTATCTACAGGGAAGTTTCTGTCTATAATAATAGCTACAACTAGTTCAACAACAGTTCCTAGGTTTTGGGCAGAATTTTATTTAAGACTTCAGTTTGTATCAGTGAGCAATCTTGGAGTCAATTTTGCCTTAATTAGAAATACTAGAATGCAATTATCATGGGTTCTTTAGCAATTCTTGATGTTTCCATTGCATTATGAACATATTAACCAAAATTACTAGGCTCATAGCAAATTTAAACTACTAGTACTAGTACTACTGGTAGCAGTAGTAGTAATAGTAAAACATGTGCACCAAGAGAAGATAAGTAGCTTTTGTCTCTTCTTCTCAGTGATGAGTACTACTATATGCCATCTCTACTTGTATTTGAAAGAAAGCATTAACCAAAATGCACTAATACATGAAATCAAAGCCTACTGATCAAAGCTGATCATTTGAAGGATGATATTTTATTTCTTTTAATGTATGCAGAAATGCTCTAAGCTCTGCAATTGGTAAGCCATGTCCTTTTTCTAGAATCTGTGTCATCCTTTATTCTTCTGGTTTAACAAAGCTACTGAAGAACAGTGAGTACTGTTATAGCAGTAAGCATTTGTTATAAGCCTATCAAGAGTTTGGCACCGTGTTCCAGTGGGAAATTAAGCAAACACAAAAACCACAAGCTACTGAAGTTGATGAAGCTTTTTTTTTAACTGTCAACAGAAATTCTGTAAACAGCATGGCAAACGTGAATAATTATTTAGCAGTGACCCTTCGCTAAGCACTGTTTCAGCACTTTCAGTATAACTCTAGTTCTCTTAATACAAAAACTTGTTGACATGGGTACTGTTATCATGGTCACTTAGCATGTGAGAAAACCTTTGAGAACTGCCTGAGATTATGTGGTTAGTAACCAACCATGCCAGGATTTGAGCTTAGTTCTAAAACCTTTATAGCTTATCTCTCTCCACAACAGAAACCTTTTGACCCACCCTCGAGTGATTTTAGGGATAGGACTTAGCTTTTACTAGCTTGACTTCTCCCCCTAATGAATGGCAATCCTTCTTCCCATTCCTCTGATGGAAGTCAGTCTTTCTACAGAAAGACCGAGGAACTAGGGTCAGCCTTCTAGCTTATCTAAAAAGCATTGTTTCTTTGAGATTATTATTCACTCTCTTATCAACTATAGATAATATTTGTATTGATTAATCAGATATATTACAATTGCTTATTCTATAAAGGATATTTGATAGTTTACTCAAATGTATATAGTAGACAGACAAATTTGTGTTGTATCCCCTCCAAGGATTTTGCTATTAATAGATTTAGTACAGATGCCTCTTGTGTCTTTATTTGAGTGATACGTAGAGTGTGTATGAAGGTAGAGTATCCAGATTCCTGAAGCATATCCCTAAACTTGTACCCCATCCCAAGAGACTTCAAATATTCATGACTTACCTTTCTATTTTAGTTTCAACGTTAGCTGCCAATTAACATGTTGATGCCAAGATTGCCTATGACAGCATTTTTTTCTTCCTCCAGTTTCCATAATCCAGTAACTTCAGATGATGGTATCCTGTGGTGATAATGATAGTGGAGTTTAGATTCAAAATATGCCCTAGTTAAAGCTTTGTGATCTTCCTATATAGCGATTATAAAGAATGAGTGCTAATCTCATTCTTAAGGACAGTCATTGGGGTTAAATATGGCACACCTGCAAAGTGTTTAGTGCACAGTAGTTGCTCAGTCATGACTGGTGTGTGAGTTTAGTAGGCTCTTATCGTCCAGTGGGCTGCTCGTTTATTTAATCATTATCTTTCTGCTGGGAAAGCTTACTTTGAGATATTTGCTGATTTCCGTGACATAAATTCTCTCTTTGACACTAATTTCGAGCTACCACTATGGCACTAGTAGGGAAGCAGTATGCACAATCAAACAGCTCTTAGGAAGTAGTGTTAGCTGGCTCCAGCATGGCCCTGTGTGGCCCATGCTTGCCACCTCCTCCCACTCACAAGTAAGATTTGTAGCATTAATATGTGAGTAAAAAGATACACAGGAAACAAATTGTATTACAAGGGCTCCCATCAGGTACAGATATTGTGTGATAAAGAGAAGTGATCACTTTAGCTGCTGCTTTCTGTCCTGGCATGGTCCACTGGTTATTCTCCCCAGACTTGCTTGCCTTTTGCCTTTCTTTGTTTCACTTCTCCTTTACTCCTTTCTTTTCCAACACACAGTTATCCAATGCATACAACTATCAAGGGAAGGGATAGATTTTATAAGAAATTCTGAGTTTCAAGGAGAAAAATAAACTCAAGATGCCCATATCTTATGTATACAGGTAGCTTCCAGCTAGGAAGCATGTATAAAAGCAAAGAGCAGCCTGTCCAAACTCTCTGGCATCAACATTTTGGCATATGAAGAACGGATTTGTTCAGTATCTGGCTCTATAGTCTTTCCATGTAAAGACAAATGTTGAAATATGTCTGGTTTTGTGTTTCAACTCACTGTCAATTCCAGATTGTTCAGGACTTCTTGTGAGTTGCCTCCAGTGGTTCTGTGAAAACTAGCAGCTGTTAGGTAGATATTAAAGAGAGGCTCCCCGGGTACTGCCCTCCTGTTTTCTCTTTCAGGCACAGGTGGAGATATTTATGCACAGGGAAAGAAATAAAAGGCACGTGTCCAGGTTCCTTTCTAGCTGTCTCCTTAGAAAGCACTGCTTCCTGTACCATCCACAAAACACAACACAGCTGAGACTTGGTCCAGAGCCACACACAGCATTGCCTTTTCCTTTGTTGCCTGCTTCCTTCTGGCAGCTCTTTGGCAGGTGGCATCATATTCTGCTCCCTGAACAGCATTCTCAATGGAGACTGGGCTGGCTAGTTTTATGTCAACTTGACAGAAGCTAGAGCCATTTGAGAAGAGGGAACCTCAGTTGAGAAAATGCCTCCATATGATCTGGCTATAGGCAAACCTAAGAGCTGCTGGTCCTGGATTCTATCAGAAAGCAGGCTTCTTAAGCCATAGAGAGCAAACCAGGAAGGGGCACTCTTTCATGGGCTCTGCATCCACTCCTGCCTTGGAGTTCCCTCCATGTTTGAGTTCTTGTCCTGACTTCCAAGTGTGAGCCAAGTAAAATCTTCCCTTCCCAAGTTGCTTTGGTCACGATGCTTCATCACAGCAATAGTAACTCTAAGATAGAGACCTCTGTAGGCATAGTAGGTTGTGCCCCTACTGACTTCTTCTATGCCTCAAAGGTTAGAGGATAGTTCTTGATTTGGGAAACTAGTAATGCCAGGAGAATAGTGAATAAACTGTTAGATCATGTAATTCCTATTGTTATTGGAAAAGCACACCTTTTAAGTATGCTATACCTTTTAATAACTCATTAAGTTGAAAACCTAATTGCATGCTGGGTCTGGATGTTGCTGCTCAATTCAACCCACTTATCAAATAGCATTTGCTTTTCAATATTTGTTAATGTTGATTTTTAAATTTGGGAATTTTTTTTTTTTGAGCTAAAGGGCATTGCCATAGAGACACTGGCAAAGTGAAGAGGAAATCTACACAAAAATGCCATAAGTAGAAACAATTTAAATTCAAAACTTTGTTAGTCACTCTTATCATCACAGCTTAACACTATGTTAATTTTCATGTAAAACATGAAGCAAATCAGAAATAGCATCATATCATCGCCATCATCATATCTTTATTTGTTATAAATCATTACCATTGTTATTTTTATAGTTTGGATTAATTCACTCTCAATAGAGCATCTTGGTATTAAAATTATTTAATTACCGTGCTTGTTCTACAACATGGTGAAGAAAGTGGGGTTATTCCTGCTATCTAAAACACTGGATTCTTTGTCCAAAGTTGTATAACTTTTCCCCAGTAGGGTTCAGGTTTGACTGCAGTTCCATCTCTAGCTAAAGCTCACCCTGACAAGCACCACGTCATGCTAACTCTGAAATCCTCCTTTACTGAGCCTTAGAATTTTTTTTTTCATAAATTCCAATGGCTTTGCTGGAGGAGTTCTAGACATTTGACTTTATCACCTTCAAATGCAAAAACCAATCCTGAAAAATGGTTCTTGTGAAACCTATCATTATCGCACAGATCTAGATACTTCCCTTTAAGGATATCCACAGCTGAGAACACAACCTCACCATTTCACTGATGTTATGCTGTCATTAAATTCTCTAGACATTAAAGTTTCAGAACACTCGAGGCTGGACTTGGCCAGAAACATATTTTTGCTTTATTTTATTTCTGTAGGTGTTAGGTTTGGTATTTTCCTTTCCCTTTAATCTATTTTTACCAGCCTTGACCTAAAGGGTGATTTCCTTTGCCTGTCAGGAATAGGTGGCAAAGGGAAGACACTAGTTGGCCTGTTGCTGTCTGTTACTCCTGGGATTCAGCCGCCGCCAGCACCATGGACAGAGTCTGAGAAGGCAGTGGACAAAGGCTGACAGTACCAGCCTGCTTAGAAGGCAGTGTCACTTAAGAGTTCGTTCTCTTGGCATTTTTGCCACCTTCTATAACTATCTAAAGGACAAATCCCCTGCCCATGATTTTCTTTCTAGGCTTCTTTGGAAAGAGACAGTGAAATGATTCATTCCTCTGTATAAATGAAGTACCAATGTCTTCTCAGAACAGTGTTCTGGCCTCTGATCCTTGGTGTTCTTAGGTTAATCTAGTATTAGGTTAGCTTGCTAGCTTGCCTGGGCTGGAGCGAAGGACAGAGAAGGTGGATAAGGTGTTAAGCAAACAGAGACATGAAGGATCTGAAAAGTATCTTGACAGCTGCCGTCTACTTTTCTGTTTTCATCTGCTCCTGGGAAATCCCTTTCAGAAATAAGGCATATTCATAACTCTGCTTGATGCATGTTATATTAAGTTAAATCAGTTATTTTCACTATATGGTTATAATAGACAGTTTACCTGTCTTTCTGTATTTGCCTCAAAGAAAGGCAGATGTATAAGCACACACACGCGCGTGCACACACACACACACACACACATGCACAGACACACACACAGTACATCTGCATTAAAGTGGGTGTAGAAAAATGGATCAAACAAAACTTACTGTATCATTCTTCTATTGCACTTCTCTACATCTTTAAAAACCTTAAAAAATTATTAAGAAAGGAGGCTAGAGAAATCGTTCAGTGGTTAAGAGCACTTGATGCTTTTTCAGAAGAGCCAGGTTCATTTCCTACTACCCACATGGTGGCTCACAACTCTCTGTAATTCTAGTTCCAAGGGATTCAGTACCATATTGTGACATTCATGGGTTTAGCATATTTACGGTGCATAGACAATGTATGCTGGCAAAATACTTATACATGTAGAATAGAAAATAAATACATCTTCAAAACAAATAAGTAAAATAGTCATGTGATGGCATAGGAAAGATGGCTTAGTGGGTGAAATACTTGGTGTGCAAGTGTGAAGGCCTGAATTCAAATCCCTCGAATCTACATAATAGCTAGGCATGGTAGCACATATCTTTCATTTTTCCATGAAAAGAGACAAGAAAACTCCCGAGAATCTTTTAGGATAACTAATCTTCTGTATGTCATGGTTAAACAACTAAGAGGAGACTCAATCTCAAACAATGGAGAAGGTGGAGAACAAAAACACTCAGGTAGTATTCCTTTCTTTCCACAGGGGTACACCCACACTCACGTACACACATGCACATACATGTATATTTATATATACATACACACAGATAAATCTCATGTGAATCGCTAAGAAAGACATGAAGCATGAACTCATATTCCTTTGATCATGGGATGTTGATTTTAAGAGCAACTTGAAGGACTAATGGTCATAGAGTGTGCTTTGGAAAGAACTGGGCTGTGTTCTTTTTATTGCATATTTACAGGTTAGCTTACAAAGTGAGCTAGTTGTTTGAGTAAATCGGCTGCTTAGTTCATGTGAAAATCATACACTTTTTTCAGTTTGGAAGTGTAGTTTTACAGTAACTACCAGAAGGTGTGACTCTGTCGAAACACAAAGACATGGTCTCACAAATACCCTACCCCCCCCTTATTCTTCCCTTAGTCTTAAAAAGCAAAATAAACAAAACAAAAACCATGACTTTCTCAGAAAAGGAGATGAAAAGTGCGTATGCTGGTTGCACCTTCTGTAGGTGGGCTTTCCCAAGGAGTGGACACAGAGTAGATTCCTTTCTGTGTGCATGGTAAAGCTGTTTTTCTATAAGTTGGTTCAATTGATCACAGTCATAGGATTAACATGAATTTATAGAGTCAGAACACAGTATAGTAAACTATAACACAATTTCTTTATTCGTTTATTAGTTTATTTAGATAGACTCTAACTATGTTACCTAGGATGGTATGCTATTCACTGTGCAGTTCAGACTGGTCTCGAACTCATGCCGATATTAAAAGCACATTCAACCACCCCTAGATTGAAATTGTATCCTTTGAGACAATTTCATGTAACCCTGGCTGACAATGAACTTGTTATACAGCCAATGCTGACCTTGAACCAGTGATCCTCCTGCTTTTTTCTGAAAGAGCTATGGTTACTGGCCTGCATCATCACGCTGGACTTGCAATTTGTTTCAGTGTAAGATACTGATAATGTCATGGCAAAGAATCAGTGAAGAACAAAGTGATTGCTTCCACAGAAATACTTGCAATGGTATCATCAGAACCAATGGGACAGTGTCCTGGTGTTGCTTTCTCAGATCTTTTATTTCCATATGATAGCACCGGTTCTAGGTCAGAAGCCTTTATCACGGGTAATGTGCTTGTGCATCTGTAGAGCATGTTCAGTCCTGGAAAAAAAATCCTTGGATTTAAGGATTCAGTCATCAAGATGTGCTTACATTTCTTTCTGAGTCACTTAATTCATAAAAATCATAAAATCAAAGCAATATGGCTGAACTTTGTGTATATATAACTAAACATACACTATAAAGGGCTCTGTTAGAACATCTGGGGTTTTTGGAGGGTAGGGTTGCCTGAGGGTTAAATAAAGGGAAAACAATTCTGGTTAGGAAAGTAGTCACCCCATCGCCCTGATACGGTTTGAGTTCTCCCATATTTCAGTACATAGAAAAGATAGCAGTGGCGAACATCTATAGTCAGCTGACAAGGCTTCCATAGGCATATGAAAAAAGATGGCACATTTGATGGTTCCTCACAAGCCCAATTAAGCCTGGAGGGGATACAGGGGGTAGAGGGGTGGGGACATTCTCTTGGAGACAGGGTGGAAGAGGAATGGGATGAAGAACTGTGGGAGGGCAGACCAGGAGGAGGGGAATGACTGCACTTTAAAAAAAGTCATAAAAAAGAAAAATAAAAAAATTCATTGAAAGAATGAATCTGAGGTCTTGGTTTTTCCCAGGGTGAGTGATTCTGGTATTTGAGCACTGAACTAACCAATACCATTCACTGCCTTAAATGTAAAGAGCTTTTATAGCATCATGGATTCTGTGGGTTAGGTGTTTGGACAGGGTATAACTGGGTTGGGCTGTCTTTGTTCTCCTGTTTATAGAGACTCAATTATGAAGCCTTGAAGAGCTTAGGGTAATCAGATTTGAATTACCTAGGGACTTCTTTATTCAAACAACCAGAACACAGGTTGAGATGATTTGAAAGTTGATCTTAGCTGAGACCACCTATGCATCTTTTCGTGGCTCTATTTTTCTGTGCATAGTGGGTGCAACTCTGAGAGAGAAGAACTATAAAACTCTGACCCAGCTTCCCACATGCCACTTTTCAGTGGTTGCCCATGATTGACTCAGGCCTACCAGCTTAAGGAAAGAGAAGACAACACACTCCAGTTTTTTATAGGTAAGAGACTAGACCACATTACAAAACAGTAATGAAAGATTTTCATCTTTTTATGAAAAATGTGATTTCTGCATATTAAAATATGGTTCTCTGCTGTCTCAAAAAATAATGATTGTTGCCCTGACTTTATATTTCATTAAGAATTGTGGGAATGGAAAACACCAAAAAACAATGCCTTCTAAACACAACAGAATCGATACACATATGAACTCACAAAGACAGAGGCAGCATGCAAAGGTCTGGACCAAATAACATCTCAGTGTTGAGAAGGGAAGTGGACACAGGCCCTATCAATAACCCAGAAGTTAGCTACAACTGATAAGAGCTCACAAATGAAAAATCACTTTTTGTTCCAGTGAAGTCTTACTGGAAAAACAAACCACTTTTCAGGGCAGGTCCCATGCTTAGCAATAGATAGACCAATACAAAAAGAACTCAGTGGTGTTTTGGAGGCGTATGTGTATCTGTGTGTGTGGGTGTGTGTGCCACAATGCTTAATGTATTTTATATGTATGTTTTATTTTAGGTTTGATTGACTTGGTTTTTTTTTTTAACTGTACCTATCATTTGTTTATATAATATCGTTTCTGATTTTGTTTTTATGGGTTTTTCTCTGTGTGCAAATGTGTGTGTTTCAGCATCTGTTTCGTTGGTTCTTTTATTTTACTGTTTGTTTTGTTCTATTCTGGTTTATTTTTCTTTATCTTATTTTATTTTTAGCTGCCTGTTTGTATTCTAATGAGAGAGAAAGAAAGGGTGTGGATTTGGGTGCGTGGGAAGTGGAGAATCTGGAGGAGGAGAGCTGGGAAGGAGGGAAACCATAATCAGAATATATTGTATGAAAAAGCTCTATTTTCAATAAAATGAAAGAATTGTGTTGCTTGGTCACTTCATCATTCTAATATAAAATATACCCCTTAAAGTACTCTGTTTTTAAAACATTTCCCAATGCTAATCATAAAAAGCTATAAATAAATATACAAAAACCAATTAACACTACTGTCTTCATTTGTGTACATCATTTAATAATAACCATTGTTTAATAAGTTGTATTGGAACATGAGAGAAGAGGAAAGCAAGAACCAAATGGAGACATTTGAGCAAAGAGATTAATGTATAGCCAGGAACCAGGCATGCTTAGATAGGAGTAGCATTCATAAATGATGCACCAGGGCTCTCAGCCTTTCTTGAATAAAACAGTCATTCACAGAGCTTCAAAAACAGAGAAAATCACAGTATTCTGCTTCTTCTCTAAAAATATTGATCAAATTGATCTGATATGTGGACCATGCATCAATATGAAATCTTGTGCTGTGATTCTAATGTATATCCCACCTTGAGAAATGTTTCCTTGAAACCCCTTTTAATGAACAAAGTAAAGTAGAATTAAATTATGTTATTTATTGTCATAGACAACTGTAGGAGGGTTTAAGATTTTAATGACTATGGCAGTCATTTATCTCCTATTCTTTGACAGATTATTATGCCCTGGGGTCTGTTGGATTCATAGGTCACTTGTTTGCCTATGGACCCATTACCATGCCAATGTTCGAAGCAAAAAGGAAATAAAAGCTGAAATGATTTTCCTTCATATTGATAACAGTGACTATATAGTTGCTCTATTTTTTAAACTTGTACAACTACTTGATAACTTTCCGTTGTGATTCAGATATGAGAACATTCTAAACCCTAGATGTTTCCAAATACTCCTCCTGATAAACAAGGCTCCTTTACAGCCTAATTCATCTGCTGGACTCTGTAGTTGGGCCTGGTTTTGAATGCTGGCTCTGTAGCTATTTAGTAAACAAGTGACTTTTAACAATGTTTCTCTCCTGTGCCTCCAAAAGTCTGAAGAGAATACCTGTTTTTCAAAATGGCAGCGAGAACAAATATCTTTCTGTTTCTATTCAGCAAACTTTTCCTGAGCATGACACTACTTCCAGATCATGTGCTCTTCATAGAAGACACAGTAATGAATGAGGCAACCTTACTTTGTATTCTGGGGAGATGAAGGGAGTAAGTTAGAGGCAAGGAGACAATATCAGCTTTTTCTGATAGAAACTGGAATTTAAAAAATGAAGCAAAAGAGTATTCTTGAGAAACATGTTGTATTGTATTAAATGGTGGGGGGGAGGCTGAGACAAAAATGAAAGAAAGCTATGCAGAGAGAGTGGGGGAGGGGTTGTTTGTTTCTGTGATGAGGGCTCAGGTGGCCTTGAACTCAATAAGGAGCTGTGGATGACCTTGAACTTCTGATCCCCCGGCCTCCATCTCCCCAATGCTGAGATCTTAAGTATTCAGTACCATACCCAGTTTATATCATATGAGTGGGGGATGCAAGTTAAGCATGCAATGTAAGCATTCTGTCAACTGAGTAACATTGCCAGCCCCAGAGAGATTGTTAGCGCAAAGGCTGTGTAGTTAAACTTAGCTCACATTGTTTAATAAATTAAAAGTAATAAAATTAAAGAGAGAAAAAAAAAACCCTACAGGATTCTCAAAGGGATGTGCAGTATGGACAGTGAGAGCGGGTAGGTAGGAGGAGAAGTTGGGAGCCATCATTTGTGAGTCTTCTGGTGACTTTATTTCATGCAAGGGGTAGGTTATCCAGTTTTGGATGGGAAGTCAGAAGAGTGAAAAGCCCATGTAGAAATATACCATAGTTGCCCTAGTGAGATATGGAGATATGGAAAAATATATAGACTTAGTGTTTCCAATGTATCATATAGTGTTATTAATGATAAATGAAACTATTCATAAAATGTGCATCGATGTAAATAAAACGTCCATGGTGATCTCTCTGTAAATCCTGTAGAGAGCTTTTGCTCTGTCATTAGCTTGGTTTTGACAACAAGTTCAGTAAGTAGAGAAGTGACTGGAATTTGTATCCATTATCTTTCTAAGATCTACCCTGAACGGTGCTATGATAGTTTGTGAGCCTAGCTAGCTGAGGGTCTCCCAACAGAAAAGATATATTGACCTTGATCTTCTAAGGGAGGATGTTCTGTTCAACTTTCCATTGCCTAAATCCCCTGCAATCAATAATACTTTTATTGTCCTTGTCATTTTGCTTTTCTAAAATGTCAAAAGTTACAATGGTTTGGTTTTCTGTAGTCATTTAACATTTTTAAAATATATGCATGGGGGTTTTGCCTGCACATATGACTGTGCAATACCCAAGAAGGCCAGAAGAGGACATAGGATACCCTGGAACTGAAGTTGCAGATGATTGCAAGTCTCCATGCGGATGCTAGGAATTGAAACACCAGGTCTTCTGAAAGAGTGGCTAGTCCTCTTAAACCCTTATCTCTCAGTCCTCTTGGTTGTTACTTGTATTTCTAAATTTGATGGCCAAATAGAATTATATTCTAGTGACTGGAACACTTATACAATTGAACAGTGTGGTTCCAAGATCAAGTTGTAATTTGAACCATTTCAACATATATTATGGTGCTATGCAGGCTCATTGTTTTCCTATCAAAATGAAGCATGTATAGAAAAACAAGGTAAGCACCATTTCATAGCACTGCCCTTGAGAAGCACTGGTCTTAAGATGAATGAAAATTTCCATTTTCTCCTGTATTAGGATACCTGTGAGGAACTGTTTTACAGGCTATATACCAGGGAAGACTGGTTTTAAGTAAGGCAGTGGGGTCTGCCTTGGAAGATCCAAGCACAAATATTCTGCCTTTCATGTTTGACTAGATAACTTCTTAGTGTCTTTATTTCTTAGTTTCACTCCCATAAGCTGAAATTATTGTTTGTTTTCCAGTTTAATGAATGTGGCCAGTCTCAGAGAAATCTTGCTTTGACACTTGGTTGACTTTAAAAAAGAGAGGCTTCCCAGGCAGATAATATTTTGCTCACCACAGAGGGTTTTTTTGTCTTTCTTTCTTGCTCCTTTTTAATAGGCTGATTGTTGAAGCAGATTTAGAGACAGGATGAGTTGAAGCACAAGGGCAGAGTATTTACCTAGACCATCTCCCTGTTATTGGAGTGCCTGGTCTCTGATAATAGCAACATTCTATACCACAGCTGGACTTCTTTATAACTGAATCTGTAGCTATATGTTATCACGCCAAGTCTGCTGTTCTTTCTGTGAACTCATGTACTGTATGTTCTATAGGTTTGGAAAATGACATATATCCAATATCATAATATGGTCCCTAATAACTTCCTAGGTTTAAAAGCCTCCTGTACTCTCAGTTTGCCTTTCCACATTCTCATTCCTGGGCAGCAACTAATCTTTTTACTCTCTTCATAGATTTTTTTTTCCTTTTCTAGACTATTATTTAGTTAGAATAATATAGCATGGACATAGCTTCTCTATATTGGCTTCTTTAACTTTGCAACATGCATTTAGTCTTCCCTCTATGTCTTGTCATATCTTAATCACTCTTTGAGTGCTGCATAATATCTTAGTATGTCATTGTACCACAGGTTGTTTAAAGCTTCTTTAACTGCTAAGGGATATCTCAATTGCTTCTGAGTTCTAGCAATTACAAATTACAAAAAAACTCCATTGAATAAATAAAAACGAATATAATTTCCAGAGTATATAACAAGTGTGTGTTTAGTTTTATTAAAAAACAAAACAAAACTGCTGAACTGTCTTTCAAAGTGGCTGTACTCTTTTGGATTCTCTGAAACTAGATGACACATTCTTCCCTGCCCTTACCAGCTTTTGTTGTTGACAGTGTTCTGGATTTTATCCATTTGAATAGGCATGTAACAGGATCTCATTATTGTTTTAACTTTCATTTCCCAAGTACATGAATAATATGAATACAACATGGATAATTTAAAGAACTTGCTTATTTGACACCTGCATATCATATTTGATGGGATGTTTCTTTGGATTTTTGCCTATTTTTCAAATTGAGTTGTTGTCTTTTTGAATGGTAAGAGATCTTTGGCTAAGCATCCATTATCAGCTATGTCTTCATAAATATTTTTTCCAATTTTTATATTGTACTTCCATTCTTTTAATAGTTAACATTTCTCTTTTAACAGCAGAGTTCTACAAAGAAAGGATGAAACTTTTAGTAATATTATTTAGGAGGTACATTGTCTTCTTTCTTCCTGGTTTTGTCTGCTCTAGAAGACAGGGCTGCCATGACTTCTTCTGGCACAGTAATTCTCTTAAAATGAAATGAAATAGACTGAGAAAGAGAACTCAAAGTTAAAGCCAGGAACGTTGTATAGTTCCCTACCTGTCTCATTTCTGAATCTATTAATTTAGATCTTCTCTTTCTTTATTTGGTTAATTGAGCCAAGGGTCTGTCAATCTAATTTAACTGTTCAAAGAACCAGCTCTCAGATATGTTGATTCCTTGTTTTGTTTCTGTTGTTTCTATTTCACTAATTTCTAGTCTATTTTTCTTAAATTTTTAATTTTTTTATTTCTTGTAATCTAATAGATTTGGGTTTGGTTTGTGCTTGTTTTTTTTTCTAAATTCTTGAGTTACAAAGTTATGTCTTTTATTAGTACTCTTTCTGCCTTTTAAATGTAGGATCTTAAAGCTGTAAATTTTCCTTTTTGGACTGATTTTAAATACGTTTTAGAGGTGGTGTTGTGTTATGTTTTCATTTTCATTTAGTTACATTATTTCTTTATTATTATTTAAGGGAGATGCAGACACCATATGTATATATATATGCACTATATTGCGCTATACCTTAGAGCTAGGGGCAGCAATGGTTACAACTTCTCAACTCTGTATTCTTAATTCCTTTTCTCCATATAAAGGTTTCAACACTGCAGGTTACAATGTTGAGGAGCAAGTTCCTGCTGGACATTTCTAAGTTTTAAATATACTCATATCCTGGTTTTTTTTGTTTTTTGTTTTTTTGTTTTTTGTTTTTCTTTAAGGAAATTTGCTATTGTATTCCTTTTGGTGAATTCTTTTCATTATTTAAAAAGATGTGATTCATCTCTTTGGGCAAGTAAATGCCTTTTTATAGAAATATCAAGTTTCTGAATCATATTCCCTATAAGAAAAATAAAACAAGAGAACATCCTTTACTCAAATGATTATGAACTGATGGTGCTCCTGACCAACCAGAAAGCGACTCCATTCCTCCTGAAATCAAACTTATGGCTTCTTTGTACACATTAATTAGCATTTAACTCATTATGGATTATCTCTACCAGGCATGACAACAATAAAGCAAGGCAATATTGGAATAGTAATGAAATGGTTTCTCGGAGCCATGAAAAACATAATTTTGAACTATTCATATGAATTTTATTTTACATAACTGTGTTTCTAAAACAAAATACCTGTATGACTTTAGTAGGCCCCCAAAACAAGTACACTGATTTGGTTCTCCAATGAGTGTACAATTTTGAAAAATGTATTTTTTTTTCCCCCAGTGGATCTCACTAAAAAATGATAATCATGAACTGTGGGTTACCTTCGCTAATATGAAGCAAGGTCATCACTTTAGTGATAAATCATAATTAAAGACATCAATTAGGAGTTTATCTGCATTCCCTACATGTGATATTCCACAGAGTTTTCTTACTTGGCTGTCAGGATGGGGTTGTCAAAGTAGTGGTGAATGGAGAGAATCACTTACCTAAGAAGATAGCAAGTCAAACTGTTCAGAATTAAACGTTGTTAGGGTCCTGATACAGCACTCCACCCCAAAAGTAAAATAAAAAATCAAACAGACCAAAACCAAAACAAGCAAAACAAACAAAAAGTTCTGAATGCAACCTTATTTGGAATATAATCAGTAAAGATGATGGCGTACTGGAGTAGGCTAGAGACTTAGTGCAGCCTAACTGCTGTTCCTATAGCAAAGGACAAAGAACATATACACAGAGGACAATCCCATGCCCTCACAGAGGGAAAACAGTTTGTGATGATGAATGAAAACCTTGGGAGTTATGCAAGAACAATTCCAAGAGTAGCAAGGATTCAGAGAACTTGCCAAAGACTTTGTGTGTATATACCTCCAAAATATGGAGAAAATTGACCTGATGTCCTGGTTTAAATTACCCAGTTAAATGTTTTTTGTTACAGTAGCTCTAGAAAACTGCCATGGATTCCACTGGCTGCTGAGTAATTTCTACAGGTGGAAATGTGGAGTAGTCAGAACTAGATTTTAGAGGCCAGATATGCAGATAGAAACGCAAGAGCCAGACTGCTTAGTGAGCAGCCACTGTAGAGATCTTGGCAATCTCTTATTCTAGATGCCAAGTTTCCTGCCAGTTTCTAGCCTCTCTCTTATTAATTTTTACAACTGGTATAACATTGAGTCCGCCCAAATAACCCAGAACCATGTTCTTCAAGTCAGTTGATCAGAAATTGCAAATCCCATCTTTGAGTTTACATTGTTTCTGTCACGTGAGAAAGACATGCCAATATTGTCAGGAAGCTATTTGTCTGCCTACCTTGGGTTGGTTATCTGTAGCCTGGCAACAGGTCTCTTCAACAAAACTGAGAAGCAAAGAGTGGTAGTTTGAATATGTGTGACCCAGGGAGTGGCACTATTAGGAGGTGTGGCCTTGTTAGAGAAAGTATGTCACTATGGGGTTGGGCTTGCAGACCCTCCTCCTAGCTGCATGGAAGACAGCAGTCTTCTGTTTCCCTTTGGAACACAAAGTTCCTCCAGTTCCATCCCTTCCTGGATGCTGCCATGCTTTCCTGCCTTGAAGATAATGGACTGAACCTCTAGAAGTGTAAACCAACTGCAATTAATTGTTGTCCTTTATTAGAGCCGTGTTGGTCATGATGTCTCTGCACAGGAATGGAAATCCCATGTAAGATGCTAGAAAAACTAAACTGTGAGGAGGAAATCAAACTATATCAAAACATAATAAACACCAGTGATAAGCAGAAGGAGAAAGTCAAGTCACATGAGAGATGCGCTATATGACTTTGATAAAATCTATCTTTATAAACATGTCATTTGAGAATTATAGAGATAAATCTCCACAATGTAGATAATTGACTGTTAAGGTCATCAGACTTAGGTGGGAAATTACTGTAAGCCTGGAGGACAATGGAAGGTTGCTTTGCAGTCCTAGCTTCAGGATTAATTTTGACCTTAACTTGAGCACACTAGGTATAATTTTCCCTCCTTTCCTTTCTAATTGTGCCTTCAAAGTTTGTAAATCTCAATAAATCACACGTTACTTTAAGGTAAGTTTTTCATGCTTAATGCTATTCAAATGAACAATAGTATCGCATGCATTTGTAACACCATTTACATATCACCTCGGGTCCCTATTTCTTGGCATGTTACTGATCAAGCCTTTAAGTTAAAAGGCTTTATTATCTGTGTGGTTTTCATCTACATCTACTTATTCTACCACCAATATGGGTATCTACTCTTATCTAGTTTTTCTATGCAGATTTTAGTTATATTTTGCTTATTTTATCATCTTATATTCGTCTTAAAAATCAAATGGAATGTATTTCAGAACTTAGCTGGGAAGAGCTTGTGTAATGGTTGTTATTGAGCACCTCCTGTATACTCAACATTGTTGTCATTGGAAATACACCAAGTCTTGAAGGCTATTTTGGAAATACTCAGTTTAGAACATCCTTGGAGTTACTAGTATTCTTTCTAGAATCTTCCTCCATAAATGTATCTCTTCTTATCTTATGGTCAGTATGCCTTTGTTACCTGTTCTACAATAAAACTTCTGTATCCTGAATTTCATTCGGCTTATCTTTTTAGGTAATTATGTTTGGAATGTGTCTGACAAAGCATGTGTCACCGAAGGAGTTAAAAACAATAACTCTACATATAGGGCTTTTTGTTGTTTTTTTGGGTTTTTTGGTCAGGGTTATTTTCTTAACCTAAATGAGCAGCTCTCTGTGGATGGAGGTATAGTCATTGTGTATAGACTGTAAATCGCAGCATGGAAATATGAACGTGTTAGAATCCTTCTGAGTTTCTCTGTCTTCTTTCTGGTTCTCTTATCCCAATCTTACAAATAGTATGACTGCACCCAATTTGAAATCAATCAGTTAAGTAGATGATAAAAGCCGCCTTGCCCAAAGCAAGTTAGAAGAAGGCCACTTTTCAAACAATAATTTAAGTGGGTTGAAATTAGTGATTTTTCTCATTAAGGGAAAACAGAACTGTACATTCCAGAAACACCTAGGAATTGAGATCCATTTTATTTCACCACCAATCCACTTTTCTAATTAATCTGCCTATTAGTCAAAGAGCGACTTATAATAGCTATACCTGAGGACTCTCAGAATCTATGCAGCTCCTCAAGGTACAGTCTCCCAAGAACCCCTGAGCTGTGTAGCCTCCCTCTTTTAGAAACTCAGTGAGTGGGTGGGGGGATACTCCAGGGGAGGGGGAGGGAGGTTCCAATGGGTTGATCTGGAAAGGGGAAACATTTTAAATGCAAATAAAGTATCAAAAAGAAAGAAAGAAAGAAAGAAAGAAAGAAAGAAAGAAAGAAAGAAAGAAAGAAAGAAAAGAAACTTAGTTGTCTTTGTTTCCTCATGAAGCTTCTTCCATTTAAATCCTTTTGTGTGGAAAGGCTACTCAGATGCACACAAACTTAGTTATTCTTAAGAACAGGTAAACATACGCTAAGAAATATGCTTAATACAAAACTGCATTACCACCAATAGCTTCTTCCCTCATATCAGTAGGGAGTGAGAATAATAGCCATTGAAACTACCAATGGACATGCGTCAGACAGTCATTGTAGCCTTGTGTCTAGTAGAAATACCATGTACAAGGTCCTATAGCTTATAACTTTGTTATCATGTGTGTGTGTGGAATACTTTGTGCTGATTATCTTATTTATATTAATCAAATAAACATTTTTATGTTTTAAAAATCAAAAAGACATCCACTATAGTTCAAGTATTTTTATCTGGGTGGTAGGGGATGGGAATTGGCAGGATTTGTACCTAAGCTCATTGATAAAGTTCTTTAGCTACAGCCATCTGATTTGTACCTGGTCCCTGCCCAAAGTCTTCAAAGACACGAGGTTGTCACCTGTATGTGAAGCCTGGGAAGCTTCGAAAGCTCTTCCTTCAAACTTAGACATTTGCAAGTGTAAACATTCCTTATGTGTTTCTGGGTTACTCGTCTGCAGAAGTTCTGCTTTTCCTTTTGCCTTAGAGTAAGCAATGCTGGTTATGTGCATCAGTTTTAAAATAGAATCCCTGAGGGAGTTTTTACTCCAGCTGGGAGCACAGAAATCATCTACCACAGCCCCTTCATAGATCAGCAGATTGAATCCCAGAGAAGATAAGGTAGAGACTTAAAAAATCATGCAAGCTTTTAAGAGCTTTGCCTGAAGTAAAGCTGTGATGAATGTAAGTTCCACCGTGGTGTGTTTTCCCTACATCTTCATGAGGGTTGCAGGAATAAACATCTTAAATACAGACTTATTCTTCCCTTTCATTAAGAGTTCCTCCACAAGAGTGTGCTCCCTTGTCTCTATTGAGCACAATGGAAGAGTCCTGTGCCTTTAAAATTTGTATAATTAGAACACAATTTAACACTTAATGGATCCTGCTTCTCTAGGGTGAAACACCATTCTGTTCTGATGCTCTCGGCCGAAGGCATTTCCTATTTATTTGATTTAAAGTGGGGTTGCCGGGGCAAATGACCCCGAGAAGCTTTCAGATGAAGTTCCATCTAACTCTAGGCAGAGGCTGTTATCTAATCGCTGCAGTCCCTTCAGTCTCTGATAATTATCAATAAATTGGATGGTAGATACGTAGCAGTGCCTCTCGAGAGGGGGATGTGCTGAAGTCTTCTAGGGGTGACTCTTTCTGCTTGTCAGCAGGATGGAGGAGTGAGGACAGCTTGGCCCTGTTTGTCAAGATCAGAAAGTGTGCTGGAGAAAACTAACTCCTGGGCAAGGGAGGTGTCAGGAAGATGGATTACCCTAGGAAGCCAAGCCTGCTCTCCCCGTGGGCAGCAGCACACTTAGATATAATTTGCCAGCTGTCTGTCTTGTCCTAGAGAGTCTCTTGTCTTTTCCTCCTTTACACTGCTGCCAGCAGTCAGCCTGTGCTGTGTATATCTAGCCTTCTGAGCAGTGAAAAAGGTGCCCGGACTCCCAGAGAGGGAAACACTCCACCTCAGGGCTGTCAGCTTCTGCATCCTATTAGCATAATCAGGAGCTCTCAGAGACCCACCCTGTGGGGAAACCTCGAACCTTATTAGAGAATGATCCTGTTTTGTGAATGAAAGGCTGATTGTACCCAGAGGTGAGCCAAGATGAGGCCAGATTACTGAATGAATCAATCTTCCGCCCTTTGTATGTGGATTTGAGATGTAGTGTTACAAGTGGCATTTGGAAATAAAAAAGGCTGTGGGGAACCCATACAATAGGACCAGAAATCATTCCATTTTTCTTGCAAACGGAATTTAAGGCATATTACCTGAGCAACTGTTTTGTGAGGAAAGAAGCCTAGGTGCATGCATTGTGTGTATGCATTGCCAACTCACACAGTGAGACAGATTCTGGGGTGGCTGAGTCACTCTGTGGTCCCAGCCTGTCTCTTTAAAAAACACTGAGATTGTACATACAAGGGTCTTAGCCCAATTCCTCAGCTGTGTGAACTGGAGGTTAGTAAGGATGCTTGAAACAATGGCTACTGTCTTTTCTACAGGAGTAAGTGGAGCATGTTCTACTAAGTGTGAGTTATCCACACAATATAAAGGCAAGGGTTGTAGATTGATGCAGTCAGTTATTGTTGTTCTGTTACTCAGTCTTACCCTGTAGTCCAGGCTGTCCTGAAGTTTGATCTGTAGAGCAGACTGGAATTGAACTTGCAGCATCCTCTTGTCTCAGCCTCCTTAGTGCTAGGAGTATGCCTAACTTCTCCCTGCCCCTCTTTCTCTCATTGTGTTTTCAGTTCCTCTTGAGATCAGGCCAGAAGCTCATTTCATTAACATATTCCCTAGCTTTGGTGATCCAGGAGGGAAGAACATTTAACCGAATTGAATTGTTAGCCTCATTAATCTATATCATGAAGCCAGAATGTCTGATGCTCTGCTTGCTTCTTACTCTCTCTCAAATGTAGGCACGGAGCCCAAGTCTATAGAGAACAGTAAAGTAGGAACTAAAACACAAATGTTTCAGTGGGGCCAAGCTGCTTGCTAGCAATGTCAGCTCAGTATCTCTGAGTATCCAAAAGCAATGCTAGAGAGTCTGATTCTCTTTATGATACCGCTAGGATATCTCATTGCTACCTGATCTTATTTCAGCTGCTAAAGAAATCAGGTAACACCGGGCAGTGGTGGTGCACACCTTTAATCCCAGCACTTGGGAGGCAGATTTCTGAGTTCAAGGCCAGCCTGGTCTACAGAGGAGTTCCAGGACAGCCAGGGCTATACAGAGAAATGCTGTCTGGGAAAAAAAAAAAAAAAAGAAAGAAAGAAAAAGAAAAAGAAAAGAAATCAGGTAATGTGTGTGTGTGTGTGTGTGTGTGTGTGTGTGTGTGTCCTGAGTTTAACATGACTCTGGAGAATAGTAAACTCACCATACACTCCTTTATATGAGTATTTACCTAATTGTAAAGGATTGTGTCAATCACTAATGTTGTGGGGATTGGCACAGAGAGGCAAGGTGATAACTGAGCACAATGAAATTCTTTTTCCAAGCCCTAACTCATATACCAACTTAATAATCAACTGATTATTAAAGTGTCTCTGGGTTTCAGTAGATGCTAGGTGTTCCTCTGTCAGGCGAATGGCAAAATGACACAACCAATGTTCTCTAGACAAGCTCTTCTTAGACTATGGTTTAAGGCTTCCACACAGTCCAGATCTGGAAGATAAAAAGAAGATGAACTCAGTGGTTTAATAGTTAATATGTTATGAATTCTCTAGTCACTCACCAAAGGAGTATCTGCTTGGTTTTGTCACTTACTAGCAGCCATCTAGATAGTCTTGATCAAGACACTCTTGATCTGAAGTGATGACCAACAGTTATGCATGAGCTAGCAGATGTTGACTTAGGGAAAGGGGAGGGTTCGAGTTGACTAGCTGAAATGAGCATCCCATTGAAAGAATATGTTGAACCAAAAGTGGTAGACTGAGAGCTAGGAGTCAATAAGAGGAAGCTGGGCTTTCAGCAGCTCCAGTGAAAAGAGGCAGGGAATGAATGGCTTCTGGGGGAGGGAGACTACCTATTTTCTTCACGAGTTCTAGTTCTGGGATGCTGCCCATGTTCCAGCCAATGTCTCTGTGCATGTATTGGCTGTGTAAGTGGGCTCAGTTCATTTAAACAGAGTGCATAGAGTTGGAAGGGGAAAGGTAATAGGAAGGGAGAAGTTAGAAGGGAGGAGGGAGAGGAGGACTTGATCAAAACACATCACATGCATGCATAGAATTCTCGAACAACGACCACAGAACCAAAGGAAACTGAAAAATTACTTAGCATTACACAGTAACTAACTGTACTTAATTATTCTCAGAGATGTGCAGGAAACCTAGGAGATAATTAAAAAGGGAAGAAACACAGACTGTTCTGTATGATATGAGGTGAAAACCAGGGCATAATATCTCTTAGGGATTTGGCCAGCTCATGTGGCAGGAGAGTGTTAGATTCTGAAGAGGAGCCTGCATTGGCCTGCTTATAGCTCTAGAAGGATGACATCATCCTATGGCAGGCAGGATTGTCACTCTTTGCTACATTTTCATTCCTCTCAGTTCACCCCTAGTTCTTTAGTCTTTGAAAAAATATTTTGAGATTATTATTAAGGCACAAAATATTGATTGAGTGAGTTGATTTACTATCTTAAATTTATGTTCAAAAGGAGCTTATTTTTAAAAACTTGAAAATCCATATCAATTATGCCTGCCCAAATGGAATGTTTTTAGGTTTGAATGTGTAGAAAATCTTCATATTTTTTGCCTATTGAGCCTCTCAACATTAAAGTGCATCCCTTCCTCTTATTCCCTTACAGTTGGCTCACTTTCAGTACCACTTGCTCTCTAGTTGGAGAAATTCTTTCAGTTATGGGTACCACATCAGAATGTCTTTCATTTAAGATGACAGATCCAATATACTGTATGTGTGAGAAGTACAGATAAGAGTAATCAGATCTCATGCTTCAGGGAATAACCTGACTACCTGAGATGGTCAGGAAGGCATTTTTCCCATGAGCATCTCATAGAGACAGAAGCCAAGAAAAACATCCAACTTGCTACTGTGGTAATGTCTCATTGAATCTCATTAGTTGCAGGGTATGAAATATGACCCTGTTCTAGTATGTGTCTTATGTGATGGTATCCATACATGGATATCTCTTTCATAAGCAGAAAAAATACATATCAGTTAAGACAGAGATTTGTTGGCACAAAAGAAATATGATTTCTTAAAGATAAACTATTACAATCTTCCCATATTTTCTTCCATGGGCATGAAAGCACTTTTCTAAACTGAGTTCATTAATCCTCATGAATATTTTGTCACATCAATTCTATTACATAGGTCCAGTCTGAAAAGACAGATCCATCCTATTTTCTCTAAAAATTATTTTTCGCCGGGCAGTGGTGGCACATGCCTTTAATCCCAGCACTTGGGAGGCAGAGGCAGGTGGATTTCTGAGTTTGAGGCCATCCTGGTCTACAGAGTGAGTTCCAGGACAGCCAGGGCTACAGAGAGAAACCTAAAAAATTTATTTTTCATTATTGCTTATGACTGTATATATATGTGGGTCTCTCTCTCTCTCTCTCTCTCTCTCTCTCTCTTTCTCTCTCTCTCTCTGTTGTGCTGGTATGTGAGTATCAAAGCCTGCAGGTCGGAGGACAACTTTTGGAAGTCAGTATTCCCTTCCACACTTACCTAAGTTTCCAGTGTCCAACTCAGCTCATCGGGTGTGCACAGCAAGTGCTTTTATCCAGTGAGCCTCCTTGCTGCTCCCGTCCTGATCAGTAAGTCCTTTCAGTACAAGATTTTACAGTACTCTAACACATTTATTACCTTGATATCTCAATAGAGATTCTGTATCTAAGACTGTTAGCTTGATAGTTTCCAACTGTAACTATACTTCTCAGCTTCTGTTGTAGATTATGGAATCATTTCAGTCTTAAAAGAGGCCACATCCCATCTTACTCAATTGTTATTTTGCCCATACATTCACATAGGTAACAAAGATGGCCCCTCCTTGTGAATAAACATGATACTGCATAAGGTCAGAACGAGTTCTTTCTTTCTACCTTTTTTTAATCTCTACAGCTGCTTTTAGTAGTCTAACATATAGTGCTGAAACCCAGAATCAAAACTCTGAGCCCACTAGTGGCTCAAGATCACACTTAAACAAACCTCCGTGGTTCTTACAAGCTCTCTGACCTGTGTCTTAGAGGGCCAGGTAGGGCCACCCATTTCTCTCAGTTCTTATTTTTCTCACTTTCTGTCTGTGCCCTTTTTCATTTTAACCAAGTCTCCTACCCCCAACCCATTCTCTCTCTTTCTCTGCAGCTGCTTTTAGTAATATAACAAAACTAAATGGAACGCCTCACCTCTGGTTCACTCACATGTGACCCTTCCAAAAATCTAATGTGGGAGTCAAGTACATGCTAGACAATGCCCTGGGCCCAGTGGGGAAGAGTTAAACCATTCCCTAAGCAGACCTAAGTACAGCTCAGGACGCCACCCCAAAGCTGGACGCCACCCCAAAGCTAGACTTGGGCATTCCTCCCCTCTGCTGTTTTCTTCTTTATACTGACTTACCACTTTGACTTGGGTACAATAAAACTTAGTCTGATTTATGGTTTGTTTGTAAAGCCATATCAGTTGTCATTTAGAGAGACTCGGTTATGTTCTACCTCAGGGATAAATAACCCCTTTTTGTGACTTTTGTTCTGTTGAAGTCTGGAGTGCTGTGGAGATGTCAGATAGTAGGCTTATGTATCACAAGATTTTCCAGATGAATCCAGAGGAAGTTATGCTTATCCTGAAAAGATGCTTGGATAAGAAGTTAGAACACTTTTGACTATCCATATTTTAGTTTCTTATGTAGATTTACAATATTTTCTAAATATTCTTTTGGATCAAACCATTCTAAATTGTTGACATGTGATTTAATGAAAAGCCAGGTATAAAGGAATGTGTGGGGATCTATGAAATATTTAGATGTTTATTTTGAACACTGGTGCCCTAGATACAGAGGAGACAGCACTTACACTCAGGGTGTGAATAGGGCCTTCCCAGTTTTGGTACCTAAAGGATGCTGAAGTTTATCACTTCAACCAACTAACCATGCACACCTGGTCTGTATATTCAGTCTAGCAGAGCTTCCACTGAGAGAAGCTGATATATTTATTGGTAGTCCCACTTAATGAAAAATGCCATAAGATTCCCATTTCCCAAAATTCATTGCTTTCAGCATGTGCCCTGTGGTATAAAAATGAGTGCTAAAAATTAAGGAAAATAGTGAATGGTGGAAAGACAGTAGTTTTCAACAGTTTTCCTGCTTTCTTAGATATTCATAGTGCATATTAGTAAATTAATGGTTTGCTTATGTCTTGTAATAAATATCCTCTTTTTAATTTTATTTAATTCAAGGCTTTCCAAATGCATTTGACCATTCATTTGTATAGCATTCATTGTATTCATTGATAGAATATTTATTAAAATCCCACTCTTGGGAACACAGCCTGGCAAATTCTACACTGGGGAGAAAAACTGATATAAAGGGAATCCAGCTAAGCAACAAAGTGCTTATTTGCATTAGTGAGTTGTTTTATTTTGTGCAGAATGCCTTTTCATGTGCATTTCTGAAGAACATTAGAATCACATTTAAGTGATTTCTAAGGAAGCAATCATCTTTGGAAAAATCAAATATTAAATATATGTTTAAAAATTCAAATGCTACAAAATCTCTCCCCCTACTCTACCTCCAGCCCAGCCATTCTTCTCGACAGTGCTGGATTGATGACAGATCAAGCTTCCATCCAGCTTTCCAAACCACTCCTTATGTAAAGAAAAATACACCTCATGTTATAGAAGAAGAGTATAAACCTACTTAGGAATAGCTGGTCAATATGTGGCAGTAGAAATATAAAAAGGGGAAATTCAAGCCATGTGTCTTTTCTTTCTTTTTTCAGAAGGAATTTATCCCTTGACAATGCCATATATAATATAATACATTCTAGTCATACTCATTTTCCCGCTTTCTGTTATCTTCCTCCCACACCTACCAACCCTCCCTCCTCCAGCTGTCACATCCCCTTTTAATTTTTCCTTCATGACCCTAGAGTTGCCAATCATATGAGCATGGGTGTGGATCTATTGACTGGAGAATGATTATTTCATGTGAGCTACACCAGTAAAGACAATGGCTTCCTTTTTCTCAAATGACCCTAGTCTACAAGGAGCCCCTCTCCATCAATACTGAATGTTTAAGGGCTTTGTTGTGTCTAGACCCTCTGCAGGCAACCGCCGCACATCAGCTGGCATGAGCTCCTAAATGATCTAAGGTCTAGCTAAGAAGGATCTATCATGATCCTGACTATACTTGAAATGACTCAGAGAGAAGGACCTAGAGCTCGGTCTCACCTTAGTGTAGAAGTCTGCTTGGGATTTAAAAGAAGTGTTTCTAATTATTTCTCTTACCCATCTGATCCCATTTACTAAGAAATTGTAGTTTGAATTATTCCTTCTTATTCTGGCTTCTCTGCTTTCTATTGGATTTTTTCCCCCCTTTTTAGAGTTTGATCATTATAAACCTTGGCTTCCTTTGAGTGAAAAGTTCATTAAAAGACAAACATCTGTGGAAACAATGCCAATGACCAAGAGAGAAGTAAAGACCCATCATGGGCCTTCAGTCCAGAGTTGTTTTACTTGCACCTTATTAAAAACTAGCCATGAGGCAAAGCGATCTTGCATGGAGGTTCGGATTTGTTGCAAAAGCCTGTAAATAAAGATTATACTCACACTCACCAGAAGCAAAGAGCCTTGGGGTAAAGCAAGAAATTACCTAAAATCGCATGGAATTTAGTCATAGGATTCTGTTCAGATTAAGTTGGATTATATTTTTTTATTCTATTAGAATATAACAGCCGAGATTTTGTTTAAAGACTCAAGATTCCAGCTTTTAAAAAAAATATTGGTCTGTGACATTTCCAATAGCTACCAAAGTTCAGTTATCTGAAAATCTGTTGCACATATGGCCCACTAGGAAAATAACTATATGTTATTGACATCTTCTCTTGATGCCATGAAAAAAAAGTGGACTCTGGCTGATGCTGTGAAAATGAGATGTATTTATAAGCCTAAGATGTCAATTTTCTAAATTAGTTTCAAACTGAGATATCACACACACACACACACACACACACACACACACTTGCCCTCACTTTTATACCCCAAGAGCTCATCTAAGAACTAACTCCAGGATTTATGACTAGGCACTACATTTATAAAATAGAGAATATATGAGGTTGTTATAGACTGACATGTGTAAGTTTTGGCCACTACTATTACCATAATTTTTTTCCTTAATGTACAAACTCTTCAGTGACATAGAAGGAAATTTTGAAGTATATAAAAATTCTCTTCATGGAATCAGCATTGGCCATAGAGTTAAACTGCCTATGAACCGTTAACTGCTGGAGAGGAATTATTCCTACTGTTTGCCTGGAGGGTGCTTCTTCTTATTAAAGTGTGTAAGATCTATATATCATAAAATGACATGCAGTGAGTTTTCTCCTCCTTTATTTATTTATTTCTATTAAACAATTCAGTGCTTGCAAACATGTACACATACATATATCTATGAGATTCCCTGCACAATAATTATATCCTGTGGTGTCACAAGGGTGTTGTTATCTTTTTTTTTTTTAAGCTTGTTACATTTTTTTAAATTTGGGAGGAAGCTTGAAAAATTTAAAATCAACTTGTGTCTCAACATTTCCTTGCAGTGGAGGAATGCAGAAGAGCAGGAGACTAACAATGAGCTGATTGGATACATATGAGGCAGACACTTGTTCTTGAAAATGATTGGGGCCTGACCAGATTCTATTTAGAGTATTGTAAGGGGAGGGCTTAATAGCTAGCTGCGGTGCTATATTTATTAAGATTACAAGTTGCAAAATTGGTGGTTGAAGATAACGGGGAAGATGACAGCTAGCCCGAGATAGTACAAACAGAGAACTATCTAAATTCAGCACAGCCTGGAAGAATGCAAATGAATATAGCCAAAGCATAGGGGAATAATAATCTAAACAGCAGATACACTTTAGCTGATATGCTTGGAGAGGCAAGATATGTGGTTGCTGGACTGGCCAGGCACCTAGGGAGAATGCTCTGATACTTCCTTCTCTGTTTATTTGGAGATCACAAGACACACAAGCATTTCTTTCTGCCTAGAAATGCCTTTATTTTGCACACAATTTTGAATATCTATTACAGAGTAAATAATAAAAGATGAGGATACACACTATATACCTATAGTATAATCCAGCAAGATGCTGAGGTGGAAGGACTACTATGTGTTGAAGACCACCAGCCTATGGCATGTAGTACGACCCTGGAGAGACAAAGGCAAGAAGGGGAGAGGGAGGAGAGAGAGCAGGAGAAATTATTCTTCCATTCTACCCTGCAGCCAAACTCTAGGCAAAGAAAGATTGAATTAAGGAAACTAGGTGTCTTAGGGTTTTATTGCTGTGAACAGACACCATGACCAAAGCAACTCTTATAAAGGACAACATTTAATGGGGTTGGCTTAAGGTTCAGAGGTTCAGTCCATTACCATCATGGGAGCAGGGCAACAACCAGGCAGCCATGGGGCTTGAGGAGCTGAGAGTTCCACCTCTTGTTCCAAAGGTAGCTAGGAGAAGACTGAGTTGCAGGGAGCTAGGATGAGGGTCTAAAGCCCATGCCCACAATAACACACTTCTTTCAAAAAGGCCACACCTACTCCTACGAGACCACATCTCCTAATAGTGCCACTCCCTGGGTCAAGCATATTCAAACCATCACACCAGGGTTTACTCCATCATTAAATTCTTATCCTGTCTGTGGTCTTGCATAGGACTGTTAGTGTCTGAACATCAGTTATCTTATACATTATAGAAAAATAATGGTCATAGCTCCATGGGATAGGTGATAAAGTGACCTAGTTTGAAATATGAGATATTTTGAATAATTGAAGTTTGGTTGTTGAGTAAGATTACAAAAGAATCAAAGAAGATACTACTATGCAAATAGGAGAATAATAAGCATAGGAAGATCATTATTTATGTTAGAAGCAAGGCCAGATTCACAGATGAGCATCTCTATGGGTGCACAGGGCCCTGCCTGCAGAAAGGTTGAAGGATTGTACATAGCGGAATGCACTGCCTCACAATCTTGAACTGTTCCTCAGCACCATCCGTGATTATGATGTTGTTTGGAGCCCAATTTAACATCACAGTGAAATGTTTGCTTCTGCAGGATATAGTCTAGATCTAGTCTAGGCCCTATAAGAAGCCAAGTGACTGTTAGTGTAGTCATGTGCACATACACAGTGGACCAAATTAGAGGAAAACTCATTTTGGAAAGAGCTGGAACCATGCCCTATCACGTACCTGCTTCACGCCAGAGATCCCAAATAAAAGTAGAGTTAGAGATAAACTAGAAAGCCTGTTCAATGGACATTCTGCAATTTCATTCTGACTTTATGTCCTGAAAGTTAGAGCTCTCACAAATTAGAGGATTTTATTGTGCTTATTGAAAAGCTTCATTCCCTGCTGCTGCTCCTCACACTCCTCCTCCTGTTCCTCTTTTGCTTCTTCAGTTTTACCTTATACTACTAAAGTCAGCACTTTAGTTGTGCTTGAAGACAATCATTACTACTCATTCCATCAATAGTTATTTATTGAAGACATACTCTATATGCTGTATAACATACCAATGGATGCACCTATGTACCAGAATTTACTCAGCACTTATTTACTGACTACCCCTCTCTACTTTCTGACCCCTGATTAAGAATGTACCTTCCATGAGCTTGCATTTCAATATTTGTATGCAAATAACACTTGTTAAACATTTAAAAGATAGAGATAAAATCTTTTGGAATTTAAGAGGCAACCAATCAGTGATCAGACAAAGTTTCAAGAAGGACATTCTACTTAGTTTAGTCCTTGGAGGATGAAAGTCATTACTACAGTAAGAAACATTAAGGAAGGCATTCCAAGCAATGGGAATAGTATGAATAAGTATACAGAGGTGAAAAGATGTGTCCATCACATAAGGGGAAAAGAGAGCACCTAGAGAAATAATTTAGATGCTGTTATGAAACAAAAAAGCAAGAGCCCACCCTCACCTCCAAAGTAAGGTGCTACCAGTGTGGATTGACACATGACTCCATAGCCCACATTTCTGATTTTGTTTCCACAAGCATGGCATTCGCCTATATCGAAAAGCATCTTCTTTCTTCTCCATTTGTAAATTCATTCTACAGAATAAAATCAATTGACTGTCATTCCCTCCCAGTGACACAGCAGGCCCCAAAGGAAGGTTGCTTCAGTGATACCTTAAAACTCAGCCTCTCCTGAGAGTTGCTTACTAGCTGATCTTGGGATGCTCTGATGTCTGCTTCTCTTAGGGTCTCAAAGAGCCTTCATCAATTATTCAGCTCCTAGGTGCTTACTGGTTGTTCAAAGTCCTTTTGCAAATCAATGTTATTTTATCTTCCTTAAAAATTCTTTATCAAGACCACAAGAGCCTTGAAAGTCTCTAGGCCCTCTGTGAGAAAATAATAAACCCCATGCAACAGTGGGAGATGGTGGCCTTTTTTCTCCCCTGACAACTCTGTGGCATCTTTGGCTATCCTTTTTATGTGCTTGTCATTGTGCTTCCCTCCATCAGTCTCATAAAGCATCCTTTCCTCATGCTTGACATATTGATATCATCCCACCACAGATAAAACACAGAGCAGTGTGATTTGGACAGGTGATGGAATTATTTGCAATTCACAGAAATCTCTGCTGGTGTTTAAGACTGGTGCAATATTAAACACATTACTTTCCCTGACAGGCATTTTCATTATGCCTGTACTATGCAGGTAGAGAAGTTCAAAGTGGAATCTTGTTTCCCCCTGCTGGGGGTCTATGAAATAAAAATTTAAAATGTGGGTGGGTGTACATGTATGCATGTCCTTCCTTCTCTGTGTATCTATCTTTGGAAGATACATAGCCTGCATTTTCTTCAAAGGAGAAGTTCTTAGAAAAACCAATTACTTTTGATCAAACCAAATTTCTTACCCAGTGGTTGGTGGTATCATATGGGAAGGTTTGGAGAAGCGCTCTATAACAGGACAAGTTTTTAAAAACATGCTCAGAAAATACCAAGAAAACCATCAGAAGGTCCATCCACCTTCTAGAGTGACATACCAAGAATGTATCATGGTCTTATCAGAGAGAGAATCAAGGTAGCTGATAGAAATGTCTATAGCAACCAATACAATAGCAGCCACAAAGATGTTATCACCTAAGAATCTATCTTGCTCAAGAAACTTACAGACGCTGCACATCTGTGTTTGTAAATCAAACTTTTGTTAACACAGATGGTTTAATTGCATAAATGGACGACATAACAGAGGAGAGCATATTACAACATGGAAACGGACTTTCCATATATCATAAAACTTAGAAACAACTATCTGTCAAGGTATGAGAAAAAATGCAGTGTTTATTGGACCCAAAAAAGACGGGACAATTGGGTTGTTTGTTTGTTTTTCACTATCCCTAGTAAAGGTTTTAGCTGTACTACAGCTGTACTACAGCTGTACTACAACATAGCCATGATTAGGCTGTTTCTTAAAAAGCTAAAAGCAGTTAATGTCTGGATAAACGGCTACTGTGCCAGCAGAACAGTTGCTTAGCTGACCATGTATAAATAAAATAGGGTAAAGGAATCTCCATAGTAAACTTCACAAGGCAAATTCCTCTATTTATCATTGATTTATGTGCATCTATAATGTGTCCTCATTTGATTACCTTTTTCATTGCTATGAAAAAAATCTGACCAAGGTAACGTAAAATAGAAAGCATTTGTTTGGAGTCATAGTTGGAAGATATACAGTGGCTAAGGCATGGCAGTGAAAACATCTGGAGCCATGAGAACAAGAGGGTGGCCAGGATGCTCATATTGCTTCTTCAATCAGGAAGCAGAGAGAGAAAGAGATGGAAGAGCTCCATGAGAGGACCTTCTCATATTTCTTTCATCTGGTACACTAGCCCATAGTGTCATCTCACATTCAGCATGGGTCTTTTTAGTTCAGGTTGACAATCAATATTTACCATGAAAGTGTCCAAGGTTACACAGCCAAAGGATGTGAACCTAGATTGATCTGAGCACAAACATTGGGCTCTTCACTTAATGGAGCTCAGTGTCAGGCTAAGAGCAAAAAGAGATGTCAGGATGGTATGCATGGCTCCCTAGGTGTGTTGTGACCCCTTTGATGGGGGTGGTTCAAATGACCCTTTCACAGGGGTCACCTAACACCATTGTGCATATCAAATGTTTACATTACGATTCATAACAGTAGCAAAATTTACAGTTATAAAGTAACAACAAAATGGTTTTATTGGGTCAAGCACAACATAAGGATCTGTATTAAAGGATCATAACATTAGGAAGGTTGAGAACCACTGTTACAAAGAAATGGCACTAGCAGCTAGCTTTATCGGGTTCTCTATCTGGTTCCCTCTTGATTCCACTGGAGGGATTTGTTTGTATTGTCTTAGATCTGAAGTTAGGGTAAGGTTCTTACTGCCTGATAGAGATGCTTATCTTTGCTTCCTTAGAGGTGGCTACAGTTTTGCCTCAGGTGTCTATGGCATCTCCCCTTCTCTCTTTGCTTTTCTTGTCCTTGTCTTCTTAGGAAGAATAATATAGATAAACTGGAAATCCAGAGTTACAGTTAGTTGCACCAGCCAGCTCTTGCAGTCACCTGCTCAACCCAAATGTTTTCTGTGGTATCTGGTAGAGACAAGAGTGTTTTAAGAGGGAACTGTTATTGTCATGGTTGCATACAATATATTTTGAGACAATAGCAATGAAGGCTGTTTTAAAATGAATCATGGCACCTTGCATCTGCTGTTAGGAATTGTACTAGTCACATACAGAAACTTGAGAGCATTCGTTCCCTTCCCATAATTTCATCAAGAAAACAAAACAGAACAGAAAAATCTTAGTTGACATTAATATGTCACCATTTATTCAATTGGCCTTCAACCTAGAAATTGGATCATTCGATTTTTCTGTTCTGGAAGAACAAAATATGATAATGCATTCATAACAGTCACTCAGCAAATATTTATGATGACATCCCATATAGCAGGTACTATGAAGATCTGGGAGATAGATACAATAGATTATAAGTTGAAAAGTTAGAGTCTTCGTCATATAGAGACTTTGTGATCTCCTCAAGGAAGCAGATATTTTCAGTATCATTTGCTAAGTATGTTTATTGAAGCACTTGCAGAATATCATGAGAGCAGAGCAGATGAGTAACCAACTCAACTAGACTAGGGATTCTCATGCAGTCAGTTAACTAACAGTATACTCTAATAGAAGGGTTATCTTTTTGAATATTTACTATGAGGGGATTGAGTGCCCATGGTTTTGCCTGTGCCATCACAATCATCTGCTTAATTAACCTAATGAAATGTGTAACATTATCATCTCTGTATTAGAAACCTTCAGGTAACAGAGCAGAGATTTGAGGCTATGTATCTGACCCTGTACTTCACAGAGTTACCATAGTTAGCAATGTTTTATTGTGCAGGGATACCTAGTAAAGTGATGTGTTTTTCTTCAACCTGATAATCTTGATTGCTCTTAGAAAGTGAGCTCAGCTCTAGTGGTTGATCATTTACTTTACGCAACTGGAAGTTAATGATTTGGGTAAAAATTACACCTGGAAATAACAGGTTTAATTTTGACAGGGCAGTCCCAATGGTTAGCATTGATGTTTGTGAGGTCATCTATCCTATGTAGTCTGCCCACTTCCCCAACAAAGTTCTGGGTTATTGAGATAACACATGGACAGTGAGGAGATCTCCCCCAATCCCATGATCTCTAAAATCTCAAGTAGGTCCAGCAACCACACTTATTGACTGTCTATGAGCTTCTTTTCTAAAGACGAATCTTTGCTTTTATATTTTGTAGAAACTACAACAACAATAACAAAAAAGAGTTCTTTCATTAACCTACCAGAGCCTTATGGAAATTCTGAGAAGCCAAGTTCAGCCTCATAATGCATGAATGTTATTTATCTTGAATGTTGTAAATTTGGCACATTGGAGAAAGGTGGCAAGGTTAGGTAGATTTATTAGCATCCTGTCAAGAAATTTCCCATGAGCAGTAGAGGTTTGTCAGAAAATTCGATGTAATTGATGGGAGCAAGTTGGGCAAGTTCTTAGCAGATCCACACTGGCAATGTTCATTCACACCCTTCCTTTACAGGCAACAAAATGTATGGGCAGAGGGCTCATTAGGAAGACCTTCCTGCAAACACGCTCTGCATCAGGTGCCTTTCTTTGTCTTTTCTTTCATGTAGTTATTCAAGTTACTTGAGAAGTAAGTAAGTACATACTGGGAATATTGCCAAATAGGTAATGATTTTTGCTCATTTGTATGTATTTTTTTAACTCTCTCAAGACTAGTGTATACTCCAGGGGATAGGGATTAAAAAGAAGCCAGGATCTGTTTGGGGTCTCATTCTGCTTTCACTAAAGAATTAGAGTTTTCTGCCACTGAGTCTCAACACCACTAGTGCAGAGACAAAAGGACCTTTTGAATTAGGAGACCTAGGTCCCACTGTCAAATCTCCAGCCTGCTAGCTTCTTGGCCCAAGGCCAATTTTCTATGAATTTTGGAAATCTAATAATATTTTTACTTTTGATGACTTAAGTTTTGTTTCTATTGCATGTATGCCTAGAACACATATTGAGTAACGTATTAGCAATTCTGTCTTCTTGTTGGCCCTTGTTCATTTCAATTTTTCCTTCTTCCCTTGTAAAAGTAACTTTTATTTGCCAGATATAACTATTGTCTAGAAGGTTACTGCTGAATAAGCTCACCCTTTCCTGTTCTTTCTGAAACCTGACTGGCTGGTTCAACTCAGATCTTCTGGGTCAAACTCCCTCTCCAAGCTGATGGATTCAAACTGGCTTCTCTCGGCTCCTCACTGAATCATATTGCTTAGAAAAATTGCCTCACCATGAACAGAACTGTACTGACTTCACTGACTGCACAAACTGAACAAAAATGAATGGAAGGGCACAAACTTAATTACATTCAACTGAACTGCACCAAACTGCATTACACTGAACTCACTGAACTCCACTGCATTGCCTAAAACTTATCTAAACTGTACTCAGTGAACTGCCTTCCTGCCTGACTCTCAATCAGTCTCTCTTTCCTGTCTGTTCTTGTGAGAGTTGGGCATCTTATCTCTGGCACATTCTGCCAAATCTTTCTCTGATTCAACAATGTGTCTGCCCCTCAGTTAGTCTTCACCTTCAAACAGGACTACTTCCTTCTACAAACTAACCTTACCTTCATTTGTTAGGGATTAAAGGTGTGTGTATTAAGGGCATGTCTGTATTCCAGCCAGATCTTACTCTAATCCAGAGCATGTCTGCATTCCAGCTGGATCATATAGGCCTAGAAGGTCTGTAGATGTGATCCCTTGTCAGAGAAGTCATGTTGCTAAATGAAAATTCTACATTTACAGTTGGATAGATGATAGAATTCAAAGTTTTGACTTTAGAGAGTGCCATTACCCCAAACTTGTGCTAATTATTTTGAAATTATAAAGGGAGAAGAGATAAAGGGGAGAGGGAGTGTGGTTGCTTGGTGAATGTATTGTACAGGGTTGGGGATAGGGTAGCCAGTAAGTTAGCAAAAGGAACACATCAGGGTCAAGATTCTTACATGTTTATGCAGGAAGTTGTATTGCCATTAGAAAGACCTTCTGTCTGGGCAAAGGACTTTATAAAACTCACAATTAGAAATGAAGCACTATAATCTATTAATATTACTCTATCTTTTACATTCCTTGCCCATAGGTGGAATTGATAAGCTAAGGTAAACTTTTCATAGATTTGCATATTCCCATGGCTAGAATAAAACAGCCAACATTTCAAGAAACATTGAATTACTTCCACTCTTGTTAAGCCAAAACAATTTGGCCTAGCCAGGGATGGTTTTGGCCTAAGAAGCTCAGCTTTTGAATTCAGCCTGATTGGCTGGCTCTTAGTTCCAGATTTTTCTGTTTGTTTTCTTTACTCATTCCTGGAGTAACTTGAGGTCAAATAAAATGTCCCTAGTGGGACAAATGGTGGTGATGTCAGTTCTACACAGAGTTTGATGCACTATATAGGTGTCCTAGTTTGTTTTCTTATTGGTGTAGTAAATCATGAACCCAAAACAACTCCAGAAGAAAAGGGTTTGTTTCAATGTACAAATTGTAGTCCAGCATTGAGGTTCAAAGGCAAGAACTGAAGCAATACGGCAGTAATAATTCAGGAACACACATACTGGCTTGTTTCCTGGTTCTTCTCAGCTAGCTTCCTAATATAATCAAGGATTACCTGCTTAGGGGTGGTACTGCCACAGTCTTGAAAGTGTGCCCATAGGCCAATTTGATAGAGGCTATCCCTCAATTCAAGTACCCTTTTCCCAGGTAACTCTAATTTGTATAAGGCTGACAAATCAAAGCAGGAAAAAAAAGAGCTTGGAACATTGCCCTCCCCCTCCTCCCCCCACACACAAGTTCAATGGAGCTTCATCCACATTTAACAAGGGCATTCCTATTCTAACTGTCCTCTTCAAACACAGGTGCTCTTCTGGCTTTATTCATGCCATGGTTTTCTCTCCATGTAAGGTATTTTAAAAGGACGGATATTAGCAAATAAAGGACATAGTTAATGCTGTCTGAAGTCTGATGGTAGTCTGTATAAAGCAGATTGCATTGGGCTTATAGATACGTGTAATGTGCTCTGCAACACTGCTGGGGGGGAAACTGAAACATTTTAAAACGTTATAATTCTCCTAAAAATGACGACAATTAGTGGTTCTTGGCACATCTGAAGCTATTGCAACCACAGCTCTGTATTTCTGTGCACTGAGAATTTGCTGGAGTAGATCAGTAGTGAATGTTTTAAACATTCCTTGGGTAGCTACCATCCCGTCCCTGCACTTCCTATCCTACATTAATGCCAAAGCCACTGACAAGTTCTGCCATAACAACTAAGCAGAAAATTCTTAAATGTAAGACATTAGCTTGTTCCATGAATTTGAAATTCCTTGTTGAATTGTGGAGACATTCTAGATTGCAATCCATGCTATAAATGAAATAGAAAATAAAATTATAAGTTGGCTGACTTATTATAATACCTCCTTTCTGGTCGGGGTGGTGTGTGGATCAATGGGCAAGGTGTTTGCTGCTCAACTATGAGGATCTGAGTTTGTACCTCACGACTCACAGAAAAAGCTACAATGGCAAGTGTCTGTAGCACAAGTGCTAGAAAGAGGAAGAGACTGTTGGATTCTGAGGCTTGCTGGCTAACTAGTCTGGCAGAAACACTGAATTACAGATTCCGTTGAGAGTCCATGTTTCAGCAAATAGTTTTGAGAGCAATATAGGAAGTCATAAAATGTCAACCTCTGGCATCTATGCGCCCATGCAAGTACAGCCATACATACTTACATGAATACACGCACATGCACACACACACGTTTACATACAACACACATGTGAATATAGTAACTATAATCACACCCCTTTTTTTGCTCCCCCCCCCTTTACATGCATCACTATTTCTCAACTTCTGTTGCCAAAATATCTTTACCCTATGTGGAAGATGCATGACCACAGATTGGTCCTCATTTAACAGAAGAAAAAACTCTTCTAAGTTCTCCAGTCTTCTTTCTTTTCTGCTTGGAGAGATACTTAAAGAAGTGGTGAAAAGAATTACTGAAGCCTCACTTCCCATTGTAACAGTCAGGTAGCCATGTGAGTCCACACTTCACCACCTGACTTACCTAACATTTATTCAACTCTTCCATCTGTGGAATATTCCACAGCAATTCTTTCCTGTGAAGAGAGGCTGACAACTTTCCCCACACATATTTCCCCAGCAGAAAATTATCACTTATTTTTTTCTATTTTAAAAACAAATATTTCTCCTGTATACTATTCCTAGCCTCTAATTTTAAAATGGAAACAGACAAATTCTAGGCAATTGCCTTATTTAGTGGTTTATTTCCATTAAACCTATTTTCTGTCCCCTTTTCACATTCTACATATACATATGTAATATTCACAGCATTCATATAAATATGTAATATTCACAGCATTCATATACATATGTAATGTTCACATTATAAATGATGTAGTTATAATGTCTGATTTAGACAAATAATCTCTTATTTGTAAATTTGTATTTGTGTTATTCTTTGTCTTGTATTTTGATAATATTGTATACAATATTGTATTATATACATTAAATTCTCTCTCTCTCTCTCTCTCTCTTTCTCTCTCTCTCTCTCTCTGTGTTAGCTTTTGTGAAAAACACTAATTCACATTTTACCACTTTCCACTCATTCCATCTTTTGCTGCTTGTGAGATCCTCAAATACTTAGAAAGGGTTCTCAGTGTGAATTTCTCATGATCTAATGGTGTGATGGTGGCCAACGGTCTCTTTATCATATTTTGGCCTCTTAATAAAATCTTCAGATAAACTGAGCTTTCAAGAACATCACTTTGTAATACTGGTGCTTTATGGTCTACCAGACTCCACATGGTATACTATTACAGAGGTTAGATATGATGTATGCAGTGGTAGCATCTACCATTTTCTTAAGAGATTTCCAACCATTTGTATATATAGCAGACTTAATGTGTCAAGGGAAAGAATCATTTATCTTTGACATTTGCCACTTAATACACTTTCTAGTAATACAAACAAAAAAGAAGATAATGAAATTACACAGAAAGTGTATTTATGGAAGTAATGATTTCTTCAAAGTCTGTCAGTGAGTACAAAAGGACAGAAGAAGTCTATAATTGATGTGATATGGTGTGAGGCCAGAATGGAGATGACTTAGAAGACTATAAAGCAGAGCTTAAACTCCCCACCTGGTTATGGTATGTGGTCACTGGAGGATTTTGTGCAAAGGACTGAATTTATGGGAGCTGAGCATTAGTAAAACTTCTCTGCAAAAGGCTAACAGGTATTATTCATATAAACAAGGTCAGGAGCTAAGAATTGTATCAGTGTGATGTAGTATTCACTGAGGCAAAGAAATTCTGAGAAACGGAACAGAAAGAGGCCCAACGCTGTCATAAATGTAGTCAATACTGTAGTTTAATAAGTAGAGGAGAGTGGCCTGCTAGACAATGACTTTAATTGTTGTGAGCCAGAGAAAATGATGTAATGCCATTAGCAAAAGAGATCCCCCAACCTGTTTAGAGGCAAAAGGAAGAGTGATAAATAGGAACAAACATGTTGAGTTTTCATTGTTATTATTCCTAAAGTCCAGCAGGTGGTTATAGGTCAGATTCCCAGAGGAGATTAGACATGCAGACTTTAGATTCCTATTGTTAGGAGGAGTAACCCGTTGCATAGGATGGGTCTTTGGTGCCATCAAGGTAAAGTCTAAGAAACAATGTCACCAAAGGTAAAGTCCTAAAAGAATAAATTTTATGTGGTGAATGATGGAAGAGAAACTCAAGAAAAGTTTGCTGAGAAATCATTAGGTCATCTGCATCGATATCTTCATATTCACCCTGTCTATCAATATGTAGAACCCTTGACACTAGTTAGCAGACTGCTTCTATCAAAACATGGATTAATTATATATCCTATTATACTGAACAAAAGTGCTTGTCCATTAGAAAATGGAAATCATGTGCCTGCAACCTTATCTTTCCAAATGATGCACATCTGAATATTATGGTGATTGGCATAGCAGTTCTGCATAATAACCAGAGGCTGAGCTTATCTTCTAAGATCTTAATGGAGGGTCCTCCTCAGAAGGAAAGCCTTCAGACTCATCAGGCTCAGAGCTGAAGTCTATTTATTTTTCATTTAGTTTTCACCCTAACTTCTTATTTCTCTCTTTTTTATAATCACTAGGGATATTTATACAGAAAAGGGTTCCCTCTGATTTCTATCAGACCTTATGGTTAACATCTTGTTTCCTGCTGTCATACCAATTTCTAAAGCATCTCCTCTTTGCATGTATGGTTTCATCAGTATCAGTTTGGGGTTGGCTCGTAATGGAGGGGCAGATTACTGAAAATGAATGTATATGTATTGGGGTAGGGCTGAGGAAGGGGGCACCCAGGGATAGCACATTAGCAACTGATTTCTACATAAAAATGAGTTCAGAGGATTTCAGGCAGCATGGAAAAGGGACACATTCCCTGAAAGAAATAAGTGAGCTCCAAGGAAATGGCAAATGCCCATGAAGGGTGGGGCTGCTTGTGTCTGCAGCAAGACTTTCCTTACTTACAGAAAGTACCATAGCTTTCATCAGTCCTCTAGAAAGAGCATCCTCCGCCCTGCCATTTGGAAACCTTCTGGACTTTGAAAGACCTGCTTAGAACATGTGTATAGAGTTGACCAGCCTCACCCATTGATTGACATTGGTCAAATGTAGTTTGCACATTCTGAGATCCATGTGAGGGCCTTAAGGTTCCAGGGAGATTAGATAAGAATGTGAGAAGATAAGATCCCTTAAAGTTCATCAGGGATGAAGCTATCACCTGGACTATTTGTTAGTTTAAGTAGCATGGTTTGATATTGAAGAAAAAACAGTGGTTCCAAAACAAGTTTGATCTGGTTCTAAATGCCTCTAGATCTTTCATGGCATTGTTTGTATGTTTGTATGTTTGCTAAGGAAGGCACCCTGTCACTTGGAACCTTATTGCTCTTCAGGAAACGTTCCTGAAAAGCCTTTTGTGAGAGAAAGGATGGTGCTTTTCTATGGTCCATGGAGAAACTTGAGAAATCAGTGGTCTAGATGTGGCTGCTGCTTGGAGGATGAAGTGAGAACTTTCAAGGATGATGATTTCTCTACCTTTAGAAAATGAAACTGGGAATTCAATAACAGTGACAAGTATTTCTTTCACTTAAGAACTTCTGAAGAAAATAACTTGAGAAGAAGGTCACCAGGCTAAGTGTAGAATTTTTGCTAATCACATAGGTGACTTGCTTGCTTAAAAGACAAAAGTAAATTGTGGGGTTTCTTTAAGTGACTCCATTGGTAAACTCATTGTTTTAGTCCATGGACTAGCCTTTACTTGGTCAGTAGGAAATTATCTAAAAGTAATGGGGGAATGAACTGACCTGGCTATCTCTTTCTATTTCTGCCCTATAGTCTAAAATCTTCTCTCTTGGACATCCATTTTCTTATAGTCTTGGAGAGAAGGAAGATCTAATACTGACTATATATGTCCCTATAACATCCTGGATGCAATCCAAAGACCCACTTTCAGTGTCCATTGTCTTTGGAGATTAGTAAAATGTTTCCTGTTGGTTTAGGACATAGTCAATAAAAGCCATAGTGGGCAGTGATGCAGTGAGAATATTGTGTTAATCCCAGTTGATCATAAGTACTGTGTGGCAGAAATGCATTTCTAGCCATCTGTTATCTGTGAAGAAAAGAAAAGAGCAATCATTCTCAAGTAATGGGGAAAATCAGCTCATTTGTGAAGACTGTTACTTAACGAAACTCCTTGGTGGCTTCTAGAAAGAGCTGTGGACATTTTGAACAGTTTGTTTCTTTAAACTGCTTTGCATATCTAATAAGAATGGTAAAACCTTGAGCGTGCTTGCTCGTTTTCTTCAGACCAGGGTATGCTAGTTACAAGTGTGCTGAATAAGTGAGACAATGACTTCTAGGCAAGACAAGGAAGCTGCATCCAAGAAATCCCAACAATATGGTTGCCCAAACAAGTCTTGAATTAGGACAGCAGAAATCAGCATCCTAAAATAGATGGGGCAAATGTTACAAGGCCACATTCCAAGATGAAGAACTATAGAAAATCTGTGACTGCTAAGAGAGAGAATCAGTTTTGTCCGTGGACAGGCCCCCTTGATAGGTTAGTTATTCCCAAGTTGTCGGCCCTTAACCCAAACGTGTACAAGCAACACTAAATAAACTCAGTAGGTCATGAATTTGAGAGAAAGTAGAGGCAGGGCTGGAGGACTTGGATGGGGGATAGGGAAACATAGAAATGATGTATATACAGTACTCATGTATTTTGTAACTGAACAGCAGGGAACCATATTCTCGGGCCAAGGAGTAAACTGCCTTTCTGTTGGGCTCTTCTCCCCAGCCAAGTTCATTATCTTGTTGGCTTCAGACCACATTGGCTACCATCAGATCAGATGGAGGGTGAAGACCTATAAGGAAAAAAGTGGCCTTGTGTTTTGGTTCAGGGGTGTACCTCAGAGGAAAAATGGCTACTACTCTCAAAGATTACCCTTCCCCTCTTCCTCTGCCCATTTCTCTCCTTTCCTCTCCTTTTTTCTCCTCCCCTCCTCTCTCATCTCTTCCCTCCCTTTCCCTTCTCCTCTCCTCTCTTCCCCTCCTCTTCCCTCCCCTCCCCTCTCTTCTCCTCTCTTTGTTATTACTCCCCGTTCCTCCTTGTTACCACCCCTTCTTTCACTTTATTCGTTCATTTTCACTCGGTAAAATCACTCCCAGGATGCCTCAGGAGGACAGTTATTTAAGATTTATCTCACTGAAAGGGAATGGCTTTCTTCTTTTCACAACCTTCTATTTCACAATGCAAATTATGCTGTTTAATATTAATTGTCAGCTTATGAGAATCACCTGGAAGATAAGCCATGGGCCTTGCTGTGGAAGCATATCTTGGTTGTGTTACTTGTGATAGGAAGACCTTCCTACTTTAGACGGCACTCTTATGTGAATGGGATCTTGGACTTTATCAATGGAGAAAAGAGAGTGAATAGCAATGCGTAGCCATTGCTCTATGTTCCTAATTTTGGACACATAGTGACACATTGCTTCCAGTTCCTACCACCTTGACTTGCCTGCAATGCTAAACTACATATACTCAAGCTAGAATAAACCCTTTATCCTTTAACTTGCTTTCATCAGAATATTTTATCACTGAAGCAGAAGAAATTAAAACAAAACTCAGTTATTTCTTCTTTCTGGATGCTTTCCTTGATTCCTTTATTCTGTTTTTAAAATTCAACTCGACTTCTTCAGTTTTACAAAACTCCTGGCACAGAAACAATCACAAAATCATAGGCCATCTGGTCCCACACTGTTGCCAGTCTCTGTACTACTAGAAAGGAATTTGCCAGAGAATTCTGGAGGTAGTCTGACCCTTTCCCTAAACCAGCCAGGTACTCCTAGCACCAAGTAATAATACTTGCTAATCATAGCTTACACATACAGATTGCTTAACATGCCTGATATTTATAGGTAGTGATTAAAAGCCAGTATTAGATCTAGGGTAAGATCCAGAGCCAAAGGGATTGGGTTCAAATTCTGCCAGTTAATCCCTTTAAGCCTTGTGATAAGTAGGTTTTTGAAATCCCAGTTTAAATAAACTGGAGGTAATTTTAGTTACTACAAGTTGTCAACTTACCATGAGTGAATTAAAAAAACTCAAACTTTATAAAAAGTGAGATAACATGCTAATTATAATACTTTACATCCAGTGTTTATTTCCAAATGCTTAAATGTGCTCTTCAAAACCATGGGTTATATATAGAAAGAATAGTACTTTGAAACAGTACATGATCCAAGTTCTTACTGACTGTAAAGTACACAGAAGCTGCTTTTCCAGTGATATTGATGATTGCAGATGGACAGCTGAGAAAGAAGGATGTGGAAGGCTTCGATGACAATCCCTTCATCTACTCAGCCCATTCCTGAAAAGTAGGAGCCTAAACAGGAAGCCATTGAAGAGAATTCTTGTTTTAAATTTACTTATTTAAATTTATTTATTTACTTTACATCCCACTCACTGCCCCCTCCTGGTCATCCCCTCCCATAACTCTCCCCCCATTTCCCCCACCCCTTCTGGTACATCAAGTCTCTGCAGGTCTAGGAACATCCTCTTCCACTGAGGCCAAACAAGGCAGCCCAGCTAGAAGAACACATCCCAGGACAGGTAACAGCTTTTGGGATAGCCCTGGCTCCAGTTGTTCAGGACCCACATGATGAGCAAGCTGCACATCTGCTACATATGTGCAGGGAGATCTAGGTTCAGCCTGCATATGCTGTTTGGTTGGTGGTTCAGTCTCTGAGAGCACCAAGAGTCTAGATTAGTTGACTCTGTTGGTCTTCCTGTGGAGTTCCTATCCCCTTCGGAGTTCCTAGTCCTTCCTTCTATTTTTCCATAAGAGTCCCCAAGCTCCATCCACTGTCTGGCTGTGGGTGTCTGCATCTGTCTGAGTCAGCTGGTGGGTGGAGCCTCTCAGAAGAGAATTCTTAAAAACTGTGATAGAATGATGAAGCTGCAATTGATGGCTTCTAGTGGGGTGTGTGGTGTGTGGGGGGGAAATGACTCAGTTCTACTTAAGAGGAGGGCCACTGAGAGTTTGACCATACTCCAGTGAGTGTACAAAGAATACAGATAAACTCATAGTTTTCTTTTCTTCTTTTAATTTTAAATTTGGGGTGTACATCACAAAGTTGGGGGATCAGACATGGAAGAACTGGGAAAAATGTGTGATCTGCGTACATGATGAGAAATTACCAACAGGTCAATAAAAATGTTGTGTTGGAAAAAAAAAAAGAAGAAATAGCTTCAAAGTGAGACTGATCACAGGAGACAAAGGCACGGCAACTGTGTTAAGAACCAACACAGATGGATTTTTAAGCCTCTGGTTGTGGAACCAATTAGAAGTGCTGTGTTCTGTAGTGTCCCTTGTTCATGAGGCAGAGTGAGTTCTACTGCATCTCTCCCACTTTCAAACTGTAGGGATCAAGAGCTGAATATTGTGTCATGAAGCTCAGGACCAGTGAAAATAGAAAAAGGAGAAGAGAAAGAGAATCCTGGATTTCTGGGCTGCTGGAGCTGACTGTTGTACCATTTACATTACATCTATTCTTTTAAAGAATTATTTATTTATCTTATGATACTGTCTTCAGAAACACCAGAAGAGGGCATTAGATGCCATTATAGATGATTATGAGCCACCATGTGCTTGCTGGGAATTGAACTCAGGACCTCTGGAAGAGCAGTCAGTGCTCTTAACCGCTGAGCCATCTCTCCAGCCCCATTACATCCAATTTAAATGTAGGTTTATTGTGCTCTTATATGGCTCACTGACCCTTTTTACGTCTCTGTATCTTTGTGTCTCCCTCTCTGTCTCCCTTCCCCTGTTTCTCTTTTTGTATGTATGTCTCTCTCTGTCTCTGTCTCTCTTTCTCTCACACACATACACACAACTACACAAGCGCACACTCTTCTCAGAAGAAAGAGGAATTTGGCCACTGAAAGGAAAAGTATGAGCAGTTACTGAGTTTGATCGTATAAAATACCATAAATTGATTTTTTAGGAAAGGTGAAGATCCTCAGACTATTTTCATGATCATTAACTCATTAACAATAATTACTATTGTTATTAGTCAATGTTAAGATCTGCTACTTTCTAAAATACCATTTATCTTCTCATTAACCGTTACTCCCCAATTCTACCAGCTCTGAGCTCCCCCTGGCACCCGCACACACCTCATTTTGTTTGTTCTCAGGCCCAAAGAGTGACTTACAGGTTTTAAAAGCAGCCTTCTGTGTTTCAGGAACATTGCCCAGCATTAACCTGATCAGATCTGTCTATCTCATTTCACAGCGGCAGGACTAAATAGGGAAGGGGATCTTTGGGACAGCCTATTCTGGGGGAAGCTAGGCAGGTGGTATTGTCTCAAGTCACAACTGAAGTTAAAAGTACCATTAGTTTTGTCAAGCCAACCTGACTCCTTTTACCTGCTAATAATCTTCCTTTGAAAGAAGAGCAATAAAAACAGTCTCTAAGGCAATGTTTAAAGTACCCACACCATATACATATAGACTTTAGTTTGAATTTCAGCCAGATTTTATGTTTAAGGTTCCCTTATTGGTATATCCTGAAATGAAGAGTTCTTGGCAGCTGTAGTATTTGTATTTAATTTGAGTAGCCCACCTTGGCATCAGATCAAAGTTGCAGGTGCTCTTTTTAAGCTTTGGGTGTCTGAGATGAAGGTGGTTATCTCACAGCAGAACCTCAAGATGCATTGTAGAAAACTCTGTGAAGACAGGGAGGGCGAGGGGGAGGTGTGAGGTATTTTAAAAATAAGACCCTCCGCCGAATTCTCCGCCAACCTCCGTTCCTGCTGAGTGGAGTTTAAGAAACAAGTATCAGATAGTTCCTCCAGATGTCGGCTATTTTCAAAGGCAAATGCTAGAAGTTCTCTGGACAACAGTTATGATATCTCTGGTAATAGTGGTGATGGAGGTGGTGGTGGTGGTGGTGGTGATGGAGGTGGTGGTGGTAGGGATGATGATCATTATGATAGGGTTACAATGACAGTGATTGTGGTGATGGTAGAGGTGAAGGAAAGGCGATCAGTGATCATGCTAGTGTGATACTAAAAAGTATATGGGACCCCACAGTAATTTTTACTTATAGCAGAGTATGGAGATAATTCTGCACATTTGGAAATAAGAAAAACTGGACAGGAGAAAAAAATTACCCAATAATCCCTGAAGACCATCATGTCAAATTCAATACAAGTAACATTTGATTTTTCAATGTAGGAAGCAAGAGGAGCATCCTAATAAAATTATCATATTATCCTAGAGCAATTGACATACAGGTCAAGGAATTGTAGGATGATATTTTTCAGGTTCGCTTTAAATTTTTCTCTACTGTCTTATCAAAACAGACTTGGGAAAGAGAGTTATGACAAGCTGACAATTCTCCTGTGTTCTGAATCTCCGGGGGGAAGGACATCATACAGAATGCCATAAATTGATCTAAGATTGCTGTGCCTGCAAGGAAGTGATAGGTCACGATTGCTTATAGTTTTCAAAATTTGTAGCATTGATCTCTTAGTTTCTAACATAGTCAATGTCCTACCAGCTATTAGAGGTTTTTCTTCATTTACTTCTGTAGAATACTTCTTTACCATAGTTATAATACTTCAGAATTTTCCATTCTTATATTTTAAAAAATAATCTGATCTTCCTTAGCTTCAGCTTCAATGTCTTCCTATAATTTAAATCTCAGCTGTTTTCTTGGTAAATACATCTTTAATGGGTGTGAAAGAGTAAACTTGTGTGTGACTAAGTGAATGAAGCATGTGTAAAACAACAAGTTTGATCTTTGTCACCAATGCTTAGAAACGAAGAGAACACCATAGAAATAGGCAAAGTTATGTCAAGCGCATTGAGTTCATGCTTCCTTTTTACAAATGGGCTTGGAAAGACTCTTGGGGCTACCAGTTTTATTTCTTTCTTGCATTCTCATTTCTGGGTTCTTTTACAGAATCCCAGACTGAGATACTTGCAGAAAGATGTAGGAGTAACCATAGAGAAGAAAATCACAACCTGTGTAGTCACTATGTGAAAACATGTCAAATGATTCCAGCATCATCATTACCTTGTCCCTTGGTAATGCCAAGAGAAGGTGGGCTTTGCTTGCATTCAGGATGCTAAGTGAGGAATACTGTGTGGCCAAAGGACCAGGCTTCCCTATCTTTTGCCTACAGCTCCATGAGAGGGTGCTTTTTTCCCCCTAAGTTGTCTTCCTCTTCTTTTTTCCCCTATCCTCCTTTGCACAATCCCAGACAGAAAACTTTCTGCTTTTCAATATAGAACTTTTATGTTACCAGTATTTATAGCTATCCTGGTGTTTTCTATGACCTTTCTCTGCAGGGGACATTCTTATAATTCTAACATCAGTAGAATAATGCTCTCTATCTCTCTCTCTCTCTCTCTCTCTCTCTCTCTCTATCTATCTATCTATACACATTTATACTTAGCTTTTCTTCTTCAACTTTGAGTCAGAAAATTGAATAAAAATGGAGTGTGATGCTGATATTCTAGTGTATTCTGGGTGAGCACTGACCTATCTTCAGTAAATTACATGGGAAGGTGAGAACTTGATGAGAAAGTCAAGTGCACGCCTGGTTCCCACTCTTTCCTATCCACCCACCCCCGTGGTGTGCAGAAGGCCATTCACTTAGTTAAGAGGAGAAAATGCTTATAAATCTGAATTGAAGAATGATGTAGGCCATGGTTTGTCCCGAAAATCCTCAAGTATTATAAACCTATCTGATTCACAGGTGCTTCATCTTAATGCTGTGTTAAGGAAAACTATATTAAAGAGATATAAACCATGTTTCTCATGAGCATAATTACATACTTACTTTGAATTTCAAAGAAATTAATATTCCTCCTTGTACACTCTACTTCTAATACTCTGGCTACGAGCTATGTGGTAAGAATGAAAACCAATGACAAAGAAGTCTTAGCAAGATACTAGGTAGGAAGAATGGCACATAGTTACTAGCACATTAAGATAAAGAGATTAATGCATGTGTATGTATGTGTGTGTATGCATGTATACATGTGTGTGTGTGATATGCTTATGTGCACATTTCTGTGTGTAGTGTGCTCACCACACATGAGCGTGTTGATTCCACAGGTAGATATAATATCTTTCTCTACTTCTTTCCTTCTTACTTTTTGAGACAGAGTACCTCACCGAACTTGGAGCTCACTGCTTTGGCTGGGCTGGCTTAGTAGCAAATTCCTAGGAATCTGTCTTTCTCCGTCCACCAACAACTTCCCCATACAAGGGCTAGGGTCACGAATATTGCTTGTACCTGCTTTTTCACAATGGGACCTAGGGATCTGAACTTGGGTCCTCATACTTGCACAGCAAGCTCTTTAACCACTAAACCACCAGCCCAGCTCAAAAGTGGCTAAGTTGAAAAAGAAGAACATAAAAGTAAACTCCCACTTAAGGCCCACAAACTAGGCTAAACCAGCAAACAGCATGGCCTGTGCTGGGGAGTACTTCTGACGAATCCCTCACCCACTCCCACTGCCTCCTACAACATAGGTGTATATTGTCTCTGCATGATTTAGGATCTGGTGCTATTCTGCACTTCTCAGTTTGGGGGATGAATTCCTCAGCATCCTTGACACATCACAAAAATAGAAAGCCTGATATCAGTCATACTGCCGGCCCACTTACCACCCACACTGTAATAGAAGAGCAGGCAGGCCTCAGTTTTCAAAAGGGTTACTTGACAAATCTACAGAGCTCAGATTAGGTTTGTCTAGAGAAATGGTGTGTTCTATTTCTAAAGCCCAGTACCTACTAACCCAAATGTTGTCCATTTCTTGGTATAGAGCTGTTGTTATCATGTACCTAGCAACATGAAAACTGCGTCTAAAGTGATGAAGAGTTAGACTTTTGGCCAGGATACCAAAGACGCATGTATTACCATTCCCGACTCAATAAAAAGGTCGAGGAGATCCGAACATCTATTTATTAGCCTCCAACTTTCCAGCCAGTGTGTTCTCATACTCTGAATCAAGACGGGTTCACAGGGACTCTCAAGGGGAAAGGATACAGCTAGACAGATGACACACTGATTTGCTCAGATGGCGGGGGGGGGGGGATCAATGCACTTATCTGAAGAAGATTCTAAGATTTTTTTTTTTACTATATGGGAGTGAAGTCTGCAGGTGCTTTGGTTTCTAATAAAGAAGAAAATCAGAACCTGATTCAACACTATTCAGTACCACACCTTAAGTGGGCCAGAAAGGTAAGCAATGCTGATCAAATGCCATTGAGTGAACGGTCACCTTCATAACCAAGCATGGTGGGCAAGAGGCAGGTGCATCCATGGATTTGCATTCATGGAACATTCTGTTTGGTGCCATACTAGTGTCTCAGAAAGACCACAATGAAAGAAAAGTTTATTCTGATTTGAGCAGGGGATATTTTGTGAATTTTGATGTATTGATTATGAAGATGGTGATGAAATCAAAACTATGAAGTAGAGAAAAAACCACAACTCCATGGGACTACTGATATTAAGTTCTAAACTCCATTTTTTTCTCCTTTGGTGATATCCAACCCCAGAGGGCAACTTGTAATTCTAGTGTGGCAGAAGGCATAGCCTGAGCTTTGACAGTCTGCCGCTTTAGGCCAAGCAGCTATTAGTTTTAAGTTCTATTTTTCTTTCTTGTTTTGCCCAAGTATACCCAGGCTATTTTATGACTCTTGGATGCTAATGAGATGGGAGAAGGGAGGTTATCATGTTTGGGGGCTTACTCTGTATACACCTCCTTGTATACTGGCATGAGCAAAACTGAACATACCCACACCGTAAGTAGAAGAAGTTAGTTTATGGTGTTCATTCATCAGTCATGTAAAGTTGATTTTATGAAGGTATATAGGTCACTCTATGATTTGGGAAATAATCAAAATCCCCTGTCCTGCTGAGCCTCCTGTGCCTACAGTTTCCTTTAAAAGACCAAATTCTTAAATCTCTTCCTATGTATGTCAAACCCTACAGAATAGTGCCAAATTTAGGGTTGTTGTTTGTACTCAGAACTCAGAGACGCTAGAAAAAAAGGGGAAGAAAGGAAATAGAAGAGGTAGAAAGACCATCCTTCCAAGTAACTATCAAAGGCCAGGGCTTCTGTTAAACCCTGAAGGGCCCATTTTCACTACAAGAATTCAGTGACATCACGAATGCAGACAGGTAAGTGACTACCTTGGCAGCAAATGCTGCCCACACAGAGGTCCTTCAAAGCAGGGAGAGAGCTCTACACTTCAGAGAAGGCAAATGGCTATTGACGTTCACAGACGCCTGGAGCAAGTGGATGTTTCCTGGTCGATACCAGCACTGATGTGTACATTGTGAGGAAGGAGGTAGGAAACTATGGACCTCTTTGTCCATGATTAGCTTCTAGAGCCCACTCATGACTTCTTCTGGTTCAATGTGCATTTCTTTGCAGATAGAGACTGGGAAGTTTATGCACCTGTGAGTATAGTATGAATGCTTTCTCTGGTCTGTTTGCCTTACCCATGTCAAAGAGCAGTTACTGGGATATGGGACTTGACTGACACCTTGCCTCATGATTGTTCCTTATGTGAAAGGTTGTAGGCTTTATATTAATTAGCATCCACAGCAATTTAGGAGCTGGGACTTGGAGCTTTAGGAAATATCCTTCAGTGGAATTCCTTGTCATCTACTCCCCTCAAAAATCCAGATGTTTCATGTCACTCATAAATATCACCTCTATATAACATAGTTAGATATTGGCATAAGTTGAAAAATTGCCAATCCAACTATTTAAAGGATTACACAAAAACTTGAATCTCTTGTACACATCAATATACTTTGAAAAGATGAAAGATATCTTTCTGCCCATGGGGATCTCAGGTAAAGTGTTTAGCTCCTGTGAAAACATGGTTTGATGTCTTTTATGAGAAGGCAAGAGATTTGGATTTCATTTTTGTTAGCATTTTTAAAAGATTCAGGAGAAATAGTCTGTTTTAAGGTTGAGTTTATTCATCTGTAAAATGAGTGGATTGAAGTCATCAATGCTTCTTACATGTTTTGAGGTCATGTGGCTCTTAAGATCTAAAGATACTTCTGCTTTTTTCTTTTTGGTCCAGGACAATTACATTCCCAGATGAAATTGGAAGGCAGCTTAGAGAGGAGTTTCTCAGAACACTTTCAAGGTAGTGAGATCCAACCAAGAAAATTAGACACTGAAGGATTCTAAGAGCCACAGTTCACATAGACTTCATTAAAATGACACTCCTGGGGGAGGGCACCAAAAAAGCACTCCTTTGTAGCAGTTCCTTAAACTCTGACCCAATAACCCAAGGGACAGAGGAGTGAAGAATTCTTTCCTGGATAAGTGCCTGCATCTCCACAAGTATCATGATTCTCACCAGCAATGTAACACTAGCTTTGTGGGGCTGTTAGTAAGCACACAAGGCAAATACATGCAGCCAAAGAACAGAAATAATCTCAGAGGTTTAGTACCTCAGTGCCCAAGACCAAGGTGTCAGATTAGATTTTCCCCCGGGGCTTCCTAACTCCATGGCTTGCAAATGGCCATCTGTGCTCTCTGTATCTTCATGTCTTCTTTATTTTCCTGTTCATGTATGCTCTTGGTGTCTCTTCCTTTTCTTGTAAACTGTCAAGATTAGTATCCTGCCCTTGTGACCTTGCTTAACTTCAGGCTTTATTCCTAATATGGTTATCTTGGAATTAGTTGTTGTGGGTAGGTACTGGTCAAATGTATGTCCATTAGCTGGAGTGTGTTACAGAAGAGACTTAATAACATAGGCATTAAGTTTAATGTTACAGTTTTTCCTTTGACCAATGCACATTTTCATATGTGTGTGATATTAAACTAAGCAATTAAAAGTTTCTTCGACATTTGGTAAGTGGGGTGGGGGCACAGTTATTTCTGCTCTTCCTGAGTTTTCTTTAACTCTTCTGGGAGAGCGGGGGCTGAGAAGAAAAGGGCAAGAGTTTCTTGTAGTTTGTATTTATTTATTTATTATTGCTCCCCAGTGCCACATTTAGTAACCGCCACCTGCTGAGTAACTCCTAAAGCAACCACCATGCTACACCCCACCCCCAGCTTCCAGCAGGAACTCAAAAAGAGACTCATTCCAGAAGAAGAAGAAAAAAAGTGCTTCGTGTTCCTACTCTTAAGGTTTCACTATGACTCTGTGGCTGTTTGCTTGGCAATGAGTGAGCTGTGCTCTGTCCTTGTTAGTCCTGTTATAGACCCAGCAAGACTAAGAATATAAAATAGCACTAGAAACACTCTGTTCCTTTGTGCTTCAAATGTGCTGATGTCTTTCTCTATTCATCCTTTGCTTACTAGTAAGTTGTCATTTTGGGAGAAGTGAACTGATCCTGCACAGGGAATCCCTCTGCAAAGTTTCACTCTCACAGCAAACTCCCTGGGTAGTAAGGCCCATCATGCCCTCCTGTCTCTCTTCTACTCCTCCTTGTGAATTGTCTTTTGGACCCTAGGGAATCTACAGGCAATATTTTTATCTCTATTAATTTACTTGAAATGAACAGGTAATGGTTGGTCCTAATAGACAGGAGAGGTGTATGGAGGATGAACACACAGGAAAGACTAGTATCCCAATGAGCATTGTTATCACAGTTGAGCATCCCTGTAGTCTCAATTTCTATTAGAAACTTACAAAAATAAAGCAAAACATCTTGGGGTTCTAGATGAGCTATCCTGTGGTTAAGTGAGTTTCCTAATATCTGCCAGCCAACGTCACATCTAAAGATTAAAATCCAGGCATTTTAATTTCTAAAGTAAGATGAAATGCTGTCTTCAGGACATACTATATGAAACTGCCAGGAATCTTGCACAATAGGCTCTCTATTAATTTAATATATGGTTTAGGCACACAGAAAACAAAGATAAGTAATGTACTTGTTGCACAAATATGAGAACCTAAGTTGGATCTCTAAAATCCACATGAAAAAACAGATGTGGCAGTGCACATCTGCAATCCGGATGTTGGCGGCTGGGGTGGGGATACACAGGAGGATCCTTGGTGGCCAGTGTAGCATAATGAACAAGCTCTACCCTTAGTCTCTACACACATGTACTCCAAACCTGTATACTTGTAACCCCTACACACACACAACAGACAAAACATTTTCTTCTTGTGGAGTTTTCCTTCTGCTTTTCTCTGGTTTTCAGCTGTATACACACAAGTTTATCTCCTTGTTTCTTTTTCTCTTCTAGCTTAAGGCAAAACATCACACCAGTCACTGTTACAGATGGCATTGATCATACCAAAGTCCTTCTCTGGAATATTGTTTCAAATGTGTTCACTTTCAGGGTATCAAAACTAAAAGGGTGTCAGATGTATCTTCCTAACATTCTGTTCCCAGATTGGGCAATGCATTTTTAAATTATAATTGATTTTGTCAGGATCATGGTTTGGGGAGTTAAAGCCTGAAATGTGGGGAAACAAATGTCTTCTGAATTCATCACATAGTAACAAGATGCTCACTCTGACCTATAAAAGGAAAGAAAGGAATGTCTGGGATAAACACAAATTTGACTTCATTTATACCAAGAAACTCAGAACAGACCTGGTTATTTACAACTCCTAGGACGACAACAATTATAAGAGCAGATGCACATTATCTGAGTATGGTATGTGCTCTGGTTCAGCCACTAATATAATGAGATGCCAATGTTGTATCTCCTATTTTCAGACCATGAAAACAGGCTTTTTATAATCTCTATGGTAAAAATTGTCCAAGCATCATGCAATAAATATTAATATCTGATGCCAATCTTCACGACATTATTTCACTTTAATATATCAATTAAAGTGATCTATATGAAAGCTTAGTTTTATCAGCATTCTACAAGATAACACAAGAGATTTGTAGACAGTTATCAAGTAGCAACTATATGAGACTATTGTTTGTTTTTCCTTGTTTCTGTTATTTTGGTTTTTTTAGACAGAATTTTTTTTTCTGTATAGCTCTGGCTGTCCTGGCACTCATTCTATAGACCAAGCTAGTCTTGAACTCAGAGATCTATCTGCCTCTGGCTCTTGAGTGCCAAGATTAAAGGCATGTGAAACCCACTTTCAAAGCATGAGACTATTATTAATTTGTTCTTCATTAAAAAGAAAGAATTTTTTGACACATATAGTGAAGAATCTGTAGGGAGTACAGTTACAGGAAAGCAAAAGAAGAGCTATAGCTGCTTATGAATTTGCTTACTTTGTAACAGTGTCTTTGCTCATAAGTGCCTCTGATATAGCTCCTCAGTTATCCGGGATTTTCCAGAGAGTTTCTGTTGGAAAGCTTACTCACACTCTGTTAGAAAATGTCTTAGAGTTACCTCTCTTAAAATATTTGCCTAGACACGTAAATCTAGAGTGACAGACATTTTATTTCACACAATACTACTATCTTCATTGTTTTCTGGACTTTATTGAAAATTAAGTAATTTAAACGTTTTGTATTTTACTTTCGGTATTCTTTCACGTGCCTGTGATGAGTTAAAGTATCTGTTTTTGTTTGTTTTGTTTTACTTTGCTTATGATCTTTCAATAAAACATTATATTACTTGGCTATGAAAAATTTCCAACGATTTTCTTTGTAAATATCGCTGACTTTATTCTCTCTCTCTCTCTTTCATTTGTTTAATAGACACATGTTTGACTTTTCTTTGTTCTTTTATGAATTTAATTTCTTCTGTTTTCCTGAAATCCCTTTCTCTGGGTACTGCAGTTGGAGAAGTTTCCCTATTTTTGTCTTGTAGTCACTAATTCTCTCTTTAGCTACATCTACATAACCCAGCAAGGACATTTTTCTTTTTAACTATATTGTATTTTCAAAAGTTTGGTTCTTTTCTAAGTCTGCCATTTACTACATGTATTTTTCCCTATTAATATCATACTTTCTTTCATTTAAGTATTTCAACCATATTTATTTTACTAATTTATCTTATATTGATAGATGATGTAACTTTTTTGGCTTTCTTATTCTCTCATGACAGATTATTTTCTTACTATATTCTGTTTTGATATTCATATTTCATATTTATTTATGTGGCCATGAGAGTTACAAATGCCTCATTCTAGAAGAATATCTAAGAATATCCAGCTTCATCTCTCTGCCTCTGCCTCTCAGTTTCTCTAACTTACATGTCTCCTAAATATCTAACTTACTGCTTGTCCACACCAGACGTTGAAGAGTATTCTTGTGTTGGTTGAACAGCAACAACAGCAACAACAACAACAACAACAACAACAACAACAACAACTGAAGACCAGAAGATTCAGTAGGACTCAGTATGTAGGTAAAGATGCTTGTTGCCAAAGACTGACTTTCTGGCCTAAACTCCTGAAACCAGTACTATCATGCGCGCGTGCACGCGTGTGCGCACGCACACACACACACACACACACACACACACACACACACACGAGATATATTAAAAAAGGAATTAAAAAAAGAATAGAAAGGAGTTCTACTTTGTGTCCCCAAGTGTTCAAGGCATATGCCTTTCTTGAAAAGGGGTTCTTTTTTACTTGTTTGGTCCACCAGGGTTTCTGACTGAGAGATAAGGGACAGTAGAGCTGAGTGATCCTCCTCTTTTCATAGCAATGAACTTTCACCACTGAACAATGCTGTCTTAGATCACAGGGACATCAGATGTGTAGGTGTTGTTAGTAGGAAAAAATATTTGCTATCTAAAATAGAAGCAAAATTGTTACTGTGTCTAGAGAGAAGTTGTTCTGTGTGCAATCATAAAAACTGAACTCTCACACAACAATACTGCTTCTTTTATAGAAGGCTAAGTTTTCTAACACTGGCGCATGTTGTTTCAATTAATACTTTTTTTTTTTCTTGAATCTTTTCAGCATCTATGAATTGGATTTGATCCTCAGCATAAGGCCAAGTGATAATGTTTAAGCAAATGTAGAAGTAGGAAGCAAAGAGAAAGCTCAACAGAAAACCTGAAATTCATATAATCTCAAAATTGTAAGAGAAGTTATAAACCTCACCCATTCACTACAGGTTGCTCACCAAACATCTCCTGCTTGACCATTCCCTGGGATATCATGGCCTTACAAGGTCCCATTTCTGATTTTACAACATCTCCAAATTCTGAAAACTTCTTACTGATAAAAGAGATGTTTTTATGTTCTGGAGCAACTCTCCCCCATCCCTGGCAAACATATCTGTAGATATGCATGTGAGAACATCTTTCAAACTCTAATTGTGTGTATCTCACTTCTTCCCCTACTAACAACCACTAACAATTTCCCAATGCTTTGGGGACGGTCCTAAGTTTAAGATCAGGAAGATTACTATCTTATATTTATCCATGAGAATACACATTTTCAGAGGTTAAGTAATATATATATATATATATATATATATATATATGTGTGTGTGTGTGTGTGTGTTTGTGTGTGTGTGTGTGTGTGTGTGTGTATGTATTTTTCAGTATCATGGAGCTAGACTTTTTTTTAAAGGAAAAGGAACATGAACTTATGCTATCTGACCCTAGAATTTAAACACTTCATTGATTTTAAGATCAAACTGCATTTAATATATAATGTTTCTATGAACCATATAGGGTACCAAGATATAAACTATCTGATAACAACAAATTGTTACAAGTATTTTCAGCATGGTGCTGTGGGAAGACAGAAAAGACCAGGTAATTGTGTCTGTCCAGATTGAAAGTGGTACATCTGAAAACATAGATATCCTTGATGCTAAAATATTTTATCAGTGCTGTCCCATCTATTTTAAGATCACCCGTTCTGTGTACAGTATGAACTCTCCCTTCAGTACCCAGACCGCACCCCACACCCCAACTTCCCTAACAGCTCTGAGATGTGCTAAATTCTTATTGTCACTGAGCACGCCCTTATTATCCATCTTGAAAGTATTTCCAAAGACTCTCAGGTAGTGCATACCTTCCGTTAGGAGTTTATCCATGCCATTCCTTCTCAAAATTTTTCTGATATATGGATTTAAGGCCTATTAAATCAATAGAAACATACCTTTAAAACGCCAGCCTCTCTCTCTCTCTCTCTCTTTCTCTCTCTCTCTCTCTCTCTCTCTCTCTCTCTCTCTCTCCTTCTCTCTCTTTCTCGTGTGTGTGTTGTTGTTGTTTGTTATGGTAGTATTTAGATTTGAACCTAAGGGCTTCATTCTTGAGAGGCAGGCTCTCTAAAACTGAGAGACAATACCAGCTCTATTATAGATTTAAAAGAAAAAAACCTTTGCAGATTATTTCATCTGCATCTCTTAGATCACTTCACAGAGTAGGAAGTGAGATGAGTGTTTGGACAAAGATATTTCTCCAAATAAATGAAAGATAACAGGGTATATTAACAAAAGCAACAGTGGGGTGAGCCACAGCTTCACTCGTTCATCTCACTGTGGAATTTGTGGAACATCTCTTAGTGCAGCATCCCGTAGCCATCGGAGATAAAGAATGAGGCTGTGAAAGTGTGTTTTCTGTGGTTCCTCCATGTTTCTTTGTCCTTTCTCTCTCCTTTCCCTTCTCTTCCCTTGTCTTTCAGTATCCTATGGCATAGTTAGGATATGCCATAATTCATAGCATAACTTGGTTGTTCATAAAGTGAACGTGTTGACTCCTTCCTTGAGTTTCTTAGGCACTGACAATTTAACATACACAAATGTTTGCCTCTGGGAAGCTGTAGATATGTGATTCTACCCTACATTAATAATTTTCTTCTTTCTGATTTTCATGCATTTTAGGTCAGGTTTGTATAGTAAACATTAAGGTATAGTTATCTCTTTGAATATATGTTTTCATTGAATCCTAAAAAGTCCTTCGGTATGGGGATTATTAGTTATTTTTCTGCCAAGAAAACAAGTACAGAGCGTTCAAAGTTGCTCAGGGTCAAAATAGTAAGGCACAGGATGTCTTCTCATTTTTCACCTTGTATGTGAATCCATCCAGGATCTTCTTCCGCTTGGCAGGATACATTAACTCCATTAGCTAGTGTGGTGGTTTGAATATGTTTGGTCCAGGGCATTCCACTATTAGGTGTTGCCTTGTTGGAGTCGGTATGGCTTCCTTGGAGGAAGTGCATCACTGTGGAGGTGGACAGCCAGTCTTCTCCTATTTGCCTTTCAAACAAGAGGTAGAACTCTCAGCTGCCATGCTTCCATCCATGATCATAATCGACTGAACCTCAGATCCAGTAAGCCAGCCCCAATTAAATGGTGTTCTTTAAAAAAGTTTCATTGGGGGCTGGAGAGGTGGCTCAGAGGTTAAGAACACTGATAGCTCTTCCAGAGGTCCTGAGTTCAATTCCCAGCAACCACATGATGGCTCACAACCGTCTGTAATGAGATCTAATGCCCTCTGGTGTCTCTGAAGACAGCTATAGTGTACTCATATACATAAAATAAATAAATATATCTTTAAAAAAAAGTTTAATTGGCTATGGTGTCTTTTACAGCAACGGAAACCCTCACTAAGACAGCTAGTATGTGTATCTGGTTTACACCTTTGATCTCACACTTGCTGTGTGATTTATGGTATGATTCTTCAGGAAGGTTACTGTATTTTACCCTGTTGTAGCATTTGCTTCCTTAGGCCTGAAAGCTCTTCCTCATTGGCTCTTTTGCATTTTACACAGTATCTTGTACTAGTAAGCATAAATTTAACATTCACAGAGTAAAGTAACGGATACCCTCAAGTGATGGGCAAGGGCTGTGCCTTCTTTCTATACTGAGTAGAGTCTAGATCAGGGGTTGGCTCATCCATATTTTAAAGACAATTCAATGCTAATGAAATTCTTCATAAAGTCAATGGAAATTAATAAGGCTTTGGCAAGTGTGCCTTTCAGGGAGAAGGCCAATTATTTAGAATTTCTTCTGCATTTGAGAGAAGGCAGTGAGAAAATGAAAGAGTCTTTGCAGATCTCAAAACCAATGATCCCATGAGTCCTCACCCTGCCATGGAAAACAATTAAAAAACAATGCTGGGCTTCAGTTGCTGGTGCTATCTGGTTTCAGGTCAGACTATAATCTCCATTAGTTTAGAGCTGATTTGAAAGGCAGATGTAAAAGGAATGCAATAGAGCTATTGTCTTTTCTGCCAAGGACAAGTCAGCATGCTGGGAGAACCCAGGAGAGAGTTTTCACCTGTATTTTGGGGTCGCTGAGGTTACCCCCTCTAAGATATGAGTAAATACCAGGCAAGCGCTAACTTCAGGGATAACCTCTAAATGTCTGCTAGAGAAAATGAGGCTAGTAATCGAAGAATTATTATCATTATTATTATTGACACTGATCATTTTTGGTATGTCAGGCATGACTGGTAAAATTTTCACATGCATTTGCTGTTTGAATCTATAGATAGCTTGTATGAGTATTCTTATTTTAAAACAGAGAGGCCAAAGTAGAAACTGGCCAAAAATATTCTCAAAACTTACACAGCAGCTAATAATTAGGATTTGAATTCAGGCTGCCAAGCAACACGGCCCAACACTGAAACCTATATGAAGTCCCAAAAAGCACGCTAAACTTTTGATTGGGTGATCTATCCTACAAATATGCAAACAACATCACTCAGTCTTGGGTTGTAGGCTGGAGCTCAGGGGGAGAGCCTTGCTTCGGTGTGTGCAAGGCTCTAGTGCTACACAGAAAATCACATGTTCTGTCGGTTCTTTGTAGCAATAATTCCTTTTATTTAATTCCTCAAAACTAGGTAGAGATTTTCATAGTGGCCAGGATGAGAAGTTTGGATCAGTAATTTCTAGAGGTAGTTTAGTACAGACTAACAGGTATATATGCCAGACTTCTAGGAAAAATTAGGCCCTGTCCTTGAGATAAAGTAAATAATAATCATAATATTATTTAATAAATTGTTATTATTTCATTTGGATTTCAAGTGGAGTTAGCGAAGAAACTTTTTTCATACTTTTTCTTGAATTAATATATAAAAATTTGAATGCTATAAATAATCCCCAAGCCCACTAATCAAACTTAAAAGATCTGGAAAATGTAAAGAGATTTGGTTCAATATCTAAATGCCTGAAATCCCTCCTGTGGCCACAAGGAGGACAGGGAATAATGATGTTTAGAAGAAGGATGACTTAACGAAACAGGCCGAGGAGATTGGGTGTGCTCAGGGTTTGTGGCCAGAGATACAACATATTCTATTCATGCACCCAGTTCTCAACAATAGAAGGTAAAATATACAAGAGCAACCTAGGCATTCTCTGAGGCACACATTTATACAAAGCTGCTATGGTCCTCTTCATGTAAATCAAATTCATGTAGGAGTGATATTTAAAAGAAAAAGTTTTCTCTTTATGCTCCCAGAAGGAAAACTTGCTCAAAATCGGCCTTTTTGCAGGATGGCTTTCTTAAATAAATGAACAGAAGAATGAATTATGTGGCTATAAATAAATCCCCTGACATATAATAAAGCAATGTTCGACTGCTTTATGGTGTCACTGGAAGAACCCCTGGATATATTTATAGCCACGTTAACAGTCACCTGTATTTTTTCAGGACTTTTATTTTACTGTGCATTATGAGAGTTTAGCTGGGTGAGGTTGGTGTTTGTGTTTTTCTCTTCCCAAACTGTCGACTGGAGCTGTGTAGAGACAGCAAGTAAGGATTTCTACTCTTTGTTTTTTTTTTTTTTTTTTAAAAAGTGGGTCTTCACTTAATGGCTTGGGTCTCCCAGAATCAGGCTGTGCCAATGCTTTCTGGTCTTTCTAAGTCTGCAATCACATTAGATGTGTCTGCAGTGGCGAACTTGACAGGTATCTCCTGCTGACAGCGCAGTGGCACGTCAGAACCTATCCGAGTGAGAGGAGGCTTGTGCAGAGATAAAATGCACTGTGAGGGACAATGGACAAGGCAACTTCACATTAGGTTCCTGACGCCTGACATATTTAAGGAGAAGTAGGAGCCTTATTTTAGAAGCCGGCAGATTCCTTAGACTGCTCAGAAGCTGAGGGGATGAACAAAGCAAAGTGAAGAATTAAGAGTAAATGCTTTCCTCCTCTCTGTTGGGATTGTCTCCTAAGAAGAGAAGAGAGGCGAAATTAAAAGGGCCAGGAGAGGAGTCTGGGACGCCAAACTCTGGAGTCTAATGTACCCAAGAAACCCAGCTGTTGTCCCGGTGGATCCAGCTACAAGAGGAGTTTACACACCTCATTCCCTTTAGAAATGCAGGATTTTAGAGAGTTCCATCTGAGTTTGAAGAGGGGGATATGCACATGGAGGCTAAGATGGATTATTCCTATGAAATTATTCTTCTTTAAATCTGTGGGGAGAATGACAATTTCCAATCTGTTTCTTTCCTTTTCTCTCTTAAAAGTGAACCCCATCTTCCTTTGTTTGATGTGCGTGGGATCCCAATTAAAAGGGCCCAGCAGAGGATAGAATGCAGGAGAGAAAAGGAGCACCCATGATGGGCAGGGGCAGTTATTTTTCTGGGATTCTAGCTGTAGGAGGTGTTTGGAACACATCAACTTATTGCCATAGATAAAATTCTCAAAATATGCTGGCCTAATATAGACTGTAATAGACTGTAAGAATGGGAGTTAGAAAAGATATATAAATAAGAATGTGTTGGCTAGAGGGAGGGACGTGAAACGTATGAAGAAATTAATAGTGTATTATACAGCAGAGGGATGTGTGGTTTATCAGGGCTGTGGCTTAGCTCTTTGGAGTAGAAGAGGCAATATAAAGCAGCCTTGGCTTTGGTATCTGATTAGTCCTCTCCTCACTCAACTACGCCCACCAATGGAATCTCCCTCCCTGGAACCTACAACTGCTTCTTCTGACATTTTGTGAGTAGTAAATAAATAAGTTATAAGGATAAGACTTGGAATGATTAGATCCAGCTGTAAGGCACCAGCAGGGCTTGCAGGTCCCATTCTGCATCAAGGGTTTATTTTCCCTTTACAGCCAGGCAGAGAATTAATTGGAATGTCCATCTAGGCTCCCTTTGCTTCCTCGGGATGAAGTCAAAACGGTCTCCTGGCAGTGCCAAATTGGAAAAGGAGACCATGAGATGGGTAAGTGTTTGGCATATCAACTCTGGAAGGCTTGTCTTTTGGAAATCAATGTCACTAAGGTCAGATAAATGGGTCAGTGAAACTCTTGGTATGAGAGCTAATAGATTCTAAGTCGTGGTGGGCAAATGGCTCAATGGGTTCATTTATTCAGCAAACATTTCCTGAGATCCTGATACCTGATACCCAAGTACTACATGCAGAGGATGCAGCAGAGAGCTGGACAAAGGCTCTGTCATCAGAGAGCCTACCATTTTCCATTTAAGGATATAAATCATGAACAGATGAAGCAACTTCTAAAAGCCAACAATGCTGGAAAAGAAACAAGTTGGGACAAAAGTGTAGAATAGCCACCAGGGTGGCAATGCCTAACCCGCAGGAAGACTAAGGAAAGGGCCCGGCAAATGCACCCTGATAATGTTGAAGGAAACCTCCCAGAAGAAAGCCAAGCAGGATTGGGTTGGTAAATATCTAGGTATATTCAAGTGGTGGAGAGTCTGGAGAACAGACAAAAGTTAGCCAAGGATGTCTAGTTGATGAAGCTGTCGATACATCAGAAGCCTGGTCACTTAGATTCTTTTGAAGACAGTGTGACCGAGTTAGAGCAAGATCCAAGTGCAATGGGAATGCTCTGGGGAAACTAATTCAAGAAACAGCTGATAAAAATGAGAATTATCATGAACTCTCAGGGATAATGTTTATTTTTTTTTCTCTTTTGCAATGAGCAAAATTATATATAACAGTTACTATATGAAAGCATTTTATTTTAAAAGAAAGAATATATATATATATATATATATACACACACACACACACACACACCCTATATATAGGGTGTGTGTGTGTGTGTGTGTGTGTGTGTGATGCAGGAGCAGGGCAGAGTCACTGCTAGCAAGGCTCAGATAGAAAGGACTTGCCTAGGAAGGATGCCCTTCTAGTGAGCTTCTGTGCCCACTCAGTGGAGGTAGTAGAAATAGTGGATAGTGTCATTGTTTCCTGAAAGGGCTCTGGACCAGCCCCTCCTAGAGTCACAGATGGCCATGACAGGAGCTGCACTCCCCACCCACTTCTCCCCTTTCCAATCTCCTCCCCTCCTACTCCTTGCTACCACTACTCTCTACTCCTGTGTGCATCCCCTACCCAGATTTAACTAGTACTTTCTGATGCCCAGCACCAGTGAGTATCCACCCGCCTGCCTGAAGCATTATCTTCTGGGCAAGTCAGGGACAGACCAGCGACTCTTCTGCTTTGCACACCTTCTTTACTGTGATTTGACTTGAAGGTGCTAGCCTTTGGGTCCTGAAGTCCAAGAGTCAAGGGTGAGTGGAAGCCACATCGGAGGACAGACTGGCAGCCACAGAACCCTTCCTTCACTCTGCAGAGTTTCTGAGCCACCCAACCCATAACCTTTACTTCCGAGAACGATGACACGGATTCTATCATCTATCCATTGACTCAGCAGTGGTGTCCAGTGGCTCTTGTTCAGTCTCAGCAGAGATGCGCGCCCGAGAGTGGACTCCCTAAGCACAGGAAGAACAGCCGGGCGCCTACCGCAGGCAGTCCAGTATGCTTGCAGACTCAGGGTTTATTTTGGTTTAGGGACACTTGGGCTGTCGGTATATTCCTGCCAAAAGCTTCACCGGCGCCTTGGTCGCCGAGATCGGGTTTAAGGATCCTGGGAGAGGAACGGGAAGGGAGATCATGGGGGCTCAGAGCAGAGGAGGCCTGTGGGTCTCTGGCGCGCACGCACCGCGGGGTGGGACCTAGGGAGAAAAAGGCGAGAGAACTGGCTTGTGCGCGGGTGTGTACGAGCAGCTGCGAGCTAGCGTACACTTGAATGGGGAGGGCCGGGATTCCTGAGGCTCCACCCTTCCCTTCTCCAGAACCAGCCAGTCCCTCGGCAGAGCACACCGGCTGCACTGATTTGCTCTCCCAAGTGCGCTATTTGCATATGACTTGCTCATTTGTGAATTTGGCTCCCCAACTCCTTGCTTCACTTCACCTGTGCCTCCCCAGTTGCGCGCACTTTGCGGGTTCCGGCTCTCTTCTCGGCCACCTCTGCCACCCGCGGGCCACCTCCTCTAGAACTCTCCCTGATTGCGCCTACCCTGCTCCTCTCCACCTCCAGCCACGTTGATTTGCGTGGCTAGCTCAGTGCTGTTTCTGTTCCTCTGGCCCTTCTTGATCCCTTTCTCTGGCTGCTGCTGCTGGCTGCTTTTCAACACATTGGGAACTCAGGACTTAAGGCGGCTGCACCGTGGCGCTCATCCAGGACACTCAGGGTTAACAGCCTCCGCGCCCTTCCACAGAGACTCCGGGGAGCAGGAGAACTCTTCTACCTGCAGCCCCCTTTTGCCTGGCAGTTCTGCATTGCATCGCTTGGAAGTCGAAACAAGAAAGAAAGAAAAAAAAAATGTCCAAACTCCTTGGATGTTGGGATAAACTAGCGTGAACCTACTTGGGTTTTTCCTGCTTTGTCTTCTCTCTCCGTTTCCACCTTTCCCCAGTGGCTTTCCAGGGTATGCAGCTAAAACATTGGACTTGAGGTACCAGGAGAGGAGGAAGAAACCTAGCGGGTCCTTCCCTGAAATGTGTGACAAGCCAGAGCTCTCCGGGTCTGCTGTACCTGGGTCGACTCTTGCATCCTAAATTTCTCTTCCAAGAAAAGAAAAGAAAAGGGGAGGGGAGGGGGCTTTGCCTTATCTTTTTTAATCTTCAGTTTCTTTTTGTAGTTTCTTTTTTCTTTTTCTTTTCTTTCTTTTCCTTAAAAAAAACAAAAAAAAAAACAAAAAAAAAACCCCTTTCCCCCCCTCCCCCCCCCCCCCCCCCGCAAGCTCTTATTGCTTCCCCCATCCCCAAATTGGACAACTCTTCTTCCTGCTATGATGGGGCCCTGGGCATCATGAGCTTCGTTATTGCTCAGTGGCTGGAATTTAAACTGCCCATTTGTAGTGGTCCAGTGCGTTGACCATGCACCTGAGAATCCACGCAAGACGGAGCCCTCCTCGCCGGCCGGCCTGGACGCTTGGGATCTGGTCCCTCTTCTGGGGATGTATCGTCAGCTCTGTGTGGAGTTCTTCTAATGTAGCCTCCTCCTCTTCTTCCTCTCCGGGATCTCACTCTCAGCACGAACACCATTTCCACGGCAGCAAGCATCACTCTGTGCCTATTTCTATCTATCGCTCCCCTGTTTCCCTTCGAGGAGGGCACGGTGGGTCTCTCTGCTCTTTATATTTTACTGGGGCATTCATTGCAAATCTTTAACCCACTCGTCTTTCAGGTAGGGTCAAGGATGGGAATAGCAGAAAAATTCAATTTAAAATTATGAGACGGCTTGCATGTGCATAAGGGGGAAAATTGTCACTTTTTCTTAAAGGCAAATGCTGCTTGCTCTCAGCCATTCACGTTCCAATAAAAGGCTCTCTTCTCCTTGGCACCCTGGTTCATGGCATGGCAAACACACTTTCTACCCTTTGCTACCTTCTTCTCCCCCAACCTACTGATGGCAGGCAGCTCAATCAAAAAACTCCTAATGATGCTACAATTTGGGAAGATGTTTGTTCACCTTCTGTTCATCCACTAATCCTTTCTCTGTTCTTGTTTGGGAGCTAGTTGTGAAGAAATAGCAGACAGCAGGTCCTTTGGGAATCAGCCCGAAGTTGATGGAACTGCTATAAAGTTACCTATGTGATAAAAATCTGGGAAGAACAACTGAGTCAAAGAAGGCAGAAAACGTAGTTAACCAGTGGATGCTATTTTTCATTTGGGCAGCATTATATTTTCCTATATTTAGATTGGAAAGAGTAGCTATCCCCTACCAAACACACATCTAATATTGCTATTAGTGAGGAAGCAATATGCCAGATAAGGTTAAACCACTTTTAATTTACCCACTTTTAATTTAATTAATCATAGCAGCTTTGATTCACCATGTATGCAAATGATCTTTCAATTAAAGTCAGCATGAATGGTTAGTTCCCACAAACCATGTATGATATGTTTTGCTTCAAACAGTTTTCTTCGCATGATTATTATTGGAGGAAGAGACCTGTGGTTCATAAAAATATACCCAGCTTTGAGCAGGCTCCCTCTAAAAGGCTGATGTCTGCAGCTAAGGCAGGAGCTTGCTGTAGTAAATCGTTCCAAGAAGTGTTTACTATGCACTCCACTCTGATGAGGAGGGGAACAGGAGAATGCCTGAGCAGCCCTCCAGAGCTGTGCTGTGAACCTCTCTCAGGGCCTTGTCATGGCTTGTATTTTGAGGCAGGCAGGCTCCATTAGGAAAATAATTCTTTCCACTGGTTCCTAGTTAGGGGATCCTGCTCCAAGCTGTCTGTTGTTTTAAGTGGAAACACATTGAGAGAATGCCAGCACATGCTGGTTCTTTCTCTCTTTTCATATCACATGGGGTGGAATTGTCAAGTAGTTGAGAGTCTGTAAGGCTTGATAGAAGGGATTGGTGTGACTGAGAGAATGCCTGAATGCTTCCTCGTAACCTGGTTGCTCTTATTCCCGTGACTTCTGTTGGGTCTGCTATAGACTCTCTCTAAAACAAAACAAAACCACAGAAGCCCAGGCAAGAGCTACACACACACACACACACACACACACACACACACAAACACACACACACGGAGAAGGGCAACAAAACAGAGAGAGAGAGAGAGAGAGGGGCAATTTCATTAAAATGGAAACTTAACTCCTAAGGAAGAGACAGACTGAGGATATGGGGGTTGAAATGAGGGAAGAAGCCAGACAGACTATTACTAATAGCCATAATTAAACACAGAACGCTGAGTGATAATTAGCTAAATTTTGCTAATTAGTGTAAATGATCACCAGGGAGATGAAGATTATGCATTAGTTAGAGGTTAGAGGCTAGCAGGGTCTTGCTATTTCTTTTTGTTGTTGTTCAAGATGTAAACAGTTAAAACAAGTACTAATAGGGATGAAATCTGCAGAGCAGAGCACTTGAAAAATTTATAAATTCCACCTCCCTTCCAAAAGGGTCAATTCATACACAGGTCAATTGTTTTTTCTTTACCTTGTCTATGTAAAGATTGGTGCTTCGGTTTTCTATAACCCCTTTGACCGGTTTTCATTGTGATTTCTCATTACCTGGCAACTGATAAGATTCAGGTTGATGGATAAGAAGAGAATAAACAAATGCCCAGTGACTCCTGACAGACCTTTCATATCCATCTGAACTGCAGGGTGCACCAAACTCCAGGGGCTGCCATGGTGAAGATGAGAAAGCTTCTGAATTCTAACTCTGTGTGTCCTCTGTCAGGAAGTCCCCAACCCACTGATTTGGGACTTGGGGACTGAATATATCCATATTAAATAGGTGGCCTCCATATTTAATTAATATTTTTAAGCTTAAAATCAAAGGGATTGACAATAAGTCCCAACCTTGGCTCTCTTCCTGCATCCCAGATGTGAACAACCTATAGCATCACTTACTAAAATGACTTCAAGACTCCCCAGAGTTTACAATACTATTCATCTCCCATTCATATTGGAAATCCAGTGGCTTGCTTCTAGTTCAAGGCTAAGCTTGGGTCAGCATTGTTTTAAAAATATGTTTATTGCAGGTCTTAGGAGGCATAGACCCATTCAACTGGGATGGTTGTCATAAATAGTTTGGCCAATGTCCCCTCCCTCTTTTGCCTTCCATGCTGGCTTAAAAATAAAACTAAAGCCTTGAATCCAAGAACCTTTTTTTGACTCAAGAAAAATTTAAAACCAACCAAACAAGCAAAGCTCACCATTTGTAATGCTTTGCCTAACTTCCCAAGAAGCCTCAAGTCCTCCAAGCTCCTGCTGATCAGCAGCTACCCGCTTTCCCCACCACCCTGCTTGGTGGTAGTGGGATTCTCACTAAGACAGTTGGAGAAAACAGAAATCCTCCAAACAGCTGGTAGTTTTTACTTATGTTCTTATCCTTGCCTGGAGGTGATCTTTAAAATATTGATTATGCTATAGATTTGTGTGAACTCTGTATTCCAGGGCAGCCTGGGTGATGCTGAGATCATCTGTAAAATTGGAAGAGAAGACGATTGGGGTACTGGGGTACTCCCAAATAGTCTCGGGTTAGGGCTTCAAGATGGAATGAGCCCCTTTAAAAACTGGAATCTAATATCCTTCTCCTTACGCAGTCTTTTCTTTTAGGCTCCCCATCCCCTTGTCATGCGGTCCTCTATCCAGTAGTCACTCAGGTGACAGAGAACAGGTTTTACGGGCCAGGCTTTGTCCTATCTACAAGACAGAACATAAGTTAATAAAACACTGGGGTGTTCAGCTTGGCATGATTCCATAACTCTGTTGTTCACTGTGAAAGACAAGTGCTTCTTCATTACACAAACTGGAGAGGAAGGTAGGGCCCCAGACAGGAAGCCAAACCATTCCATATACAATCTAAGCATTCTTTATAAATTCATATTTTCATTCTCCTGTGACTCAAAAGACCCCTCCACAGTTCTTTTCCCCTCTTATGCTTGGTTTCCACATGTAGTTGGCAAAGTGCTATGTGGTTTAGTTGTGCAAAGCATGTAAATGGGTACAGTGTATTGGTTTTCATCCCATTCATTTTCAGATAGGTTTTGTTTTTTCTCAAACCATCTTAAGCAGATGTCGTAGTGGCCTCACTGGTGACACAGGAACCAGGAATCTTGAATGAGACTCTGCCACCAGTTCCTTTCAGGGCCTAGCCTGTAAAGTTTGTCCAGCATTAGGCTTGCTCTGGGCTCATCTGCTGAACACATTATGGTGCCCGGCAGCTGCTCTCTAACCACTTTCTCTCTGCCTTCCTTCTTGAGATCGGGAACACTGAATAATTCAGAGTGTTAGTTGACAGATAAAACGATAAGATTTATACGTCTTTGGCCTTGGTGATGAATTAATTAAATTGGTTTCTTCTCTATCTTCAGCTTGCATTGTTTTTTTGTCTCTAAAATGTACTGGTAAGTGGTGGGCTTGGAGATTCACCTGCTTTTGAAGGATGTTAGGGTAAGACTATAGTCTCAGAGTATAAATCTTTTCAGGACTGCTAATGTTATTGCCGCCATCACCAGGTAGGGTAGAGGTTGGGGGACTGCCCTCTTACAAGCAGAGGAGATGAGAAATGCCTAACAGTTGCCTTCAGAGCTAAGAATAAAAAGGCTGTTTCCAACTCCTAGTTTGTAGAACCCAATAGTTAGAACTTTACACCTCTATATCAAAATTTCAGAGGTACTGTATTCCATTTTGTAGTTTAGTGCAGAATTTATCAGACGTCAGAAACTTTTTATCTCTGGGACCCAGGACAGCCTAGGAGAGACACACATCTCTGAAGCTAACCCATGAGCTTCCCTCCCATAAGTTTCCTTCCATCTCAGCTCGGAAGCCTAACTGTTGAAGTTCAGCATGAAAGCAGGCTTGGTTTCTAGGGAGCCGTCTCTATGGTTTAAAGATGGTCATTTGCCTACTGTGTTCCATCTCATCTTTCCCTCTTTTCTCTGTGTGCCTCATCCCAGGCACATTTTCTTTTTCTTTTTTCTCCCTCTAAGGACCCATTCACCTACATTAGGCCCACCCACTGACTTCATTGTATTTTCCTCAAGTGAGTTCCTGTTGAGTGGGGCTTCCCTAAACCCGTTTTGAGGACACAGTGTAATTTTAACATCCCCAGGGTGGGGCCTAGTTATCACTATACCTGTACTGTGTGTTCAGTGCATTTGGTGACGATGGTAAACTCAGAATAGACAAGTAAACCTTGGTGACAATGACAGCAATTTACCAAATCCTAGGATGGTGCCTCGAAAAGAAAAAGCCCTATTTACATAAATGGCGAAAACAAAGACAGCAGGTTTACTCAACTTCTGTTTGCCTTCTTGGCCGAGCTTCTGGGCCTGAGTCCAGATGCTGATGTGCATAGGACTAAGTCTGTCTGACTGCAGACACAGGCTTTGTGCATAGTCTAATGTGAGCATTCCAAGGCTTTCTCAGCCAGACTTGTTGCCTCTCCAAGCTACATCCTCAGGCCTCTCCCCCACTGACTTCTTTAAGCCCCAAGCCGCAAGCGTGTGCACACACATGCACACACGCACACACACACACACACACACACACACACTCACATGAGCACACCACTAGCTCTTCACTTTTCATCCTTAAGTGAGGAAAACAGATGAACTACATTTAAATGAATATTTTTGACAGCGAAAATATACTTAAGTATCATTTCAATGATTTCCCAGTTGGCTTTTATATGAAACTTAATTCTAAACAAACATGTTATAGCCTTTCTACTTTATCAGTCAAGATGCTCTAGGGAAATGACTAAGACGACATATTGTTCACTGTAAAGTTGCTATAAATTGGAAGCAAGGTGTTCAATTCTTTCAGAAAATAATTTTCTTCCTTCCCTCCTTCCCTTCTTTCTTCTCTCTCTCCCTCCCTCCCTTCTCTCCCTCCGTCCCTTCTCTCCTTTCCTCCTTTCCTCCTAGGTACCCCCACTTCAGATACTTCTTTTAAAAATGAGTCATGAGAGAACGTGTTAATAAGGGTCTCAATGTTGACGGGTAATGGAGTTCAAATGGATGGTGGGGTATTAGGTGTGGGTGAGATCAATCAAGGACACAATTGGAGTTGAGTGTATTGTGTCTCAGCCTTTTTTGCCTGACTGAGAGGCATGTGTTTTATACCTGAGTAGTTGATAGTATGACTTATCTGTTAGAGGCACAAAGTTTCCCAGGAGATAAATTATATACATAGTACACAGGACTCACACAGGTGTCACATTTTATAAGAAGTACTGTTGTATTAGTGTCACCTGATCCCATGGACATGAGCTTTCTTGAATGCTTGCTGGCAGACAGGTTGAAGACGCTGTCATGATCTTTTAACTTTTCCTTTTCTTTCATCCTATAGTGGGATGCATTGTTACTGTGATTTAATTCTGTAGCTGGAGAAAACATTCCCTTCTGTCTTATTTCCTTCTCCCATTATGGGGGTTCTCCCTCAGTACCACTGGGAGGCAAGCTCTCCCAGTGCTGTTTATCATGAGCACTGAATGAGCTCAGATTCCTGTATCTTTAAGACACACTCCTGTGTGTCTTAGACCGATCTGAGTTTCATGGGTATTCCATTGTGCCTTAGGCCTATTTTCTTAATTGTCAGGTAATTTTGCCAAAGCCACCAGCCAGGTTTTCCCTTTCCCCCTCAGAAACAGCTGATGTAAAGAGATGAAAATTGTGTTGGTAGAAAGCCCAAAATCCAACTTGACAGAGTCCTGCTGAGATGGAAAGAATGAAGGTTTCACTTACACACACCTTATTAGTACAAACCACGAGTTCTGTGTTGTGTTTCAAACATACCGTTCTGCAGTGTTGAGCGACATCAGGGCAGGAGTCAGAGCAGCTGAGTTCATAAAGAGCAAGCCATTTAATTCTCCTTGCAATTCACATTCTAAGAGAGGCTTGCTTGTGTCATGCACACCTACTGTGTGTCAAAACTTCCAGAGGTTTATCATGCACAGGATCCTTTAGTTCAAACAATCCTTTGGAGCTAATATAGTGAGTACTGTTTCACAATTGACACCATTAAGTCCCAGAGAGGGTAAACAGCTTGACCAAAGTAATAGGGTGATAGCATCAGATTCAAACCCAATTCTAACCACAGAGCTCTTTGTCTTTAAGTGGCCTCATAGTCTGTCATCTCAAGAAACAGAAAGAAACACACACCCAGCTCTTTTGTTAGAAACAGAGCACACATGCCATTGAAACCTTTTGAGCCTTGAATTGACACACATCCAAAAGTGTCTATGAGTGTGCAATTGGTAATAAATACTCAGATGTGACAGCCTACCCGAACCCATTTGAACCCAAGGATGTGGTTAACACCACAGTATCCATTCCTTATTGGAAGATGGATGCTAGCTTCTAAAAGAGGCAGAGGGAGGGGGAGGCATGGACTTCCTCAAAAGCACAGAGTCGCTGTCTTAGAACTCTGGGGATCTAAGGGCTCAGTTTTTCACATGAGCAAAGTAAGAATTCAGCCATGGATGTCCAGCCAGTGTCAGAAATAGCCACAAAATCCAGCAGTATGGATTCAAGTTCACTGCCTTTGTTTCTTCCCAATTCCAATAGATAAGGTCAAGTGCTCATTCCTTCAAGGCTATTATTGCAAGCTGTCTCCTGCTTCTCTTTTTTTCCCCAGCAATCCCTTCTTAGGCAGGTGAAGTACTACAGGTGTGCCTTCTGACAGCTTTGAACTTTTCTGGCTTTATGCTAAAGTAAATCCATCATGAAATCTTTCTAAGACTTGTCTGGCTTTGTGCTCAGAAATAGAATTTTAGGGCTGTGCTGAAGGTTTCACCTACGTGAAGGACTCTAGTGTGAGAAAGTGGTACAACTCAAGGGGTTGTGCACTTGGTAGACACCGTAGCATTCTGGTTAAGTTGCACTGGCTTGAGAGCAAAAAGGTAACAACATTTTCCTGTCACTACTCCATGTCTAGAAGCCATGACAAGGTCCTGGTAAAGGCCATGTCTCCAGTTCCAATTCTGACTTCTTGATTTACCAAATCATTAGCACCTGTGTACACATGAAACCCCTAGAATCCGAACTGCCGCATTGCACTTGCTCTCGGTTTTCATTGGTTTGAGATTCTTCTCCTCCTACATTATACCACTGTGTGTACTCTTGAGTAACTTTCCCCCAAACTATGAATTTCAACTCTTTCAGAAGCCGTCTTTCTGGGTTTGAATATAATTACATGCTTTGGGTACAAATTGTGGTTTTTGCTACACAAGAAACTAATGGAAATGATCTGCCTGTTCCTGTAGTTTACAGATTATATGCTTTAGAACTGGGGCTATATATTTAGGCTGCTTTTCTGTGTGGCACATTAAAATGAAAATGAACTCAGGGTGAGCCACCATGGTTGCTAGGCAGTGAAGCAGGTCGATGGAGCATTGCATTAAATCAAGACAGCATTGCTGTTTTACTCAACATCTATTTGCCTTTCACTCTTGTCATTGGGTGCTGTCACTGAAAGGAAAGAGGGAGACATTGGGAGGGTCTGGTTATCTATAGAGGTTTACACAAGGAGAAAGAATTCATCACCCTGAACCTCAGTGTGCAAAATGCATTTTAGTAGAATCTGAAATCGGAGTCCAGAGAACTCTTGTGATGAGGAACATACGGGACCTGGAGTAGTGCAAGTACAGAGCTGTCATCCCAGGGGACTCGTCACTTGAGTAGGTTAGCAAAGAGGAATTAACTAGCTCCTGCAGACTGGACCCTGCCTCACTGGCTACAGATAAAAGAACATCACTGTGGTAAGAAATTTTAAGCACGCCTCTAGAGTTCATTTATTATCTAGCCTGGATTCCAGAGTCCTGTGAGCAAATGGTGACAGGCAGCAAAGGCTCTGGTGCTTCTCTATAATTAATTGATAACTAATAGAATGTCTCCCATTTCTTTGAAATCCTGGCTTTAATAGAACCCCAGACTCTGAAAAAAACGATTAGATCCACAGACAAAGCAGAATACTTAGATTCAGGAAGTTTCAGTAGCTCTCTGGTTAGAAAAAAAGAAAAGTTAGAAAAGAGGGCTAAAGGTTTAAAGCTAACAACAGAGATAATTTTGTAACTTAAGGAATTTTGTTATAGGAATGGTCTTATAGCTTCTGTAGGCATGACCTTATTCTCTCTCTCTCTCCCTCTCTCTCTCTCTCTCTCTCTCTCTCTCTCTCTCTCTGTGTGTGTGTGTGTACGCAAATCCTCTTCTCTCTTCACAAACTAGTAATTCCACATTATCACAAAGGCATCTCTGAGAATGTCCTCACATTAATTTACATTTCTTAAGTAAATCCAAGAAAGGACTTCGCTTTTATAGGAATGACAATGAACCTATTTAGTATTCACTAATTATCGGAATACTGTAACGCCGTATTTAATGCACTTAGTGTAACTTATAGTTCCCTAAAGCTTTTAGGTCATTTGATTCTCCATGACGGAGGGACAGTTCTTTTCCTGTTTCAAGGTGCTGCCTTTAACAGGACAGTTTTGATAGTTGCCTAAGGCTAGTCCAAAGAAGCAGAACCAGGTTGAGTATCCAAAGAATTTGAATCCACACATGTGTTTGAATATTTAAAATTTTCTGAATCGTTATTGGGAGTCAAAGGTTCTCAAAGTGGATTTCTTAGAATCCTCAACCATTTTTAGAGAGCCTCTTCTGGTCTTCCTAGGGCAACAATATATTGTGAGTACCATGCATGTCTTTATACTTAGTAATCAACATCACATACTTACCTTGTGTCAAATATTTAACTAGATACTTCAGCTTTGTTTTTCCCTCAAGGTAAAAAACATTGTTATGATGAATTGACAAAGAAATTGTATTTCAGCTACTAATTCCCAGAATTCCTTCCACTTATTAAGTCCTTGCCCTCTCCCACCTACCCAACTTTTAGGTGTGGTATTTTCAAAAATGTCTACCTTGTCCCCACTTCTGAGAACATGTGATTCCATTTCTCTGTATCCACAAGTCTATTACATTGGGGTCAAGTCATTTTTAAAGAGCCTTTGCAAACCCATCTATTTCCAGAGTCCTCTGGCAAGTAACAGATATATGCTCAATCAAAGATCCCAGTGCCAGGCAAGGGGCATCAAATGACAGGATAACTCCTAGTGACAGTGTCACCTATTTTTAAAAATCCACTATAAAGAATGCTTTTATCAGGAAATATGGTTTCCATAGTTGCCAGATGTTCACGCTTCAACTTGCAATTTTAAGCAAACTGCCAGTTTGTTCTGAATTTCATTATTTTCCCTATAAGATGATAGAATTTGAGTTAATGATATCTAAGTGACTTGCCAGCCATCTTTAGGAGTTAGCTCTTCATCTTTGTATCAGGGCTTACGACCAAAATTCAGAGGATCTCTAAACTATGTTTTCACTTACATTAGTCTACCTTGAATCTACTTCTATTCTTGATTCATCATATATATTGTATATGTGGTAGCAGTTCATTAATTATGACAGTAAAACTAATGAAATGATTATTTCAAGAATGACAGTTTTTTCCAATTTGAGCCAGTATGTATGTATGTATATATGCACATGTGGGTGAACGTGTGAGCTGGAAAAAAAATTAATGTAGCAGCAATGCCTTGACAGCATGCTAATTAGCTCGTGGCCTGGGAATGCACAGACCAGACAGGGCCTATGAGCCTGCTGTGAATTACAGATGCGGAAGTGCTTCAGTGTCTACTTCTTTCTGCTCTGATTTCATTGATCAGCCCAGTATTATCACAGGGTTGTGCCAGTGGGTCAATAATCTCAGAAGGGGACAGCTTTTATGTGAAATAAAGATACAAAGCTTAAATCCTGGCCTTCCACAGTCAACTTGTCTCCTTGTAATAACTAGTATTTTGTTTTGTTTTGTTTTTCTTTCCATATCTTTGTCTGTAAAGGGATCTCAACCTGATCCTCTTTCTGTAATTAACTATCGCTTAGAATTAGTGTTACAGAGAACACTCTTTCAGACAATCTTGAAATAGCAAAGGTTTTATTTTCTTGCCCAAGGTAACTTAGTAATGGCTACCCTGAGAAAGATTCACAACCAGATCACTGAAGTCCCCAGATCCCCATTTGGGTATAGTCCTACTCCAGGGATGCTGTGATGTAGGACTTTATTGCACTCCACAACTGCTGTATAAGTGTGTAATCATCAAATACTAGGCCTGGAAGAGGTCTGTAGAGACCTTCATCCATCAAACTATTTTTCATGGGAAGAAACTAACAGACCAATCACACTTTGCAAATCAGAGGCAAGGCAAGGCAAACACGAATTCTACCCTCAGTCTGCCGGTTGTACCACAGTCTTAGTTCTTGAGCTCACCTGTTTTGCTGAGGATTGGGAGGCTGGAGTGGTCTCCAGAGTAACTTGACTAACCAATCAGCACCAAAGTAGAGCCAGCATGGAAGCCAAGACACTCTGACCCTCATGTTGAATGAAGCTCCCACTTCATTCTATGCTTGCCCCTCCTTCCAAGGGTCCCCTCTTTTCTCTCTGCCCCATCAGCCTAGGAGAAAAATTCAGTATGCTGCAGTTAAATCAAACTGTTTGATGAAAGCTTTCGAGCCTAATTACATGGAAGGTTTCTTCCAGTGAAGGAGAGGGGAAAGAGAAAGGGAGAAATTAAATTGAAGTGTAAATCAGTCAAGGGCTCAGATCCTGAGCTTGCTTTCTTTTTAATCAAGAGTAAAATAAGAAGAGAGTTTGAAGGATCATCACAAGACACCATTAACTACCCAAGGAGCTCTTGACTGAAGATGGTTTGTCATGAAAAGAAAAAAAAATGTACAATTTGTCCAAAAAAGGAAAAATCTGAAGGCTGTGTGGTACTTAGAAACATTAACTCCAAGGGGTAGGACAGTTGGTTTTTCTGTGATGAATACCTCTTTTAGTCTAGATGGCTGCCACATCCCCTCATATATCTCAGGTGCTTAATAAATAGTTTAAAGCAGTGATTTGGTAAATTGGTAATGTGTAACAGAGGTGCTTGTATTGTTATGTAGGAAAATGTAGCATCCTTTCTCTTCAGTCTTAGGCATTAAAGCTGAAATGAGCATTTAAAGGTTTTAGTGATTTTCCTTTATGGTCATCATGGACTCAATGAAGCTCCATAAATTATTGCTATTTGTGTAATGTTCTACAGTATGACAGAAAAAAAAAAAACTCCATCATCATTGTTGAGTCTCCTGAGCAGTAGGAGAATAGATGGTAGGACTGTTATTTGGCCTGTTTTTAAGCTGATGTAATCAAAACCCAAACTGAGATGACTTGACCAAAGTCATTCAAGCATTAAATGACAGAGCAGAAATGAATACCCAGCCTGTGTCCAGTATATCTCCCTGTCCAGACAAAATACTTTATGTGGAATTTCTGAGGATTCTTGTAGAAGAGAGGTATGAGATTAGAAGAGAGCAGTGTTGGCAAAAAAAGGTGATGGACTTCATAATTCATTATAGAAGAGTTAGTTATAATAAGAAATTCAAGGCATGGTGTAGGTACCGCATGGGAATTGAAACATGGACTTTAACATCAAGTTATTTTTAATCTAGCTACAAGTTCTTTAGAGGCAATCTTAGGTCTCTTTCCTAACCCCACAGAATCACTCTATCACCTGGAAAGACTCATTATTCCCCTTAGCAGACCTCATGTCTCTCTTGCCAAGCTCTTTCTAATAGTTGAGCCTTCCTTGTGAAGTACAAGGCTCTTCATGTTACTCTCCTCTTGGGAAACTCTGGCCTACAGGATGAGAAACAACCAGATTATATCCTTTTCCCATCAAGGACAATATCTCAGCCTTACTTTTCCTGATCTATCTTGGTTTACTCATTGAATGTGTCTGTCCTGTTCCCACTGTATTGTCTTTATATATTTTCAATTTCTTTCTCTCAATTTCCCACACAGTTGCCCTTTCTGATCATAATATCAAATATCAAAGCTTAAATGTTATCTCTCAGACCCTCCCTGAATGCCACTGCTGAAGAGCACCGTTTCAGATCTCTTCCCAGCATACCACCTTTTCCCATTATAGCGTGACTATCTCTGTGATGTTCCTTGTGTGTGCTTCATTTCCTTCATCATGTAAAAACATAAGCACTGGGAATAGAGGCCTCATCTGTCTTTTTTATGATTGCATCTCCAAGGTCTAAAATATCAACAAATGAAGAGTGAATTTTTATAAACACATACTGAATGAAGGGATAGGTGAATAACTGCATGTGTGCCTGTAATACCTGGCTCCAACCCAATAGTTTAACCTCACTTCTCACTAGGCTCTTTAATCCTCCATGTATTTAGACTGTACTCTTCCTATATGTAGGTCTCTAGCTATTTGTCTCGTTTTATTTTAATGTCTCATATTATAGGTCAACCCTTAGTATCTGACCTACAAAGTTTCTTTTTCTATGCCTCATTTGCATAGCAATTACATGAGCCTCCTGAACTTGTTCTGCACAGTTCTTGTCTCATTGTATAACTGCAGTTAATGAGGATATATTAAGATTTCTAGTATATCTTAGTCATTGTTTTGGGCATCAAATACTGACTCATGAGCATGATTCAGACACTTCCTAAAGAGGTTCATGTGTTCACATCTCATTCTCAAACATACATCTTTGTGTTTTTATCGTTTATTTATAGTGATTGTTTTATTACTTTCTTAAGGGTAAAGAATGAGTTGTTTCATATTATGAACAGCAGACATTTTTTATATTAATGTACAGATTAAAAATACTCATTAGCAAAATCTGATGAGGAGGTTAACAAGGTAAGGTCATGGAGCAGTTTAATGCATACTTTGTGATGAACTTTATAGGTATAAACTATGGTGGGGCCAGAGAGGGAAAGATGTCATATCCAATTAGACCACTTCAAAGTATGTTGTCAGCAGGTTAGAGAGATGGCTCAAGTTTAAAAAGTACTTATTGCTCTTGTAGGGGACCTGGATTTGATTCCCAGCACCCACATGGCAGCTCACAACTGCCTGTGACTTCAGGTCAGGGGATTTAATTCCCTATTCTTGCTTTGTAACCTCCTGCATGTATGTGGTACATATAAACTCATTTACCAAAACACACAAGATACTCAACTCAATTTTGTATTCAAATAAACAACTGACATTTTAAGTCTAAGTATGTCTCACATAACATATAAGAGATAGTTGCTCAGTTTGTTAAATCATTTTTCTGAAACTCAAATTAACTGGGTATCCTATTTTATTGGGCAATTCTAGCCTATTTATTGGACTACATTTGTTACTCTTCCTACTGTATTAACTAGAAGGACAACAAGCAGACAATCACTAGATGCTTACCAAAGACCTTAAATGCTTTTTCTGGCAATATCTTCCTTGAAGGCAGAATTGGAATGACAGGATATTGAGTTGCTAAGAAGTTAAACAGAAATGTAATGAGAGATAGAGACATGTATAGGAAGTATTTCTGACGAAGGTCAGGTTGTTCATAGGCAATGAATAAACCAAACAAACCAGCATAAGGAGAAAGCAGAGGACCATTTTTAGTACTGATTGGATCATAAACTGTGACAAAGAGAAAAACAAATACAATTCCCGTCTTGGCTATAGGGATTCACAAGTATAATTCTCTGTTTCTACATCATGACCCTTCGGAAAATAGAATTATTTTTGTAAGACAGCCATTAAATTATCACATCTCTTTGTAAATTCAATTACATTTCTCAGCCAATGTAGCTTCTGAGTTCAGAGATGTTTGTCTTCATTGTTATGCATTTTTAATGGGTTCTTTTTATTTAAGCCCCATATATCTCTCAGTGTGGAAGCCTGTACTCCTGAAAAATAGGTAACTTTGCAGTATGCATAGTAAATCCCATATGCATTTATATTGGCAGGATGATTTTGTATCCAAGACTTTCTAAAACTGGGCTATAGCTGGACCATAATGAGATGACCAGCCAGAGGCTAATTTCTATGTTCTTTCTCCGTGATGCCAGGACAGGTGATGATAAACAAATCGCAAGTGCCCACTTCAGACAATAAAGATGTAATTCCAGCCATTTAAGTTTGTGTTGAGAGCAAATCTTTTCTTTCCTTATTCTTTCAATTAGTGAAAAATGTAGCCCCTGGCCTAGAGCTACAGTAGAGCAGATAATTATATGTTCATCAGTAGATGTGGGAACAGAGATGTGTGGCTCAGCTGCTGACAGTCCCTCAGCTGTATTTGCAGAAGTCTCTGAAGTATTCCTCCAAACCTACTTGTCATTAACTCTTAGTTTCAAAAGGTGTAGTTGAGTGGATGATGAAGCAGGTCAGTCAAGGAGGAGACCCAGAGTCTAGTAGGGCTGTGCTCAAAAATGGGCATAACTAATTACTCTCTCCTTAGCATATCACTTGAGACCAGAATATAGTGAGATTTCCATTGTTAGGTGTCAGGTACTAAGTATACCTAGCTTTGTTTTTCATAAGAATTGCTTAGCTCTGCCACTAAAGTTCAGGCACAACCACAGGTAATACAATAAACACTAAGAGTGGGCAAATTTGCCAACCCCTATGAACTACTGGAGACTCCTGATTCCTGTGGCTCTAATATAATCTTTCTGACAGTGCTTTTGTGATCAGATTATTTACATAGAGTGCTTAGTACAGAGGCTGAAACAGTAATAAGAATTTCCAAAAAATATCAATTCTAATTAGTATTGTGATTTTACTAAATGGATCTCAAGCCTCGAAGGAATCCTCAGGGCCATAGACAATTAGGCCTTAGAAATGCCAATGGTATCAAGAAGCATAGGGATCCAGTGAAAGTAACTGAAGTCTGTTTTCCCATAGTCTTGTTAGTACATCATTTCTGGAACACTCAGTAAATATGGAAGTATGGCACTACTCTGTCTCTTGAGGAATTGAGCATTTGTCCAGGATGTGTATATTGAATACCAACCATATAAAACACTGCAATATGTATTGATCAATAAAATTCCTGCCTTTGATCTAGCAGGCTATAATTATTCAGACAACTATAATGAGGTGGGATGTTATTGGATGAACGATGCTTCCTCACAAGTATCATATTTATGTACTGCATGTGTTAGCTCCTTTGATTCCCTCAGCATTTTCTTTCTGAAAGACACCCAGGCTCAAATGTGCTGGAGCGAAACATTGAACTTGTCTTGATGCTCATGCAACATGTCTTCTGGTAGTCATTGGAGAGAGAAGACCTCATGAAACATGTAGTTCAGTTAGCTGTTGCTATATTACAAACCACATTACAAATTAGTGTTTCTGACAGCTGTGTTAGTAGCTTATATTTCTGTGAGTCAACAATTTGGGGTGGATGTAGCTGGCAGTTTTAATGGTCTCATACGGGATCCCTTATGTAGCTCCAAGTAATTGATGATAGATAGACTCAGGCTAGCAGCATAAGATGGTCTCACTTACATAGCTGTGGTGTGATCTGGTCATTAATGAGGGGGTCTCAGATGCCCTCATCTGACCTGTCATTTTCCACTGGACAGGACTGTTACAAAATGGCCTTGAGTTACTTTCCAAGAGAATGATGTAGAAAGGGCAGCAAGAACTCTGGAGAAATAGGAAGTCACAAGTTGGTACCTTTGTGATATGCTGTTGGTCTAACATGCCAATATGTAGAGAAGAGGAATGTGAACACATTCTAAAAGGAGGATAGGGAGGGGAAGTGATTCTGCAGGAACATGGGGCATTTGCTACTGCATTAACAGTCTACAATGTGATAGTTGAGTTAAACTTTGGATTGAGAGCCCCAATAAAGATTGGAGAAGTACAGTCTTTGCACGATCCAGAATTAGAAAGAACATCAGTTCATATTAGCTGAGAACGGGGCCATATACCTGTGCTACACTATCTAGGAAAGTTCCCACTTGCCATTGTTCCTATAAAAACTCTTACAGTTGGTAGGGACAAATTTATAAGACTGCTTTCCATATAGATGATGCTTTAAGTTTTTCAGATTGTTTTAATTAATGATACTAATAAATGTGCTATGCAACTTTGCTGCTTTTCTTTACTAAAAAGGAGATGGCAAAGCCACTTACTTTTCCCTCTCTGCCACCTAGTCAGTAAACCCAGGGTTCCTGCTTACCCCTCAAAGACAACAGTGCACCCACAGGCTGTGATTCACTGTGGCTGACTGTTTGGCCCAGCAGCTGTTTTGTTGCAGAAGATGAAAGCTTGATGGACTTTCAGATGGAATGGAAAGGAGCAAAGAGATTTTATTTCATTGGCAGCTGTCTTAGCCATCTTCATTAAGATGGGCTTTGGACACCACAAGGCCATTCTGAACCAGTGGTCATAAAACTAATAGGCGCCACTCAACCCAGACAGCTCATATTGCCACCTGAGATCTGTCATCTTGGTGGTTATTGCAGAAGAAGGAGTCTCTTGTAGGGAGCACAACGGTCCTCATGTGACAGAAGTGAAACTGAAAGAAATAGATTTTTCTATTAGCTGCAAATCAAACCTTTGCACATCATCCCTCAGAGGTGACAGCACTGGCTTCTGTAAGACAGGGTTTGAACAAATTATTCAAGCTTGCAGAAGACAATACAAGATTAATATCCAAGGGGGAGGACATGGGAGCTGGGCCTAAGTGATAAGATTCTACCCGCCTTCTTGTTTTAGTCTTGTAAATGTCTCTTTGTGTATGTGGAGAGGGTGCATTTGTGGAGTTGCAGCAGGGGAGTTCAAGAGAGAATGTATTGATTTGGGAGATCTTAAAATAGGTAAATGAGCAAGGGTCACCATCCTAGATTTCTAGATATGAGCTTTGTTTTTGTTGTTGTTGTTGTTGTTTTTCTTCTAGTACATTTTGCTAGAGGGGGGGCAAGAATACCAGCCTGCACGGGTATTTCTCTGGCTAGTTTCTGCCCTACTAGTTAGTGCCTTGCCTTCCATGGAGTGTAATAATAACAGAGGAGTTGTCATTGATTGAGTCCTCATCATGTGCTGGGGGCTTTATAAATATGATGGGATCTAATTTATACAAAGATACTGACATGGATAATACCATCACCCACAAGATAACAAGGCTCAGAGAGGAAGGATAACTTTTTCAGGGACATGCTATTCAGAAGTTACAATGCAAATACTAAGCCCCCATAGCACAGGTCCTCCTATTGGGATACCCAGCCTTATTAAGATGAGAATAATGAAGAATCTGTGAATGCAATAAACTGCTAAGGGGTCATTCTCTCTGTCCTTATTTAAATCATTGCAAGTCTTTCCTGCAGTTGTTAAGTCAAATCATCAGCTCCATAACATAATAGCATAATTGGAATGAAGATAAAGATCAGGTCCTGTGAGAACCTTTGGAATCTGAAGGGGCTGACTAGATCATCTAGCGATGCTAATTTAACATCTCTGGCTACTGTTGCTGCATTGTACAGAAAATGAGGTCTAGCTAGGTCAAGTCTAGAGTGGTAGCTAACAAGAGCTCTTCTTTGCTCTGTGCCTTTTCTCTTTGTCAGCATTGTGTATTTCTTGTGGAATAATTGACTTTCTTAGATGGCAGTCCAAAGACTAAGGTAAAACCATTCACTCACGAGCAACTTAGGCTAGCAGCTGACAAGCCTTATTTTTTTTTTTTTTTTACAGAGGACCACATAGTAAATAAAATAATAAAATAAATAAATAAATAGTGGTTAGGCGTTTAGAGCAGAAGTATTTCTGCTACTATCACCCTGTTATAACCAGTGAGCACCACAGGCAGTCTATAAATAAAGGATAGTATTATATTCATCAGTATATCCCACTCTGCTCTAATTACAAAAACTAAACAAGAGCAGGATTTGGCTTGTACATCTCTGGCCACAGGTCTCCAGAGGCACGGCAATCTCACAGCCGAGATTTATGCTCTAGTAATAATATTATAACAGTAATTGGATGATATATTATAGTAGCAATCGGATGGCATACCATGAGGAGTAATGTCTCCAGAGCAACACAATGCCACATCTCCACATTTGCCTTACACTTTAGGGAAGACAAAATATTTTTAAAATTGTCACCTCTAATAACCTTTTAAAATGGCTCCTGCTCAAGATTTCCATAAGCAAAGGAGACTTGCCATCTGAGGAATGTAGCAGTGTGAGGGGAAAATGAGCTGAAGTGTACTTAATGATAGAAATTGGGTATTCTGTTGGAGACTGGTTGCATGTCTTCTGATCTTGTAAGGGCATGCTTGCTCTGTCCCCTGTAGGTGTCAGAGCTTCCCCAGTCCACATCTACAAGTCATGCCCAACATCCATTGGCACTTTTTCATGTGGAGCCATTTAGAAAAATGTTTAATTTTAGAGGTTGGGTTGTGAGGTGAGTTCTTCATCTCTCCCCATTAAATGTTTGTCTGCTAGTAGATTGCTGAGAAAAATGACCCCTGTTTAAAAGGTAAGGTGAGGAGAGGCACAATTTAAAAATATTTTGTTCATGTGAGCACTCGCATAGTCAGAAATCAGGCATCTCCAAACCAGAAATGATAGAGGAATGGAACTGAAGAAGCAAGTGGGGAATACAAAGTTCAAGTGATGCAAAGAAAAATATGCTTGGTTGCAACCATAATTTTACCACTGTAGCATATTCCACTGTAATGTCTCATGCAACATCTCAATTTAAATAACTATACATTTGTTGGCTACTTCTTATTAGCTTAGCTTATCCTCATTTCTTTCTAAGAGGCATATATATGAGCCAAACAAACTTTTCCTCTTATTTGTGAATCAAACACAGCTAAGATTGTTTATAACTCCTAGCTACCTTTATTTTTTTTTCAGAGATTCTTCAGGATTTTCTTCACAGTAATTGACTTTAACATTTGTTAATATCATTCGGTCGACAGCATTTATTTAATACTTTGTGTTTACAGTAAAAAGGTACAAGAGCCTCCAGTAAAGAAGCTTCTTTACCCACAGATAAGACATTGAGACTTCCTGTAGGGACTGGTCATATTGTGCAGACTACTAGACGACCAGGAAGGATGCTGAGTCTGTAGGTGGGTTAGGACCGGCTCTTGTCTCTGCCATTTATCAGCCATGCTACTCTGGTCAAGTGCTTTGGTTGTTTTGTTTTTATTGTGTTCTTCTCTTGTGAAACTGGATTTTTTTTTTTTTTAAAAAAGTATGTGTGGCAAGGACCTTAGTGTTAATGTGTGTGAAGTGCTTCCAAACTTACTTACATAAGTGTTTTAATAAATGCCAGCTATTGTCATTGCTGGTGAAAAGCAATTACCCTATGGAATTCTGTACAGGTTATACCGTACATTTTCAGAATGTTAGCTGCCATGTGTCTGGTACCTATAGGTTATAAGACTTGTTGACAAATACAATTTTTTTTCCCATAGCATTTTACATGTGCTCACTGTAATCTTTACAGTGGGAAGAGCTCACTGAGTTTATTTAAGCCAAGAACATGTTTTTGAGTCAAAGGACTGTGGTTCATAGAGAGTGAATGGGTGTCTCAGTCATGCTATAGGGCAGGCAGGAGGCTGAGAGTGCAGCTATTGTTTTTCCTTAGACTCTCCATTTCCTCCACCATTTTAAACTCTTCACATCTGTCTGATAACACCATCATATTTTTGTGATTGCTTTAAAGATCCTGCTGCCCACACTTGAAAAACTGGTATAGTCAGGTAGCCTAGGCCCAGTTGCCTCCTTTCACCTTCCCTTGGTTTTCATGGAGTGAAGCTTGTACTCAGGACTCTTTAATGTGGCTCCCTCTTAGCTAAGACACGGAACTAATGAAAAGGATGGGGTCCAGGTAGAATTTGACTAAAGTCCTGCTGTCAGTGGGCCTGATTTTATTAGCCCAAGTCTACAGAAAGTACAAGAAAAAAAAAAGACCGATTGTAAAAAGCCATCTTACTGGTCAAGATTTTGCCATGGGTTTCATCTCTGAAGTAGTTCTGACCTGGAGTGGTCTGTGTGCATTCCTGCAGAGTTCCTCTGTGAACCAGTGTCCTATTTTGAGCACATATATTGCCAAAGTGATTTCCTTTTAATTTGATCCATCGCTGGAGGATTTAAAGTAAGAGACACCATAGTTACACCATCCAGTATATTCCCTCTAAGGACAAGACAAACAGTCATCAGCATTGAATCCTCCCCATTCTGAAAACTTCCTTTTTGGGTTTCTGTGATACCTTCTCTTCAGCCCTTCATGTCAACATTGTGCTATTTGCTCCATGTGAGTCAGCAGCAGTGTCTTTTTATATTTAAGAGCAAACTCGATTTAGATATAGTTCTTTCCATGTTACTCTAATCACCTGTAAAAAGCCTTTAACTTTAAATGTAGTCCTAGTTGCTTTGACACAAATGTGTGTATGTGTGCTATTTTAATGCAAAGTTATTTGTTTGACTATTTTTAATGTTTTTTTGGGGGAAGGGGGAACACTGTGATCCTTTTCTAGAAAACCCATTTAATTGCATGCTTTCTGGGAGTTGCTGATCATGTCTTCTGCCTTCAGCTTCGCAAGGTCTCTGAGAAGCAGTTTCCTTCCTTTCCTCTTAGCTGTGATGCCTAGTTCATCATCAGAGATAAGCCACACTTGTCTGCAAACTGCAATCTCATCAGGTCTGCAAGATAACATCTAGTTTGACTTTTTCCAGCACCTTCCATTAATACTTGGGACTTCTGCCTTTTGGAAGAGCCAGACCTCACCACACAGATAGACAACTGTGGTTCCCCATTCTTGTTTTCATTAAACTTGACAGCTTTTTTACATTCCAGATAGGGTGAGCCACTTTTCAATGACCTTTATTAGATGCTGTCTCCTTGAAAAGGGTCACTTGGGAAGGAGTATGTGAGGCCACTCCCTATACTTCCAGAAAGTAATTGGTTTTGATAAACAACTCATTTCAGCTTTAGAATTCTTTTACGTCCCTAATTATGAGAGCTACCATTTATCAGTGCATAGCCCTTGGCATGATCTCACTTATCTCTTATGCCTGAAATATTTTTATTATTGTCCTCTTTTCTCAGAAGGAAAGCGAGTCGTCAAAAAGGTTGAGTTGTTCCTGATCTCACAGCAACAGGGCGGAGCTGGGATTTGAATGTAATAAATCTGTCCTCAGAGCTTAGAGAACTCCATGTCCTGCCACCTACATGCACGCTGCCTGTAGCTACTGGCTGATCAGTTATATTAGTGATGTGTTATTTAAAAAAAAAAAAATCACCCCAAAACTCAGCAGCAGGAAATAATGAATATTTGTTATCTTATCAACATTTGAGGACCAGGAATCCAGGAGTCACTTATCTGGGGAAATCTCACTCAAGGTCATTTATTGAATTTGCAATCAGGACAGTGGCTTGGGCTATAGTAATCCTGAAGGTTTAGCTGAAGCTGAGACTGGGGAATCCATTTCTGAGGTCTACTCACATTCCAAGGCTGGCAAAATCAATCCAACTATTGACAGGAGGCCTCAGGGCCTTATTACCTCCATAAATTCCTGGTCCTTATTTTTTATTTATCACGGGTGAAATCAGCCTTCATTTGCTGTATCATCTCAGTTTCCTCCTCTGTCATGCCCTTTCTCTCCTTCCATCTCTCCACTCTGAATCCTTCTCAGATGTTTCTAGATCAGACCATGTGTATTACTTTGCCATCAAAGTACCAACTGTATAGCTTAACCAACAAGAATCTGTTTTATCACAGTACTGGAACTCAAGAACAAGATCCAGATTTTCTGAGTACTATATGTCTCTGCAACACCTGAGTTTGCTTTGTAGCTAATCATATTTTCTCTTCTCTCCCAGACTATCTCTTTTATCTATTTCTGTGGCCTGATCCCTTCTCATAAGAAGGATAGTCATAGTATATAACTTATCTATTTACCTTATTTTTTTCTTTATTGGAACGATACCCGAGTGCTTAGATTCTGACATCCTCACTGCCATCTGCCAGTGTTGGAGGGAAGCAGTTCTTCTCACAGAGCCATTTTTGTTCTCTGTGTATATTGAAATTTCTATGTATGTTTTCTTACCTGTAACTTGGACTTCTTTTCTCTGGTCCTAATCTCTTATTCCCAAATTGATTTTATTATCAACGTTAACCTTAAGTTGTATGACATTTGGCTGCTCACTGAGCTTGAAGGAATGCAGTGCTAAGCCCTAAAGTCTCTGAAGGCTGGATAAGTTCTTCCAGTGCCTTTTCTAGGAACTTTTAAACCCTTATGTGGTTGGTGTTCTAAAGAAGACACTTCTATAGTCAGAAATGCTTGTCCAGTGTGTTTGTGAGCATATATAAGCACTAAGTAAAAAATGCCTTAACTGTCGTCACTGCAGTTCTATGCACTGTTCCATTCCCTAATTTTGTGGGTTCTGTAGCTATTCCACAATGTTATGATGCCTCAAGAGGTGACCTGAGAACAAGCTAGAAACTAGATAAAGAACAAAATCAGAAGTATCTGTCCTGTCTTACAATCAAGATGCGATGGTTACTAAGAAGGTAGGAGAGGAGGTGTTGAGAACATGAACCGACTGTGCATAGCAGCCCCATATCGGTTGCTCATTAGCACAAGGGAAGCATTTGAGTCTCTTGCCAGCATTAACTGCCTGTGGTCTGTCTCAGTCCTCAGTGGCTGCCACCACAGCCCTGTTTGCCTTTGAAACTTGGCAGTCTATGAGTTATGCTGGAATCCCCAGGTGAACCTAATGTATCCAATTTCTCTCCCTCTACTTCCTTTATTCTGTAATGTGCTGTTGATTCTATCCACATAAACATGATGATGAATAGCCAGACTTATTGCAGTGGCTCCATTCAGTGCATTACGACTTAAAATATGCCTGATAAAATTGAGGGAAGCATTAAAGTCCTCATAGCAGCATGGTTATCTATCTTTTTCTTGGAGTGAAGTTTGACAGGTGTTTAGGAATAGTTCTTTCCAAAGTCAGAATTCATGGTAATGCATTGTTTTAAATTTGGGACTAATGTTCCACTTTATAAAAACATAAAAAAATGGGGGATCTTGATAAACTATTTAAAAAATTAAGAGAACACCTATAAGAACGGGGTTTGTTATATAACAAAGAAATTTCACCAGAAGTAAGAGGGTGAGGGTAAGAAACTCAAACAAAATCAATCAGACACAAAGGCATGAGTGTCCAATGATCATTAAATAAAATAGATCGCAAACTATACATTTACAAGATGCACAGAAATAAGAGGATGAATAACAAGAGACTTGTCTGCTACCCAGGTGAATGATTGAAGTTTTCACTTCCAGCAAGTGAGCCATATTCATGCTCTTATTGTCCTTGACTCTAGGAAGGATATAAGAGAATGCATCAAGTATATTCCTGGTAGTTCTGTCTATTATGTTTAGCCTAGCCAGAATGAGCTACAGTGGAAGGGAGTTATGCCTCGGAAAACAATTTATTTAACGCATTTCAATGCAACACAGAGCTTTATTTCTTAATATAGGCTATTATTTGCTCCTGGAATGAAAGTAGAGCAGGTTATAGCCCTTTAGGGAGAGAGTTAACTAAGAAATGTATTTCCAGATGATATCACATGCAAACAGCACTCTGAAATCACTAGACATCAAAATTAATCAGGCTGAATCCATCGCTTTGTCAGGTGTAAATCTCTAAACTTACAAACTTACTGAACTCATAGGAAGAGTGATTCTAAATCAGGAGGCAAGTGTCATTTCCCACTTCTTTCTCTTCATCTTTTTTTTTTTTTAATCTGCCACCACCTGTGTTCTTAAAAGATGAATATGATTGAGAAGGCAGGGAAAAAATGCGATTTTATATTGCAAAAGAGTCGTGTGAGCAGTTTCTAGTTTCAAATACTTTTTAGATGCATCTCAGTTTTGCCTCTCTGTGAACATTTGATGCTGATTCGGAGAAAACGAACACACAGAACAGGGATTCTTTCATGACTTCCCACATGGGTCTTAGTGAGGACTGTTTAGCAAACAATGAAGACAAAAAGAATCTCAGGTAGATATTTTGGTGGAAGTAATTATTAAAAATATTCAGCACCCGACAGGGCCTGGGTCTTACCACAGTCAAATTGGTCTTGGGTCTCCTGATGAGATAATGAGATAAGACAATAAGATAATCAGTTACCTGTAAGTGACTAACTCCTGGAAGGGAGAGGATGAGATGGGCAGTGGTCAGGGTGAGTTTGAAGCACTGACCATTTGCTATCCAATTAGGAAACTATCTTTGACATTATAATAATTGATGTAACCAGTTAGAGACACATCCAGGGATGCTGACCCTGTGTGTTGATTGTTGCATGATGAACGTTTACTTCTAAAGTATCTTTGTTCAATCATACTTGACTTTTTCATTGTATATAATCTGTTCTCTCTATTCTGGCTTCCTTCTGCTTTTTCTCTTCTCTTCTCCCTCTCTCCCTCTGCTCTTGCTGTGTCTTTTCTCTCTCCCTTCCTTTTCTCTCTATTAGATTGTGACAATGAGAGAAGACTCAACTTGGGTATGTTATTTATTCTTCATGCTCTGTTCTTTGGATGGCTTTGATGTTAGTGTATTGAAAGATGGAGTGGCTAGTAAACAATTAAAAAGTTCTTGTATGTTCTAGAGGTGAAAAGTCTAGAATCAAGTTTTCAAGGAGCTTTTCTCCCTCTGGAGGCATTTAGGGTCCTTCCTTGTTTGGGGTGAACTTTCTGTCACTTGGCAGACTTTGGCATTCCTTGGTTTTTGACCACAGTGCTCCCAGGTATATTTTACTGCCATATAATATTCCCCTCTCCCAAGCAACTGTGTCTTCTCTAAGGACATCTCTGACTGTCCAATGTACTCCTGTATGAGTTCATCTTAACTCACAACTTCTACCGTGATTCTATGTCTATATGAGGTTACACAGTGAGGTGCTAGGAGTTCAGACTTCTAAGCAGTCTTTTAAGAAAAACACAATTCCACCGTGCCATTATGTTTGATGGGTAAGCACTTAGCATAAAGAACATTTACTGCAAAGAGGGTTTTGATACTGAAAACTTCAGGATGCCCAGTTATATTTAGTTTTACACAATAATTTTAACTTTTGATTAAGGTACAGTTCATAATGTACTTAATATAGAATAATACAGGCTAAATGTCTATAGGTCATAACTACACATATGTTATGGACTGTTTACTCAGGAAGTTATTGATGACGACTGGAGTAACACGTGAAACACTGATTTTACTAATGATAGATTAGTAAATTAGATAAGTATTGATGAGGCTACTGTTGTAGTGAAAATCTCCATAAAGGTTTTTGCATAGATGTATTCCAAGTTAGATTGTTTAAACAATGATATTAAGAAAGAAAAAATCAAATTACTAAATTTAACCTCAGTCCAAGCAATGAAGAAGTTCTCTGTTCCTAAGCCAGGGACTGCCAACATGTACAATGTAAGCCAGGGACTGCCAA